>CM065721.1:85333461-85373461 GCA_033310375.1 Conus canariensis
ATGTCCCCTTCTTGGTGCAGTGGACACAGGCAGAGGGTTATGTCCCCTTCTTTGTGCAATGTTCACAGGCAGAGGGTTACGTCCCCTTCTTTGTACAGTGCACACAGGCAGAGGGTTACATCCCTTTCTTGGTGCAGTGCACACAGGCAGAGGGTTACGTCCCCTTCTTGGTACAGTGCACATATGCAGAGGGTTATGCCCCTTGTTGTGCAGTGCACACAGAGGATTATGTCCCCTTCTTGGTGCAGTGCACACAGAGGGTTATGTCCCCTTCTTGGTGCAGTGCACACAGGCAGAGGGTTACGTCCCCTTCTTTGTGCAGTGCACATAGGCAGAGGGTTATGTCCCCTTCATGGTGCAGTGCACACAGGGGGTTACGCCCCTTTCTTTCTTTGTGCAATGCACACACAGGTTATGCCCCCTTCTTGGTGCAGTGCACACAGAGGGTTATGTTCCCATCTTGGTGCAGTGCACAGAGAGTTATACCCCCTTCTTGGTGCAGTGCACACAGGCAGAGGATTATGTCCCCTACTTGGTGCTGTGTACAGAGGCAGAGGATTATGCCCCCTTCTTGGTGCAGTGCACAGAGGGTAATGCCCCCTTCTTGGTGCTATGTACACAGGCAGAGGGTTATGTTGTGCACACAGAGGGTTATGTCCCCTTCTTGGTGCAGTGCACACAGAGGGTTATGCCCCCTTGTTGGTGCAGTGCACACAGAGGGTTATGCCCCTTGTTGCGCAGTGCACACAGAGGATTATGTCCCCTTCTTGGTGCAGTGCACACAGAGTGTTATGCCCCCTTGTTGGTGCAGTGCACACAGAGGATTATGCCCCTTGTTGGTGCAGTGCACACAGAGGGTTATGTCCCCTTCTTGGTGCAGTGCACACAGAGGGTTATGTCCCCTTCTTGGTGCAGTGCACACAGAGGGTTATGTCCCTTTCTTGGTGTTGGGCATACAGAGGGTTATGTCCCCTTCTTTTTTTTTTTTTTTTGCTGTCCCAACCTCTGCGCCACCTCAGAGGCAGTGCACCCACGCCGCTCATTCCGACACCCCGTCCACAGCCAGAGCCCGGTCGGCCCCGCCGCAGCCCCGCCACCGGCAATCCACAGGGAGCAGTCAATGCCAATTCGTCAAGAGTCAACCCACCGGAGGAGACACTGCACTGCTGCCGAGTCACTTCGGTGGTGTTCAGTGGCGCCTGTTCTGATCTAACATACGCAGGACACCACCTACTAAGCCCCCTACTGACGACAACAATTGCTTAGTCGTGGAGCCGGCGTGAGTGAGCTCTCCCCCCGGAGGGCGCCACCACGTCCGTCCAACGGCAGTCCCCCATGGACCCGCCGATACCGGTGACCCCGACGGAACCAAACCAAGGCCACAGACGTGAAGACGACATCCAAATTGAGGTCACCATGAGAGCAGGGCATGAAGGGCCACAGAATTTGAGACTTTTTTTTTCAATGCTGATCGATGAAAATGAGGATGATTAAGATGATGCTACGGATTTCCATTTCGGTCTGAGACTACATGACAGGGCTGCACTCTACGCTTCCTTTCATAATATATCCCGGCGTCAACCAGGCCCGAGAGATACAGGCACCTGCAGTGTTGGTCAGGAAATTTGAGCAACACTCTCAGAAACGCATCCATTAAGTGGATGAGACTCGACTGTGTGGTCCCAGTCTTCCCAACTGAGTCCGCAGCAAACTCAACTCTGGGTAGGAGCCGGTCGGGGCAGAAAAACCCACATGACTCTGATGGGATTCGAACCCACGACCTTCCAGCCGGGAGTCCGCGACGCTAACCACTTCGCCACGGCGGCTGGTATGTCCCCTTCTTGGTGTAGTGCACACAGAGGGTTATGTCCCCTTCTTGGTGCAGTGCACACAGAGGGTTATGCCCCTTTCTTGGTGCAGTGCACACATAGGATTATGCCCCCTTCTTGTTGCAGTGCACATAGGCAGAGGGTTATGCCCCCTTCTTGGTGCAATGCACACAGAGGGTTATGTCCCCTTCTTGGTGCAGTGCGCACAGAGGGTTATGTCCCCTTCTTGTGGCAGTGCACACAGGCAGAGTGTTATGCCTCCTTCTTGGTGCAGTGTACACAGAGGGTTATATCCCCTTCTTGATGCAGTGCACAGAGGGTTATGTCCCCTTCTTGGTGCAGGGCACACAGGCAGAGGGGTATGCTCCCTTGTTGGTTTCCATGCACACAGACAAAGGGTTATGTCCCCTTCTCGGTGCAGTGCAGTCTGGCCACTGTGCTTTCTATTCTGACTCGACCAGCTAGCGCATCCATCCGAGGTGTGATGATGTGGCGTAGTTCCAGTTGATGAGAGTTGGTCAACAGGTTTTGAGACAGTCCGACACGTGGCTTCTCCCTTGCCCGGTGGATCTGCATATCACATTTTGGGTAACAGCGGACTGTCGGAGCCGCTTCCTTACGCCTTCTTCCAACCTGCTTTCTGTCCTTTGGCCTTCACTGGTCTTCCGAACTACCTTCTCTTCTTCCTTACCTGGCCTAACAACCCACTGTGTCTTCTTTCGCTTTGACTCGTCTTCCAGCTTGCATTCTCCCCTTTGGCTTTCACTGGCCTTCCAACCTGTTTTCCTCCTGTATTCACTGGCCTTCCAACCTGTTTTCTCTCCTTTAGTTACTGTCCTTCCAACCTGCTTTCTCTCCTTTATTCACTGGTCTTCCAACCTGCTTTCTCTCCTTTATTCACTGGTCTTCCAACCTGCTTTCTCTCCTTTATTCACTGGCCTTCCAACCTGCTTTCTCTCCTTTATTCACTGGCCTTCCAACCTGCTTTCTCTCGTTTATTCACTGGTCTTCCAACCTGCTTTCTCTCCTTTATTCACTGGTCTTCCAACCTGCTTTCTCTCCTTTATTCACTGGTCTTCCAACCTGCTTTCTCTCCTTTATTCACTGGCCTTC
This sequence comes from Conus canariensis, assembly GCA_033310375.1. Classification (NCBI taxonomy): domain Eukaryota; kingdom Metazoa; phylum Mollusca; class Gastropoda; order Neogastropoda; family Conidae; genus Conus; species Conus canariensis. The sequence continues at coordinate 85,336,404 of CM065721.1, forward strand.
CAACCTGCTTTCTCTCCTTTATTCACTGGCCTTCCAACCTGCTTTCTCTCCTTTATTCACTGGTCTTCCAACCTGCTTTCTGTCCTTTATTCACTGGTCTTCCAACCTGCTTTCTCTCCTTTATTCACTGGTCGTCCAACCTGCTGTCTGTCCTTTATTCACTTGCCTTCCAACCTGCTTTCTCTCGTTTATTTACAGTCCTTCCAACCTGTTTTCTCTCCTGTATTCACTGGCCTCCCAACCTGCTTTCTCTCCTTTATTCACTGGCCTTCCAACCTGCTGTCTGTCCCTTATTCACTTGTCTTCCAACCTGCTTTCTCTCCTTTATTTATTGTGCTTCCAACCTGCTTTCTCTCCTGTATTCACGGGCCTTCCAACCTGCTTTCTGTCCTTTATTCACTGGTCTTCCAACCTGCTGTCTGTCCTTTATTCACTTGCCTTCCAACCTGCTTTCTCTCCTTTATTCACTGGCCTTCCAACCTACTTTCTCGCCTTTATTCACTGGGCTTCCAACCTGCTTTCTCTCCTGTATTCACTGGCCTTCCAACTGCTTTGCTTCTGTCCTTATTCACTGTCTTCCAACCTGCTTTCTTCCTTTATTACTGTCTTCCAACCTGCTTTCTCTCCTGTATTCACTGGCCTTCCAACCTGCTTCTTCCTTTATTCACTGGCTTCCAAACCTGCTTTCTCTCCTTTATTACTGTCCTTCCAACCTGCTTTCTCTCTTATTCACTGTCTTCCAACCTGCTTTCTCTCCTGTATTCACTGGCTTCCAACCTGCTTTCTGTCCTTTATTCACTGGCTTTCCAACCTGCTTTCTCTCCTTTATTTACTGTCCTTCCAACTGTTTCTCTCTTTATTCACTGGCCTTCTCTCTCTTTATTAACTGGCCTTCCAACCTGCTTTTTCCTTTATTACTTGGTCTTCCAACCTGCTTTCTCTCCTTTATTTATTGTGCCTTCCAACCTGTTTCTCTCCTGTATTCACTGGCCTTCCAACCTGCTTTCTTCCTTTATTCACTGGTCTTCCAACCTGCTTTCTCTCCTTTATTTCACTTCCTTCCAACCTGCTTTCTCTCCTTTATTCACTGGCCTTCCAACCTATTTTCTCCTTTATTCACTGGCCTTCCAAACCTGTTTTCTCCTTATTCACTGGCCTTCCAACTGCTTTCTCTCCTTTATTCACTGGCCTTCCAACCTGCTGTCTGTCCTTATTCACTTGTCTTCCAACCTGCTTTCTCTCCTTTATTTATTGTGCTTCCAACCTGCTTTCTCTCCTGTATTCACTGGCCTTCCAACCTGCTTTCTGTCCTTTATTTACTGGTCTTCCAACCTGCTTTCTCTCCTTTATTTACTGTCCTTCCAACCTGCTTTCTCTCCTTTATTCACTGATCTTCCAACCTGCTTTCTCTCCTGTATTCACCTGGCCTTCCAACCTGCTTTCTGTCCTTTATTCACTGGCTTCCAACCTGCTTTCTCTCCTTTATTTACTGTCCTTCCAACTGCTTTCTCTGCTTTATTTACTGGCCTTCCAACCTGCTCTTTATTAACTGGCCTTCCAACCTGCTTTATCTCCTTTATTTACTGGTCTGCCAACCTATTTTCTCTCCTTTATTCACTGGCCTTCCAACCTGTTTTCTCTCCTTTATTCACTGGCCTTCCAACCTGCTTTCTCTCCTTTATGTACTGTCCTTCCAATCTGCTTTCTCTCCTTTATTTACCGTCCTTCCAACTTGCTTTCTCTCCTTTATTCATTGGCCTTCCAACCTGTTTTCTCTACTTTATTGACTGGCCTTCCAACCTGATTTATCTCCTTTATTTACTGGTCCTCCAACCTGCTTTCTCTCCTGTATTCACTGGCCTTCCAACCTGTTTTCTCTCCTTTATTCACTTGCCTTCCAAACTGCTTTCTCTCCTTCATTCACTTGCCTTCCAACCTGCTTTCTCTCCTGTATTTACCGGTCTTCCAACCTACTTTCTGGCCTTTATTCACTGGTCTTCCAACCTGCCTTCTGTCCTTTATTCACTGGTCTTCCAACCTGCTTTTTCTCCTTTATTCACCGGTCTTCCAACCTGCTTTCTCTCCTGTATTTACCGGTCTCCCAACCTACTTTCTGGCCTTTATTCACTGGTCTTCCAACCTGCTTTCTGTCCTTTATTCACTGGTCTTCCAACCTGCTTTTTCTCCTTTATTCACCGATCTTCCAACCTGCTTTCTCTCCTTTATTCACTGGTCTTCCAACCTGCTTTCTCTCCTTTATTCACTGGTCTTCCAACCTGCTTTCTCTCCTTTGGCCCTCAGTGGCGGACAAAGAACAGTTATGAAAGGTCTGTGGGGGAGAACGTAGAAGGGACGCAAACAAAGAAAAGTTATCAGGAGATCTGTAAGGATGAGGGGAGAGAGACAATACTTATAATAGCAGATTTATGGATCATAACGGAGGGAATGGAAGAGAAAAGGTGTAACAGCAGCTCTGTAGACAATAGGGAAAGGGAAGGGTAGAGTGGAGAGGACGGGGAGGGAAGAAGGGGGTTAAAGCAAATAAAAAAGTAATATCAGTAGATCTGTTGGGCGGAGGGGAAGGAGGTAAAGAAAGATTTGTAACAGCAGATCTGTTGGGCCGAAGGGAAGGAAGTAAAGAAAGATTTATAACAGTAAATATATTGGGCGGAGGGCAGAGAAAGAAAGTAAGATGTGTGACAGCAGCTGTGTCAGACAAAGGGGGGTAAAAAAAAAAAGTATGGAGAGATCATTTGGGCGGAGGCAGGCAGATCAGGAAAATGAAACAGGAAATCTGTTTGGCAGAGGAGTGGGTGACAGCAGACCTGCTGGGGACGGGAGAGAGAGAGAGAGAGAGAGAGAGAGAGAGAGAGAGAGAGAGAGAGAGAGAGAGAGAGAGAGAGAGGGGAGTTGGGTGGGAGGAGGAAGTTGACAAAATAAAAAGTTAAACAGCAGATCTGGGCAAACGTGAGGGAGGAAGACAGCGTTGCAGCAGTAGTAACAGCAGATCTGCTAGCAGGTTGGAGGAAGACGAAGAAAACGCTGTCACAGCCGACCTGGACAACAGAGTGGAGAGGGCAGAGAGACACAGAGAAAGACGTTACTGCAGATGTAATGGGCAGGGGGGAGGGGGGAGGGGGCAGAGACGGAAGAAAAGTTTGAACAGGCCAGTGAGTGGCCTGAGAGATGCGAACCAGAAAGCAGGATTTCATCTCAGCTTGAAAAGCCTGCGCAGAAAAAGGAAGGGGCGGCGGTGGGGGTGGGGGTGGGGGAGGGGGGGTGATGGGGCTGAACAAATGGTGGTACCCACCATAAAGAGGTCGCGTGTCAGCGCAGATGGACACACCCTAGCAGCGGAAAAGACCCGGAGTGTGTGTGAGGAGTTTGGGGCGGGGGAGGGGGAGGTGAGAAAGGAAGGAGAAGCGGCGGGGAGGGACAGCAGAATGGAGGAATGAGTCACTGCATACGGTGCCATGCCCTTGGAGAGGACAGCAGAATGGAGGAATGAGTCACTGCATACGGTGCCATGCCCTTGGAGAGGGACAGCAGAATGGAGGAATGAGTCACTGCATACGGTGCCATGCCCTTGGAGAGGGACAGCAGAATGGAGGAATGAGTCACTGCATACGGTGCCATGCCCTTCTATTGTGTTCCCCGAGAGGAACTGACGTCATCACTTCCCATGAGCCACGTCACCGGAGAGGCAGGGTTCGTTCTATTCATCCGCCGACTGCCGCGTTGCAAGTGTTGTGCTTCTTCTTATATGACTGACGGTGTCACAGTGCGTTTGTCTCCTTGTTGCTGTTTATATCGCTGGATTGTCTTACCATTGATATCAGTTGGCTTTGGGGAGAGGGAGAAGGACGGAAAGGGGGGGGGGGAGGAGAGGAAGGTAAATAATTATTCCGCTTTTCAGGGGTTTTCTCCTTCAGAATAATCAGGATTGCTTTCCTTTTTTTTTTATTTCTTACTTCTTTCTCAGTTACTTCTCTTATCCCTCCATCCCCCCCCCATCCTCTCTCCTCTCTCCTCATTATTTCCATCCTCCAACCCTCCCCCCCCTCCCCCATATTCCCTCGCATGTTCTCTCCTTCCTCTCTCCTCCTTCCCTTAATTTTCTCTCATTCCTCAACACCTCCCTTCGTTCCCTTTCCTTGCCCATATTCCTCTCGTCGACATTGTTCTCTTTTCCTTCTCCTCCTTCTCCTCCTTCCTCTTCTCTTCTTCTTCTCTTCTTTCTTGCCATTTCCGTCTCTCCATCCTTCCCTTTTTCTCCTCCTTCCTTTCTTTTCTATCATTCTCCTCCTCGTTCCTCCTCTTCTCCTCGTGTTTTCCTATTCCTCATCCTCTTCTCTCCGCTTTTTCTCCTTTCTTCCTTCTCTTCTTCTCTCCTCTTCTTTTTCTTTTTCTTCCGTCTTCCGTCTCCTCCTATCCTTTCCTTTTCTCTCCTTCTCTCTTCTCCTCCTTCCTTCTCCCTTTCTCATTCTTCTTTCTTACCTCTCTTCCTCAACCTGCTTTTTTTTCCTCCTTCTCTTCCTTCCTCTTCTTCACTCTTCTTCCTCCCTTCACCTTTCTTTCCTCCTCCATCACTTCTTCATCTCCCTTTCTCTCTCACTTTCTTTCTCTCTTTCTTCTCATCTCTTCTCCTCCTTCTCTCTCCTCTTTTCCTTATCCTTTCCTTCCTCTCATTTCCCTTCTTCTCTCCCTCCTTCTCTTCTCTTTATTCTCCTTTTTTCTCACTCTCTTCCTCTCTTTTCTTTTCTCTCCTTCCGTGTCTCCTCTTCCTTCATTTCCCTTCTTCTCTTTCTCCTCCTTCTCCTTCTTAATCCACTTTCTCCTCTTCCTCCTCCTTCATCTTCTTCGTTTCCTTCCTTTCTTTTTCAACCTCTTCTTCCTCTCTTTTCTCTTCCTTTCTCTTCCTCCTCCTTCATCTTCTTCATTTATTTCCTTTTTTTCCAACCTCTTCTTTCTCTCTCTTTTCTGTTCTCATCTCTTCCTCCTCCTTCATCTTCTTCATTTATTTCCTTTTTTCCAACCTCTTCTTCCTCTCTTTTCTGTTCTCATCTCTTCCTCCTCCTTCATCTTCTTCATTATTTCCTTTTTTCCAACCTCTTCTTCCTCTCTTTTCTGTTCTCATCTCTTCCTCCTCCTTCATCTTCTTCATTTATTTCCTTTTTTTCAACCTCTTCTTCCTCTCTTTTCTGTTCCATCTCTTCCTCCTCCTTCATCTTCTTCATTTATTTCCTTTTTTTCAACCTCTTCTTCCTCTCTTTTCTTTCTCATCTCTTCCTCCTCCTTTGTCGCCCTACTTTTCCTCCTACTTCTTTTTTTTTATTTTTTAATCTCATCCTACTTATTATCGTCCTTCTGCTTTATCTCTTCCGCCTTATTCATTCCTCCTCCTCTCCTCCCTCCTCCTCCTCCTCCTCCTCCTCCTCCTCCTCCTCCTCTTCCTTTTTTCCTTCCTCCTCCTCCTCCTCCTCCTCCTCCTCCCTCCGCCTCCTCCTCCTCTTTTTCCTTTTGTCTCCTCCTCCTCCTCCTCCTCCTCCTCCTCCTCCTCCTCGTCCTCCTCCTCCACCTCCTTCTTCTTCTTCTCTCTTCTTCTTCTTCTTCTTCTTCTTCTTCTTCTTCTTCTTCTTCTTCCACATCACCTCATCATCATCATCATCATCATCATCATCATCATCATCATCATCATCAATCATCATCATCATCGTCATCATCTCATCATCACCATCGCTATTATGGTCTCAGGAAAAGAAGAAAAAGACATGGCTTTACTCTTCATCTTTGTTCCCACTTTGTCGTCATCTTCTTCGTTTCCTTTTTTTTTTTTTTTTGTCTGAACCCTCCCCCCTCGGCACTTTATGTCGGCAGCTTCCTCCGCCGACGCCACAATCCTCATGCTTTTCCATTCCCCCGTTTCATTCCACGGTCCATGCCATTTCACCTTTTGACTCCATATACCTGGTGTGGGATCCATACACCTGATGTAGGATCCGTATACCTGGTGTGGGATCCATATACCTGCTGTAGGATCTATATACCTGTGTGGGATCCAGACACCTGATTTGGGGTCCGTATATCTGGTGTGGGATCCATATACCTGCTGTAGGATCTATATACCTGGTGTGGGATCCTCACACCTGATGTGGGATCCATATACCTGGTGTGGGATCCATATACTTGGTGTGGGATCCATATACCTGGGGAGATCCATATAACTGATGTGGGATCCATATGCCTGGTGCAGGATCCATATACCTGGTGTAGGATTCATATACCTGGGTGAGATCCCCATATACCTGGTGTGGGATCCATAATCCAGGTGTGGAACCCATATACCTGGTGTGGAATCTCCATATACATGGCGTGGAATCCATATACCTGGTGTGGAATCCCCATATACATGGTGTGGAATCCATACACCTGGTGTGGGATCCCCATTTACATGGTGTGGGATCCATACACCTGGTGTGGAATCCGTATTCCTGGTGAGGGATCCATACATATAGTGTGGGATCCATACACCTGGTGTCGGATCCATATACCTGGTGTAGGATCCATATACTTGGTGTGGGATCCATATATTTAGTGTGGGATTCATACACCTGCTGTGGGATCTATATACCTGGTGTGAGATCCACATATCTAGTGTGGGATCCATACACCTGCTGTGGGATCCATATACCTGGTGTGGGATCCATATACCTGGTGTGAGGTCCATATACCTGGTGTAGGATCCATATACCTGGTGTGGGATCCATATATCTAATGTGGGATACATACACCTGGTGTGGGATCCATATACCTGCTGTGAGATCCATATACCTGCTGTGGGATCCATGTACCTGCTGTGATATCTATATACCTGCTGTGGGATCCATGTACCTGCTGTGAGATCCATATACCTGCTGTGGGATCCATGTACCTGCTGTAGGATCCATATACCTGCTGTGGGATCCATATACCTGCTGTGAGATCCATACACCTGGTGTGAATTTCATATACTTAGTGTAGGACGGCGACACTAAGCAACTATGTGTGAGCACTCCATGAGAGATGAAAACTCTCCTTGTCTGTTTGTCTGTCTGTCTGTTTGTCTGTCTGTCTGTCTGTCTGTCTGTCTCTGTCTCTGTCTCTCTCTCTCTCTCTGTCTCTGTCTGTCTCTCTCTCTCTCTCTCTCTCTCTCTCTCTCTCTCTCTCTCTCTCTTTCTCTGGAGGTTAGACAAAGCCGCTGTTTATTGTGAGTCAGTTCATTTGTTTGCTTTCAAAAGGTAATCAGGTGTAAATCTGCTAACCCCCAATGATCTAGTGGATGGTGAAACAGGTGTAAATCTGCTAACTCCCAATGATCTAGTGGACGGTGAAACAGATTTTCCATGAATATGAATTCTGCGGTCAGCTGCATTCGATACTGGTTTAAGCTATTATATATGGATGGACATAGGCAACCTTACATAGCATACACAACATTGTGTGATTTAGATGCAAGAGGAAAAAAGAACTGAATATCAAATGTGCGTGTTTGTTTATATAGCAATGGGTTTGTGTTTGTTTATATAGCAATGAGTTTGTGTTTGTTTATATAGCAATGGGTTTGTGTTTGTTTATGTAGCAATGGTTTTGGTGATGTGTGGTTAAATCAAAGATTGGGAAATGAAAATAACCTCATAGCAATATTTCGTCAACGTTTGATTGACTGTAAATGGCAAACTGAAATGATCACATCTACACCTGTTAAAGATTTACTATGTACAGAACTTTTAAGTAATATTAACAGGTAAATATGAAAAAATAAAAATAAAAATAAAAATAAAAAAAAGAAAAAAGAAGAAAAAAAGAAGAAAAAAAAAAACAAGAAAAAGGAAAAAAAAGTAAAGGCGGGGGTGGTGGTGGGAAAAAACAAAAACAAAAAAACAAAAAACAGGTAAATAAAGATCGAAAATTAAAATGTATAATGACTAGGTTTAGACTGGGTATATCTGATTTGAATGCACATCGTTTTAGGTATAAGTCTTTTGATGATTCCGCTCTGACGTGTCCATGATGTTGGTGTCTACAGAAGATGAGATACACTTCGTTCTTTGTTGCCAAAGATTGAAAGAAATAAGAGCCTAAGTATCATCGAGAACCCTGTTTATTCAAACTAAATTTACTGATGGCATGTAGAAAGAAACTCGTGGAGAGCGTGGCAGCAGAGAGTCCTCAGAAGAGAAGCCCCCTTCAAGCAAGTGTTTCGGCCCTTATCTCCTGACACTCTAGGGGGGTTGGGCCACACCCGGTTCATGACTCCGGATGTCCCTCTGCTGCCCCTTTTTTTTCCCATCTTGGGACGAGCCATGGCTGGGATTCGAACCCATGACCCTCTGGACATGCTCATTTTCCACTTAATGACTCGCGCTTTAACCACTGAGCCACAGGGACACCTGATATTTGTAGGGAAATTAAGCCTTATGAAGTTCACTTTTGTTCCTCCTTGACCAGATCCAGCTTGAACACCCCTCTGCCGCTTCTGCCATTGCTTTCAGGGCTCTGGTTTTTTCCTTCCCTGCAACTGAGAGCTGTTTCATGAGGCTGTATGCAGACGTTCCTACAAACCCCCTAGCTCCAATTTCTGCAGTGAGGACTTTGACCTGGTAGCCTTCTCTCCTCAGGCTGTTTGCCAGATCAGCATACTTTTCAGTCTTGTAGATTTGAACTGCCTCCATTCTGTTCTCATATGGCACCGTGAGCTCGATCATGATCAGCTGCTTGGTTGACTTAGAGTGGACTACTATGTCTGGTCTCATGCCACTCTTGCTGATGATCTCTGGGTGACTCTTCCATTCTGGGAGGTCTGCAGTGCACTCCCAGTCATCTGCTACGTCCAGCAGACTCTGCCTGCATGTTTCGAGTGGCACTGTTGTTCTTGGCCATGATTTGCTGCCTCCTGCCGTGAAGAATGTTGCGGGTGCTTTTGGAGTCCTGATTTTCCCTTTTGTGGTGTTGGTACTAGCCCAGACTACTTGTACAATCTCTTTGAGCACTTGGTTGTGCCTCCATGTGTACCTTCCTTGAGCCAGGGCTACTTTACATGAGCTTAGGACATGCTCCACTGTTTGTTTTTCATGGCAGAGGGGGCATGCAGGATCGTCTGTTTTCCCCACTTCACCAGGTTTGCATTTGAGGGCAGAAGGTCATATGCAGATCTGAGAATGAAGCTGATCCTGAGAGGGGCCATGTGCCAAATGTCATTCCAAGTGAGACTTCTTTGCAGTGCATTCTCCCACGTTGTCCATTGCCCTTGCTGGCTCTGCTGGACTGCTTTTTGGAGTCTTTTTTGGTCTTCTTCTTTTCTCATCTCCTGAATCATCATGTTTCTTTTGGCTTTTCCTTTGGCCTTTGACCACCATTCAGTTTTGGTCACCCCCAGTCCTTGTCTGTTGGTCTGTGTGTGTCCTGTTATTTCTCTGATCTTGAGACTTTCTTTTGCAGAATCCATCGCCTCTTGAACTTTCCATTTTCTGCCTGTCTTCAGCTGGGGCTTGATTGCTTCTACCACCTTGTCTCCTGAGTCCTCCAGCATGCTTTGAAGTCTGATCTTCCCTGCTTTGTATTCCTCCAGGATGGATTCAGTGGTAGTTTCAGCTTTGCTTGGCGACAGTAGAGCGCTATGTCAGTCAGACAGGGTGGGACACCAAGCAATTTCCTTGTGAACTTGTTGATTTTGGCTTCCATTGCCTCCGCTATGCTGGTGCAGATGTCGTATATCATCAGAGGCCATAGGAGCTTTGGTATCAGCATGAACTGCAGACACCAGACCTTGTATTTGCCAGGGAGCCCACACTGGTCAATGGTCTCCAAGCCTTCCTCCGCCATCTGCTTGGTTTCTTTTGCTCTTTGTGTGTCTTTCAGCGTATCATCATACCATCTTCCAAGGCTCTTGACTGGTTCTTCTGTGACTGTTGGAATGGCCTGGTTGGCAACACTGAAGACCGCAGATCCGGCCACTTTTCCTTTCCTCAGTGAGAGACTCCGTGATTTCTTTGGCTTGAACTTCATTCTGGATGAGGCAACTATGTCGTCCAGCCTCTCCAGCACATGACGTGTCTCGTCTTCTCTGGATGAAATCACTGTAGTGTCATCCATGAAGGCCTTGAGAGGAGGCATCTTGTATCCATCGCCAAGGTCTGTTTGTCAACCGTTGTTTGTTGCTGCTTTCAAGATGAGTTCCATTGCCAGCACGAACAGTATTGGGAAATTGCACAGCCCATTGCAATACCCACTTCCAAGTTGATCCAGTCTGTTGTGTACTCCTTGGTAGAGAACCGCATTGAGAAGCCATTGAAGTACTTCTTGAGCATCTCGCGGATGTTCTTTGGCACATGGTACATCTCAAGAGCCAACTGTATCATCTCATGGGGCACAGATCCATATGCGTTTGCCAGATCAAGCCACACTACGTCCAGGTCTCTCTTTTCTGTTTTTGCTTTTTGGATTGCGTCCCAGATCATTGTGGCGTGTTCTACACAGCCAGCCACGCCTGGGATGCCACCTTTCTGGACTGACACATCCAAGTACTTGTTTTCCACCAGGTACTTGGTCAGCCTTGCTGCCATGACAGAGAAGAAGATTTTCCCTTCGACGTTCAGTAGTGATATTGGCCTGAACTGGCTGATGTCACTTGAGTTTTGCTCTTTGGGGATGTACACACCATCTGCCGTCATCCACTGGCCGCTGATCTTCTGGTTTCTCCAAGCCGATCGCAGCAGCCTGTGGAGCCACTCCAGCACCTTGGGACATTTCTTGTAAAGCTGGTAAGGTATTCCGTTTGGCCCTGGTGATGATTTGGCTCTGGCTTTGTCGACCACCTTCTTGATTTCCGCCAACGTTGGAGGCTTGCCATTGAACTGTTCCTCGGGGTTGGTTGGCCACACCAGACCTTGAATGTCGAGTGGTGCTTTGCTCTGTGGGTCAGAGTATGTTTTCCTCAGATGCTGCTCAAGAACTCCTTTGTCCACACTTAGGGTCCCAGATTTTGGCTGCTCAAACAGTGTTCTGGCAAACTGGAAGGGATCTCTGAAGAAGCGCTCTTGTGTCTTCTTCTTTTTGCTCTTCCTCTTCCTCGCGGATTCCGCTTTGCTGAGGGCGCTGTGTTTTTCTTTCAGGTCTTTCCACAGTTTTTCCAAGCCTTGTTTTTCAGCTGGCAGTGCGGTCTTCATTTGCATCTTGAGGTTTTTCTTTTGGACCCTGATCTTGTCCATCTTTTCTTGGCGTCTGGATTTCTTTGGAGGTGTTTTCTCTTTGGGTAGTTTTGCTCCATAGGCGTCTCTACATGTGGCATACACAATGTCCCCATATGTGGCTAGTTTGTGTTCCAGGGTGCTTTTCCCTATCAGTGCATCGAGTCTTTGGACGATTTTTGCATCCAGTTTCTCCCAATCTTCAGTTTCGTTTGCTCGTGGCAGGTTGAGTTTCAGGCGCCTGGCATCGAGGGCCTGTGCAAATTCCTCATCCGAACCAACAGCGTGGATGTCCTTGGCACTGTGGTTTAAATCCTGGCCTTGGTCTTCCGACGTCTTATCTGCTGATGCAGTGCGCTGCTGCTCATTCAGATGAGTCTTCACACATCCATCTTTGTTCTGTGGATCTTCATGCCACGGGTGGTAGCGAAACGCTTTCCACAGACACATGGATATTCCATTTGGTCCATGTTCATAGTCCGTTTGAGATTTGCAGTCATGATTGGTTGAGCACCGATGGATTCATCATTCTCTCCCCCTTTCGGTGAATCCTGGGAGCATCTTTTCCTTTTATTCTTAGTAGCCACATGTTTAAGGCAAAGTGGGGAGCCAGCCCACAGAGCCCTTGGTTCTGGTCTTTCCCAGTGTCCTCCGGTCTTTCCCGGACGTCCTCCGGCCTATTCCCGGAAGTCAATGGTTTACCCATGCATCAGTAGAAAGAAACTCGTGGAAAGCGTGGCAGCAGAGAGTCCTCAGAAGAGAAGCCCCCTTCAAGCAAGTGTTTCGGCCCTTATCTCCTGACACTCTAGGGGGGTTGGGCCACACCCGGTTCATGACACCGGATGTCCCTCTGCTGCCCCTTTTTCTCCCATCTTGGGACGAGCCATGGCTGGGATTCGAACCCATGACCCTCTGGACATGCTCATTTTCCACTTAATGACTCGCGCTTTAACCACTGAGCCACAGGGACACCTGATATTTGTAGGGAAATTAAGCCTTATGAAGTTCACTTTTGTTCCTCCTTGACCAGATCCAGCTTGAACACCCCTCTGCCGCTTCTGCCATTGCTTTCAGGGCTCTGGTTTTTTCCTTCCCTGCAACTGAGAGCTGTTTCATGAGGCTGTATGCAGACGTTCCTACAAACCCCCTAGCTCCAATTTCTGCAGTGAGGACTTTGACCTGGTAGCCTTCTCTCCTCAGGCTGTTTGCCAGATCAGCATACTTTTCAGTCTTGTAGATTTGAGCTGCCTCCATTCTGTTCTCATATGGCACCGTGAGCTCGATCATGATCAGCTGCTTGGTTGACTTAGAGTGGACTACTATGTCTGGTCTCATGCCACTCTTGCTGATGATCTCTGGGTGACTCTTCCATTCTGGGAGGTCTGCAGTGCACTCCCAGTCATCTGCTACGTCCAGCAGACTCTGCCTGCATGTTTCGAGTGGCACTGTTGTTCTTGGCCATGATTTGCTGCCTCCTGCCGTGAAGAATGTTGCGGGTGCTTTTGGAGTCCTGATTTTCCCTTTTGTGGTGTTGGTACTAGCCCAGACTACTTGTACAATCTCTTTGAGCACTTGGTTGTGCCTCCATGTGTACCTTCCTTGAGCCAGGGCTACTTTACATGAGCTTAGGACATGCTCCACTGTTTGTTTTTCATGGCAGAGGGGGCATGCAGGATCGTCTGTTTTCCCCCACTTCACCAGGTTTGCATTTGAGGGCAGAAGGTCATATGCAGATCTGAGAATGAAGCTGATCCTGAGAGGGGCCATGTGCCAAATGTCATTCCAAGTGAGACTTCTTTGCAGTGCATTCTCCCACGTTGTCCATTGCCCTTGCTGGCTCTGCTGGACTGCTTTTGGAGTCTTTTTTGGTCTTATTCTTTTCTCATGTACTAAACCTGATGTTATAAGCAATTTTTCACCGTTTTTGTACAAGGCTTTAAAATATAGAGAAAGAGCTACTTCATGACGTTGCATAATATGATTGTATAATATGATTGCATGATATGATTGCATGATATGATTGCATGATATGATTGCTATAGTTGTCGTTGATGTGCGTGTTTTGAAGTGGTATGATGAAGCGTTACAGCTTGTTCATCTACCCCTTCATGAGGGGTTGAGGCCTACATGAATAAACCATCATTCATTCATCCACTCACTCTCTCTTTTTTCTCTCTCTCTCTTTCTCTCTCTGTCTCTCTGTCTCTCTCTCTGTCTCTGTCTCTCTCTCTCTCTGTCTCTGTCTGTCCCTGTCTGTCTCTCTGTCTCTCTCTCAAATTCTCTCTTACTCTGTCTGTCTGTCTGTCTGTCTGTCTGTCTGTCTGTCTGTCTCTCTCTCTCTCTCTCTCTCTCTCTCTCTTTGTGTCTCTAAAATAAAGTATCATTGTCATTGTCATTGTCTCTCTCTCTCTCTCTCTCTCTCTCTCTCTCTCTCTCTCTTCTCTCTCTGTCTCTCTCTCTCTCTCTCTCTCTCTCTCTCTGTCTCTTCTCTCCTTTTCTCTCTCTGTCTCTCTCTCTGTCTCTGTCTCTCTCTCTCTCTCTCTCTCTCTCTCTGTCTTCTCTCCTTTTCTCTCTCTGTCTCTCTCTCTGTCTCTGTCTCTCTCTGTCTCTCTCTGTCTGTCTGTCCCTCTCTCACTCTCTCTCTCTCTCTCTCTCTCTCTCTCTCTCTCTCTCTCTCCCCTCACATTATGTCTTTTAGTTAAACATTGTAGTTTCAGTATCGTGGAGGGCCCGCCATACACACTACACCATGTCTACAAACCCAGCGGACCATCGTGTGCAATGTTTGAGAGAGAGAGAGAGAGAGAGAGAGAGAGAGAGAGAGAGAGAGAGACAGAGAGAGAGAGAGAGAAGACAAGACAAGACAAATGTTTTATTAGAGAGACAGAGACGGAGAGAGACACAGAGAGACAGAGAGAGAGAGAGACACACACAGAGAGAGAGAGAGAGAGAGAGAGAGAGAGAGAGAGAGAGAGAGAGAGAGAGAGAGAGAGAGAGAATACGTGACTTGCCTTACATATTTGACACGGATATGACGATTTTCTAGCGGCAACATTTTTAACATTTCCGAATGTCGATTCCACACCAGAGGGGGGAGATATACATACGGATTAATCTTTATCCCTCTGTCGATTTCGTACGTCCTCTGCTGAAGTTCTAGCGTTCTCTCTCTCTCTCTCTCTCTCTCTCTCTCTCTCCTCTCTCTCTCTCTCTCTCTCTCTCTCTCTCTCTCTCTCTGAAAGCCAATGACCTGGCGTATGAAATGGTGGCAATTGTTGAGGGGAGAAAGGCGTAATGCTGACAGCCAGTGAACTGTGAAATGGTGGGAATTGTTGAGGGGAGAAGGGCGCAGTGCTGCCAGCCGTGGCTGTGGACTGTCTGGGAGTGTTGAGGGAAGAAGGGCGCAGTGCTGTCAGCCGTGGCTGTGAGAATGTCTGGGAGTGTTGAGGGGAGAAGGGGGCAGTGTTGTCAGCCATGGCTGTGGAATGTCTGGGAATGTTGAGGGGAGAAGGGGGCAGTGCTGCCAGCCGTGGCTGTGGGATGTCTGGGAGTGTTGAGGGGAGAAGGGGGCAGTGCTGCCAGCCGTGGCTGTGGGATGTCTGGGAGTGTTGAGGGGAGAAGGGGGCAGTGCTGCCAGCCGTGGCTGTGGGATGTCTGGGAGTGTTGAGGGGAGAAGGGCGCAGTGCTGTCAGCCGTGGCTGTGAAATGTCTGGGAGTGTTGAGGGGAGAAGGGCGCAGTGCTGCCAGCCGTAGCTGTGGGATGTCTGGGAGTGTTGAGGGGAGAAGGGGGCAGTGCTGTCAGCCATGGCTGTGGGATGTCTGGGAGTGTTGCTGATGCAAGCTGCCCCCTGATCCACCTGTCTGAAGGCGCTTTCCTGGGGGGAGGGGGAGGGGAGGTAGGGAGGGGGGGGAGCAAGAACACTATGGCCCTCACTATTAATAACCAGAAAATAAGGAAAAGAAAAGCTTTGGAAAGAAGAGAGAGAGAGAGAGAGAGAGAGAGAGAGAGAGAGAGAGAGAGAGAGAGAGAGGGAGAGGAGAGGGAGAGAGAGAGGGAGGGAGGGAGGGAGAATGAGAGAGAAAAATGAGGAGAAAAGGGGAAGGAGAAGAGTGAAGACAGAATGTTTATGACGTAAGTTCTTTGATCACACTTTGCTTTGGATGAGGGTGGAATGGGGAAGGGAGGCGAACATGGAGGAAGTAGAAGTATGCATGTCCAGGCACTGATCACTACAAGAACGATGTACGTGTTCCTGGCACCTGACTCTCCAATCCACACACACTGAACCGCAGGAAGGGTGCTTTCGTTTGGGTTTTAATCTCCACATCCACACACACTGAAGCACAGAAAGGGCACTTTCTTTTTGGTGTTCATCTCCACATCCACACACACTGAAGCACAGAAAGGGCACTTTCTTTTTGGTGTTCATCTCCACATCCACACACACTGAAGCACAGAAAGGGCACTTTCTTTTTGGTGTTAATCTCCACATCCACACACTGAAGCACAGAAAGGGCACTTTCTTTTTGGTGTTAATCTCCACATCCACGAACACTGAAGCACAGAAAGGGCACTTTCTTTTTGGTGTTCATCTCCACATCCACACACTGAAGCACAGAAAGGGCACTTTCTTTTTGGTGTTCATCTCCACATCCACACACTGAAGCACAGAAAGGGCACTTTCTTTTTGGTGTTAATCTCCACATCCACACACACTGAAGCACAGAAAGGGCACTTTCTTTTTGGCGTTTATTCTGCACTTTTTTTTCTCTTCTTTTATCTTTTGTTTTGTTTTGTTTGTTTGTTTGTTTGTTTGTTTGTTTTCAGTGCAGTGTCCACAGCCTTCTCGTTAGTTGTTGAAGGATCTGAAGGATGTTGTACAGAAGCTAGTTATACACATCGCTGTTTATCAATTCAATTAGTCACATGACATCTTGGATGACAAATAATACCCCCACCCCCACCGCCACCCCTTTCTTCCCTTTTTCTCCCTTCCCATTTATTTTCATCCATACTTGTATGGATTATGGACAAAATGCATGGCCTGGAAAAAAAATTCACTCAGTTGTAACTTGAAAAAAAAAGGCGGGAAGGGGGGGGGGGGTACATGAGAGATTTTTAACCCGATCAGTCCGACCGCCAACTGCATTTTAGCGAACATCGCTCATGCCTACGATCCTACTGCGAAATGGACACTGACTGATTTGAGTGTATTAGCCTGCTACTACAACGTTGACCCACATCCACATTCATCTGTATTCATACTGATCGTTATTTTAATGGAAACGATATCGTACTTTGACCATCCTGCACTTCGTGTCTGTCTGGCTGAAGAGCGGCATAATACAGTAAATCGTGCATCAATATGACATGACCATCCTGCACTTCGTGTCTTTCTGGCTGAAGAGCGGCATAATACAGTGAATCGTGCATCAATATGACCTGACCATCCTGCACTTCATGTCCTTCTGGCTGAAGAGCGGCATAATATAGTGAATCGTGCATCTATATTGCCTCCTTCCCACGACCCATGAACATTTCCAAAGAGGAGCTGTTGCTTTTTGAGAACACTGTTTCAAAAATTATTTGACTAGGGTTACGCAATGGCAGAGGTTTTACATGGAATGCCAACTGTTAATACAAAACAGACCGTGCAGGTACAAGGAATGCCAACTGTTATACAGAACAGACCATGTAGTACAAAGGATTGGCAACATGTTTCAGAATAGACATGGGTAACGCCATGTGAGGTACAAGGAATGCCAACTGTTATACAGAACAGACCATGTAGGTACAAGGAATGCCAACTGTTGATACAGAACAGACCATGTGGTACGAAGGGAAATGTCAACTGTTGATACAGAACAGACCATGTAGGGTACAAGATGCAACTGTTGATACAGAACAGACCATGTAGTAAGGAGAATGCCAACTGTTGATACAGAACAGACCGTGTAGAGGGAGAAATGTCAACTGTTGATACAGAACAAACCATGTAGGGGGAAATGTCAACTGTTGATACAGAACAGACCGTGTAGAGGGAGAAATGTCAACTGTTATACAGAACAGACCGTGTAGGGGAGAAATGTCAACTGTTGATACAGAACAGACCGTTAGGGGAGAAATGTCAACTGTTACTACAGAACAGACCCGTGTAGGGGGAGAAATGTCAACTGTTAACACAGAACAGACCGTGTAGGGAGAAATGTCGACTGTTAATACAGAACAGACCGTCTAGGGGGAGAAATGTCGACTGTTAATACAGAACAGACTGTGTAGGGGGAGAAATGTCAACTGTTATACAGAACAGACCGTGTAGGTACAAGGATGTCAACTGTTGATACAGAACAGACCGTGTAGGGGGAGAAATGTCAACTGTTAATACAGAACAGACTGTGTAGGGAGGAAATGTCAACTGTTATAGAGAACAGACCGTGTAAGGGAGAAATGTCAACTGTTGATACAGAACAGACCGTGTAGGGGAGAAATGTCAACTGTTGATACAGAACAGACCGTGTAGGGAGCGAAATGTCAACTGTTGATACAGAACAGACCGTGTAGGGGGAGAAATGTCAACTGTTGATACAGAACAGACCGTGTAGGGGCAGATATGTCAACTGTTGATACAGAACAGACCGTGTAGGGGCAGATATGTCAACTGTTGATACAGAACAGACCGTGTAGGGGGAGTAATGTCAACTGTTGATACAGAACAAACCATGTAGGGGAGAAATGTCAACTGTTGATACAGAACAGACCGTGTAGAGGGAGAAATGTCAACTGTTATGCAGAACAGACCGTGTAGGGGAGAAATGTCAACTGTTGATACAGAACAGACCGTGTAGAGGGAGAAATGTCAACTGTTGATACAGAACAGACCGTGTAGGGGTGAAATGTCAACTGTTACTACAGAACAGACCGTGTAGGGGGAGAAATGTCAACTGTTAACACAGAACAGACCGTGTAGGGGAGAAATGTCGACTGTTAATACAGAACAGACCGTCTAGGGGGAGAAATGTCGACTGTTAATACAGAACAGACTGTGTAGGGGGAGAAATGTCAACTGTTAATACAGAACAGACCGTGTAGGTACAAGGCATGTCAACTGTTGATACAGAACAGACCGTGTAGGGGGAGAAATGTCAACTGTTAATACAGAACAGACTGTGTAGGGGGAGAAATGTCAACTGTTTATAGAGAACAGACCGTGTAAGGGAGAAATGTCAACTGTTGATACAGAACAGACCGTGTAGGGGAGAAATGTCAACTGTTGATACAGAACAGACCGTGTAGGGAGCGAAATGTCAACTGTTGATACAGAACAGACCGTGTAGGGGGAGAAATGTCAACTGTTGATACAGAACAGACCGTGTAGGGGCAGATATGTCAACTGTTGATACAGAACAGACCGTGTAGGGGCAGATATGTCAACTGTTGATACAGAACAGACCGTGTAGGGGGAGTAATGTCAACTGTTGATACAGAACAGACCGTGTAGGGGGAGAAATGTCAACTGTTGATACAGAACAGACCGTGTAGGGGAGAAATGTCAACTGTTGATACAGAACAGACCGTGTAGGGGGAGAAATGTCAACTGTTGATACAGAACAGACCGTGTGGGGGAGTAATGTCAACTGTTGATACAGAACAGACCGTGTAGGGGGAGAAATGTCAACTGTTGATACAGAACAGACCGTGTAGGGGGAGAAATGTCAGGACAGAGAAGAAGCGGGATAACAGACGCCCAGGCACCAGAGTTTTCAATGGAGTCTTTCTGTCTTATTTTATGGAAAAAAAAACACACACAGAGAATTTAGTCAGAGTCATTGAATGAAGGGTGGCGGACGAGCGAATATCCTCCACAAGGGAAAAAGGAATGCTAGTTTGAAGTGCGAAGGGCGACAACCCTAGTCGTTGCCAGAGCAAAGAAGAAAAAGTGGTCATTGAACGTGGCGTACCAAGTTAGATAACTCATATCGCAGACTATCCCCCAGCTCTGCAGCACGTGGTACGTCACCAGCAAGGAGTCGGAGAGACGAAAATAATAAGTCATACATATTCATGAGCAAGGCAGACATTTGCTTGTATATATGAAACAGTACCGTACCCACTACTCCGAACTCGTTGCATGCCCATGTAACAGCAACTCTGGCCTGGATGAACCAATTCTCCAGGGAACTATTGAGGGACCGCACGGAGCAGAAGGTAGACTAAACGATGGACGGACAATACTGCACAGTTGACGGGGGAACCCTGGGCACAGATCCAGACCCTGGCACAGAGCCGACAGAACTGAACACCCGGCTGTGCTGTCATCAGTGCAGTATCAGTGACGTATGAACTGAACACCCGGCTGTGCTGTCATCAGTGCAGTATCAGTGACGTATGAACTGAACACCCGGCTGTGCTGTCATCAGTGCAGTATCAGTGACGTATGTCATGAGTGTGCTGTCCCAGAAAGTCCCCATGGAGTTAAGGGAGAAGAAGGAAGACTCCAAACTAACGCTGTTCGCAAAATTATTTCACCTAGCACATATACAGGCACGAACTGACAGAACAAATAGAAAGCTCCATAAAAGATGAATGGTCCAAGCCGAATACGCCAAGATATACATGCCCACATCAACAACGTAGGAAGAAAGGACATTGATCAGAATTATTGCAGACCGACCGAAGTCTTTCGATGATGAATATTGTCATACAGGATAAACAGTACAAGAGAACACAAGACAGAGCACCTCGGCGTGACTTATGTCCAAAGGATGACTTCTATCCAAAGGATGACCTATGTCCAAAGGATGACTTCTTTCCAAAGGATGACGTGTGTCTACAGGATGACTTCTATTCAAAGGATGACGTATGTCCAAAGCATAACTTCTATTCAAAGGATGACTTCTATCCAAGGGATGACTTATATCAAAGGATGACTTCTATCCAAAGGATGACTTCTGTTCAAAGGATGACATCTATCCAAAGGATGACTTCTGTTCAAAGGATGACTTCTATCCAAAGGATGACGTATGTCCAAAGGATGACTTCTATCCAAAGGATATCTTCTATCCAAAGCATGACCTTTGTCCAAAGGATGACTTCTATCCAAAGGATGACTTCTATCCAAAGGATGACCTATTCCAAAGGATGACTTCTTTCAAAAGCATGACTTCTATCTAAAGGATGACGTGTGTCTAAAGGATGACTTCTATCCAAAGGATGACTTATATTCAAAGGTTGACTTCTCTCCAGAGGATGACTTATGTCAAAAGGATGACTTCTGTCCAAGGATGACTTTATCCAAAGGATGATTTGTATTCAAAGGATGACATCTATGTGAAGGATGACTTCTATCCAAAGGATAACTTCTATCGGAAGGATGACTTCTGTCCAAAGGATGACTTCTGTCCAAAGGATGACTTGTATCCAAAGGACGATTTCTGTCCAAAGGATGACTTCTATCCAAAGGATGACTTCTGTCCAAAGGATGACTTCTATCCACAGGATTACTTCTATCCAAAGCATGACTTATGTCCAAGGATGACTTCTGTCCAAAGGATGACTTCTGTCCAAAGGATGACTTGTATCCAAAAGAGACTTCTACCCAAGATGACTCTATCCAAAGGATGACTTCTATCCAAGGATGACTTCTATCCAAAGGATGACTTCTATCCAAGGATACTTCTATCCAAAGGATGACTTCTATCAAGGGATGACTTCTGTCCCAGATTCTTATCCAAAAGATGACTTCTATCCAAAGGATGACTTCGATCCAAAGATGACTTCTATCCAAAGGATGCTTCTATCCAAAGATGACTTCTATCCAAGGGATGACTTCTATCCAAAGGATGACTTCTATCCAAGGGATGACTTCTATCCAAAGGATGACTTCTATCAAGGATGACTTCTGTCCACAGAATGTCTTATGCCAAAAGATGACTTCTATCCAAAGGATGACTTCGATCCAAAGGATGACTTCTATCCAAAGGATGACTTCTATCCAAAGGATGGCTTCTATCCACAGGATGTCGTATGCCAAAAGATGACTTCTATCCAAAGGATGACTTTACCCAAAGGATGACTTCTACCCAAAGGAATGTTAAATGAGCGGGGAGATGCAAATGATTCCTGACACGATCAATCATTGTGATTCTGCGATATTACTCTTCTCATTCCTGTGAAGTTATTTGTTTTTCCTCAAGCCTCTCACTATATCTACTCCCAGCAGCATGAATTTGGCTCATGTCTTGGATCAGCTGTTTATTTTAGTATAAGCGGGGATGGGGCGCCCTTGGGAGCGCCGATGACGTGTATTAACTTTGGTCTTAGTTGTTATTTATCATTCATGTGTGTTGCTGCACAATGTAAGTTTTTCTTTTTTCTTTTGCAGAATTTCTACTTATCAAGTTCTTGTTGGGATGTAACTGCGTGTCCGCGGAATGGAGGAGAAGAGAGTTAAAACAGGATGGAGGACATAGTGGGTGGTAGGGGAAGAGGAGAAATAGAGCGGGGAAGGAGGGGACAGGGGAAGGAGCACTGAGAGGGAGATGGTGTGGTGGAGAGACACCTAATTCGTGTAGTTGTGGATTAGAAGTGGGAGAGATAAAGGGCAGAGGAATATCATTAACTGTACACCATGCACATACATTCCTATCCCATGCTGTTCTGTCCGGTTTAGTTGTGTTTGAATTGTGCACATGTCGAGCAGGAAATTTCTGTACTAAGCTCAGACAAGAAACCAGTCCTTTGCTTGGAGTCCTCAGTCACCAACTTGCTCACAACTCCTAGCAGCATTATCATGGGGTTGCGGGTATGTCAGTGTTTCACTAAGCAGCACAAAGCAGCATTAGTACAGAGTTATAGGTATGTCAGTGTTTCACTATAGCAGCACAAAACAGCATTAGTACAGAGTTATGGGCATGTCAGTGTTTCATTATAACAGCACAAAACAGCATTGGTATAGAGTTATGGGCATATCATTGTGTCACTATGGCAGCACAAAGCAGCATTGGTATAGAGTTATGGGCATGTCAGTGTGTCACTACGGCAGTATAAAGCAACGTTGGTATAGAGTTATGAGCATGTAAGTATTTCACTAAGCAGCACAAAGCAGAATCAGTATAGAGTTATGGGCATGTCAGTGTTTCACTGTAGCAGCACAAAGC
Source organism: Conus canariensis (assembly GCA_033310375.1). Lineage (NCBI taxonomy): Eukaryota > Metazoa > Mollusca > Gastropoda > Neogastropoda > Conidae > Conus > Conus canariensis. Next base: position 85,358,786 of record CM065721.1, read on the forward strand.
AGCATTGGTATAGCGTTATGGGCATGTCATTGTGTCACTACGGCAGCATAAAGCAGCATTGGTATAGAGTTATGTGCATGTCATTGTGTCACTATGTCAGCACACAACAGCATTAATATAGAGTCATTGGCATGTAATTTTTCACCATGTCAGCACAAAACAGCATTAATATAGAGTCATAGGCCTGTAATTTTTCACCATGTCAGCACACAACAGCATTAGTATAGAGTTATAGCCATGTCATTTTTCACCATGTCAGCACACAACAGCATTTCATAGAGTTATAGGCATGTTATTTTTCCACCATGGCTGCACAAATTGTCACCGTTGTTTAGATAATCTCATACAATGGCCTGAAAGTGAAGATGACTTTTTATGTCAAACAGACACAGATAACTGCATGAATGCGTTACGTTGTTGATCACTATCTAAACTGTGAACAGGTGCCCGCTCTGATCGTTCGGGTGTTACTCCTAGTAAGGAAATGTGTCACATAACTGTGTGATTATTTACAATAACCACATTTTTGCCATCCCAACTGGGCGCGATGTGTCATGGGCCGATCTGTAGATCTCACGGCAACCTGGATGCAGCCACCATTGTCCAGACGAATTCCTCGTGCGTTATTCCTTGCTGGGGGACCAAGCAGCGTGGTCGTCTCTCCCCACATTTGTTGTTTCATGCGGTCAGAGACCCTGCCCACAGTGAAAGGTGGACAGCCCTGGAATCCGAAGAAGGGGCATAGAGCAAAGCACAGATGGCAGCTGGTGGCCCGCTGTGTGCAGTGATGATGATGAACAATGCAGTGATGATGATGAACAATGCAGTGATGATGATGCGGTGCCCGGGGAACAATGCAGTGATGATGATGCGGTGTGTGGGGAACAATGCAGTGATGATGATGAACAATGCAGTGATGATGAAGAACAATGCAGTGATGATGATGCGGTGTGTGGGGAACAATGCAGTGATGATGAAGAACAATGCAGTGATGATGAAGAACAATGCAGTGATGATGAAGCACAATGCAGTGATGATGATGTGGTGTGTGGGGAACAATGCAGTGATGATGATGCGGTGTGTGGGGAACAATGCAGTGATGATGATGAACAATGCAGTGATGATGATGTGGTGTGAGGGGAACAATGCAGTGATGATGATGAACAATGCAGTGATGATGATGCGGTGTGTGGGGAACAATGCAGTGATGATGATGTGGTGTGTGGGGAACAATGCAGTGATGATGATGATGAACAATGCAGTGATGATGATGAACGATGCAGTGATGATGATGCGGTGTGTGGGGAGCAATGCAGTGATGATGATGATGAACAATGCAGTGATGATGATGAACAATGCAGTGATGATGATGAACAATGCAGTGATCATGATGTGGTGTGTGGGGAACAATGCAGTGATGATGATGGTGAACAATGCAGTGATGATGATGAACAATGCAGTGATGATGATGCGGTGTGTGGGGAACAATGCAGTGATGATGATGATGAACAATGCAGTGATGATGATGACCAATGCAGTGATGATGATGAACAATGCAGTGATGATGATGCGGTGTCCGGGAAACAATGCAGTGATGATGATGAACAATGCAGTGATGATGATGTGGTGTGTGGGGAACAATGCAGTGATGATGATGTGGTGTGTGGGGAACAATGCAGTGATGATGAAGAACAATGCAGTGATGGTGATGTGTGTGGGGAACAATGCAGTGATGATGACGAACAATGCAGTGATGATGACGAACAATGCAGTGATGATGAAGAACAATGCAGTGATGATGATGCGGTGTCCGGGGCTCAACGTGGAGCCAAGGCCAACCTCTCAGCACAGGCCTCAGCAGTGTCTTGAAAACGGTCCCAGCAGTCGGCCTCACTACCCAGTCCCACTGCCGCTCGGTCTTGATCAGTGTACTTGATGACAAATGTATGGCGCACACGTCTTGTCTGTCTTCTTTATAGTTTTTGCAGTTGTTTTTTTTTTTAATTCCAACTTTCAGGCTGTGGCGGTCTAAATGTCGGTTTACTTGGAAAACTTATTGATATGACATATTATTTTCAAAGCAAGTGACTCAAGCAGCTTAATACGATCGGGCTCAATGACGGTGAATTTGCATACATTTCTTTTTTTTTTTTTTTCTTTGTTGTTGTTGACAAATCCATGGTATAGACACCGTTTCTGTCAGTATTTTTTTTCAGAATCTTTCTCTTTCAATCTTAACTCTGGCGGCAGAAATTTCTGCTGATGATGAAGAAATCAATGATGAAAACAGAAGAACAGAACAATAGGACGAACTATTAGAATGGGGAAAAACGCATTATACTAGACAATTAGGCAGACTGCTAGGTCTGTCTCTGTCTCTGTTTCTTTCTGCCTCTCTTTGTCTTCTCTCTCTCTTTGTCTCTCTCTCTCTCTCTCTCTCTCTCTCTCTCTCTCTCTCTCTCTCTCTGTGTGTGTGTGTGTGTGTGTGTGTGTGTGTGTGTGTGTGTGTGTGTGTGTGTGTGTGTTTCTCTCGGTCTCTCTCTGTCTGTCTCTCTCAATCTCTCTTTTAATCTCTCTCTTTCATTCTTTCTCTCTCTGTCTCTCTCTCTGTCTCTGTCTCTGTCTCTCTCTCTGTCTGTCTGTCTGTCTGTCTGTCTGTCTGTCTGTCTGTCTGTCTGTCTCTCTTCTCTCTCTCTCTCTCTCTCTCTCTCTCTCTCTCTCTCTCTCTCTCTCTCTTTGTTGATTGTGCCTGTTTCCATATCACCTGTGTTTATTTCTGAAGATGCAGAAGATAGACGAAATATGACATGTACACACCCAGGTTGAACCACACCTTCCACCGGACTCTCTGGCCGTGTGTGACATGTACACACCCAGGTTGAACCACACCTTCCACCGGACTCTCTGGCCGTGTGTGACATGTACACACCCAGGTTGAACCACACCTTCCACCGGACTCTCTGGCCGTGTGTGACATGTACACACCCAGGTTGAACCACACCTTACATCTGACTCTCTGGCCGTATGCGCGCAGATTCGGACGCTGGCCCCGATACTGACAGAAAAACTACCGAGTTCGATGCCGACCAAAGGCAGGAACTCAACATAACGAGAAAGGATAACTTGGTGAGGTGCCGACCAAAGGCAGGAACTCAACATAACGAGAAAGGATAACTTGGTGAGGCGCCGACCAAAGGCAGGACGAGAAAGGATAACTTGGTGTCTCTGTCGTTTTAAACATTGAGCAATGGGGATAGAGGGCTGATGGTCAGGTTGGGGTAGGGATGGGATGGGGGGAGGGAACCAACACTCGGGGTTCTCGAATGAAGATTTCGTCTGGCATGTGCCAGACAGGCTCCCACTGTGCTGTGCTTCAGTTTTTCTTTCTTTTTTTTTCTGATTCCATTCCAACCGACCACACAGATGACTCTGTGCCAAAGATCTGATACGTCATTACACTAATGAGTCACGCTGTCACAATTGACGTGACCTATTACTATGCTAATGAGTCACGCTGCCACAATTGACGTGACCTACTACTATGCTAATGAGTCATGCTGTCACAATTGACGTGACCTACTACAATGCTAATGAGTCACGCTGTCACTTATGATGTGACCTGCTACTATGCATATCAGTCACGCTGTCACATTTGATGTGACCTACTACTATGCTAATGAGTCACGCTGTCACAATTGATGTGACCTACTACTATGCTAATGAGTCACGCTGTCACAATTGAAGTGACCTGCTGCTATGCTAATGAATCACCTTGTCACATTTGATGTGACCTGCTACTATGCTAATGAGTCACGCTGCCACATTTGATGTGACCTACTACAGTGCTAATGAGTCACGCTGTCACAATTGATGTGACCTACTACTATGCTAATGAGTCACGCTGTCACATATGATGTGACCTACTACTGTGCGAATCAGTCACGCTGCCACATATGATGTGACCTACTACTGTGCGAATCAGTCACGCTGTCACAATTGATGTGACCTACTACTGTGCGAATGAGTCACGCTGTCACACTTTATGTGACCTACTACTGTGCGAATGAGTCACGCTGTCACAATTGATGTGACCTACTACTATGCTAATGAGTCACGCTGCCACATTTGGAGAAAACCGAAAGACAACTGTGGACTTGTATAACCGACAACAAAGACAGTCTGTATCACACACACACACACACACACACACACACACACACACACACACACACACACACACACACACACACACACTACATTCGTATATACATACGTATATACGTATACACACACACACACACACACACACACACACACACACACACACGCGCGCGCGCGCGGCCCGCGCACACACACACACACTCAATCTGTCTGTTTGTCTGCCTGTCTGTCTGTCTGCCTGTCTGTCTGTCTGTCTGTCTCTGTCTCTGTCTCTCTGTTTCTCTCTGTCCTCTCTCTGTCTCTGTCTCTCTCTCTGTCTCTCTCTCTCTCTCTCTCTCTCTCTCTTCCCCATCCCCCGCCTCTCTCTTTCTCTCCCCACCCCCCCCCCCTCTCTCTCTCTCTTTCTGAGACACGATAGCTGCCTTCCTCCTTCCCTTTCACTACACCGCTGTCTTCTCTTTGCGGCGCATACCCATCGTTCTACCTGTGTCAGTCGTCTTGTGGCATACATGTGTTAACCCTTGTCGACCTATCGACGGCATCTCGTGAGCTTTTTCTTTTCTTCTCTTTTCTTTTCTCCCCTGTCTTTATTTTTCTCCTTTCTTTTTCAATTCCGTTTTTTCCCTTTTCTTTCTTTTTCCCCCCATTGTTGCTGCGCTCTTGCCCCAGTGACATTCCAAAAAGTCTGCTGCAGGTTGATCAATTAAAACCAGTGCAGCCCCCAAACCACACACACTTCTCCTAACTGATGAGTTGGCTAGTGTTTCCATGGATTATTGGCAGTGGTGGTGGTGGTGACGGTGGCGGCGGTGCTGGCGGCGGTGGTGAAGTGGTAGGGGCTTTTTTTCCAATTAATGGGCCGGCATGAATTAACGATTTTCTAGATTCAGCTCAGCCTTTAGTTCTATAAGTAGAATGAGGGTAGGGTGGGGATAGGGGGTGAGGATAAGCGAGGGATGGGGGGGGGGGGGTGCGGAATCATGAACGGAGACGCTGACTGAAAGCTGCGTTCTACTAAATGTGTCTTTTGTCTGTGGCAAAAGGTTTGGAATATTCGAGGACTGTCCGCTGCTTGATTTTGTCAGACTGGGCATTGGCCTGTGTTTGTCTGTCTGTTGTTGTCTCTCTCTTTCTTTCTTTCGTTCTTCCTTTCTTTCTTTCTTCTTTTCTTTCTTTCTTTCTTTCTTTCTTTTCTTTCTTCTTTCTTTTCTTTCTTTCTTTCTTTCTTCTTCTTCTTCTTTCTTTCTTTCTTTCTTTCCTTCTTTCTTTCTTTCTTTCTTTTCTTCTTTCCTTTCTTTCTTTTTCTTTCTTTCTTTCTTTCTTCTTCCTTCTTTCTTTCTTTCTTTCTTTCTTTTCTTCTTCTTTCTTTTTCTTCTTCTTTCTTTCTTTCTTTCTTCTTTCTTTCTTTCTTTCTTTCTTCCTTTCTTCTCTTCTTTCTTTCTTTCTTCTTCTTTCTTTTCTTCTTTCTTCTTCTTCTTCTTTCTTTCTTTCTTCTTTCTTTCTTCTTTCTTTTTCTATTCTTCATGATTCTGTTGCATGATGGTCTGGGGAAGGAAACAGAGTGGCATGACGCTCGGACCAAAGAACATCTTTTTCTTCCCCGGCAGTGTGGCCAGGAAGGGCTTCCCAGGACCAGTAAGCTTTTCTCCTCTGGCGTGGACAAAGTTAAAGAGTCACTGCATGCGTCACTGGATTCTACTTTACCCCCCTTACCGTTATCTCCCTTGCATAGTCCATACTCGTCCCTACCAACTCTCTCCCTTTCCACCTTCTGTGCCAACATCAGAGCCAGGATTCCCGTCTCTGGAACTGGTTCTATCTCATGATTCATTGAAGCTCTGTCTGAGTCGTATATGCTCTGATCACGTTTCAACGGAAAAAAGAATGGCAAAGTTCCCCTCTAATCACCTTTCCACAGAAAGAAAAATGGCAAAGTTCCCAATTCATCACCTTTCCAGAGAAAGAAGAATGGCAAAGTTTCCCTCTGATCACCTTTCCAGGGAAAGAAGAATGGCAAAGTTCCCCTCTGATCACCTTTCCAGCGAAAGAAGAATGGCAAAGTTCCCCTCTGATCACCTTTCCAGAGAAAGAAGAATGGCAAAGTTTCCCTCTGATCACCTTTCCAGAGAAAGAAAAATGGCAAAGTTTCCCTCTGATCACCTTTCCACAGAACGAAGAATGGCAAATTTCCCCTCTGATCACCTTTCCAGCGGAAGAAGAATGGCAAAGTTCCCCTCTCATCACCTTTCCAGAGAAAGAAGAATGGCAAAGTTTCCCTCTGATCACCTTTCCAGTGAAAGAAGAATGGCAAAGTTCCCCTCTGATCACCTTTCCAGTAAAAGAAGAATGGCAAAATTCCCCTCTGATCACCTTTCCACAGAAAGAAGAATGGCAAAGTTCCCCTCTGATCATCTTTCCAGAGAAAGAAGAATGGCGAAGTTCCCCTCTGATCAACTTTCCACAGAAAGAAGAATGGCAAAGTTCCCCTCTGATCACCTTTCCAGGGAGAGAAGAATGGCAAAGTTCCCCTCTGATCACCTTTCCAGGGAGAGAAGAATGGCAAAGTTCCATGACAAACACGAAAATGACGACTCATGAACTGCGTCCATTTTTTTTTTTTTTTTAATGTGATCTTCAGAATACGTCACTACGCCTGCACCCTGTGGTGTGCCGCCATGGCCACATTGCTTGTGTCGTGCAGTGCAGTCTGGGAAGCCACGTGCGTGCTCTAATTTTGACAATAGCGACGCCAGATTCCATTCAATTCTCTTAGCTGTTCACCATCCAGGATCATTTTCATAGTTCGGTTAATGAAGTTCTTATTTCAAATGCGTGCTTCCTTCATCGCCGCAGTGCGGCAGTATTTTTTCTTTTTCTTTTTCTTTTTTGATATGGGAGCCTGTTGTGGAGCGCGTATTAAACGCCTTACTATTTACAACTGTGAGCAGCTTCCTGGTCTGTTCCTACAAAAAAAAGCATATCAAGATCTGCGGTTTCATTTTCGATGAACGCATTGAATGCTTCCAGGACGAGTCCAACGTGCTTTATATCGATTTGTAGATTTGATCGCGACATAAAATCGACCGTTGATTGTTCAGGCAAAGGTCGCTTCTTGATTGCCTGCAGAGGGGTGCAGCAAGGCGATCATCTGTCCCCACACTTGTCGCGTGAGGCGATCAGGTAGCCACACAGCGGCAGGCGATCATCTGTCCCCACACTTGTTGCATGAGGCGTTCAGGTAGCGCACACATTGGCAGGCGATCATCTGTCCCCACACTTGTTGCATGAGGCGTTCAGGCAGCGCACACAGCGGCAGGCGATCATCTGTCCTGAGAGTGGCCTGCCCCTGGATTACTAAAGCAGCAGGATCTAACAGCTCTACCATTTATTATAGTTTTACCGGTCGTAAGATTTTTATACGGCGTTAAAATATGAATGTATTCTCCCAAGTGTTTTGGTGATCTGCAATAAGCTGGTTTGTGCTGTGATCACAGTTGGAATGTGCGTCCAGTCTACCTTTTTTTTGAGTCGTGCAGTGTTGATGGCAGTTTTGGCTACTGAACCGGCGACCATTTGGAGCGGCACACTTCAATTGGAATATTCACATTGATCTGGTCACTGCCGTAAGCCTTTACTGCTTACAGATCATCAATTCCTATTCTTTAATTCTTTTATTTGATTTTTTGTTAAGTGGATTAGAGTGATATTTCTTTTTCAATTTTTATTTTTCTATTGTATTGTTTTGCTAGTTCTAATCGGGAACTCAGCAATGACGTAATATAATGTCGTAACTTATGTACACGGAGAGTGTCGTCATTTTGTTTTGACATCATTTGAACCATGGAATTTCAAACTGGAAAGAACAATCCATACCTGATGGTGACAACTCCCTTAAAACAAGTTCAACTTAATTATCTTAAATCATCTTTCGTACCAAATTTGTTGAACAAAGATTATAATGTTATTATTAAAGATTCAGGTGACGGCTCTCTGCTCCTGCGACATCTATATCCTCATTACCACAAAAAGGCAATAGAGTCCGTGATTGGTGAATGACTTTTTAGATTCGTTGCCAGTTGTTTCTCTTGTTAAATTAACGAGTAACCTTTTGCAAAGTCCATTAAGGAACATTTTATAATCATAATCGTAAGTTAGATTACTTTAGTTATTTTTCTCTAATTTTTCATAGTTACTGTCCTATAATTCATCTATCCTTTATTTTTGTTCTATGTAACCACATCGTCCTCTTCTCTCCTTTTATGATAATAGTCTGAAATTGTAAACACTATGCTATTTAGACGTCTGCAATCACCTATTGTGTGACGAGACGTAAAACAGAATTCCTTCCATCTGTCCCCACACTTGTTGCATGAGGCGTTCAGGTAGCGCACACATTGGCAGGCGATCATCTGTCCCCACACTTGTCATAGCGTTCAGGAGCACACATTGGCAGCGATCATCTGTCCCCACACTTGTTGCATGAGGCGTTCAGGTAGCGCACACATTGGCAGGCGATCATCTGTCCCCACACTTGTTGCATGAGGCGTTCAGGCAGTGCACACATTGGCAGGCGATCATCTGTCCCCACACTTGTTGCATGAGGCGTTCAGGCAGTGCACACATTGGCAGGCGATCATCTGTCCCCACACTTGTTGCATGAGGCGTTCAGGCAGTGCACACATTGGCAGGCGATCATCTGTCCCCACACTTGTTGCATGAGCGTTCAGGCAGTGCACACATTGGCAGGCGATCATCTGTACCCACACTTGTTGCATGAAGCGTTCAGGCAGTGCACACATTGGCAGGCGATCATCTGTCCCCACACTTGTTGCATGAAGCGTTCAGGCGATAGCGACACGACATTTGGGGCCAGGCACTGCAGGCTCATCTGTCCCCACACTTGTTGCATGAGGCGTTCAGGCAGTGCACACAGCGGCAGGCGATCATCTGTCCCCACACTTGTTGCATGAAGCGTTCAGGTAGCGCACACATTGGCAGGCGATCATCTGTCCCCACACTTGTTGCATGAAGCGTTCAGGCAGTGCACACATTGGCAGGCGATCATCTGTCCCCACACTTGTTGCATGAAGCGTTCAGGCAGTGCACACATTGCGGCAGGCGATCATCTGTCCCCACACTTGTTGCATGAAGCGTTCAGGCAGTGCACACAGCGGCAGGCGATTGTCCCCACACTTGTTGCATGAGGCGTTCAGGCAGTGCACACAGCGGCAGGCGATTGTCCCCACACTTGTTGCATGAGGCGTTCAGGCAGTGCACACAGCGGCAGGCGATTGTCCCCACACTTGTTGCATGAGGCGTTCAGGCAGTGCACACAGCGGCAGGCGATTGTCCCCACACTTGTTGCATGAGGCGTTCAGGCAGTGCACACAGCGGCAGGCGATTGTCCCCACACTTGTTGCATGAGGCGTTCAGGCAGTGCACACATGCGGCAGGCGATCATCTGTCCCCACACTTGTTGCATGAAGCGTTAGGCAGTGCACACAGCGGCAGGCGATTGTCCCCACACTTGTTGCATGAGGCGTTCAGGCAGTGCACACAGCGGCAGGCGATTGTCCCCACACTTGTTGCATGAGGCGTTCAGGCAGTGCACACAGCGGCAGGCGATTGTCCCCACACTTGTTGCATGAGGCGTTCAGGCAGTGCACACAGCGGCAGGCGATTGTCCCCACACTTGTTGCATGAGGCGTTCAGGCAGTGCACACAGCGGCAGGCGATTGTCCCCACACTTGTTGCATGAGGCGTTCAGGCAGTGCACACAGCGGCAGGCGATCATCTGTCCCCACACTTGTTGCATGAGGCGTTCAGGCAGTGCACACAGCGGCAGGCGATTGTCCCCACACTTGTTGCATGAGGCGTTCAGGCAGTGCACACAGCGGCAGGCGATTGTCCCCACACTTGTTGCATGAGGCGTTCAGGCAGTGCACACAGCGGCAGGCGATATTGTCCCCACACTTGTTGCATGAGGCGTTCAGGCAGCTGCACACATGCAGGCGATCGGCAGGAATTGACAAAGACAATCGTAGCAAGAGGCGTTAATAGAATGGCCATGTCATGCCCGACAGGGGATCGGGTTTCCTGGAACAACGTGAAAAATATCAGCTAATAATACAAACTAGAAGCTAATCTGAGAAGGAAATGAATAGGCAAAAACAAAGCGTGACAGGTCTTGGCCCAGTGATACTGAATCTTGATTTATATCATTGGAAATGTTTTGCACAGACGTCTTTTCCGTTCCCTTTGTCTAGCTGTGGAGTTCTGTTCATTCTCTGTCTCTAATTTCAAGCTGCAGCGGTGGAAACTTCAGCTCAAGCTGCAGCGGTGGAAACTTCAGCTTATTTGGAAAGAAATCAGAAGAGCGCTTTATCGGGGGAAACCACTCTAGCAGCTTGACAAACCCACGCCCAGTCATACTGAATCGTGATAAAGGTATCTTAGTACAAATGTACAGCTAAGATGTGTTTTCTGCCCTCTTTAAGTTTTGGTACAAATGTACAGCAGAGATATATTTTCTGCACTGTTGAGATGGGTTTTCTGCACTGTTGAGATGGGTTTTCTGCCCTCTTTACGTTTTGGTACAAATGTACAGCAGAGATATATTTTCTGCAGTGTTGAGATGTGTTTTCCGCCCTCTTTACGTTTTGTTCAGTTCTTCTATCTTTCCTTTTTTTTCAAGTTAAACTGTGGCATCAGCAATTTGCTATAATTGCGAAGAAAATAATGATGTAAAAGAAGAAGAAGAAGAAGAAGAAGAAGAAGAAGAAGAAGAAGAAGAAGAAGAAGAAGGAGAGAAGAAGAAGAAGAAGAAGAAGAAGAAGAAGAAGAAGTTTCAGTTTCAGTTTCAGTTTCAGTTTCATCAAAGAGGCGTCACTGAGTGCGGACTAGTCCATATACGCTAGACCACATCCGTTAAGTTTTGAGACCACACTATGCATAGAAGCATAGAAGAAGGAGAAGAAGAAAAAAGTAGAAGGAGGAGGAGGAGAAGGAGAAGGAGGAGGAGGAGGAAGGAGGAGGAAGAGGAAGAGGGGAGGAGAAGGAGTAGGAGGAGGAGGAGGAGGAGAAGGAGGAGGAGGAGGAGTAGAAGAAAAATTAACACGATGGATGGTGATGAAGAAGAGGAAGAAGAAGAAGAAGAAGAAGAAGAAGAAGAAGAAGAAGAAGAAGAAGAAGAAGAAGAAGACCATAATTATGCATTATGCCAGGTAATTTGACAGACTGCTTGGTTTTATCGTTTCCTGGGGGTGTCTTCGTGAGGAAGAACAGACAATATTTTCTTTTCTCCTTTATTTTTCTTAACCAACGAGGGCAGTGGACCAGAGGAATAAGCAGGTGATGGTGAGTGTGGGAAAGACAGAGGTGGTGGTGGGATGGAGTGGGAGTAGTGGAAAGCATTTCAAAGTAAAAGAACTAGCCAGGAAACAAACAAGCAAACAAACAAAAACAGCAAAAACACAGCGCACAGTCACGCTAATCTAATTCACACGACAAAACTAGGACAGTGAATTTCCACACGTCTTCTACTGACCTCCAAAACAAAAGATATGAAATCTGCAAAAACACACAAACAAACAAACAAATAAACAAACAAACAAACAAATGCATCAGTAAAGAACCCCCCCCCCCCCCCCCCCTCCTGAAGTAGGTGCCATCAGGAGAAATGCATTTTTGACAATCTGGGGAGCATTGGTTTTGTTTGTTTGTTCGTGTGCTCTGTGTGTTTTCTGTCTTTATGTGTGTGTGTGTCTTTTGATATATCCGTCAAGGAATATCCCTTCACCCGCGCCTCTTTGCTTTTCAAGAAGTTAGCCTTTTATCTGCGCCTCTTTGTTCGTCAAGGATACCCTTTCATCCGCGCCTCTTTGTTCGTCAAGGATACCCTTTCATCCGCGTCTCTTTGTTCGTCAAGGATACCCTTTCATCCGCGCCTCTTTGTTCGTCAAGGAGTTACCCTTTCATCCGCGCCTCTTTGTTCGTCAAGGAGTTACCCTTTCATCCGCGCCTCTTTGTTCGTCAAGGAGTTACACTTTCATCCGGGTCTCTTTGTTCGTCAAGGAGTTACACTATCATCCGCGTTTCTTTGTTCGTCAAGGAGTTACACTTTCATCTGCGCCTCTTTGTTCATCAAAAATACACTTTCATCCGCGTCTCTTTGTCTGTCAAGGAGTTACACTTTCCTCCGAGGCTCTTTGTCGTTAAGGAGTTACACTTTTACCCGCATCTCTTTGTTCATCAGGGAGTTACACTTTCATCTGCATCTCTTTGTTCTTTGCTGATCTGTTACGCCCAAACCACTAAACCGACTCCGTGTGTGTGTGTGTGTGTGTGTGTGTGTGTGTGTGTGTGTGTGGTGTGTGTGGTTGTGTGTGTGGTGTGTGTGTTGTGTGTGTGTGTGTGTGTGTGTGTGTGGTGGTGTGTGCGCGCGTGCGTGCGTGCGTGCGTGCGTGTGTGTGCGAGTGTGTGTGTTTGTGTGTGTGTGTGTGTGTGTGTGTGTGTGTGTGTGTGTGTGTGTGTTCACGCCCACATTGTGTAGACACCATCAATACTTATTCCTCTTTCAAATGTTCAGAATTGTTCAGTTCCTTCAGAGTACTGATCCCTTCACCTGTCCACGAATTTCAACATCAACGAGGCAGCATTTTAGATGATAATGGAGTGGAGACGGAGAGAATGAAAGGGAGGTGGGGGGGGGGGGGGGGAGAAAGGTGACTAACTACGAAGAAAGACATAGTGGGAAAAGTGATACTGAGAAGGAGGGGCGGGGGGGGGGGGGGGGGGGTGTATGGGGGGGGGGGGAGAATAAAGTTGAAGAACTGTCGGAAGAAGTTCTTTTCTTCAATACTGTGTATTATTAGGTATCTGCTGTGTATTATTAGGTATCTACTAGACTGGAAACAGGCAGTTATATGCTGCATACGATTTTTCACATTCTGGCCAAGCTATCCCCCCCCCCCCCCCCCCCACTCTTCCACTGGAACTCTCTCTCCTCTCTCTCTCTCTCTCTCTCTCTCTCTCTCTCTCTCTCTCTCTCTCTCTCTCCACTAAACTTAAAAAAAACCTGTTCATTTTGTAATCAAATCGAGGACGAAATACAGTTTTTTGATTGTTCGTCCATCCTATAAAGATTTAAGAGATAAATACATTTTGCTACATACTAGAAATGTTCATCAAGTGTCAGTGCTTCTTTTACTGCAAAATGAAAAGAGAACTGTAACTCGCTCTGTAGCTATGTTCATTTTTAAAGCACTGAAACGAAGAGAGGAACTGTTTCAGGAAGAACATTTTGTTGTGCAAATATTTTCTTTCATGATTTTCAGTTTATGCACCGAGCGCGTGTGTGTTCTTCTTTTCCTCTTAACCTCATCGCAGATAGGTCAATGGCCTTTGCAATTAAACTATTTAAAAGCCTTGTCCCGCCCTGGGTCCTGGCATCCTCAGAGAGCAGTCCATACCCAGCCTTGTCCCGCGCTGGGTCCTGGCATCCTCAGAGAGCAGTCCATACCCAGCCTTGTCCCGCTCTGGCAGGCCCTGGGTCCTGGCATCCACAGGGAGCAGTCCATACCCAGCCTTGTCCCGCGCTGGGTCCTGGCATCCTCAGAGAGCAGTCCATGCCCAGCCTTGTCCCGCCCTGGCAGGCCCTGGGTCCTGGCATCCTCAGGGAGCAGTCCATACCATGCCGTCCAAGGGCAACCCACCAGAGGAGACACTGCCCTGCTGCTGAGTCATTTTTGTAGTATCGGCTGTGCCTGCTCTGATCCAACGTAACGCAGAATATCACCTAAACCCCAACTGCTTAGTCGTGAAGCCAGAGAGAGAGAGAGAGAGAGAGAGAGAGAGAGAGAGAGAGAGAGAGAGAGAGAGAGAGAGAAAGACAAGACAAGACAAGACAAAATTCTTTATTTACGAGGATAATAGATAAGCACTGACGTGCTTTTTTACATCCAGTCCTCGCCCTGAGTAGGGACTACAACATTCAGTGAAATCAATTAATGTAAGAAAGCAAAGAAGCAAGCAAAACAGTCATGTAATCATAGAGGAACATCAAGTGAAAATAGAAGAGAAATGAAAACAAAACAAAAAATAAGAATAATAATAAACCAAAAAAAAATTAATAACAATAATAAAATAAAATAAAAATGAGAATAACAATAATGAAAAGGAAGGAGTAAGTGGGGGTAAGTGAGGTGGGCTGGGGGAACATATGTAAATGTACTACAACGTACAAGATTGGCATGTATGAAAACAGACAGTGAAGTGAATATGACAAAGTACGTACATATTTTTGAACACACACATACACGCACGCTCGCACGCAGAGAGAGAGAGAGAGAGAGAGAGAGGAGAGAGAGAGAGAGAGAGAGAGAGAGAGAGAGATGGATCGATAGGTAGATAGATAGTAGATAGATAGATAGATTGATTGATTGATTGATTGATTGATTGATTGATTGATTGACTGTCTGATTGATAGAAAGACCCACTCATTTACCCACTCCGTTC
>CM065721.1:85378461-85398461 GCA_033310375.1 Conus canariensis
GTACTGTCATACCTCTCTTTCCTCAGTCAGTACTGCCATCCTTCCCTTTCCTCAGTCAGTACTGCCATCCTTCTCTTTTCTCAACCAGTACTGTCACCCTTCTCTTTCTCAGCCAGTACTGCCATCCTTCTCTTTCCTCAGCCAGTACTGTCATCCCTCTCTTTCCTCAGTCAGTACTACCATACTTCTCTGTCCTCAGTCAGTACTGCCATCCTTCTCTTTCCTCAACCAGTACTGTCATCCTTCTCCATCCTCAGCCAGTGCTGCCATCCTTCTCTTTCCTCAGCCAGTACTGCCATCCTTCCCTTTCCTCAGTCAGTACTGCCATCCTTCTCTTTCCTCAACCAGTACTGTCATCCTTCTCTTTCATCAGTCAGTACTGCCATCCTTCTCTTTCCTCAGTCAGTACTGCCATCCTTCTCCTTCCTCAACCAGTACAGTCACCCTTTTCTTTCTCAGCCAGAACTGTCATCCTTCTCTTTCTCAGCCAGTACTGCCATCCTTCTCCTTCCTCAACCAGTACTGTCACCCTTCTCTTTCCTCAGCCAGTACTGCCATCCTTCTCCTTCCTCACCCAGTACTGTCATCCTTCTCTTTCTCATCCAGTACTGCCATCCTTCTCTTCCCTCAACCAGTACTGCCATCCTTGTCTTTCCTCAGCGAGTACTGCCATCCTTCTCTTTCCTCGGCCAGTACTGCCATCCTTCTAAATCCTCAGTCAGAACTGCCACCCTTCTCTTTATGCCACCCAGTACTGCCATCCTTCTCCTTCCCCAACCAGGACTGTCATCCTTCTCTTTCTTACCCAGTACTGCCATCCTTCTCCTTCCTCAACCAGTACAGCCACCGTTCTATTTCCTCAGCCAGTACTGCCATCCTTCTCTTTCCTCAGCCAGTACTGCCATCCTTCTCATTCCTCAACCAGTACAGCCATCCTTCTCTTTCTTCAACCAGTACTCACGTCCTTCTCTTTCCTCAACCAGTACTGCCATCCTTCTCCTTCCTCAACCAGTACTACCGTCTTTCTCTTTCTTCAGCCAGTAGTGCCACCCTTCTCCTCCCTCAGCAAGTACAGTCATCCTTCTCCTTCCTCAACCAGTACTGTCACCCTTCTCTTTCTCAGCCAGTACTGCCATCCTTCTCCTTCCTCAACCAGTACTGTCACCCTTCTCTTTCCTCAGCCAGTACTGCCATCCTTCTCCTTCCTCACCCAGTACTGTCATCCTTCTCTTTCTCACCCAGTTCTGCCATCCTTCTCTTTCTCACCCAGTTCTGCCATCCTTCTCTTTCCTCAACCAGTACTGCCATCCTTCTCTTTCCACAGCCAGTACTGGAATCCTTCTCATTCCTCACCCAGTACTGTCATCCTTCTCCTACTCACCCAGTTCTGCCATCCTTCTCTTTCTCACCCAGTTCTGCCATCCTTCTCTTTCCTCAACCAGTACTGCCATCCTTCTCATCCTCAGCCAGTACTGCCATCCTTCTCTTTCCTCAGCCAGAACTGCCATCCTTCTCTTTCCTCGGCCAGAACTGCCATCCTTCTCTTTCCTCAGCCAGACCTGCCATCCTTCTCTTTCCTCAACCAGTGCTGTCATCCTTCTCTTTCCTCAGCCAGAACTGCCATCCTTCTCTTTCCTCAGCCAGAACTGCCATCCTTCTCTTTCCTCAACCAGTACTGCCATCCTTCTCTTTCCTCAGCCAGAACTGCCATCCTTCTCTTTCCTCAGCCAGAACTGCCATCCTTCTCTTTCCTCAACCAGTACTGCCATCCTTCTCTTTCCTCAGCCAGTACTGCCATCCACCTCTTTCCTCAACCAGTACTGCCATTCCTCTCTTTCCTCAACCAGTACTGCCATCCTTCTCCTTCCCCAACCAGTACTGTCATCCTTCTCTTTCTCACCCAGTACTGCCATCCTTCTCCTTCCTCAACCAGTACAGCCACCGTTCTCTTTCCTCAGCCAGTACTGCCATCCTTCTCTTTCTTCAGCCAGTACTGCCATCCTTCTCTTTCCTCAACCAGTACTGCCATCCTTCTCTTTAATCAGAGAGTACTGCCTCCATTCTCTTTCCTCAGCGAGTACTGGCACCCTTCTCCTCCCTCAGCCAATACTGCCATCCTTCTCTTTCCTCAACCAGTACTGCCGTCCTTCTCTTTCCTCAGCCAGTACTGCTATCCTTCTCTTTCCTCAGCCAGTACTCACGTCCTTCTCCTTCCTCAACCAGTACTGCCATCCTTCTCTTTCCTCAGCCAGTACTGCCATCCTTCTCCTTCCTCAACCAGTACTGCCATCCTTCTCGTTCCTCAACCAGTACTCACGTCCTTCTCTTTCCTCACCCAGTACTGCCATCCTTCTCTTTCCTCAACCAGTACTACCGTCCATCTCTTTTCTCAGCCAGTACTGTCATCCTTCTCTTTCCTCAGCCAGTACTACCAACCTTCTCTTTCCTCAACCAGTACTCACGTCCTTCTTTTTCCACAACCAGTACTGCTATCCTTCTCTTTTCTCAGCCAGTTACTCACGTTCTTCTCCTTCCTCAGCCAGTACTGTCATCCTTCTCTTTCCTCAGCCAGTACTGCCATCCTTCTCCTTCCTCAACCAGTACTGCCATCCTTCTCTTTCCTCAACCGGTACTACCGTCCTTCTCTTTCCTCAGCCAGTACTGCCATCCTTCTCTTTCCTCAACCAGTACTACCGTCCTTCTCTTTCCTCATCCAGTACCGTCATCCTTCTCTATCTCAGCCAGTACTGCCATCCTTCTCTTTCCTCAACCAGTACTACCGTCCTTCTTTTTCCACAACCAGTACTGCCATCCTTCTCTTTCCTCAGCCAGTACTGCCATCGTTCTCCTTCATCAGCCAGTACTGTCATCCTTCTCTTTCCTCAGCCAGTACTGCCACCCTTCTCTTTCCTCAACCAGTACTCACGTCCTTCTCTTTCCTCAACCAGTACTGCCATCCTTCTCTTTCCTCAGCCAGTACTGCCATCCTTCTCTTTCATCAACCAGTACCCACGTCCTTCTCTTTCCTCAACCACTACTGCCATCCTTCTCCGTCCTCAACCAGTACTGTCACCCTTCTCTTTCTCAGCCAGTACTGCCATCCTTCTCTTTCCTCAACCAGTACTACTGTCCTTCTTTTTCCTGAACCAGTACTGCCATCCTTCTCTTTCCTCAGCCAGTACTGCCATCCTTCTCCTTCCTCACCCAGTACTGTCATCCTTCTCTTTCCTCAGCCAGTACTGCCACCCTTCTCTTTCCTCAACCAGTACTCACGTCCTTCTCTTTCCTCAACCAGTACTGCCATCCTTCTCTTTCCTCAGCCAGTACTGCCATCCTTCTCTTTCCTCAGCCAGTACTGCCATCCTTCTCTTTCCTCAACCAGTACTCACGTCCTTCTCTTTCCTCAACCAGTACTGCCATCCTTCTCTTTTCTCAACCAGTACTACCGCCCTTCTCTTTCGTCAGCCAGTATTGCCACCCTTCTCTTTCCTCAGCAAGTACAGTCATCCTTCTCTTTCTTCAACCAGTACTGCCATCCTTCACGCCTATCAGATGACGTACCTGCAGTCACCTGTGTCGACCTGTTGACATCACCTGTGCTCAAAGTCTCTCTCTCTCTCTCTCTCTCTCTCTCTCTCTCTCTCTCTCTCTGTTTTTTTTCCTCCTCTCATCGTTTTGTCTCTGTTCCTTTGTAGCGCTCTTCCTGTCCTACTGACATTCAAAAAAGAAAAAAAATCTCGGCTGCAAGTCAATCCTTTCAAAATGAGCTAAGGAAATCCACACACACACACACACACACACACACACACACACACACACACACACACATTGTCCGTAACTGATGCATTGCCTAGTGCTGTGTGTGTGTGTGTGTGTGTGTGTGTGTGTGTGTGTGTGTGTGTGTGTGTATGTGCGTGCCTGCGTGCGTGCGTGCCTGCGTGCCTGCGTGCCTGCATGCGTGTCTGCGTGCGTGCCTGCGTGCGCGCGAGCACGCGCGCGCGCTTGTGTGTATAGATAGATAGATAGATAGATAGATAGATAGATAGATAGATAGATAGATAGATAGATAGATAGATAGTTTGAGGAAGCGAGTTGTAGGTCGGTACACGCAGCGGAAAATGAACAATGGAAAACCAAACAAAACAAAATCAGAACGAAAAAAAAAAAAAAAAAAAGGATAACGAAAACCAAAAACAAAACAAAACAAAACAAAAAAAAACAAGAGAGAGAGAGAAAAAAAAAATCATCTGCTTTGTTTACACCGTGGTCTAGACAGACTTCAGAAGCGGATGAAGGTGTTTCTGCTCTGACGTGAACACAGATGGAGAGTTACAAGACATATTCTTTGTCTCAGAGTGTTCTCCCTTCTGTAGCGGATGAAGGTGTTTCTGCTCTGACGTGAACACAGATGGAGAGTTACAAGACATATTCTTTGTCTCAGAGTGTTCTCCCTTCTGTAGCGGATGAAGGTGTTTCTGCTCTGACGTGAACACAAATGGAGAGTTACAAGACATATCAATTACCTCAGAGTGTTCTCCTTTCTGTAGCGGATGACTGTGTTTCTGCTCTGAAGTGGACATAGATGGAGAGTTACAAGACATATCCTTTACCTCAGAGTGTTCTCCTTTCTGTAGCGGATGACTGTGTTTCTGCTCTGAAGTGGACATAGATGGAGAGTTACAAGACATATCCTTTACCTCAGAGTGTTCTCCTTTCTGTAGCGGATGACTGTGTTTCTGCTCTGAAGTGGACATTGATGGAGAGTTACAAGACATATCCTTTACCTCAGAGTGTTCTCCTTTCTGTAGCGGATGACTGTGTTTCTGCTCTGACGTGGACAGAGATGGAAAGATACAAGACATATCGTTTATCTCAGAATGTTCTCCCTTCTGTAGCGGATGAAGGTGTTTCTGCTCTGACGTGGACACAGATGGAGAGTTACAAGACATATTCTTTGTCTCAGAGTGTTCTCCCTTCTGTAGCGGATGAAGGTTTTCTGCTCTGACGTGGACACAGATGGAGAGTTACAAGACATATCGTTTATCTCAGAATGTTCTCCCTTCTGTAGCGGATGAAGGTTTTCTGCTCTGACGTGGACACAGATGGAGAGTTACAAGACATATTCTTTGTCTCAGAGTGTTCTCCCTTCTGTAGCGGATGAAGGTTTTCTGCTCTGACGTGGACACAGATGGAGAGTTACAAGACATATTCTTTGTCTCAGAGTGTTCTCCCTTCTGTAGCGGATGAAGGTTTTCTGCTCTGACGTGGACACAGATGGAGAGTTACAAGACATATCGTTTATCTCAGAATGTTCTCCCTTCTGTAGCGGATGAACATTTTCTGCTCTGACGTGGACACAGATGGAGAGTTACAAGACATATTCTTTGTCTCAGAGTGTTCTCCCTTCTGTAGCGGATGAAGGTTTTCTGCTCTGACGTGGACACAGATGGAGAGTTACAAGACATATCGTTTATCTCAGAATGTTCTCCCTTCTGTAGCGGATGAAGGTTTTCTGCTCTGACGTGGACACAGATGGAGAGTTACAAGACATATCGTTTATCTCAGAATGTTCTCCCTTCTGTAGCGGATGAAGGTTTTCTGCTCTGACGTGGACACAGATGGAGAGTTACAAGACATATTCTTTATCGCAGTGTTCTCCCTTCTGTAGCGGATGAAGGTGTTTCTGCTCTGACGTGGACACAGATGGAAAGTTACCAGACACATGCTTGTCCTCATCGTGTTCTTGGCATTCAGGCCACATTGTGTGTCCGTTTCCATCAAGTCCCCCACACATCCAACAGAGTCAGCATTGGGATTTCCAACTCTAGAACGGGTTTCATCTTCTGCTGATCGGAGCGCTCCATGTGTAGCCTGTGCAGCCTCTGTGTAGCCCGTGTAGCCTTTGTTTAGCCTGTGTAGCCTCTGTGTTGCCTATGTAGCCTGTGCTTTGGGCACCTTGTCACGGGACAATGATTGCGAAGTTCGAACTAGATCATTTAAACCAAGTCTCTACGACTTTTGAAATATATCTATCTTTTTGTAAAATGTCTTCTTCATGGTACAAAAGCAGTACAGGAAAGTTTTATCGTGTGACGGTCACCAATTCTACTAACTTGGTTTTGCAATGTATTTCACTGTTCGTGTGACGGTCACCAATGCTACGAATTTGGTTTTGCAATGTATTTCACTGTTCGTGTGATGGTCACCAATGCTACTAACTTGGTTTTGCAATGTATTTCACTGTTCGTGTGGCGGTCACCAATTCTACTAACTTGGTTTTGCAATGTATTTCACTGTTTCCAACCTCCCCACCTTTCTTAAGGACACAAACCATACTCTTGATCTTCTGCAGAATTTCTCCTTCCATCCTGGCTCCCAACACCGTCACCTCTTCACCATGGACGTCTGTGCACTTTACACAAGCATTCCCCATCATGAAGGGCTTTCAGCCCTCAAACACTTCTTGTCAAAAGACAGCAGAAATCTACCCACCACCACTCTTCTCCGTCTTGCTGAGCTTGTTCTCACACTCAACAACTTTCAGTTTGGTGCTGACCATTTCCAACAGAATTGCGGCGTTGCCATGGGCACCAGGATGGGTCCTGGCTACGCCTGCCTGTTTGTTGGCTACATTGAAGAAAAGATTTTCTCACAATACACAGGCACTTTCCCAGACTTTTTCCGTCGCTTCATTGACGATTGCCTCGGTGCAGCCTCCTGCCCAATCCAAGATCTGAAAAAAACTTCATTGACTTCGTCAGTGGATTTCATCCAGCTCTTAGATTCACTTTTGAAATCACTCAGACTACCATTTCCTTCCTTGACATCAAAATCTCTATCTGTCCCAACTCACCCTACCTCACCACATCTGTTCATTACAAACCCACCGACTCGCATTCATGCCTTCTGTACTCCTCCAGTCACCCTGCTTCCACCAAAATAAGCATTCCTTTCTCTCAACTACTTCGTTTGCGACGCATCTGCAGCGATGATGACGATTTCGCCAAACAATCTACCCTGATGATCTCATTTTTCCTTGAACGTGGATACCCTGAACCCATTTGCCAGGAAGCCCTACAAAGGGCCTCTAGAATTCCCAGAAACACTGCTCTTAAGCAAAAGATCACTCCTTCATCAGACGACAGGCCTGTTCTTGCTATCACCTTCCATCCTTACAACCTCGCCATCAAAAATATCCTTATGAAGAACTACCACATTCTGCAGACTGATCCTTCCCTGAAACACATTTTCACCCAGCCTCCACTAGTTGCCTACAAACGTGACACCAACCTCAGAGATCTTCTTGTGCATTCAAAATTGTCCACAAACACAGTCTCACCACCTGGCAATTCTCCATGCAAGCAACCCAAATGCAAAACCTGTCCTCACCTAAACTCTTCTACAACCATCTGTGGCCCCTCAGGCAAAATTTCCATACGCAACCCTTTCACTTGTCAGTCCCGCAATGTAGTTTACATTCTTTCTTGCTCCTTCTGTGGCCTCCTGTATGTTGGAGAAACCTACAGAACCCTCAACGACCGTTTCACAGAACACCTACGAGCAGTCCGTCTCGGTTACAATACACCAATTGCAAACCATTTCTGTTCTTCCGGCCACAACCTCTCCCACATGCAGATTGCTGCAGTCTGGCAAAATTCATCTTCCTCTATAAGACGTAAAGAACAAGAGTCCCTCCTTATTCACAAACTTGGCACTATCCACCCAAATGGAATCAATATCAAACACTGACTTTCCTCTATAACAGCCCTTTGTTCTTACTTATCTTGATTTTGTCTCTTAACATTATTATTACTATTTTTATTTACTTTATCCCCCCCCCCCCAGTCCTTCTGCTCTTGGCCCATTTCTCTCTTCTTCCCCACCCTGCCCTCTCCTTCTATACCCCCCCCCCTCATCCCTTCCAACTCTCTCCTTCCTTCCCCCTCAATCCTTGCTGAACACTTTTCATCTTCAAGCAGTATTCACTTTTCAGCTTTTTGGCAGTGCTCACTTCCTCACTTCCCCATTTCTCCCTGCCCACTGTCACCCATTCCCACTTGTCCCTCTGAGCAAAGAAGGTTTTAAACCGAAGCGCCCTCATCCACCTCTTCCTCAAGGACCTGCTACCATACCCCAGGCAAGTTGTCTATTTCACTGTTCGTGTGGCGGTCACCAATTCTACTAACTTGGTTTTGCAATGTATTTCACTGTTCGTGTGATGGTCACCAATGCTACTAACTTGGTTTTGCAATGTATTTCACTGTTCGTGTGACGGTCACCAGTTCTACTAACTTGGTTTTGCAATGTATTTCACTGTTCGTGTGACGGTCACCAGTTCTACTAACTTGGTTTTGCAATGTATTTCACTGTTCGTGTGACGGTCACCAGTTCTACTAACTTGGTTTTGCAATGTATTTCACTGTTCGTGTGACGGTCACCAGTTCTACTAACTTGGTTTTGCAATGTATTTCACTGTTCGTGTGACGGTCACCAGTTCTACTAACTTGGTTTTGCAATGTATTTCACTGTTCGTGTGACGGTCACCAATTCTACTAACTTGGTTTTGCAATGTATTTCACTGTTCCACCACACGTGTTACCATCACTTCTCTACGACAGCGTGTCAGAGGGAGGGGGAGGGGGGAGACAGGGAGGGGGAAGGGGATGAGGAGCCGAGCAGGAGGGCTTAAGGGGAGAGGAGGGAAGGGAGGGGAGGGGTCACATGTCTGCACAGATTTGTACTGTCATGAGGTGCATGTGTGTTCTGGCTTAAGCCCCACATCCCCCAGGAATGAAGCGCCGACGGTGTTCTTTCCCTTTGACGTATTTTCGGTGGTTGGTTCCCGCCACACTCAGATCCATCTGTGCAGTGTTCCAGGGGTTGTGTCTCATTACTGGGGGAAGAATCTCCGCTGTGGACTTCAGATGCAGCTTGGACTGAACCCCCGCAGGACATGGTGGGCCCACTGCAGCGCTACGTCCCCGTGTCCTTTTACACCTGCATACAGCAATCTCTGTCCTTTTACACCTGTATACAACAACCCCTGGTTCCTTTTACACCTGTAAACAACAACTCCTGTGTTCTTTTACACCTGTATACAACAGTCCCTGTGTTCTTTTACACCTGTATACAACAATCCCTGTGTTCTTTTACACCTGTATACAACAGTCCCTGTGTCCTTTTACACCTGTATACAACAATCCCTGTGTTCTTTTACACCTGTATACAACAATCCCTGTGTTCTTTTACACCTGTATACAACAGTCCCTGTGTTCTTTTACACCTATATACAACAATCCCTGTGTTCTTTTACACCTGTATACAACAGTCCCTGTGTCCTTTTACACCTGTATACAACAATCCCTGTGTTCTTTTACACCTGTATACAACAATCCCTGCGTTCTTTTACACCTGTATACAACATTCCCTGTGTCCTTTTACACCTGTAAACAACAACTCCTGTGTTCTTTTACATCTGTATACAACAATCCCTGTGTCCTTTTACACCTGTAAACAACAACTCCTGTGTTCTTTTACACCTGTATACAACAATCCCTTGTTCTTTTACACCTGTATACAACAATCCCTGCATTCTTTTACACCTGTATACAATCTCTGGTTCATTATATACCTGTATACAAGAATCTCTGGTTCATTACATACCTGTATACAACTATCTCTGTTTCATTATATACCTGCATACAACAATCTGGTTCATTACATACCTGTATACAACAATCTCTGGTTTATTATATACCTGTATACAACAATCTCTGGTTCATTACATACCTGTATACAACAATCTCTGGTTCATTATATACCTGTATACAACAATCTCTGTTTCATTATATACCTGTATACAACAATCTCTGGTTCATTATATACCTGTATACAACAATCTCTGGTTCATCATATACCTGCATGCAACAATCCCTGGTTCATTACCTGCATACACCAATCTCTGTTTCATTATATACCTGCATACAACAATCTCTGTTTCATTATATACCTGCATACAACACAGCAGTCACAATACGAAGCCTGTCATACGTGTATGCAGGGCAACATGGGGGTGTAGGACAAAGGATCAACCCTGTCAATAGACCGTCACATTGACAGACAGCGCCAAGGTGTACATCTTTCTTCATTTCTCTATGGAGATAATAAAGTGTTCTTGACTTGTCTTGACTAGTGGGGACATGGACAGTGATTCTTAGAGGTCCGCTACCAACATGGGCAACAGCCAAGATACACACCTAGTGGGGACATGGACAGTGATTCTTAGAGGTCCGCTACCAACATGGACAACAGTCAAGATGTACACCTTGTGGGAACATGGACAAAGCGTCTAAGAGCCCTACTACCCATGGTTGTTGATACAGAGAGTCTAAGAGCCCTACTACCCATGGTTGTTGATACAGAGAGTCTAAGAGCCCTACTACCCATGGTTGTTGATACAGAGAGTCTAAGAGCCCTACTACCCATGGTTGTTGATACAGAGAGACAAAGAGCCCTACTACCCATGGTTGTTGATACAGAGTCTAAGAGCCCTACTACCCATGGTTGTTTATACAGAGAGTCAAAGAGCCCTACTACCCATGGTTGTTGATACAGAGAGTCTAAGAGCCCTACAACCCATGGCTACAACCCATATCATTCAGCTGTGGTGAGACTGGCAGTGTTTAAAACACATGTAGCAGTACAACGCAGCGGTCGATAGACCTTTGTACTGTTGAGACAGTGGAAGAGAGGGGTGGGGTGGGGGTGGGGGCGATGGGGTCAGGATACAGACCTGCGGAGCTCCTGGAAGTTGTCGGTGAAGCGACTAACGTGGGGAATCAGTGTGACCAACCACTGTTCGCTGCTTGTTAGGCAGCAACCCCTGTCTTCTGTGAGGAAATACAGCAACCTTTGTCTTCTGTAGGGAAATACAGCAACCCTTGTCTTCTGTGAGGACATACAGGGGCCAGTCAGGAACAGCAACCCTTGTCTTCTGTGAGGAAATACAGCAACTCTTGTCTTCTGTGAGGAAATACAGGGGCCGGTAAGGACCAGCAACCCTTGTCTTCTCTGAGGAAATACAGCAACCCTTGTCTTCTGTGAGGACATACAGGGGCCAGTCAGGAACAGCAACCCTTGTCTTCTGTCTTCTGTGAGGAAATACAGCGGCCAGTAAGGAACAGCAACCCTTGTCTTCTGTGAGGACATACAGGGGCCGGTAAGGAACAGCAACCCTTGTCTTCTGTGAGGAAATACAGGGGCCGGTAAGGAACAGCAACTCTTGTCTTCTGTGAGGAAATACAGGGGCCGGTAAGGAACAGCAACCCTTGTCTTCTGTGAGGACATACAGGGGACAGTAAGGAACAGCAACCCTTTTCTTCTGTGAGGAAATACAGGGGCCATTAAGGAACAGCAACGCCTGTCTTCTGTGAGGACATACAGGGGCCAGTAAGGAACAGCAAGCCTTGTCTTCTGTGAGGACATAGAGGGGCCAGTAAGGAACAGCAACCCTTGTCTTCTGTGAGGAAATACAGGGGCCGGTAAGGAACAGCAACCCTTGTCTTCTGTGAGGAAATACAGGGGCCGGTAAGGAACAACAACCCTTGTCTTCTGTGTGGAAATACAGGGGCCAGTACGGAACAGCAGCCCTTGTCTTCTGTGAGGAAATACAGGGGCCAGTAGGGAACAGCAACCCTTGTCTTCTGTGAGGAAATACAGCAACCCTTGTCTTCTGTGAGGAAATACAGCTACCCTTGTCTTCTGTGAGGACATACAGAGGCCAGTAAGGAACAGCAGCCCCTGTCTTCTGTGAGGACATACAGCGGCCCAGTATGGAACAGCACCCCATTGTCTTCTGTGAGGACATACAGCGGCCAGTAAGGAACAGCAACCCTTGTCTTCTGTGAGGACATACAGCGGCCAGTATGGAACAGCACCCTTGTCTTCTGTGAGGACATACAGCGGCCAGTAAGGAACAGCAACCCTTGTCTTCTGTGAGGACATACAGCGGCCAGTAAGGAACAGCACCCTTGTCTTCTGTGAGGAAATACAGTGGCCAGTAAGGAACAGCAACCCTTGTCTTCTGTGAGGACATACAGGGGCCGGTAAGGAACAGCAGCCCTTGTCTTCTGTGAGGACATACAGGGGTCGGTAAGGAACAGCAACCCCAGTCTTCTGTGCGGAAACACAGGGGCCAGTAAGGAACAGCAACCCTTGTCTTCTGTGAGGAAATACAGGGGCCAGTAAGGAACAGCAACCCTTGTCTTCTGTGAGGAAATACAGCAACCCTTGTCTTCTGTGAGGAAATACAGGGCCAGTAAGGAACAGCAACCTTTGTCTTTTGTGAGGAAACACGGGCCAGTAAGGAACAGCAACCCCTGTCTTCTGTGAGGACATACAGGGGCCGGTAAGGAACAGCAATCCATGTCTTCTCTGAGGAAATATAGCAACCCTTGTCTTCTGTGAGGAAAAACAGCAACCCTTGTCTTCTGTGAGGACATACAGGGGCCAGTAAGGAACAGCAACCCCTGTCTTCTGTGAGGAAATACAGGGGCCGGTAAGGAACAGCAACCCTTGCCTTCTGTGAGGAAATACAGGGGCCGGTAAGGAACCGCAACCCTTGTCTTCTGTGAGGACATACAGGGGACAGTAAGGAACAGCAACCCTTGTCTTCTGTGAGGAAATACAGGGGCCAGTAAGGAACAGCAACCCTTGTCTTCTGTGAAGAAATACAGGGGCCGGTAAGGAACAGCAACCCTTGTCTTCTGTGAGGACATACAGGGGCCAGTAAGGAAGAGCAACCCTTGTCTTCTGTGAGGAAATACAGGGGCCGGTAAGGAACAGCAACCCTTGTCTTCTGTGAGGAAATACAGGGGCCGGTAAGGAACAACAACCCTTGTCTTCTGTGAGGAAAGAAAGGGGCCGGTAAGGAACAGGCATGTATGATCAAGAAATTTCTTCCTGTTGTATAGAGAAAAAAAATCCATCTCCATTTGGAATACAGAATAGTAAAGGCCTAGTCAATGCCTGGCATTTGTAAGTTTTGAAACTTTGCTGGAAAAGACGATCTCAGCTTTGAACATCATCTCAGGGCTTTCGGTGGTGGATGGCGCAGGATTGCTCCCAGCTAGCTGGTTCAACTGTTAAGGACAGTACTCCTCTGGGTCCCATTGACTTCGTCAGGCATTTCTTTTTCTTTTCTGCCTGTTGGCAGACTCTGGGAAAAGGCCCAGTGACGGAGAGGAAAGACCCACCGACCGCAGGGGAAGTCCTGTTGAGAGCAGGAAAGACTCTAACCCAGCACTCTCTTCAGAAGTTACGTAAGACGGTGTGGCGAGGCCGTGTCGAGTTGTACTGGTGTCTCCTGTCAGCGGAACAGAATGAACGACGCTGCCGGATACGTGCAGCAGTTAGTGGATGGGAGCACCTCTCGCCGGTGGGCTCTGCAACCATAAGATGCTGACTGCTACACCGTGAAGGTTCTAATGTGTCACGACCAGTGGCCCTCACACAATGGCACGCTGTGATGTGTCACGACCAGTGGTACTCACACAATGGCACGTTGTGTTGTGTCACGACCAGTGGCCGTCACACAATGGCACGTTGTGTTGTGTCACGACCAGTGGCCCTCACGCAATGGCACGTTGTGATGTCACGACCAGTGGCCCTCACACAATGGCACGCTGTGATGTGTCACGACCAGTGCCATCACACAATGGCAAGTTGTGATGTCACGACCAGTGACCCTCACACAATGGCACGTTGTGTTGTGTCACGACCAGTCACCCTCACACAATGACACGTTGTGATGTGTCACAATCAGTGGCCGTCACACAATGGCACGTTGTGTTGTGTCACGACCAGTGGCCGTCACACAATGACACGTTGTGATGTGTCACGACCAGTGGCCCTCACACAATGGCACGTTGTGTTGTGTCATCACCAGTGGCCCTCACTCAATGGCACGTTGTGTTGTGTCACGACAAGTGGCCCTCACACAATGGCACGTTGTGTTGTGTCATCACCAGTGGCCGTCACACAATGGCACGTTGTGTTGTGTCACGACCAGTGGCCGTCACACAATGGCACGTTGTGTTGTGTCACGACCAGTGGTCCTCACACAATGGCACGTTGTGTTGTGTCATCACCAGTGGCCCTCACACAATGGCACGTTGTGTTGTGTCACGACCAGTGGCCGTCACACAATGGCACGTTGTGATGTGTCACGAACAGTGGCCCTCACACAATGGCACGTTGTGTTGTGTCACGACCAGTGGCCCTCACACAATGGCACGTTGTGATGTGTCACGACCAGTGGTCCTCACACAATGGCACGTTGTGTTGTGTCATCACCAGTGGCCCTCACACAATGGCACGTTTGTGTTGTGTCACAAGTGGCCCTCACTCAATGGCACGTTGTGTTGTGTCATCACCAGTGACCCTCACACAATGGCACGTTGTGTTGTGTCACGACCAGTGGCCGTCACACAATGGCACGTTGTGTTGTGTCACGACCAGTGGTCCTCACACAATGGCACGTTGTGTTGTGTCATCACCAGTGGCCCTCACACAATGGCACGTTGTGTTGTGTCACGACCAGTGGCCCTCAGACAATGGCACGCTGCGATGTGTCACGACCAGTGGCCGTCACACAATGGCACGTTGTGTTGTGTCACGACCAGTGGCCCTCACACAATGGCACGTTGTGTTGTGTCACGACCAGTGGCTCTCACACAATGGCACGTTGTGTTGTGTCACGACCAGTGGCTCTCACACAATGGCACTTTATGTTGTGTCAAGACCAGTGGTCCTCACACAACGGCACGTTGTGTTGTGTCACGACCAGTGGCCGTCACACAATGGCACGTTGTGTTGTGTCGCGACCAGTGGCCCTCACACAATGGCACGTTGTGTTGTGTCACGACCAGTGGCCGTCACACAATGGCACGAAGTGTTGTGTCACGACCAGTGGCCCTCACACAATGGCAGTGACCAGGGAGCAGCTATGTCCTTTGATGTCTGTGGACCCCCTACGTTAACAGTAACTCCGTATCCTTACAGAAGTCCCACATAGAGCATAGCTCCGTATCCTTACAGAAGTCCCGCATAGAGCATAGCTCCGTATCCTTACAGAAGTCCCGCACAGAGCATAGCTCCGTATCCTTACAGAAGTCCCGCATAGAGCATAGCTCTGTATCCTTACAGAAGTCCCACATAGAGCATAGCTCCGTATCCTTACAGAAGTCCCGCATAGAGCAAAGCTCCGTATCCTGACAGAAGTCCCGCATAGAGCATAGCTCCGTATCCTTACAGAAGTCCCGCATAGAGCATAGCTCCGTATCCTCACAGAAGTCCTACATAGAGCATAGCTCTGTATACTTACACAAGTCCCACATAGAGCATAGCTCTGTATCCTTACAGAAGTCCCGCATAGAGCATAGCTCCGTATCCTTACAGAAGTCTCACATAGAGCATAGCTTTGTATCCTTACAGAAGTCCCGCATAGAGCGTAGCTCCGTATCCTTACAGAAGTCCCACATAGAGCATAGCTTTGTATCCTTACAGACGTCCCACATAGAGCATAGCTCTGTATCCTTACACAAGTCCCACATAGAGCATAGCTCTGTATCCTTACACAAGTCCTACATAGAGCATAGCTCCGTATCCTTACAGAAGTCCTACATAGAGCATAGCTCCGTATCCTTACAGAAGTCCCACATAGAGCATAGCTCTGTATCCTTACAGAAGTCCCACATAGAGCATAGCTCTGTATCCTTACAGAAGTCCCACGTAGAGCATTAGGCGTTTAGTTTTGGCTCTTTTGTTGATTGATAACAAATATCTGTATTATAATTAATGCACTGAGTAAGGGACTCACCGCAAACAAAGGATATTTACAAAGGAAATACAATTTCTGTAACGAAACACAGAACTGCACCCCCCCCCCCCCCTCCCCCACGCGTCGAGTGAGAATCCGGTCAATGCCTCTGTCTGCACTATCTCTGGTCAGTATGAACACAATTGAACACAATTTTCATCTTTCAGGCCTCCGGCCTATAACAATGTGAGGTGCAGTGTACACATAAAGAGAATAAAGAGAAATGACAACAAAAGTATATTTTTCGATGTACTAATGATGCTAATTTGTGAGGGTAACTAATTATTCATACTGTGTGGGATACGAGTTCTCTTTTTTTTTTTCAGTGCATAATAAATATGTGAGAGAGAGAGAGAGAGGAGAGAGAGAGAGAGAGAGAGAGAGAGAGAGAGAGAGAGACCGGGTGACGGTAAAGTATGGTACACAGCATCTCCAAGAACGTGGAAATGTTATTGGAGGCGCGTGCTGGCTGCAGCTGGCTCTGTGACGGACAACACGTGCCATGCACGCGGCTCTGAGAAAGAATGACAAGGCTACATCCGCCATGGTGTGTGCGTTGCTGTTAGCTTAAGGTCAGCTGTGAGCGTAAGGGGCGCACAGAGGTCCTAATGTACCCTGTGTCAACACAGCGCAGGCTTCTAAGAACAGTGCCGCATTGCTCTGGGCTGGCTGGTTGGGCAGCGGAGTACAGCGCATCTCTGACCTACTCTGGCACCTAGGAGTGTACCTGTGTCTTCTCCACTGCTCTGAGTGAAGATCAAACAGGTGTCATGTCGAACAGACAGGATGGCGGGGTTTTCGATGTGAATCAAAGGTTAAGCTGTAAGCGGTTAATCAATTTCATTAAGAATTTAGGATTTAGGCTACTCTGATTTCTTATGTATGCAAAATAGAGCTCTTGCCTTTGTTCCGTAGTTCTTCAAATGGATCTGCATGCTTTGTGACAACACAATATCAAGTCACTATCGTAAAAGGACATGGAACATTCTTGTTTCACTGTAGAACACCAAGTCACCAAGTAGATCTTTCACAATACTTGTCTCTATTCTTGATAGTTGTTCTGATGAGCCTGTTCATTACGATATCAGACATAGGCGGATTAGCACATAAAGCTGCGCAGTTTGCAGGTGTACCCTTTGTGAGGGGAGCAGATATTTTGGAGGCGATCTTGTTTGATTTCAACACTATGTTTAACGATATGGACTATTTGAGAAGTAATGAAGATACCTCATCAACAGAAGAAATGAGGATACCTCATCAACAGAAGAAATGAGAATACCTCATCAACAGAAGAAATGAGGATACCTCATCAACAGAAGAAATGAGGATACCTCATCAACAGAAACAATTTAGAAGAATCTCTCTGGATCATTTCCAACGACATTGAATCTCAATATGTATATTTTATTACAAATATATAGCATATGCTTTTTTTAACAGTCATGATATGACCATCCGGTTGGGCTAGGCTATAAACAACATCACTTGGCTTGACGTGTGTGTTTATAGGTACTTATTTGCTAGGCTATAAGCAACATCACTTGGCTTGACGTGTATGTTTATAGGTACTTATTCAAACCATTTTCACCAATGACAAAATGGATGCTGCCGGTTATGAAACAATGGGTATGAAAGAAAAGAATGGCACACATTGAATCAAATAGTGGGGCAGACAATGGGATCTTATATCAAATCGGATAATGGGGCAGACAATGGATATCTTATATCAAATAAAATAACTGGGCATACAATGGGCATCTTATATCAAATCAGATGATGGGGCATACAATGGGCATCTTATATCAAAACATACAATGGAGCAGACAATGGGCATCTTAATCAAATCAGATAATGGGGCAGACAATGGGCATCTCAATCAAATCAGATGATGTGGCAGACAATGAGCATCTAATATCAAATCAGATAAAT
The DNA here is from genome assembly GCA_033310375.1 of Conus canariensis. Classification (NCBI taxonomy): domain Eukaryota; kingdom Metazoa; phylum Mollusca; class Gastropoda; order Neogastropoda; family Conidae; genus Conus; species Conus canariensis. The sequence continues at coordinate 85,396,268 of CM065721.1, forward strand.
GGGGCAGACAATGGGCATCTTAATCAAATCAGATGATGGGGTAGACAATGGGCATCTTATATCAAATCAGATGATGGGGCAGACAATGGGCATCTCAATCAAATCAGATGATGGGACAGACAATGAGCATCTAATATCAAATCAGATAATGGAGCAGACAATGGGCATCTTAATCAAATCAGATAATGGAGCAGACAATGGGCATCTTAATCAAATCAGATGATGGGGCAGACAATGGGCATCTTAATCAAATGAGATTGTTGTTGTTATTGTTGTTGTTGTTGTTGTTGTTGTCTCGTTCGTCATGTCTTTAGATGGATTCCCCCGTCTCCTCGACAAAGGTGGCAGTACGTCGCAGGTCCTCCAGTCCTCCGTACAGCTTCCGGGCCACTGGCATTGGGTCGGGCCAGGTTTTCTCTCGGAGCGCTTGGTGGAGCGGGCAGGTCTGCAGCAGATGTTCTGTTGTCTGGCTGTCTGTTCTGCAGGGGCACTGCTCTGTGTTGCCGATGCGGAGTTTAGAAAATAGGTGATGTTTCAGGCGGTTGTGGCCTGTCCTGAGCCTGAAGATGACTACCTGCTCTCGTCGAGTCAGCAGGTAGTACGGGTCTACTCTGTTGTGGCGTGAATGCTGCTGCTTCCACTTGTTCTGAAGCTTGGCCTTGATGATGGTCCTGGATTCGGTGTAGCTGGTAGATCTGTCCATCTGCTCCTTTGTAGTGCCCTCCTTTGCCAAGGAGTCAGCAGTCTCATTGCCGAACACGTTGCAGTGGGAGGGAATCCACTGCAGGGTGACTGTGTGACTTGTGCAGAGGGAGGCAAGAGATGAGGATAGATCGTTGAGCTCTGGGTCTCTTTTGGACTGAAGGGCCTGCAAGATGGACAGGGCGTCGGTCAGGAAGACAACGTTGTAGGAGCTGACCTCGATGTGGGCTGCTGCTGTTTTCAGAGCTTCTGCTTCAGCTCTATAATTTGTGGAGTACAGGCCGGTAGCGAGGCAGATCTTTTCTTCTCTGCCTCCTGGATATTGGACATAGACTCCTGCCCCTCCATTTCAAATGGCATCTGCTGCAGAGCCGTCGGTGTAGACATGAGTCCAGGACTCTTTGGGGAACTGGGTATGGAGGTGTTCAAGGGTGAGGGACTTTCTTTCAGGGCCGCTTTGGGAATCTTTTGGGCTAACACCAGGGGTGCTGCACTGGATGAGGGGAGGGGTTCCTTCGCTCCAGGGAGGGACGGCAAGACACTGGGGTATCACTTTGGGGTCATGGTCAAGGATACCTTGATATTGCCGTTCTAGGATCCTGCTCTGGTGTACGAAGCTCCCTCTCTTCAGCCGTCCTTTTGTTGGCTGGGACAGTCTGTCTTTTATGGGGTGGCCTTTCAGCCTCTTGAACTTGGCAGCCTGGGTCAGGAGTTTGGCGTCTCTGCGGTCCTCAAGGGGCTGGAGCTCTGTGATGGTTTCAAGCTCCTGGATTGGCAGATGATGTGGCAGACAATAAGCATCTAATATCAAATCAGATAACAGGGCAGACAATGGGCATCTAATATCAAATCAGATAATGGGGCAGACAATGGGCATCTAATATCAAATCAGATGATGGGGCAGACAACGGGCATCTTATATCAAATCAGATGATGGGGCAGACAATGGGCATCTTATATCAAATCAGATGATGGGGCAGACAACGGGCATCTTATATCAAATCAGATGATGGGGCAGACAATGGGCATCTTATATCAAATCACAAAATGGAGCAGAGAATGGGCATCTTATCTGAATCCAATAATGGAGCAGACAATGGGCATCTTACATTCAATCAGATAATGGAGCAGACATTTATGGGCATTTTACATTGAAGAAACTAATGAAGCAGACAATGGGCATTCAATCAGATAATGGAGCAGACAATGGGCATTCAATCAGATAATGGAGCAGACAATGGGCATTCAATCAGATAATGGAGCAGACAATGGGCATTCAATCAGATAATGGAGCAGACAATGGGCATTCAATCAGATAATGGAGCAGACAATGGGCATTCAATCAGATAATGGAGCAGACAATAGATAATGGAGCAGAAAATGGGCATTCATTCAGATAATGGAGCAGACAATGGGCTTTGAGTCAGATAATGGAGCAGACAATGGGCATTCAATCAGATAATGGGGCAGACAATGGGCATCCTGCATTGAA
>CM065721.1:85418461-85455961 GCA_033310375.1 Conus canariensis
TACAAGAAAGTGCGAATGACCTCGTAAAATGGACTAAACTAAATCACACGTCGCTTCACCCTCAAAAAACTAAAATCCATGCTTATCACAACCAGGCTAAAAGACAAAATCTCACTATTAAGTTTCCTCCTGTACATGTTAAAAAATGAACCCGTTGAACAGGTTACATACCTCAAAGTGCTAGGAATAACAATTGCATTCACGCAAGCTCTTTTTCCAGTCTCATATTCAATCATACATAGACTATGGATCTACTCTATGGGACTGTGCTAGCGCTAACACCCTCAAACCATTGCTAAGCCTACACAAGCGATCACTCAAATTAGTCCTCCTAAAAAGCAGTAGTCTTTTGGACTCGGACTATAAAAAGATTCAAGTTCTCCCATTAAGTCTGAGATTAGAATACAACAAAGGGATCGTATTGCACAAGATTGTGTCTGGGAAGACACCCGCAACATTAGTTCACAGATTCGCAATTAATTCCTCAAGGATCCTGTCCAAACTTCATGTCCCGGTTCCTAGAATTGACTTACTCAAATCCAGTTTAACATATTCAGGTTCCTGTCAATGGAACTCGCTCCCTGAATCAACCAACAACACCAATGCATACACCATTACTTCAACCATCGTATGTGCCAGTACTTGCATACTCCGCCATAAATCCACCACCAACCACCACCACCCTCTTTGCCTTATGTATGAACCTGACTATTTAGAACGTGTTTTTGTACTTGAAATGCACATGTATGTTATTTTGTTTAGTAAGTATGTCTTATGTGAGTATGGTGTGTGTGGTGTGTGTGTGTGTGTGTGTGTGTGTGTGTGTGTTTCCTACTACCTCCTGCCTTCTTGTCATTATGTCGATATACTTATACTCTTATGTGACTGACTCTCTCTCTCTCTCTCTCTCTCTCTCTCTCTCTCTCTCTCTCTCTCTCTCACACGGTTCTGCTGGAATGACTTGATTTATTATCTATATGATATCCCCCTCTACCCGTGGCGACTGGGCTATCATTATGCATTTTCCCTCCTCTATTTGTGCTTTATTTTCTTTCTCCCCCCCCCCCCCCCCCCCGCCCCCCACCCGGTGCTTCAAAATCGATTGTCTTGTATCTCTTTAGAATTTTTTGATTGTCAGATTGTTCTTAACATGCTCTTTTATCGCACCCACTCTCGCCTCTTTCTCCCTCTTCTCTCTCTCTCTCTCCTCTCTCTCTCTCTCTCTCTCTCTCTCTCTTCTCTCTCTCTCTCTCTCTCTCTGCAGCCTTTGCCTGCACTCCTTTCGCTCCTGCGTCTCTCCTCTCTCTCTCTCCCTCCTCTCTCTCTCTTCTCTCTCTGTCTCTCTGTCTCTCTCTCTCTCTCTCTCTCTCTCTCTCTCTCTCTCTCGCTCTCTATTTTTTTTTTAATTTTAATTCCGTATTGTATTGTAGTTCTAGTCAGTTTTTGCATGCTTCCTTTGTTACCTCATCTTATTTTGCATTGTTGACCCTTCTCAGGGCGAGGACTGGATGTAAAAAAAAGCACATCAGTGCTTATCTATTATCCTCGTAAATAAAGAATTCTGTCTTGTCTTGTCTTGTCTTCTCTCTCTCTCTCTCCTTCTCTCTCTCTCTCTCTCTCTCTCTCTCTCTCTCTCTCTCTCTCTCTCCCTCTCTCTCTCTCTCTCTCGATACAGTTTGATGATCACTTTTACGTTTTATTTCTTCTTCTTCTTCTTTTTCTCTTCTTCTTCTTCTTCTTCTTCTTCTTCTTCTTCTTCTTCTTCTTCTTCTTCTTCTTCTTCTTCTTCTTCTTCTTCTTCTTCTTCTTCTTCTTCTCTCTCTCTCTCTCTCTCTCTCTCCATCCTTCCCCCTCTCTCTCTGCCTGAGTGTGTGTGTGTGTGTGTGTGTGTGTGTGTGTGTGTGTGTGTGTGTGTGTGTGTGTGTGTGTGTGTGGTGTGTGTGTGTGTGCGTGCGTGCGGGCGCTCGTCTGTGCGTGCGCGCGCGCGTCTGTGTGTATAAAGTGTTCTCTTTCCATTCCTGTATTTCGACTATGTATTTGATTTGTTATCAAGACGATTCCGTTTTTTGATTTTTCTATTACTTTATTTCGAAATGCTTTGATTGTTTTCATTTCCTGAGCTATTCAGTTTGCCTGTTTCATTCCAGATTTTTCCTTCTCTTTTCTGGCGCTGCAAATATGATCGTGTTCCCCCTTGATACAAAGACTGTATAGGTCAGTGTCAATAAAAATATGTCTGAAGCGTCTGAAACGTCCTCTCTCTCTCTCTCTCTCTCTCTCTCTCTCTCTCTCTCTCCTCTCTCTCTCTCTCTCTCTCTCTCTCTCCACACACACACACACACACACACACACACACACACACAAACATTGTCACTCCCTCTTTCTCTGTCACTCTCTCTTTCTCTGTCACTCGCTCTTGCTCTGTCACTCTCTTTCATTGTCACTCTCTCTCTTTCTCTGCTACTCCTTACTACTATGTCACTCCCTCTTTCTCTGTCACTCCCTCTTTCTCTGTCACTCCCTCTTTCTCTGTCACTCTATCATTCTCTGTCACTCTCTCTTTCTCTGCTACTCCTTACTACTATGTCACTCCCTCTTTCTCTGTCACTCTCTCTTTCTCTGTCACTCTCTCTTTCTCTGCTACTCCTTACTACTATGTCACTCCCTCTTTCTCTGTCACTCCCTCTTTCTCTGTCACTCTCTCTTTCTCTGCTACTCCTTACTACTATGTCACTCCCTCTTTCTCTGTCACTCCCTCTTTCTCTGTCACTCTCTCTTTCTCTGCTACTCCTTACTACTATGTCACTCCCTCTTTCTCTGTCACTCCCTCTTTCTCTGTCACTCTCTTTCTCAGTCACTCTCTCTTTCTCTGTCACTCTATCTTTCTCTGTCACTCTCTCTTTCTCTGTCACTCCCTCTTTCTCTGTCACTCCCTCTTTCTCTGTCACTATCTCTTTCTCTGCTACTCCTTACTACTATGTCACTCCCTCTTTCTCTGTCACTCCCTCTTTCTCTGTCACTCCCTCTTTCTCTGTCACTCTCTCTTTCTCTGTCACTCCCTCTTTCTCTGTCACTCTCTCTTTCTCTGTCACTCCCTCTTTCTCTGTCACTCTCTCTTTCTCTGTCACTCTCTCTTTCTCTGTCACTCCCTCTTTCTCTGTCACTCTCTCTTTCTCTGTCACTCCCTCTTTCTCTGTCACTCCCTCTTTCTCTGTCACTCCCTCTTTCTCTGTCAATCTCTCTTTCTCTGTCACTCCCTCTTTCTCTGTCACTCCCTCTTTCTCTGTCATTCTCTCTTTCTCTGTCACTCCCTCTTTCTCTGTCACTCTCTCTTTCTCTGTCACTCCCTCTTTCTCTGTCACTCCCTCTTTCTCTCTCACTCTCTCTTTCTCTGTCATCTCTCTTTCTCTGTCACTCCCTCTTTCTTTGTCACTCCCTCTTTCTCTGTCACTCTCTCTTTCTCTGCTACTCCTTACTACTATGTCACTCCCTCCTTCTCTGTCACTCCCTCTTTCTCTGTCACTCCCTCTTTCTCTGTCACTCCCTCTTTCTCTGTCACTCCCTCTTTCTCTCTTTCTCTGTCACCTCCCTCTTTCTCTGTCACTCCCTCTTTCTCTGTCACTATCTCTTTTCTGCTACTCTTACTACATGTCACTCCCTCTTTCTCTGTCACTCCCTCTTTTCTCTGTCACTCTCCTCTTTATCTGTCACTCTGTCTTTCTCTGTCACTCCCTCTTTCTCTGTCACCTCCCTCTTTCTCTGCTACTCCTTACTACTATGTCACTCCCTCTTTCTCTGTCACTCCTCTTTCTCTGTCACTCCCTCTTTCTCTGTCACTCCCTCTTTCTCTGTCACTCCCTCTTTCTCTGTCATTCTCTCTTTCTCTGCTACTCCTTCTACTATGTCACTCCCTCTTTCTCTGTCACTCTCTCTTTCTCTGTCACTCTCTCTTTCTCTGCTACTCCTTACTACTATGTCACTCCCTCTTTCTCTGTCACTCCCTCTTTCTCTGTCACTATCTCTTTCTCTGCTACTCCTTATCTACTATGTCACTCCTCTTTCTCTGTCACTCCCTCTTGCTCTGTCACTCTATCATTCTCTGTCACTCCCTCTTTCTCTGTCACTCCCTCTTTCTCTGTCACTCTATCTTTCTCTGTCACTCCCTCTTTCTCTGTCACTCCCTCTTTCTCTGTCACTCCCTCTTTCTCTGCTACTCCTTACTACTTGTCACTACCTCTTTCTCTGTCACTCCCTCTTTCTCTGCTACTCCTTACTACTATGGCACTCCCTCTTTCTCTGTCACTACCTCTTTCTCTGTCACTCCCTCTTTCTCTGCTACTCCTTACTACTATGTCACTACCTCCTTTCTCTGTCACTCTCCTCTTTCTCTGTCACCCCTATCTTTCTCTGTCACTCCCTCTTTCTCTGCTACTCCTTACTACTATGTCACTACCTCTTTCTCTGTCACTCCCTCTTTCTCTGTCACTCCCTCTTTCTCTGTCACTCCCTCTTTCTCTGTCACTCCCTCTTTCTCTGCTACTCCTTACTACTATGTCACTACCTCTTTCTCTGTCACTCCCTCTTTCTCTGCTTCTCCTTACTACTATGTCACTGCCTCTTTCTCTGTCACTCCCTCTTTCTCTGTCACTCCCTCTTTCTCTGTCACTCCCTCTTTCTCTGTCACTCCCTCTTTCTCTGCTACTCCTTACTACTATGTCACTACCTCTTTCTCTGTCACTCCCTCTTTCTCTGCTACTCCTTACTACTATGTCACTCCCTCTTTCTCTGTCACTCCCTCTTTCTCTGTCACTTTCTCTTTCTCTGCTACTCCTTACTACTATGTCACTCCCTCTTTCTCTGTCACTCCCTCTTTCTCTGTCACTCTCTTTCTCTGTCACTTTCTCTTTCTCTGCTACTCCTTACTACTATGTCACTCCCTCTTTCTCTGTCACTCTCTCTTTCTCTGTCGCTCTCCCGGGGGGAGTGAACAGAGGTCTTGCACAGGCGGGTCGTGTTTCTCATCTTCCGTAGTTTTTCATGAAAAGGTGGTTAGATTGTAGCAGTGTACCAGTATAGTACTTTGCAGGTGGCTGATTCGAAGACCATGCCATTGAGTCCTTTGGTTTCTAGGGCCATTTGTGGCTGTTTCGAGCCAATATTTCAGGCGTTTATGTTGAAGCGGGCCAGGGCGAAAGCAGCTATGCGCATCGCCATGTTGACACCGCGCTGTCGAGCGGACGGTGTCACCCTGGGCTTGCTCCTCACCCTGATGTTTTGGGGCGGGCTGTTGTTGAGATGTGGTGACGTGGAGCAGAACCCCAGAACCCTGAGATCAGACAGTAAACAGCCCAGGACCTCCAGCAGCAGTGGACGCAGGACCAGCGCGGGGAAGACTGGTGGTGCAGCAGGCAGCGGGCAGTCGGCCTCCTTCCCTGTTCCTTCTCAGGATCCCCCTACTCTGATGGACGTGATGGCCAGACTGGACTCCATGGACAGCAACATGAACAGTAAGTTGGACAATGTGGAGCACAGTGTTCATGAACTCAGAGACCAGTTTGCGGACCTCCAGGGAGAATTCGGGGGACTGAGGGAGGAGTTGGATTATCTCCACCAAAAGAACCAGGAGCTGATGAAGACCAATGCTGATCTTCTGGATAAAACTGATGCGTTTGAAAAAAAGACTGGCGATTTAGAAGGGAGATCGAAACGCAACAATTTAATCCTCCATGGTTTAAAAAGACGTGCGGACGAAACGATTGAAGACTGTAAGAACACTGTTAAAGAGTTGATTACTGACCAGTTAGAAATAGCAAAAGATATTGAATTTGACCGTGTCCATCGCCTGAATGGTAAACCCGACTCCCCTGTAATAGTCCGATGTTGCTTTTATAAGGATAAAGTTCGAATCCTGAAGGAAAAAAGAAAACTTAAAGGGAGTGATGTATTTATTGGAGAGGATTTTCCGTCGAGTGTTCGTGACATAAGACGAAAGCTGGCACCACATTTGAAAGCTGTCAGAAGTAAAGGACAGAGGTGTGTCATGGTCTATGACCATCTCATTATTGATGTGCAGAAGTTTTATCTGGATGGAAATGACAAACTGCAAAATTCAAAATAATGTTCTGGCCGGCCCATTTCTTCCCGTAAAAACCCTGCACACGATCCTGGTACAAATGGGAGGGGGTATAAAGTTAAACTGTCACCGGAACAATGTTTATTTGTTGATGTCGCACGTGAGAACTTGTCCGGTCAGAGTGACAGCCTTGAGTTGCCAGAGGTGTGTGAGCACGTGCAGTTCGGATCGACGTCACACAGTCAAGGGGGGAGAGCAGCTGTGTCTGACGAATATGAGTTTTGTGACGCATTACCAGAAATGTCAGTAGCACGTTCCCCTTTCAAGCGTCGCCTGTAACTAAATAAACGCCCCTTCTCCTTTCTGTTATGGAATGTTAATGGATTATCATCTAAAATCAAAGATCGGGACTTTGTAACATATGTTTGTAAATTTGATTTCGTGTGCTTGGTGGAAACTTTTTGGGAGAGTTTTGACAACGATTTATTTTCTGATTACACAGCCTTCTTTAAGCCTGCCTTTAAACTGTCCAAACAGGGGAGACGATCAGGTGTTGTTTGTTTGTTAAAGAGTACATTTGCCCCATTTATGCAAATAATTAATGTGAAATTTGTAAACGCTTGTGTGTTTTTGATTGATAAGCAACTGTTTGGCACGACGGAAGATATAATCTATTTTTGTACATATGTTCCTCCAGAAGGATCACCTTTTTATTCTTACTTTGATCTTGAAAATTGAATACTTTTGTTGGAAGAAAGTTTACAGGATTGTCTAATGGAACGGGATGTGCATATTATCTTATGTGGTGACTTAAACAGTAGGATAGCTAAATCTTCTCAGATTCATTTTTTCAGACCCTGCCATAGATATGCAATATAAAAGTCACTCACTTGATTATGGTCGATGTTCAGAAGACTGTCATATAAATAGTTATGGAAAAGCATTATTAAACATGTGCACTGCTTTGAGTTTGAATATTTTAAATGGAGTGTGTAATGGTGACCTTGAAGGTCACTACACATACATTTCTGAAACAGGTAGTAGTGTGACTGATTATTTCATTTTGTCGAATGATCTGTTCTCTGTCGTGTGTGATTCCTGTGAACTTTGTGTTGCTGAACGTATTGACTCTGACCACATGCCTGTTGTATTTTCTGTTGTTTTTCCTAACGTAAATATGGTTGAAGATAACATTGTTAACAATCAGGTCATTGAAAAGTTTGTGTGGAACAGTGATAATAGCCAATTATTTCAAGATAATTTGTTGTCAGAAACTGCCAGTATAAGATTTAATATAGCTATGACTTTGATTGATGTTGACATAAACAGAGCGCTGGATGAGTTTAATGAATGTATGAGAGGATGTGCGGAATGTATGAAAAAACGTTTTTATGTTAATAAAACTGATAAAAATGATGACTGGTTCGACCAGGAATGTAAAGCAAGTGAAAGAAATGTCCGAAAATTGCTACGACATTATAACAGACGTCCAGCAGGCAATGCAGCCTGCTCTGAATATACAATAGCAAGACGTGAATATAAAAACTTGTTGAAAAGAAAAGAAAAGCTCTTTAATAAGGTGCTATTGGATAGACTTGAGAGTTCCATACGTAATCAAAGAGAGTTCTGGGATTATGTACATAAACTGTCATTTAAAAGAAAACAACCAAGAAATAGCATTAATGTTGAGACCTGGTTTAATCATTTTAAATTATTATTAGAAAGAGAAACATTGGATTGTAATATGAACGAAAGCTTAGGTGAGCATGATGATGTTGATGATTCTATGAATCGTCCAATTTCGGTGGAAGATCTGTTATACGCTTTCAGAAAGTTGAAAAGTCGCAAAGCAGCTGGACCTGATGGTATTATTAGTGAATTATACAAGAATGCTTGTGATCACGTGCTCCAGTTCTTCTTAAAATTATTTAACACACTGTTTGATAAGGGTATCTTTCCTTGAGATTGGAGTGAATCTATAGTTTCACCATTGTTTAAGAAAGGTGATGTGAATAATCCCAACAATTACAGAGGTATATCCCTTAGTGATATTAATAGTAAATTATATAGTACAATTGTTAATGTTAGATTGCAGGAATGGGTAACTGAACATAATATCACAGGTGAGCATCAAGCTGGTTTTAAAAAGGGATATTCAACTATAGATCACATGTTTACTTTGTTAGCCTTGATACAAAAACAATTTTCATTTAATCGTAAACTGTATGTAGCATTCATAGATTTTGAGAAGGCATTTGATTCTATAAATAGAAATTTGCTTTGGCCAGTCTTGATAAAAAAAAAAAATGGTGTAAGAGGTAAACTGTACAAGTGTATTAGGAGCATGTATGATAACGTTAAATGTAGGGTTAGGTGTGGCTCTCAACTGACTGAAGATATTAACTGTACTGCTGGTGTGAAACAGGGCGATGTGTGCAGCCCCATATTATTCTCATTGTTTACAAATGAACTGGCCCTAGAAGTATTGAATAATGGTAGACATGGTGCCATGTTTTCTTATGATGCATTTGAGTTGTTTATTCTTTTACTGGCAGATGATATTGTTCTATTGTCTGAAACCATCATTGGCCTTCAGACCCAGCTTAATAACTTAAGAAATTCAGCGCTGGCACTTCAGCTGAACGTTAATATGGAAAAAAGTAACATCATAGTGTTCCGGAAAGGTGGTTTTTTGGGTGCGAGAGAAAGATGGACATATAATGGTGTTTTAATGCCGGTAGTAATAACGTGTATAAATACTTAGGGATTTTGTTTTCCACTCGTTTAAGCTTTACTGCTGCTTGCAAGGATCTTGCTAGCAGAGCAAAGAGGGGTCTGCTTGGCATCATGAAAAAGTTATCGTCAATCAATAACAATTCGTTGACATTATTTGTTAAAATATTTGATTGTCACGTGCAACCTGTTGTACAGTATGGCTCGGAACTGTGGGGACTCAACAGAGCTGCTTTATTTTCTGAATCTGTGCACTTATTTGCTTTAAAGAAATTTTTGGGTGTAAGCATGTGTACACCCAATGATTTAGTTTATGGTGAAACCAATAGATATCCCTTGTATTAAAATTCTGCTGTTCAATGTATTCGTTATTGGTTTAATTTGCTTCAGATGGACGAGTGTCGCTTACCTCGTAAAGCATATAATATGTTGTTGAATTAGATAAGAAAGGAAAGCAAAATTGGGTCTCGGATGTACGCACATGTTTATAGAGTATGGTTTTGTGAAGTGTGGATGAGTCAGGCGTTGGCAATGTTAAGGATTTATATGTTTTTTCGTCAACGTCTAATTGATTGCAGATGGCAAAAATGGCATGATCATTTCAAAACAGTGTAAGATTTAATATGTTTAGGATGTTTTGTAATACACATGAAATAAAAACACACCTTTTGTTGAATATGGATAGTCATTTGAAATATATAACAACGAGATTTAGGCTGGGATTTCAGAGACAGCGGAACATTATTATAGATACAGAGAACACAATGAAGCAGATCTGATATGTTGTTTATGCAAAAATTCTAAGGAAGATGAGGTACATTTTGTTTTATGCTGCCCACTCTTATAAAATTAGAGAAAAGTTTATTCCCAGCAAATATTATCAATGCCCTTGTGTCTTTAAACTCTCCTTGTTGATGGCATCCTCTAAACACAGTGATGTTAGAATTTATCGTTTTCTTGTATAAAGCTTTGAAGTTCAGAGAAATTATGACCTCGTAGTCGTGTATTCAAGTGTCTTATTTCATGAATAAGGTCATTGTTGATGTCTTGTGTTACTAACCCCCTCATAAGGCCCATGGCCTAATGAATAAACCATTCGCATTCGCATTCGCATTCTGTCACTCTCCCTTTCTCTGTCACTCTCTCTTTCTCTGTCACTCTTCTTTCTCTGTCACTCCCTCTTTCTCTGTCATCTCTCTTTCTCTGTCACTCCCCTTTCTCTGTCACTCTCTCTTTCTCTGCACCTCTCTTTCTCTGTCACTCCCTTTCTCTGTAACTCTCTCTTTCTCTGTAACTCTCTCTTTCTCTGTCACTCTCTTTCGCTGTCACTCCTCTTTTCTCTGTCAATGTCTCTTTCTCTGTCAGTCTCTCTTTCTCTGTCACTCTCTTTCTCTGTCACTCTCTTTCTCTGTCACTCCCTCTTTCTGTCTCTCTCTTACTGCTATGTCACTCCCTCTTTCTCTGTCACTCTCTCTTTCTCTGTCAATCTCTCTTTCTCTGTCACTCCTTTCTCTGTCACTCTCTTTCTCTGCTACTCCTTACTACAATGTCACTCCCTCTTTCTCAGTCACTCCCCCTTTCTCTGTCATTCTCTCTTTCTCTGTCACTCTCTCTTTCTCAGTCACTCTCTCTTTCTCTGTCACTCTTCTTTCTCAGTCACTCCCCTTTCTCAGTCACTCTCTGTTTCTCTGTCACTCCCTCTTTCTCTGTCACTCTCTTTCTCGTCACTCTCTCTTTCTCTGTCACTCCCTCTTTCTCTGTCACTCCCTCTTTCTCTGTCACTCCCCTTGCTCTGTCACTCCCTCTTTCTCTGTCACTCCCTCTTTCTCTGTCATTCTCTCTTTCTCTGTCACTCTCTTCTCTGTCACTCCCTCTTTCTCTGTCACTCTCTTTCTCTGTCACTCCTCTTTCTCTGTCACTCTTCTTCTCTGTCATCTCTCTTTCTCTGTCACTCTTTTCTCTGTCACTCTCTCTTTCTCTGTCACTCTCTCTTTCTCTGTCACTCTTCTTCTCTGTCACTCTCTCTTTCTCTGTCACTCTCTTTCTCTGTCACTCTCCTCTTTCTCTGTCACTCTCTCTTTCTCTGTCACTCCTCTCTTTGCTCTGTCATCTCCCTCTTTCCTCTGTCACTCTCCCTCTTCTCTCTGTCACTTCTCTCTCTTTCTCTGTCACTCCCTCTTTCCTCTGTCACTCTCTTTCTCTGTCATTCCCTCTTTCTCTGTCACTCTCTCTTTCTCTGTCATTCTCTCTTTCTCTGTCACTCTCTTTCTCTGTCATTCTCTCTTTCTCTGTCACTCTCTTTCTCTGTCATTCCCTCTTTCTCTGTCACTCTCTCTTTTCTCTGTCATCTCCTTCCTCTTTCTCTGTCACTCTCTTTCTCTGTCACTCTCTTCTCTTTCTCTGCTTCTTCCTTACTACTATGTCACTCCCTCTTTCTCTGTCATTCTCCTCTTTCCTCTGTCACTCTCTCTTTCTCTGTCACTCTCTCTTTCTCTGTCATTCTCTTCCTGCTTTCTCCTCTGTCATCTCTCTTTCTCTGTCATCTCTCTTGTCTCCTGTCACTCTTCCTCTTTCTCTGTCATCTTTTCTCTCACTTTCTTCTCTGTCACTCTCTCTTTCTCTGTCACTCTCTCTTTCTCTGTCACTCTCTCTTTCTCTGTCACTCCTCTCTTTCCTGTCACTCTCTTTCTCTGTCATCTCTCTTTCTCTTACTCTCTTTCTTGTACTCTCTCTTTCATCTGTCACTCTCTTCTTTCTCTGTCACTCCTCCCTTCTCTCTGTCACTCTCTTCTTTCTCTGTCACCTCTCTTTCTCTGTCACTCTCTCTTTCTCTGTGACTCTCTCTTTCACTGTCACTCTCTCTTTCTCTGTCACTCTCTCTTTCTCTGACTCTCTCTTTCACTGTCACTCTCTCTTTCTCTGTCACTCTCTCTTTCTCTGTCACTCTCTCTTTCACTGTCACTCTCTCTTTCTCTGTCACTCTCTCTTTCTCTGACTCTCTCTTTCACTGTCACTCTCTCTTTCTCTGTCACTCTCTCTTTCTCTGTGACTCTCTCTTTCACTGTCACTCTCTCTTTCTCTGTCACTCTCTCTTTCTCTGTGACTCTCTCTTTCACTGTCTCTCCTTATTTCACTGTCTCTCCTTATTTCACTGTCTCTCCTTTTTCACTGTCTCTCCTTATTTCACTGTCTCTCCTTATTTCACTGTCTCTCCTTATTTCACTCTCATTCCTTCATTTCTACTCTCACTTCCTCTTTCTCTAACTCTCCTTATTTCTTTACCACTCTTTTTTGTCATTTCCGTTCCCCCACCTCTCTCTCTCTCTCTCTCCTCTCTCTCTCTCTCTCTCTCTCTCTCTCTCTCACCCATCCCACCCCCCTCTCTTTCTCTCTCTCTCCCTCCCTCTCTTCCATCTCTCTCTCTCTCTCTCTCTCTCTCTCTCTCTCTCTCTCCTCTCTCTGTGTGTGTGTGTGTGTGTGTGTGTGTGTGTGTGTGTGTGTGTGTGTGTGTGTGTGTGTGTTTTTCACCTGCCCCCCCCCCCCTCTCTCCATTCCTCTTTCTCTGACACTTCTTATTCCTTTATCTCTCTCTTCCATCTCTCCCATCTCTCTTTCTCTCTCTCTCTTCTCTCTCCTCTCTCTCTCTCCTCTCTCTCTCTCTCTCTCCTTTATCACTCCTGTTTTGGTTATTTCCCGTCCCCCCCCCCTCTCTCACTTTCTTTCTCTCTCCCATCCCATCTTCCTCTCTCTCTCTCTCTCTCTCACTCTAATCCATCTCTCTCTCCTCCCTCTCTTCCATCTCTCTCTCTCTCTCTCTAATCCATCTCTCTCTCCCTCCCTCTCTTCCATCTTTTGGATCACATGGTTTGAATTGAAACATCCACAGAATCTCCTTGTCCTGCGTGTAGACATATTATTGATGACGAAGAACACTTTCTGTTCCACTGTACTGCTTATAACGAAGTGCGGACAAATTGTTCATTTTTTCCAGTTAGATATAGCGAAAAGACAAAATGTCGCTGTCGTGTTATCATCAGATGATGAACTTGTAATTAAATCAGTTGCGAAATTCATCGCGGAAGCATTGAAAATTAGACAGATGAAGGATAGTGAAATTTAAGATAATGCATTATAGGAGATATCTGAATGAATATCATCATTCATCGCATGAGGAAGAGATCAGTAAAATACAATGTCGTCATTTGACTGAGTGGCTGGTCGAGGCAGTCTTAAGTTGTTGTTGTTGTTGTTGTTGTTGTGTTGTTTTGGGGTTTTTTTGTTTTTTTTTGTTTTTCCCCTTTTAAACCTTACTGCATTACTCCTGTGCGTGAGAACATAACGAAATGTTACGAATTTATTTGTTTTTGTTAACCTTGGATTTGATATACACTAGAAATGAAAGTGTACTATTTGTTTGCAGGAAAGGAAGAGGGAAATGTTATTGTTATATTACCTCTCCCCCTTGTCAAAAGACCTCTTTGGTACTGACAATAAAATATCAAAGTGTCAAAGTGTCAAAAGTCTCTCTCTCTCTTTCTCTCTCTCTCCTCTCTCCTCTCTCTCTCCTCTCTCTCTCTCTCTCTCTCTCCACCCCTCCTTCTCTCTCCATTCTTCCTTTTCCTGTCACTCCCTCTTTTTCTGTCATTTCTTCTGTGTTTGCCTGAGAACATGTTCTTTTTCCACTCTCTGTGATACTGTTTGTTGTGTGTTCATCTCACCATGGTTTTATGCAAATATCACATGAACAGCCACAAGGGCACTGGGGAGAGCGCAGCGCTCTGCCAAGGTCGAAACTCATGCAGGATAATCCATTTCTCTCAGGGGAAGTAATGGTAGGCACGGACCGACAGCAGACGTACTTCCCATCGTGTTCTACAGTTGGCCATTGCTGGTATCATTAGAAATCTTTATAAAAACAAAAAACAAAAAAAAAGAAAAAAAAAAAAGAAAAAAAAAAGAAAAAGTACTCTCTCCGCAAAACATGAACAAACGAATCACAAGGCAAAACACGAAGAGTTTCGACTTCTTAGGTCTTCTTCAGGCAAGGTAAACAACACACAGGACAACAAAATGAAGAACGAGCAATCACTTGATCTTGAGCTGAATTCAGTGAGATAAGTGATTGCTCGTTCTTTATTTTCGTTGTCCAGAGTGTTGTTCATCTTGCCTGAAGAAGACCTAAGAGGTCGAAACGCGTCATGTTTTGTCTTGTGATTTGTTTCTTCATGTTTTGCGGACACGGTACTCTTTTTTTTTTTTTTCTTTTTTAAAGATTCTGCAGTCGCCTCACTTTGCAACTATGGTTAGAAAGTTCTGATATTAATCGGATAATGTATCCCATCATCTTTACTATTAGAAAGTTCTGATATCAATCGGATAATGTATCCCATCATCTTTACTATCAGAAAGTTCTGATATTAATCGGATAATGTATCCCATCATCTTTACTATTAGAAAGTTCTGATATTACTCGGATAATGTATCCCATCATCTTTACTATTAGAGAGTTTTGATATTAATCGGATAATGTGTACCATCATCTTTACTATTAGAAAGTTCTGATATTAATCGGATAATGTATCCCATCATCTTTACTATTAGACAGTTCTGATGTTAATCGGATAAAGTATCCCATCTTTACTATTAGAGAGTTCTGATATTAATCGGATAATGTATCCCATCATCTTTACTATTAGAGAGTTCTGATATTAATCGGATAATGTATCCCATCATCTTTACTATTAGAGAGTTCTGATATTAACTGGATAATGTGTACCATCATCTATACTATGAGAGAATTCTGGTATTAGTCGGATAATGTATCCCATCATCTTTACTATTAGAAAGTTCTGATATTAATCGGATAATGTGTACCATCATCTTTACTATTAGAGAGTTCTGATATTAATCGGATAATGTATCCCATCATCTTTACTATTAGAGAGTTCTGATATTAATCGGATAATGTATCCCATCATCTTTACTGTTAGAAAGTTCTGATATTACTCGGATAATGTATCCCATCATCTTTACTATTAGAGAGTTCTGACATTAATCGGATAATGTATCCCATCATCTTTACTGTTAGAAAGTTCTGATATTAATCGGATAGTGTATCCCATCATCTTTACTGTTAGAAAGTTCTGATATTAGTCGGATAATGTATACCATCATCTTTACTATTAGAAAGTTCTGATATTAATCGGATAATGTGTACCATCATCTTTACTATTAGAAAGTTCTGATATTTATCGGATAATGTATTCCATCATCTTTACTTTGTCAACATCATTCATAGAAAATATGTGGTTTCATGATTAATTGTAAAAAGTAACTTCACAGTGGTCAGGTCGGTGACAAATGTACCATAATATTGCTGAACTGACACTGGATCTGCTGCTTCATCCAAATCCGCGCTACAGAATTCCTGGCAAAATCAAATCAGGTCGTTTCTGGCCCACGTTCTACCGCTGTGGTACGTTTAGTGCAAATCGATCCTGGAGTTTCTGTACAACCGTGCTGACAAACAATTATACCAACAAACAAACGTACAGAGAAACGAATGCAGGAGGGCGAAAACATTACCTTCTTATAGGAAATAACCATCTTGTTTTAAAACTTAAAAAAAAAAAAAAAAAAAAAAAAAAAAAAAAAAAAACCCGCAGACTAAGGACACGTCTGGCATTAGACCGTAAGAGATTAAAGTGTTAACTCTAATGCCGTTATTTCCATTACCTCCTACTCCCCCCCCCCCCCCCCCCCATATCATTTATTCCCCCACCACCGCCCTCCACCTGTCTCCGTCTTCAGACAGGGACGCGACTAAGCAATCACTGCCGACAGTAAGGGGATAACTCAGCAATCACTGCTGACAGTAAGGGGGATAACTCAGCAATCACTGCTGACAGTAAGGGGAATAACTCAACAATCACTGCTGACAGTAAGGCAGATAACTCAGCAATCACTGTTGACAGTAAGGGGGATAACTCAACAATCACTGCCGACAGTAAAGGGGATAACTCAACAATCACTGCCGACAGTAAAAGGGATAACTCAACAATCACTGTTGACAGTAAGGGGGCTGACTCAGCAATCACTACCGACTGTAAGGGGGATAACTCAACAATCACTACCGACTGTAAGGGGGTAATCAACATCACTGCTTACAGTAGGGGATAACTCAGCAATCACTGCTGACAGTAAGGGGGATAACTCAGCAATCGCTGCTTACCGTATCCGTCTTCAGACAGGGACGCGACTAAGCAATCACTGCCGACAGTAAGGGGGATAACTCAGCAATCACTGCTGAGAGTAAGGGGGATAACTCAGCAATCACTGCTGACAGTAAGGGGGATAACTCAGCAATCACTGCCGACTGTAAGGGCCTTAGTGAGTGGCGATGGGTCAGAACAGGTACCACTCAGCACCACGACCACCAAAGTCACTCAACGGGCAGTGCAGTGTCTCCTCCGGAGGGGTGTCTGGTGATGAAGTCTTGGTGTGGATAACTCCTCGTGGACTGCTGGTGCTGCTAGAGGAAGCAGAATGCTGGATGTAGCTGTGTGTGCATGAGCCGCGTAGGAGCAGTGTCACAGTGACATGACACACAGCACTTGTCGCCTCTCGTGGGAGCAGTGTCACAGTGACATGACACACAGCACTTGTCGCCTCTCGTGGGAGCAGTGTCACAGTGACATGACACACAGCACTTGTCGCCTCTCGTGGGAGCAGTGTTACAGTGACATGACACACAGCACTTGTCGCCTCTCGTCTGGCATGAAACCTGTCACATCATGCGCGCTGCGCAGGGGGAACACACACACACACACACACACACACACACACACACACACACACACACACACACACACACACACAAGAAAGAAAGAAAGAAAGAAAGAAAGAAAGAAAGAAAGAAAGGAAGAAAGAAAGAAAGAAAGAAAGAAAGAAAGAAGAGAAGGAAGAAAGAAAGAAACGAAAAAAACATATACCGAAAGAAATCATGATTTAGAAAAAAAAAGTAGCAAATAATTATAAGAATCACTCGCAAAGCAACTGTTGAACTGAGTTCGTGATGACTATCAATGCCAAGGAAGTTTACAGAGTTCAGCCAATCACCATGGCTGATTCTCTGTCGTATAATTTCCGTGTTGTCCACCCCTTTCAAATACCACAGTTGCGGAAGAGCTTGCACGGGTTTTTACAAGGTGCTGCATCTTTACAGAAAAAAAGTACCTGGTATGTTGTCCAGGGACAACCCTGTTCAATTGAGCAACTGCAGTTCACATTAAAAGTACTCGGTGTGTTGTCCAGTGTACCTTGTTCATCTCAACAACTGTTCATTTCAACAACTGTTCTTTGAACAACTGCAGTTCATATTAAAAGTACTCGGTGTGTTGTCCAGCGTACCTTGTTCATTTGAACAACTGCTGTACACATTACAAACAAGCACTAAAACAGTCTCTTGCTTGACATACGGAGGGAGAAAATGACTCACCCACCTCCTCCCTCACTCCTTCCCTATCCCTGCAGCTTCGCCCCCCCCCCCCCCCCCCTCCCTTCCTGTTTCACAGACGAGAACCATGTCAGATGTCGTGTGAGTGAACTGGACGTGTTGAAATCTGGCATAACAACAAAAGCTGACACAGTCTGGCATTACACTGGACGTGATGAAATCTGGCATAACACAACAAAAGTTCACACACCACACACACACAATTCAATTCAATTCAATTCAATTCAAATTTAATCCTTTGACCCCTGTTGGGGCATGGAGGATACAAATGTAACAAAGAGAAATACGAAACTCACTCAGAACAATGTGTGAACATAGTTGCGAAATGCTGAATTCTGGTGAACTGTAATGATCTCATTAAACAATCTTCCCATTTTTTAGAAACTTACTAATATTCAAACAAATGCGTCTTCCTTTTTGAAATAAATTACAAAAGTTGAAAACAGACTTTGGTTTTAGATATTTTTAGGGATGAATTTTTCACGAAGTTCATTATATTTTGGACATTCCATGATGCAATGAAATTCATCTCCAATTTCACCCATTTCACAGTTACGACAAATACGCAATTCTCTTGGAACATTATGGTGTCTTCCAATTTCAATTTGCAATTTATGGTTACTACATCTAAATTTAAATAAAGATATAACATAAATATCTGGTAAGGTAGAAATATAATGTTCTTTTCCAAAGACAGTCTTTACACTTTTATAGAATACACACTTGTTGCTGTTTTCAAGGGAACTGCGCCAATCACGAGCATAATTATTTTGCAACTCCTTTTTAACACACTTTCATAAGTTACTTCTGTTTGTGAATGAATGAGATTCCCAAACACAATCAAAACCAGTTTCAAATAAAATGCTTTTAACATAACTAAGCCATGGTGAAACAAAAATTCCTTTTGTATATAGTTCATGTAAGATATTATATACTTTGTTTGAATACTTCTTAGAATCAGGAACAACTAAGTTAGCCCAGAACCTTATCATTCTCACTTTAATCAGTACAGATAAAGGATAGATTCCGGTTTCACCATAAATCATTGAAGTCATTGTAGTTTTATTTAATCTAAATAGATACTTTAAAAGACGTAACTGTAACTTTTCTAATATATCAACATTTTCATAACCCCAACTTTCACAACCATACAACAACACAGGTACAACTATGGAATAAAATAATTGTATGCAAACATCAATTGGCAATTTCTGTTTTCTTGCAGTTTGTAATAATGAAAACATTGCCTTGAGAGCCTGATTATAAGCACATTTTTTTGCTTTGTAAAAAGAACCTGTTCTGCTGAACTCGATGCCTAAGTATTTCATTGAATTAAGAACCTCTATTTTTTCATTCCCAAAGAAAAAAATTTCACGCATACTATTTCGACCATGAAAGACAACTATTTTTGTTTTCTTTGGATTTACTTCTAACTGCCATTGCGTGCAATATATATGTAAGGCATTAAGTTCTTTTTGCAAAGCTGATTTAGAATTTGCCAATAAAATTGTATCATCAGCATATAACAATACAAGCAATTTAATAAACTGTTCAAGTTTCAACTCTTGCGTTAAATCATATTCTAAAGTAGAACAGTTATTGTCAATAAGGAACTGTTGTAGATCATTCAAAAATAATGAAAACAATAAGGGTGAAAGGTTTTCTCCTTGACGAACTCCCCTAAAACTGCCAAAGAACTCTGATTTTTGACCATTTAGAAAAATACACGATTTTATTTGATCATACATATTGATTACAACGTGCAGTATTTTCCCAGATATGCCTTGACTCATCAGTTTGTGCCATAAAGCATGCCTCCAAATAGAATCAAATGCCTTTCTGTAATCAATAAAAGCACAGTATAATTTTCCATTGTTGATTGCAAACATGTCAATCAATGATTTAAGAACAAAAGCATGGTCAAGCGTTGAATGCATGTGTCTAAAACCTGCTTGGTTTTCTGAAATAAGTCCATTTATTTCAACAAAATAAGTAAGTCTGCTATTTAGAATTGACGTGAATAATTTGCCTACACAACTCAACAGTGTTATCCCTCTGTAGTTACTGCAGTCTTGTTGATCTCCTTTGCCTTTATAGAGTGGTACAATTAACCCTGTCACCCAATCTTCTGGTATAATACCAGAATCCAAAACACGATTAAACAATAAACAATAAAACTTTGTCATATAAGGAACACTATTCTTTATATATTCATTCCTTACTAAATCAACTCCTGCTGCTTTATTATTCTTTAAACATTTAATGACTCTTTCAATTTCATCCTCAGTAATTGAATCATTTAGAATGTCTAGATTGATATTTCTTTCAGATACTTCATTACTAAAAATCATATCATTACATCCAGTATTTTGATTAAGGGACTGGAAATGATGTTTAAGCTCTCCAAGAGGTATAGGACACGATGAAGCTTTTTTGCCTTTAATTTTCCTCCAATAATCCCTTGGGTTTCTAATTTTTAAAGCTCGCAATTCTCTATGCCATTTTCTCGTTGCTCTTCTTTCAGATCGTCTCAAAACATTTTTATATTCTTTGCTTTTAGCAGCAAGATTATTTAGATTAGGCACAGTATTTGAACATTTAACTTTACGCTTTGCTTTAAAGTACTGGCTTCGAGAAACCTTACACTCCTTATCAAACCAGCTTTGATTCTGCCTCATTGAATATCTATTATTGTAATTATTAGAGTAAGTACCAAATGTATCCTTCGCTGAATCAACAAGAATTGACGAAAACCGCTTATTCATTTCACTGATTGATATTGTGCCTTGTTCAAATAAAGTTACAATTTCATCAACATTGTAATTTGCTAAATGTTCTTTATATTCATTACATTTGTTGTTATCCCATCTTCTAATCTCTGCACCATCATACCTTTGATGCAGAGAGTGTTTAGTACCATTAGGTTCATTGAAAACAAAACAGGTTTTAACTGGAAGAGACAGGCATAATGGGCAATGCACATCAGAGAACAACGCATCAAAAACATCAACTTTAAACTTACTTGCATTTTCCATCAAATATCTAGAACCAATGATATAATCAATAACTGTGCTTCCTTTACATGTGCATGTTCCAATACCAGCATCTGAACCAATTCTTCCGTTAAAAATGTATATTGACAGTGATTTACATAAATCTAAGAGACGATAACCATAATTATTAGGCCTCTGCTTATCTTGAGATGATCTTTGACAAGGTTGGAAATTATCTTCGCTCATATCACAGAGAATATCAGAGAACACAGACTGAGTGAACTGATTCATATCAATAAAATTATTCATACTTTTGGTATAAGCATTAAAATCGCCCAACAACAAAACATAACAATCCTTATATTTATCTTGTAATGATAACAATTCCGTCTCAATCACATCAAACAGTTCAACACTGCTATAAACTGAACCTTCGGGAGGAATGTATACGCCATCAATCAGACAGTCTTTATCATAACCTGACAATGATCTTTTTAATAGACACCAAGCCACACATCCACCAGAATAAGGTAAAATCTCCACATACGTAGATAGCTTGCTTTTGATGGCTATTCCAATACCACCAGAACGTCGATTAGACAGGCATTTTCTGTTAAACAGTTTAATGTCATATCCCCAGTCACTGAAGCTATCAGAGATAAATAAAACATCTTGGTCATCAGTTTTAGTCTCAAGGAAAACGGCAATGTCGAATAGTTGAATATAGTTCACAAATTCCAAACACTGGAGACGGGAACGCAATCCACACACATTTAAAGATACAAAAGCCAGCTCACGATCATGGCGAACAGTGTGATCCACATCCATATCAAGAACATAATCATCGTTGACATCACAATTAGAAACGCAAGTTTGCAAGCAAAAGGGATTCACACACACACACACACACACACACGCACGCACGCACGCACGCACGCACGCGCGCACGCGCGCACGCACATACACGCACGCACGCACGCACGTACGTACGCGCGCACACACACACACACACACACACACACACACACACACACACACACACACACACACACCAGCGCACGCACACACACGCACGCACGCACGCACGTACGTACGCACACACACACACACACACACACACACACACACACACACACACACACACACACACACACACACACACACCAGCGGGCCACCAGCACTTTGTCTCCCTCCGGCTCATGGTGAAGAGTCGCCTTTCCCACCCCACCCCGACTTCCCCTCCTTACCTCCTCCTCCTCCTCCTCCTTCTCCTCCTGCTTCCTGTCCTCAACTGGCCTTACCGTAGAAGAGATGACATCGTCGTCAAGATGGCGGCCAAGCATTCCGGCCTCCATTAGCATCTTTTCTCGGTTCCCGGTCCGTCTTTCAAATGGAGTGCACTGCTCTTTTCTGTGCGAAGGGGGCGTAGGGGAGTGAGAGGGGAGAGCGAGAGATTAGGGGAGGGGGTGGGGGGAGAGGAGGGGGCGGCGGATTGGGAGGACCCGAGGTTGCGGAGATATCGTTCTTTGAAGTAAAAATTTTAATGTTGAGTGTCGTTTTAGTGGGAGCTTTTCTTTTCATTTTTTTTCCTTTTCTTTTCTTTTTTTCTTTTCTTTTGTTTTATTTAAGAATTTTGTACTTTTTTATCTGTTGGGTAACAGATGAAAAATTGAAAAACAAAATGTTTCTTATCCACTACCCCCCCTCTCTCTCTCTCTCTCCTCTCTTCTCTCTCTCTCTCTCTCTCTCTGTTTCTCTCGCTCTTTGTCTGTCTGTCTGTCTGCTTGCATGCCTGTCTGTCTGCCTGACTGTCTTCTGTCTGTCTGTCTGTCTGTCTGTCTGTCTGTCTCTCTCTCTCTCTCCTCACTCTCTCTCTCTCTCTGTCCGTATGTGTGTGTGTGTGTGTGTGTGTGTGTGTGTGTGTGTGTGTGTGTGTGTGTGTGTGTGTGTGCTGGTCTGTCTGTCTGTATCTCTCTGTCTGTCTGTCTTTGTCTCTCTGTCTCGCTGACTGTCTGTCAGTCCGTCTGCCTCTGTGTGTATCTCTCTCTCTCTCTCTCTCTCTCTCTCTCTCTCTCTCTCTCTCTCTCTGTGTGTGTGTGTGTCTCTCTGTCTCTGTCTCTGTCTCTGTCTCTCTCTCTCTCTCTCTCTCTCTCTCTCTCTCTCTCTCTCTCTCTCTCTCTGTGTCTGCGTGTCTGTTTGTCTGTCTGTGTCTGTCTCTCTCTCTTTTTCTTTACTCTTCTACACACACACACACACACACACACACACAACACACACACACACACAGCACGCACGCACGCACGCACGCACGCACGCACGCACGTACGCACGCACGCATGCAAGCAAGCACGCACGCACGCAAGCACGCGCGCGCGCGCGCGCGCGCGCACACACACACACACACACACACACCACACACTCACTCACTCACTCACAATGCACATAAACGCAGCACCACCACACACACACACACACACACACACACACACACACACACACACACACACACACACACACACACACACACAACACAACACACACACACACACACACACACACACACACACACACACACACACACACACACACACACAGATAGAGAGCCAGACAGACAGATAGGCAGACTTACACAGATATACAGACACGTGGATGAAATTCGATGTCTGTAGACCATGTTGAGGGTGATAATCTGAAGTATGACACTTTTCAACCGCAGGGGATAACAAAGAAAACACGTCAGCAGACATCGACACATGCATAAAACATCAGCGAGAGAGAGAGAGAGAGAGAGAGAGAGAGAGAGAGAGAGAGAGAGAGAGAGAGAGGAGAGAGAATTTGTACAAAAGTTTGCGGAGAAAACTTTAGGAAATCATACCTCGATTGCACATCCGAGGCATGACATTGTTGCAGTGTAGCGGCATTATTGCCCGTCTTCCCATTCGCCCGGTACGTTATACAAGGCAGCATCGGCTTGAACAGACCGAAATCAGTCAGTACGTCTTCAAAGAACCTTCGCTGAATTGAGCAGCTATGCGTTACACCTTGTCCCCTTTCAGACTATTCGTGTTCTTTGATGTTATGTCACAGTAAAGACTCTTCCTCAGGTGTAGGTCCAAATCGTCAAATTCATACAGTTAAGGAAAGTGTGTACATTCATTCGTGACTGTTAGTGTAAACCGTTAGTCTTCATACCTTTTTTGTTTGAAAAATGGAGGATGAAATTGTTTAAAGAAATAGGATGAGTATTGTCGGATTCCTTTCTTTCAGGCAGTCTGACCGGTACAGACAGCACACTTCGAGAACTTCTCTCTCCATTTGTAACAAAGAAAATGCTGCTGAAAACGAGAACAGATTTCCAGTCTATACCTTTCAGAAATATCTGACGTAGAAGATGGTTTTAGGTCTTCAAGCACACACACACACACACACACACACACACACACACACACACACACACACACACACACACACATACACACACACACACACACACACACACACACACACACACACACACGCACGCACGCACGCACACACAGCACGCACGCACACACACGAACGCACGCACGCACGCAGGAACGCACGCATGCACGCACGCACACACCCACACACACACACACACACACACACACACACACACACACGCGCGCGCCGCGCGCGCGCACGCACGCACGAACGCACGCACGCACACACACACACACACCACACACACACACACTGACACACACACAGACCAAACGGTACATGGGGATGAACTTCAGCAAGGTGGTGCCTTGCTTTCCCCACTTGCTGTTTGTCTGGAGAGAGGTCACTGGGGTCATCCGTAACGCCTTGCTTCCCCCATTATACAGGTCACTGTGGCATTCCTCTGTCATGACCTTGATGCCCTCACAATGCAGGCCACTGTCCTCACCACCCCATCTGACCCTTCATTGTCCTCCCCCATCTGACCCATCATTGTCCTCCCCACCCCATCTGACCCTTCATTGTCCTCCCCACCCCATGTGACATTCATAGACCTCCCCACCCCATGTGACATTCATTGTCCGCCCAACCCATTCTGACATTCATTGTCCTCCCCCATCTGACCAATCATTGTCCTCCCACCCCGCTCTGACCCTTCATTGTCCTCTTCACCCCATGTGACATTCATAGTCCTCCCCACCCCATATGACATTCATTGTCCGCCCAACCCCATCTGACATTCATTGTCCTCCCCACCCCATCTAACACTTCATAGTCCTCCCCACCCCATGTGACATTCATTGTCCGCCCAACCCCATCTGACATTCATTGTCCTGCCCACACCATCTGACCCTTAATTGTCCTCCCCACCCCATCTAACACTTCTTTGTCCTCCCCCACCCCATGTGACATTCATTGTCCGCCCAACCCCATCTGACATTCATTGTCCTCCCCACCCCATCTGACCCTTCATTGTCCTCCCTACCCCATCTAACACTCCATTGTCCTCCCCACCCCATGTGACATTCATTGTCCGCCCAACCCCATCTGACATTCATTGTCCTCCCCACCCCATGTGACATTCATTGTCCTCCCCACCCCATCTGACCCTTCATTGTCCTCCCCACCCCA
This sequence comes from Conus canariensis, assembly GCA_033310375.1. NCBI lineage: Eukaryota > Metazoa > Mollusca > Gastropoda > Neogastropoda > Conidae > Conus > Conus canariensis. The sequence continues at coordinate 85,443,372 of CM065721.1, forward strand.
TCTAACACTTCATTGTCCTCCCCACCCCATGTGACATTCATTGTCCGCCCAACCCCATCTAACATTCATTGTCCTCCCCACCCCATGTGTCATTCATTGTCCGCCCAACCCCATCTGACATTCATTGTCCTTTCCACCCCATTTGACCCTTCATTGTCCTCCCCACCCCATCTAACACTTCATTGTCCTCCCCACCCCATGTGACATTCATTGTCCTCCCCACCCCATCTGATATTCATTGTCCTCCCCACCCGATCTGACCCTTCATTGTCCTCCCCACCCCATCTGACCCTTCATTGTCCTCCCCACCCCCATCTGACATTCATTGTCCGCCCAACCCCATCTGACATTCATTGTCCTCCCTACCTCATCTGACCCTTTATTGTCCTCCCCACCCCATGTGACATTCATTGTCCTCCCCACCCCTTCTGACATTCATTGTCCTTCCAACCCATTCTAACGTTCATTGTCCTCCCCACCCCATCTGACATTCATTGTCCTCCCCACCCCACCTGACCCTTCATTGTCCTCCCACCCCACCTGACCCTTCATTGTCCTCCCCATCCCATCTGACATTCATTGTCCTCCCAACCCCATCTGACATTCATTGCCCTCCACAGCCCATCTGACAATGATTGTCCTCCCCACCCCATCTGACATTAATTGTCCTCCCCACCCCATCTGATACTTCATTGTCCTCCCCACCCCATCTGACACTTTATTGTCCTCCCAACTCCATCTGACCTTCACTGTCTTCCCCACCCCATCTGACACTTCATTGTCCTCCCCACCCCATCTGACATTCATTGTCCTCCCCACCCCATCTGACCCTTCATACTCCTCCCCACCGCATCTGACATTCATTGTCCTCCCCACCCCATCAGACATTCATTGTCCTCCCAACCCCATCTGACCCTTCATACTCCTCCCCACCCCATTTAACATTCATTGTCCTCCCCAACCCATCTGACACTTCACTGTCCACCCCACCCCATGTGACCCTTCAATGTCCTCCTCACTGCATCTGACATTCATTGTCCTCCCCTGACCATCTGACATTGATTGTCCTCCCCACCCCATCTGACATTCATTGTCCTCCCCACCCCATTTGACATTCGTTCTCCTCTCCACCCCATCTCTCACTTCATTGTCGTCCCCACCACCATCTGTCCCTTCACAGTCCTCCCCACCAAATCTGACATTCATTGTCCTCCTCACCCCATCTGACATTCATGTTCCTCCCACCCCCATCTGACATTCATTGTCCTCCCCAGCCCATCTGACCCTTCACTGTCCTCCTCACCTCATGTGACCCTTCATTGTCCTTCCCACTCCATCTGATATTCATTGTCCTCCCCTGAACATCTGACATTCATTGTCCTCCCTACCCCATGTGACATTCATTGTCCTCCCCACCCCATCTGACATTCATTGTCCTCCCCACCCCATCAGACACTTCATTGTCCTCCCCACCCCATGTGACATTCGTTGTCCTCCCCACCCCATCTGACATTCATTGTCCTCCCCCACCCCATCAGACACTTCATTGTCCTCCCCACCCCATCTGACATTCATTGTCCTCCCCACCCCATCAGACACTTCATTGTCCTCCCCACCCCATGTGACATTCATTGTCCTCCCCACCCCATCTGACATTCATTGTCCTGCCAACCCATTCTAACATTCATTATCCTCCCCACCCCATCTGACATTCATTGTCCTCCCAACCCGATCTGACTCTTCATTGTCCTCCCCACCCCATCTGACCCTTCATTGTCCTCCCCACACCATTTGACATTCATTGTCCGCCCAACCCCATCTGACATTCATTGTCCTCCCTACCTCATCTGACCCTTTATTGTCCTCCCCACCCCATGTGACATTCATTATCCTCCCCACCCCATCTGACATTCATTGTCCTGCCAACCAATCTAACATTCATTGTCCTCCCCACCCCATCTGACATTCATTGTCCTCCCCACCCGATCTGACCCTTCATTGTCCTCCCCACCCCATCTGACCCTTCATTGTCCTCCCCACCCCATCTGACATTCATTGTCCTCCCAACCCCATCTGACATTCATTGTCCTCCACAGCCCATCTGACATTGATTGTCCTCCCCACCCCATCTGACATTCATTGTCCTCCCCACCCCATCTGACACTTCATTGTCCTCCCCACCCATATGACATTCATTGACCTCCCCACCTCATCTGACATTCATTGTCCTCCCCACCCCATCTGACATTCATTGTCCTCCCCCCCCCATCAGACACTTCATTGTCCTCCCCACCCCATGTGACATTCATTGTCCTCCCCACCCCATGTGACATTCATTGTCCTCCCCACCCCATCTGACATTCATTGTCCTGCCAACCCATTCTAACATTCATTATACTCCCCACCCCATCTGACATTCATTGTCCTCCCCACCCGATCTGACTCTTCATTGTCCTCCCACCACCCATCTGACCCTTCATTGTCCTCCCCAACACCATTTGACATTCATTGTCCGCCCAACCCCATCTGACATTCATTGTCCTCCCCCTACCTCATCTGACCCTTTATTGTCCTCCCCACCCATGTGACATTCATTGTCCAACCCACACCCATCTGACATTCATTGTCCTGCCAACCAATCTAACATTCATTGTCCTCCCCACCCCATCTGACATTCATTGTCCTCCCCACCCATCTGACTCTTGTCCCACTTCGTCCTCCCCACCACCCCATCTGACCCTTCATTGTCCTCCTCACCCCATCTGACCCTTCATTGTCCTCCCAACCCCATCTGACATTCATTGTCCTCCACAGCCCATCTGACATTGATTGTCTCCCCACCCTATCTGACATTCATTGTCCTCCCCACCCCATCTGACACTTCATTGTCCTCCCCACCCCATATGACATTCATTGACCTCCCAACCTCATCTGACATTCATTGTCCTCCCCACCCCATCTGACACTTCATTGTCCTCCCCACTCCATCTGACTTTCACTGTCTTCCCCACCCCATCTGACACTTCATTGTCCCCCCACCCCATCTGATATTCATTGTCCTCCCCACCCCATCTGACCCTTCATACTCCTCCCCATCGCATCTGACATTCATTGTCCTCCCCACCCCATCTGACATTCATTGTCCTCCCAACCCCATCTGACCCTTCATACTCCTCCCCACCCCATTTAACATTCATTGTCCTCCCCAACCCATCTGACACTTCACTGTCCTCCCCACCCCATGTGACCCTTCAATGTCCTCCTCACTGCATCTGACATTCATTGTCCTCCCCTGACCATCTGACATTGATTGTCCTCCCCACCCCATCTGACATTCATTGTCCTCCCCACCCCATTTGACATTCGTTCTCCTCTCCACCCCATCTCTCACTTCATTGTCCTCACCACCACATCTTTCCCTTCACAGTCCTCCCCACCAAATCTGACATTCATTGTCCTCCTCACCCCATCTGACATTCATGTTCCTCTCCACCCCATCTGACATTCATTGTCCTCCCAGCCCATCTGACCCTTCACTGTCCTCCTCACCTCATGTGACCCTTCATTGTCCTCTTCACTCCATCTGATATTCATTGTCCTCCCCTGACCATCTGACATTGATTGTCCTCCCCACCCCATCTGACATTTATTGTCCTCCCTAGCCCATGTGACATTCATTGTCCTCCCCACCCCATCTGACATTCATTGTCCTCCCCACCCATCAGACACTTCATTGTCCTCCCCACCCCATCTGACCCTTCACTGTCCTCCCCACCCCATGTGACATTCATTGTCCTCCGCTGACCATGTGACACTTCATTGTCCTCCGCACCCCATCTGACATTCATTGTCCTCCCCACCTCATCTAACCCTTCATTGTCATCCTCACCCTATCTGACATTCATTCTCCTCCCCACCTCATCTGACATTCATTGTCCTCCCCACCCCATCTGACCCTTCACTGTCCTCCTCACCCCATCTAACCCTCCATTGTCCTCCCCACCCCGTCTGACCCTTCACTGTCCTCTTCACCCCATATGATATTCATTGTCCTCTCCACCCCATCTGACATTTATTGTCCTCCCCACCCCATCTGACATTCATTGTCCTCCCCACCCCATGTGACATTCATTGTCCTCCCCACCCCATCTTACATCTATTGTCCTCCCCACCCCATCTGACACTTCACTGTCCTCCCCACCCCATCTGACCCTTCATTGTCCTCCCCACCTCACCTGACATTCATTGTCCTCCCCACCGCATCTGACCCTTCACTGTCCTCCCCACCCCATCTGACCCTTCATTGTCCTCCCCACCCCATCTGACCCTTCGTTGTCCTGCCCACCACATCTGACCCTTCATTGTCCTCCCAACCCCATCTGACGCGTCACTGTCCTCTTCACCCCATCTGACCCTTCATTGTCCTCCCCACCCCATCTGACCATTCACTGTCCTCCCACCCCATCTGACACTTCATTGTCCTCCCCACCCCATCTGACATTCACTGTCCTCCCCACCACATCTGACATTCATTGTCCTCCCTAGGCCACCTGACCCTTCATTGTCCTCCCACCCCATCTGACCCTTCATTGTCCTCTTCACCCCATAATATATTCATTGTCCTCCCCACCCCATCTGACATTTATTGTCCTCTTCACCCCATCTAACATTCATTGTCCTCCCCACCCCATCTGACCCTTCATTGTCCTCCCCACCCCATCTAACATTCATTGTCCTCCCCACCCCATCTGACCCTTCATTGTTCTCCCCACCCCATCTGACATTCACTGTCCTCCCCACCACATCTGACATTCATTGTCCTCCCTAGGCCACCTGACCCTTCATTGTCCTCCCCACCCCATCTGACCCTTCATTGTCCTCTTCACCCCATAATATATTCATTGTCCTCCCCACCCCATCTGACATTTATTGTCCTCTTCACCCCATCTAACATTCATTGTCCTCCCCACCCCATCTGACCATTCATTGTCCTCCCCACCCCATCTAACATTCATTGTCCTCCCCACCCCATCTGACCCTTCATTGTTCTCCCCACCCCATCTGACCCTGCACTGTCCTCTTCACCCCATATGATATTCATTGTCCTCCCCACCCCATCTGACCCTTCATACTCCTCCCACCGAATCTGGCGCTTCATTGTCCTCTCCCACCGCATCTGACACTTCAGGAGCGGCCACTCGATCCCGGTATGTCCAGAATGTAAAGACTGAATAATTATTATCTAAAAGTTGGATAATCATGCATCTAAAGGCTTGATGATTATGTATCTAAAGGCTGGATAATTATGTGTCTAAATGCTGGATAATCATGTATCTAAAGGCTGGATAATCTTGTATCTAAAGGCTGGATAATTATGTATCTAAACGCTGGATACTTACGTATCTAAAGGCTGGATACTTATGTATTTAAAGGCTGGATACTTACGTCTCTAAAGGCTGGATCTTTACGGATCTAAAGGATGGATTATTAAGTATCTAAAGACTAGATAATTATGAATCTAAAGGCTGGATAATTATGTATCTGTAGGCTGGGTGATTAGGCATGTAAAGGCTGGATAATTATATATCTAAAGGCTGGACAATTATGTATCTAACTGCTGGATGATTATGACTCTAAAAGGCTGGATAATTATGTATCTAACTGCTGGAGAACTATTTATCTAAAGGCTGGATAACTATGTATCTAAAGGCTAAATAATTATGTATCTAAAGGCCGGGTAATTATGAATCTAAAGACTGGATGATTAGGTATCTAAAAGCTGGATAGTCATGTGTGTAAAGGCTGAAGAATCGCTTGAATCAAAGAAGTAACTGGTGGAAATTAACTGTAGGCAAACAATGATTTTTTTCTCTTAAAAACTGTTACACACAACACACAGACGAAGGCATGTGTGTGTTTTTTCTGTTTTGTTTTGTTTTGTTTTTTGTGTTGTTAAGCCTTTGCGTGCATGTGTGCCAGATGAATTGGTACAGCAAGCACTGACTTGAAGTTCTGATGCTTTCATCGTTTTCCTGTGGCAGCAAAAGTGACCTTTCTTTCCCCTTCCCACCCCTTGCCATTACCCACTTTATTCATAGTTTGTCCATTTATGCTGGTGGCTTTAGACTCAGAATGAATAAGAATATTAGAAGTTTGTTATCAAAATTTATGCTTATAACTAGGAGAGAGAGAGAGAGAGAGAGAGAGAGAGAGAGAGAGAGAGAGAGAGAGGGGGGGGGGGCGAAAAGAATAGTAGGGAAAGGGGTGAAAAGAAAAGGGGCGACAGTGGCGGATAGCAAGGAAGAAAGGCAAGAAGACAAGAAGAAGACGGATGAGAAAGCGGAAGAAGGAACAGAAATGGGCTCGCCAAGGCAGAACACTCTTTACCTCTCTCTCTCTCTCTCTCTCTCTCTCTCTCTCTCTCTCTCTCTCTCTCTCTCTCTCTCTCTCTTTACGCACGCACACGCACACACACACACACACGCGCGCGCGCGCGCGCGCGCTCGCTCGCATGCACGCACGCACGCACGCACACAGACACAGACACACACACACACACACACACACACACACACACACACACACACACACACACACACACACCACAACACATCCACCATGACCTTCCTTGCATTAAGAATGGACTCGTCCCTAAAGAAGAGGAAACGTCATCAGTTAATTTTACCGCTCAGTGAACTCTAAAATTGAATATTATTTCGAATGATTAAATTATCCAGAACCTCTTAATCTGCCGTCGGAGATTAATCTTTGCTCATCTTTTTAACGCACCAAAAACAAAACGAGGCTACGTAGAATTCCGAAAACAAAATAGACACAAATGATAAGGTGGTAAGAGCGAAAACAAAATAGACACAAATGATAAGGTGGTAAGAGCATAGACACAAATGATAAGGTGGTAAGAGCATGTACATATATTTACTTCGTGTGAAATTCTTCCAGTACCGACTGTTACATCAAGACCTCCCTGTAAAGACTCTTCAAATATTAACTATCCCCATAACGACTGGGTTTTGTGAAAGATTGTTGTGTTTGTCCGAAAACAAAGTGAAACGGATTTACAAAACGCATTTAGGAGAGCAGAAAAAAAGCCCCCTTAAAAATGTATTCACCCACACTTGATGGAGGTCGCTTTAGATTTTATGACAGTATGTGAGTTCAATGCCTTCCTATAACTATTCCCAAAGGGTCAGTTGTGGGAGTGCTTTGCGTGCCTGACCCAAGGATGCTATCGTTGAAACCAGAAACCAGTAAAAACACCTGCATTCAGTTGTGTGAATAGGAAGCCGAAAGACACGATCATATCTTGCTGTGTTCTTTCTTATAATTAACAGGCATTGCTCTGTGTGTGTGTGTGTGTGTGTGTGTGTGTGTGTGTGTGTGTGTGTGTGTGTGTGTGTGTGTGTGTGTGTTTACAGGAAGAAGAAACTCAAGGGAGAATTGGATAGAAACCAGTCAAAATACCCACATTCAAGCTGAACAGAAACACAAAATCAGTAACACACCAACTTTTAAACCAGAAACCATGACAAGACTAGCATTCACCTTATATGAAAAGACTAGCATTCACGTTATATGACAAGACTAGCATTCACGTTATATGAAAAGACTAGCATTCACGTTATATGACAAGACTAGCATTCACGTTATATGTCAAGACTAGCATTCACGTTGCATCAAAAGACTAGCATTTACATTCTATGAAAAGACTAACATTCATGTTATATGAAAAGACTAGTATTCACGTTATATGAAAAGGAAACAGAAAGACTTGATCATAACGTGATATTTTATGCATGATAGCTAGCGGGGATTGCTGTATGTCATTTCATGATCTGTCTATGCTATGATATCTACCTAAATACCATACAGTATATATATTGCAAAACGTTACCGTACTGGGCTGACATTAGCGCACGCCAGAAATTATTTCACATTTAAACACTGGGGAAACAGAATCGACTCCTAACAACGGGGAAACACAATCGACCCTTAACAATGGGGAAACACAATCGACCCCTAACAACGGGGAAACACAATCGACCTTTAACAATTGGGAAATAGAATGGACACTTAACAAAGGGGTAATAGAACTGACTCTTAACAACAGGATAATAGAACTGACTCTTAACAACGGGGTAATAGAAAAGACTCTCAACAACGGGGTAATAGAACTGACTCTTAACAATGGGGAAACACAATCGACCCTTAACAATGGGGAAATATAAATGACCCTTAACGGGGAAACAAAATCGACCCCTAACAATGGGGAAACAAAATCCACCCTTAACAACGAGGAAAAATATAAATAAACCTTAACAACGGGGAAACAAATCGACCCTTAACAATGGGGAAACAAAATCGACCCTTAACAATGGGGAACATAAATGACCCTTAACAATGGGGAACATAAATGACCCTTAACAATGGGGAAACATAAATGACCCTTAACAACGGGGAAACATAAATGACCCTTAACAATGGGGAAACATAAATGACCCTTAACAATGGGCAGACATAAATGACCCTTAACAATGGGGAAACATAAATGACCCTTAACAACGGGGACACAAAAATGACCCTCAACAATGGGGAAACATAGATTGCCGTTAATAATGGGGAAACAAAATCGACCCTTAACAATGGGGAAATATAAATGAACCTTAACAACGGGGAGCAAAATCGACCCTTAACAACGGGGAAACAAAATCGACCCTTAACAATGGGGAAACATAAATGACCCTTAACAACGGGGAACAAAATTGACCCTTAACAATGGGGAAACATAAATGACCCTTAACAACGGGGAACGAAATTGACCATTAACAACGGGGAAACAGAATCAACACTTAACAACGGATGTGACTCCAGGTGGCGTTATCAGCCGCTATGTTTGTAATTAACCCACAAACTGACGACTTTCATCTGGGAGGCGAAAGTTGACGGCAGGTAGGTTTGACACAGCGTTCACCTAACAGACTGCTCTCGTCCCTACAGTCGTCAGTGATGAGTTAAAGTTGACGGCAGGTAGGCTTGACACAGCGTTCACCTAACAGACTGCTCTCGTCCCTACAGTCGTCAGTGATGAGTTAAAGTTGACGGCAGGTAGGCTTGACACCAAACAGACTGCTCTCGTCCCTACAGTCGTCAGTGATGTGTTAAAGTTGACGGCATGTAGGTTTGACACAGCGTTCACCTAACAGACTGCTTTCGTCCCTACAGTCGTCAGTGATGAGTTAAAGTTGACGGCAGGTAGGCTTGACACCAGACTGCTCTCGTCCCTACAGTCGTCAGTGATGTGTTAAAGTTGACGGCATATAGGTTTGACACAGCGTTCACCTAACAGACTGCTTTCGTCCCTACAGTCGTCAGTGATGAGTTAAAGTTGACGGCATGTAGGCTTGACACAGCGTTCACCAAACAGACTGCTTTCGTCCCTACAGTCGTCAGTGATGAGTTAAAGTTGACGGCAGGTACGCTTGACACAGCGCTCACCAAACAGACTGCTCTCGTCCCTACAGTCGTCAGTGATGAGCTGGAAATCACGCGAACATTTTGTTCCCCATCCGCATCCGCTCTCCTCCTTTTCCCCTTTCTTCTCTTTCGTCCCCCCCCTTCCCTTACCCATTTACCTCACCTTGATTTTAAGATAAAGATATCAATCTTTATTTCAATCATGTTTTATAATGACGGAAGGATTATTTGCCAGTATGGTATTTCCTCATCTCCTTATTCATTCAGTCATCGTGTGTACGTACAGTTTGTTCATAGTCATCATGGAATGATCATTGTCATCGTAATGATCAACGACAGTCGTGGTCATCATGGGTATGATCTTTGTCATCCTGATGATCATCGATAGTCATGGTCATCATGGGTATGATCTTTGTCATCCTGATGATCATCGACCATCGTCAGATGAAAATTATGGACAAACTCTCCGGAATCAATGCTAGTATGTCAAGCGGAAAGACTCTCTCTCTCTCTCTCTCTCTCTCTCTCTCTCTCTCTCTCTCTCTCTCTCTCTCTCTCTCTCTTCCCCTCTCTGTGCGGGTGTGCGTCTATGTGTGTGCAAGTATGTACGTATTGCTTTCTATCTAGCTTTCTCATCTATGCATCTATCTTTCTTTCTATCTGTATATCTATCTGTCTATCTATCATCTATCTATTTCTCTATCTATCTATCTATTCATCCATCCCGATATCTATCCAGCTATCTGTCAATCCAACTATCTTTCTATCTATTAGATAGATAGATAGATAGATAGATAGATAGATAGATAGATAGATAGATATAGATAGATAGATAGATTGGTGGATAGGTAGATACGTAGATAGATAGACAAATAGACAGACAGATAGATAGATAGATAGATAGATAGATAGATAGATAGACAGAAAGGCAGAAAGATAGATAGATAGATAGATAGACACATAGACACATCATACATACATACATACATACATACATACATACATACATACATACATACATACATACAAATGGAGGAAAGAGGAAAAGAAACAAAGGAAACCGTACTGTAAGTGCCTACCATAGAAAAGACGATGAAAGAAGGAAGTGACCGAGAAAGTAAAAACAATGGGGGTGGGGAGAAGGTAAAAACAATGGGGGTGGGAAGAAGGTAAAAACAATGGGGGTGGGGAGAAGGTAAAAAAACAGTGGGGGTGTGGAGAAGGTAAAAACAATGGGGGTGGGGAGAAGGTAAAAAAAACAATGGGGGTGGGGAGAAAGTAAAAACAATGGGGGTGGGGAGAAGGTAAAAACAATGGGGGTGTGGAGAAGGTTAAAAACAATGGGGGTGGGGAGAAAGTAAAAACAATGGGGGTGGGGAGAAGGTAAAAACAATGGGGGTGTGGAGAAGGTTAAAAAACAATGGGGGTGGGGAGAAGGTAAAAACAATGGGGGTGGGGAGAAGGTAAAAACAATGGGGTGGGGAGAAGGTAAAAACAATGGGGGTGGGGAGAAAGTAAAAACAATGGGGGTGGGGAGAAAGTAAAAACAATGGGGGTGGGGAGAAAGTAATAAAACAATGGGGTGGGGAGAAGGTAAAAACAATGGGGGTGGGGAGAAAGTAAAAACAATGGGGGTGGGGAGAAGTAAAAACAATGGGGGTGGGGAGAAGGTAAAAACAATGGGGGTGGGGAGAAGGTAAAAACAATGGGGGTGGGGAGAAGGTAAAAACAATGGGGGTGGGAGAAGGTAAAAACAATGGGGGTGGGGAGAAAGTAAAAACAATGGGGCTGGGGAGACAATGGTAAAATAAACTGGGGGTGGGGAGAAGGTAAAAACAATGGGGGTGGGGAGAAGGTAAAAACAATGGGGGTGGGGAGAAGGTAAAAACAATGGGGGTGGGGAGAAGGTAAAAAACATGGGGGTGGGGAGAAGGTAAAAACAATGGGGGTGGGGAGAAAGTAAAAACAATGGGGGTGGGGAGAAAGTAAAAACAATGGGGGTGGAGAAGTAAAAACAATGGGGGAGGGAGAAGTAAAAACAATGGGGGTGGGGAGAAAGTAAAAACAATGGGGGTGGGGAGGAGAAGTAAAAACAATGGGGGTGGGGAGAAGGTAAAAACAATGGGGGTGGGGAGAAAGTAAAAACAATGGGCTGGGGGAGAAGGTAAAATTATAAAACATGGGGGTGGGGAGAAAGTAAAACATGGGTGGAAAGTAAACATGGGGGTGGGGAGAAGGTAAAAACAATGGGGGTGGGGAGAAAGTAAAAACAATGGGGGTGGGGAGAAAGTAAAAAACAATGGGGGTGGGGAGAAAGTAAAAAACAATGGGGGTGGGGAGGGAGAAAGTAAAAACAATGGGGGTGGGGAGAAAGTAAAAACAATGGGGGTGGGGAGAAAGTAAAAAACATGGTGGGGAAGGTAAAAGGGGGTGGGAGAAAGTAATAAAACAATGGGGGTGGGGAGAAAGTAAAAAACAATGGGGGTGGGGAGAAAGTAAAAACAATGGGGGTGGGGAGAAAGGTAAAAACAATGGGGGTGGGGAGAAGTAAAATCAATGGGGGTGGGGAGAAGTAAAAAACAATGGGGGTGGGGAGAAAGTAAAAACAATGGGGGTGGGGAGAAAGTAAAAACAATGGGGGTGGGGAAAAGGTAAAAAACAATGGGGGTGGGGAAGGTAAAAAACAATGGGGGTGTGGGGAAAGGTAAAAACAATGGGGGTGGGAGAGTAAAAAACAAATGGGGGTGGGGAGAAGGTAAACATGGGGTGGGAGAATAAAAACAATGGGGGTGGGGAGAAAGTAAAATCAATGGGGGTGGGGAGAAAGTAAAAACAAATGGGGGTGGGGTGAAAGTAAAACAATGGGGGTGGGGATAAAACAGGGGGGGAAGGTAAAACAATGGGGGTGGGGAGGTAAAAACAATGGGGGTGGGGAGAAGGTAAAAAACAGTGTGGGGTGGGGAGAAGTAAAACAATGGGGGTGGGGAGAAGGTAAAAACATGGGGGTGGGGAGAGAGTAAAAACAATGGGGTGGGGAGAAGGTAAAATCAATGGGGGTGGGAAGGTAAAAACAATGGGGGTGGGGAGAAAGGTAAAAT
>CM065721.1:85465961-85475961 GCA_033310375.1 Conus canariensis
AAACCTTCCAATCTATCAATCTCCGATCTAACACGTCCCAAATCTTCTTGCAACTCCTGTACTGATGTTTTCAGCTGGTCAGTTTCTGTTCTCCCCTTAGTCACTTCCTCGTGTAGCACTGCCACACTGTCTGACAGGTCTTGTTGATCTTTTTCTAACTTGTCACACCTATCATCTATCCGTTTGGATCTTTCATTTATTTCACTCAGTTCGTTTTTAATCCAGTTTAAATCTTCCCTGATCAGTTGGGTATGTAAACCCATCTGTTGATGTATTGCAGAAGTTATCCTAGATAACTCATCAGTGTCACATGGTAGGCTAGCTTTTCTGTTTATGCCCTCACCTTTACCAGTTTGATCAGGAGAAGGGTTGGGGCCAGGGTTTTCCTCAATGTCACCACTGAGACGCAGTCGCCACATGGAAAACAGTTTGTTCACAACACAGCCGAATGCGACGACTGGCGGCACTTGTATGGATATCATCAACAACGGATCGTGTCGAACACAGTCAGTCACACACGACATACTGTCTGAATAGAGAACTGTCCCTCCGTTTATCCACTTAGCCAACGATGCCTGTTCTTGAATAAACAACTGCCTCACATTGCACACAAGACTCCACAACACTGCGACCAGCAAGGCACAGGAGAAAAAGGCCGTCACAACATCACTGGATGACACACCCGTGCTATCCACTGTTGGCCTACCTTGGCTCGCCTTTCTATCCCAGAATGCACCTCTCCACCTCCTACTCGCACAAAATGTTCCAATTCTTGCCCTGTAACTCTCTAAATCACACATCTTGTCTGTTTTCTTTACTCTACTGCATAAACAAGAACTGCTTCACACAAAACCGACTTGTCGGGATCCGACACAACTGAATAAACAATGAAAATAAATACACCGCCGTACAAGACCTGTTTACGTGCCGCCATTTTTTCTCGTGCCCAGAGAGAGAGAGAGAGAGAGAGAGAGTTAACGATCTCTCAAAATGGTAAATGCACAAAAAGACATTGATCACGTGATCTCCGGTGATACGCCATTTGCCGACATCAATCACGTGATCTCCGGTGGTACGCCATTTGCCGACTTCAATCACGTGATTTCTGGTGGTACGCCATTTGCCGACATCAGTCACGTGATCTCCGGTGGCACGCCATTGGACGGACAGGACGATAACGATCAGGCTCCAAGCAACTCGTTCTGTTCCACGCTCTGTACCGAGGTCAAACTACCGTCAGAATGGACCATTAGATGCATTCGCTGAGAGACTCACCTACAACTCCACGCTCTGTACCGAGAAGGTCAAACTACCGTCAGAATGGACAATTAGATTCATTCGGTAAGAGACTCACCTACCACTCTGCTGTCTGTACCGAGAAGGTCAAACTACCGTCAGAATGGACAATTAGATTCATTCGGTAAGAGACTCACCTACCACTCTGCTGTGTGTACAGAGTTTTGCGCTGTGTTTTCTAATGACTGATGGGTCGCCTACTTTTTCTTCTCCTTCTGCTTTGTGTCCGTGGCTTTTTTTTTAAGCCATTCATTCGAAAAGCAAATTAGTCAAACTGTGGTTTAAAGTTTTGTAAAAAAAAAAAAAAAAAACCAAAAAACAAACAAACAAAAAAAAACTGGGTTATTTATTTGGGGATGCTCTTTGACGTCATTCGTAAATTGTTGTTTGATGTTTTTGTTGTTGTTGTTGTTGTTTGTTGTTGTTGTTGCAGCTGCTGCCGTCTCTGTTGTAGTCGTTTAATTTAAGCATGTTCGTTTTCTTTTGTGTATTCAGTGTCTTTTTACTGTTTTCCCCCAAAGTGTAAATACCTTTCAATAAAGAGTCGGTTTCTCTTCAACGAGCGTTACCTGACAAGTTCATGACCTGGGGTATCTGTCAACGGCACGTTAACAGTCATGAGCACTGTCCTTTATAAATGGACGCCCTCCTATCAATTAGTGAAGTGTTTTATAGCCGCGAACATTCGCAGGTGGCTAGTCTGTGTCCGCTAAAAGCAAAGTGAGAGACTAGTGGAGCAAACTTCTCACGTATTTCGGTGAGTCATTCTTGACAGATTTTCTTTTAAATATATCTCTCTGTGAGTCTTACTCTTTACAATAATGTTTATATATATATATATATATATATATATATATAATATATATATATATATATATATATATATATATATATATATATATTATACATACATACAATAAACTAATAAATTCCAAGGATAAGTACCGAGCACCATTCCAGCAACTTGTAGAGCAGCTTGGTGTTGCAATGACTGCAAGAAATATTCAATTATAAACAAAGCTTGCTCTTATGTCTTAGATTGAAGAAATAGGGGGAGATAAGCATACATATCTGCAGTGGTAGATAATTCTGCCTAACTAACAGTATGTGCTTGAGTGGGTGAATGGAGAAAAATGAAATATATATATATTATATATATATATATATACTATATATATATATATATATATATATATATATTATATATGAGGTGTGTGTGTGTGTGTGTGTGTGTGTGTGTTGTGTGTGTGTGTGTGTGTGTGTGTGTGTGGGAGCGTGCGCGCGCGTGTGTGTTTTCTTTATTGCAGCAGCTCTTGTCCTAAAGAAGTGTTTTGCTTCATGAATAACACATAGTTTACACTGTTCCAATTTCCCTTTATCTATTTATTTATTCGTTTAGCTATCTTATCTGTTTATTCAGTATTACTTGTTTATTTATCTTTTGATTCATTTATTCATTTAGTTATTTGCTTTATGCTTTCAAATAACAGTTTATAGTATTTAGGTGTCTTTTTTTATCTTTTTAATCCTTTTACATTTGTCATTTTTGTTCTTTAAATCACAGTTTACAGAATGGGGTTTAATAAAATTCATAATTTGCGGTATCTGAATTTCATTTATAACAAAAATCACAGATATCAGGATAAGATTTAGTTGATATAATATTTTGCGGCATTTGACTTTAATAACAAATGACGCTATACCAGATGCTATATGAATTTCATGAGAAAAATCACAGTGGTAGGATGTCATTTCGAAAATCATAGCTTACATTGTATGGGTTATTTCATGACAATCACAGTGTTAGGGTGTTTGGGTTACATAAGAAAATCACAATTTACAATAATTGAGTTTCATAATAGCCATACTTTACCAAATTTTGGTGTTATGACAATCACAGTTTATAGTGGTTTGGGTTTTAGGAACACCACAGTATACAGGCCTTGAGTTTCATTTTGTTTTACAGGCGTTGGGTTTCATTCTGTTTTCAAAGACGCTGATTGAATTTGCACTGCTTTCAAACTGAGCTTGACAAAAAGAATATCAAACTAAGCTTCTTCAAAAATGGTAAGCTGTTTGACCTTTACATGTGATCTTAAAGAAATGTTAGCAAACCGCCACAAAACTTGTCTTGTTACTCGTTTGTCCACGTTTTTTTGGGCGGTTCGCTAACATTTATTTAAGATTTGTTTAGATTTCCACCTGCAGTCATCTCACTTTCCAACTAGATCTTTACATGTGAATTAAACCACAACAGATCATTACAGAGAAACAGATTACATGGCCTGACACAACAGATTATAACAGATTACATAGCCAGATACTACAGATTATAACAGACAGATTACATGCCGTAACACAACAGATCATAACAGACAGATTGCATAGCCAGACACAACAGATCATTACAGACAGATTACATAGCCAGACACGACAGATTATAACAGATTACATAGCCAGACACGGCAGATAATAACAGATTACATAGCCAGACACAACAGATTATAACAGACAGATTACATAGCCAGACACATCAGATTATAGCAGATTACATAGCCAGACACATCAGATTATAACAGATCACATAGCAAGACACAACAGATTATAACAGATTACATAGCCAGACACGACAGATTATAATAGATTACATAGCCAGACACGACAGATTATAACAGATTACATAGCCAGACACAACAGATTATAACAGATTACATAGCCAGACACAGCAGATTATAAGAGACAGATTACGTAGCTAACACAACAGATTATAACAGACAGATTACATGGCCAGACACGACAGATTAATAACAGATTACATGGCCAGACACAACAGATTATAAACGATTACATAGCCAGACACGACAGATTATACCAGACAGATTACATAGCCAGACACAACAGATTATAACAGATTACATAGCCAGACACAACAGATTATAACAGATTACATAGCCAGACACAGCAGATTATAACAGACAGATTACATAGCCAGACACGACAGATTATAACAGACATATTACATAGCCAGACACAACAGTTTACAACAGATTACATAGCCAGACACAACATATTATAACAGACAGATTACATGGCCAGTCACAACAGATTATAACAGATGACATATCCAGACACAACAGATTATAACAGGCAGGTGATATAGCCAGACGAAACAGATTATAACAGATTACATAGCCAGACACAACAGATTATAACAGATAGATTGCATAGCCAGACACAACAGTTCATAACAGACAGATTACATAGCCAGACACGACATATTATAGCAGATTACATAGCCAGAGACAACCGATTATAACAGATTACATAGCCAGACACATCAGAATATAACAGACAGATTACATAGCCAGACACATCAGATTATAACAGATTACATAGCCAGACAAAACAGATTATCACAGACAGATTACACAGCCAGACACGACAGATTATCACAGATTACATAGCCAGATACGACAGATTATAACAGATCAAATAGCCAGACACGACATATTATAACAGATTACATAGCAAGACACAACAGATTATAACAGACAGATTACATAGCCAGATACAACAGATTATAATAGATTACATGGCCAGACACGACAGATTATAACAAATTACATAGCCAGACACAACAGATTATAACATACAGATTACATAGCCAGACACAACTGATTATAACAGACAGATTACATAGCCAGACACAACAGATTATAACAGACAGACTACATAGCCAGACACGACAGATTATAACAGATTACATAGCCTGACACAACAGATTATAACAGATGACATAGCCAGACGCAACAGATTATACCAGACAGATTACATAGCCAGACACAACAGATTATACCAGACAGATTACATAGCCAGACACAACAGATTATAACAGACAGTTTACATAGCCAGACACAACATATTATAACAGACAGATTATATAGCCAGACACGACAGATTATAACAGACAGATTACATAGCCAGACACGACAGATTATAACAGACAGATTACATAGCCAGACACAACAGATTATAACAGACAGATTACATAGCCAGACACAACAGATTATAACAGACAGATTACATAGCCAGACACAACAGATTATAACAGAGATTACATAGCCAGACACAGCAGATTATAACAGACAGATTACATAGCCAGACACAACAGTTTATAACAGACAGATTACATGGTCTGACACAACAGATTATAACAGATGAAATAGCCAGACACAACAGATTATAGCAGACAGACGACATAGCCAGACGCAACAGATTATAACAGATTACATAGCCAGACACAACAGATTATAACAGACAGATTACATAGCCAGACACAACAGTTCATAACAGACAGATTACATAGCCAGACACGACAGTTCATAGCAGATTGCATAGCTAGACACAACAGATTATAACCAGATTACATAGCCAGACACAACAGATTATAACAGACAGATTACATAGCCAGACACAACAGATTATATAACAGACAGATTACCTAGCCAGACCCAACAGATTTAACAGATTACATAGCCAGACACGACAGATTATAACAGATTGCATAGCCAGACACGACAGATTATAACATATTACATAGCCAGACACATCGGATTATAACAGATGACATAGCCAGACACAACAGATTATAACAGACAGATTACATAGCCAGACACAACAGTTCATAACAGACAGATTACATAGCCAGACATGACAGTTTATAGCAGATTACATAGCCAGACACAACAGATTATAACAGATTACATAGCCAGACACAACAGATTATAACAGACAGATTACATAGCCAGACACAATAGATTATAACAGACAGATTACGTAGCCAGACCCAACAGATTTAACAGATTACATAGCCAGACACGACAGATTATAAACGATTGCATAGTCAGACACGACAGATTATAACAGATTACATAGCCAGACACATCGGATTATAACAGATTACATAGCCAGACACGACAGATTATAACAGACAGATTACATAGCCAGACACAACAGATTATAACAGACAGATTACATAGCCAGACACGTCAGGTTATAACACATTAATTAGCAAGACACAACAGATTATAACACATTACATAGCCAGACACGACCGATTATAATAGATAGATTACATAGCCAGACACGACAGGTTATAACAGGTTACATAGCCAGACACATCAGATTATAACAGACAGATTACATAGCCAGACACAACAGATTATAACAGACAGATTACATAGCCAGACACGACAGATTATAACAGATTACATAGCCACATATAACAGATTATAACACATTACATAGCCAGACACAACAGATTATAGCAGACAGATTACTTAGCCGGAAATAACAGATTATAACCGACAGATTACATAGCAAGACACAACAGATTGTAACAGACAGATTACATAGCCAGACACGACAGATTATAACAGACAGATTACATAGCCAGACACAACAGCTTATAAGAGATGACATAGCCAGACACAACAGATTATAACAGATTACATATCCAGACACGACAGATTATAACAGACAGATTACATAGCCAGACGCAGCAGAGTATAACAGACAGATTACATAGCCAGACACAACAGATTATAACAGACAGATTACATAGCCAGACACAACAGATTATACCAGACATATATTACATAGCCAGACACAACAGATTATAACAGATTACATAGCCAGACACGACAGATTATAACAGACAGATTATATGGCCTGACACAACAGATTATAACAGATGACATAGCCAGACACAACAGATTATAACAGACAGATGACATAGCCAGACACAACAGATTGTAACAGACAGATGACATAGCCAGACACAACAGATTATAACAGACAGATGACATAGCCAGACACAACAGATTGTAACAGACAGATGACATAGCCAGACACAACAGATTATAACAGACAGATGACATAGCCAGACACAACAGATTGTAACAGACAGATGACATAGCCAGACACAACAGATTATAACAGACAGATGACATAGCCAGACACAACAGATTGTAACAGACAGATGACATAGCCAGACACAACAGATTGTAACAGACAGATGACATAGCCAGACACAACAGATTATAACAGACAGATGACATAGCCAGACACAACAGATTGTAACAGACAGATGACATAGCCAGACACAACAGATTGTAACAGACAGGCAGAGTGCATAGCCAAATACACACATACATATACATGCGCCTGCGCGCGCGTCGAGCACATGCACACACATACACACACAAAACACACACACACGCACGTGCGCACACGCGTACGCGCGCGCGCGCGCGCGCACACACACACACACACACACACACACACCACACACACACACACACACACACGTGTATTATATGGCCGCACCCCTGAACGTTGGTGGTTTTCTCCCTTGGGATGTGGAAAGGGATGTTCTGGCAATGTGCCTGTTGCCAAACCAGCCTTCCGTGTCTGTCCTAAATGATGTATCTGCTATCGCCTTCCCTGCTTTGCTGACTCCGTGTCTGTCCTAAATGATGTATCTGCTATCGCCTTCCCTGCTTTGCTGACACCGTGTCTGTCCTAAATGATGTATCTGCTATCGCCTTCCCTGCTTTGCTGACTCCGTGTCTGTCCTAAATGATGTATCTGCTATCGCCTTCCCTGATTTGCTGAGTGGACATCATTCAGTTACATGTCCCTGGGTGGATTAAACAGAAATCTGCCAAAAATGAATAACAGATTTCGGTCGCCGGCAAAATACCACGTGCAGTTTTAAAGAACTGTTTTCGGTGAGATTTGATGTCACAAAACTCGGGCGGGATAAGGTGGAGGAGGGGAAGGAAGGGGGGAAGTCGACATTATAATACTCAGAATTGAAAAGTGAACTAAAACAAAATGTGCGTCAAGTCTCAATGGTTTAAAAGCACATTTCAAGCTGACAAAATGTCTACTTGTCAACGAAAACAAAATGTGCGTCAAGTCTCAATGGTTTAAAAGCACATTTCAAGCTGACAAAATGTCTACTTGTTAACGAAAACAAAATGTGCGTCAAGTCTCAATGGTTTAAAAGCACATTTCAAGCTGACAAAATGTCTACTTGTCAACGAAAACAAAATGTGCGTCAAGTCTCAATGGTTTAAAAGCACATTTCAAGCTGACAAAATGTCTACTTGTCAACGAAAACAAAATGTGCGTCAAGTCTCAATGGTTTTAAAAGCACATTTCAAGCTGACAAAATGTCTACTTGTTAACGAAAACAAAATGTGCGTCAAGTCTCAATGGTTTAAAAGCACATTTCAAGCTGACAAAATGTCTACTTGTCAACGAAAACAAAATGTGCGTCAAGTCTCAATGGTTTAAAAGCACATTTCAAGCTGACAAAATGTCTACTTGTCAACTAGAACAAAATGTGCGTCAAGTCTCAATGGTTTAAAAGCACATTTCAAGCTGACAAAATGTCTACTTGTCAACGAAAACAAAATGTGCGTCAAGTCTCAATGGTTTAAAAGCACATTTCAAGCTGACAAAATGTCTACTTGTCAACTAAAACAAAATGTGCGTCATGTCTCAATGGTTTAAAAGCACATTTCAAGCTGACAAAATGTCTACTTGTCATGACAAAATGAACGACAAAGATCTCGTCTAACCAGTTTATCCCAGAACATGTGAAACAGTTTCAGCACCAGCGGTTCTAGAGAATTCCCTGGCCCTGGGTGTTTTCGCACTGTTGAAGCCCAGAATTCCCTTGCTCTGGGTGTCTTCCCACTGTTGAAGCCCAGAATTCCCTTGCTTTGGTGCCTTCCCACTGTTGAAGCCCAGAATTCCCTTGCTCTGGGTGTCTTCCCACTGTTGAAGCCCAGAATTCCCTTGCTCTTGTGTCTTCCCACTGTTGAAGCCCAGAATTCCCTTGCTCTGGGTGTCTTCCCACTGTTGAAGCCCAGAATTCCCTTGCTCTGGGTGTCTTCCCACTGTTGAAGCCCAGAAATCCCTTGCTCTGGGTGTCTTCCCACTGTTGAAGCCCAGAATTCCCTTCTCTGGGTGTCTTCCCACTGTTGAAGCCCAGAATTCCCTTGTTCTGGGTGTCGTCCCACTGGTGAAGCCCAGAATTCCCTTGCTCTGGGTGTCTTCCCACTGTTGAAGCCCAGAATTCCCTTGCTCTGGGTGTCTTCCCACTGTTGAAGCCCATAATTCTCTTGCTCTGGGTGTCTTCCCACTTTTGAAGCCCATAATTCTCTGCTCTGGGTGTCTTCCCACTGTTGAAGCCCAGAATTCCCTTGCTCTGGGTGTCTTCCCACTGTTGAAGCCCAGAATTCCCTTGCTCTGGGTGTCTTCCCACTGTTGAAGCCCAGAATTCCCTTGCTCTGGGTGTCTTCCCACTGTGGAAGCCCAGAATTCCCTTGCTCTTGTGTCTTCCCACTGTTGAAGCCCAGAATTCCCTTGCTCTGGGTGTCTTCCCACTGTTGAATCCCAGAATTCCCTTGCTCTGGGTGTCTTCCCACTGTTGAAGCCCAGAATTCCCTTGCTCTGGGTGTCTTCCAACTGTTGAAGCCCAGAATTCCCTTGCTCTGGGTGTCTTCCCACTGTTGAAGCCCAGAATTCCCTTGTTCTGGGTGTCGTCCACACTGGTTGAAGCCCAATTAATTCCCCTTGTTTTCCGTGTGCTTTCCCACTGTTGAAGCCCAGAATTCCCTTGCTCTGGGTG
>CM065721.1:85480961-85483461 GCA_033310375.1 Conus canariensis
GCAGGGTGCGTGCTATGTGTCACGTGGTGCGTGCTATGTGTCACGTGGTGCGTGCTATGTGTCACTTGTCAGCACGCAGTGGCACCTCCTTGATGAAACTGAAACTCAATGATTTTGTTTTGAATGCCTGTCCGGCTTATTTCTGTACGACACTTTTATTCCTTTTTCCCCTGCTCAACCCTTCAATGACTGCTTCAGTAAGCCGTTGGATGTGTGTGTGTGTGTGTGTGTGTGTGTGTGTGTGTGTGTGTGTGTGTGTGTGTGTGTGTGCGTGTGTGTGTGTGTGTAGTAGCGTTGGATGTGTGTGTGTGTGTGTGTGTGTGTGTGTGTGTGTGTGTGTGTGTGTGTGTGTGTGAGTGCCCCTAGTGCTGTGAGTACCACATGTGGTAGGTGATACGTCTCCTGTAGACGCCATGTGTGGACTTACCCACCCAGCCGAGATGCACTGAAGAGTTTCCCCCAGGAGGCGAAAATCGACTCCAGCCAGAGAAATGAATGGGTCTGGTCCCAGTCCAGCACTCCATGCCTCCGGCAGGCCGCCAGGAAGGGTCTGACGAGTACACTGTTACACTGTTACACCGTTACACCGTCCTCTTCTGCCCCATCCTCAGCCCCC
This sequence comes from Conus canariensis, assembly GCA_033310375.1. Taxonomy (NCBI): domain Eukaryota; kingdom Metazoa; phylum Mollusca; class Gastropoda; order Neogastropoda; family Conidae; genus Conus; species Conus canariensis. Next base: position 85,481,578 of record CM065721.1, read on the forward strand.
CCCCCCCTCTTTCCTCCACCCCCCCCCCCCCCCACTATAGAATAATGCTGATGTTTTCTAAATCCCCGTTTGTCTTTAATGCTTTAGACTAGGGCTGCTGTTGTCTAAATTCCCTTGAAGGTGATACTGTCTGTACTGCATTAGAGTAATGCTGCTGCTGTCTAAATTCCCTTGAAGGTGATACTGTCTGTACTGCATTAGAGTAATGCTGCTGCTGTCTAAATTCCCTTGAAGGTGATACTGTCTGTACTGCATTAGAGTAATGCTGCTGCTGTCTAAATTCCCTTGAAGGTGATACTGTCTGTACTGCATTAGAGTAATGCTGCTGTTGTCTAAATTCCCTTGAAGGTGATACTGTCTGTAGTGCATTAGAGTAATGCTGCTGTTGTCTAAATTCCCTTCAAGGTGAAATTGTCTGTACTGCATTAGAGTAATGCTGCTGCTGTCTAAATTCCCTTGAAGGTGATACTGTCTGTACTGCATTAGAGTAATGCTGCTGCTGTCTAAATTCCCGTGAAGGTGATATTGTCTGTACTGCATTAGAGTAATGCTGCTGCTGTCTAAATTCCCTTGAAGGTGATACTGTCTGTACTGCATTAGAGTAATGCTGCTGCTGTCTAAATTCCCGTGAAGGTGATATTGTCTGTACTGCATTAGAGTAATGCTGCTGCTGTCTAAATTCCCTTGAAGGTGATACTGTCTGTACTGCATTACAGTAATGCTGCTGCTGTCTAAATTCCTTGAAGATGAGATTGTCTATAGTGCTTGAGAGTAATGCTGCTGCTGTCTAAATTCCCTTGAAGGTGATATTGTCTATAGTGCTTTAGAGTAATGCTGCTGCTGTCTAAATTTTCCTGAAGGTGAAATTGTCTGTACTGCATTAGAGTAACGCTTCTGTTGTCAACTTTCCCTTGAAGGTGATGTTGTCTGTACTGCTTTAATGCTGCTGTTGTCTACTTTCTCTTGAAGGTGATATGGTATTGTCTGTACTGCTTTAGAGTAACGCTGCTGCTGTCTAAATTCCCTCAGAGCTGCTGTTGTCTGTAGTGCTTTAGAGTAATCCTGCTGTGATCTAAATTCCCTTACAGTTGCTGTTGTCTGTAGTGCTTTAGAGGAATCCTGTTGGGATCTAAATTCCCTTACAGTTGCTGTTGTCTGTAGTGCTTTAGAGTAATCCTGTTGTGATCTAAATTCCCTTAAGGTTGCTGTTGTCTGTTGGAGTAAGGCTAGAGTTACCTAAATCCCCTTGGAGTAAGGCGATGTTATCTAAATCCTCTTGGAGTAATGCTGCAATATTCCTTAAATCACTTAGATTAAGACTGCATTTATCCTAAAAAGGAAGATGTAGTTGTGGCTGACCACGTCTGGTGCCACTTCCATCAGATGAACAGAATGCTGGTGACCACGTCTGGTGCCACTTCCATCAGATGAACAGAATGCTGGTGACTACGTCTGGTGCCATCAGATGAACACACTGCAAACAGAGAATGCTGGTGACCACGTCCGGTGCCATCAGTTGAACATACTGCACACAGAGAATGCTGGTGGGCACGTCTGGTGCTACTTCCATCAGTTGAACATACTGCAAACACAGAATGCTGGTGGGCACGTCTGGTGCCACTGCCATCAGTTGAACATACTGCAAACAGAGAATGCTGGTGACGACGTCTGGTGCCACTTCCATCAGATGAACATACTGCAAACACAGAATGCTTGTGGCAACGTCTGGTGCCATCAGTTGAACATACTGCAAACAGAGAATGCTCCTTCCGAATGCAAGGCGCCAAACACTAACCCAAACAAACACGTATTTTGTGCGTGGCGTGAGTGCAGCCAGTCCATAAACCACCTGCTTAGTGCTCCACGTGCCTTATTTATTCACAC
>CM065721.1:85488461-85493461 GCA_033310375.1 Conus canariensis
TGGTAGGAGAGATATCACGTTGTTACCTCCCTTTGCGAGAACCCAGAACAAGAAGTGAGCGATCTGGGATAGCCAACCAACAGAGCCGGCCAGTGAGGAACGAAGACAATGTCGCCAGCATGCCAACCAGTCAGTGCGCGATCTGAAAGTTCCTTCATTGCACTGTGCTTTGACAGATTGGGGGGGGGAGGGGGGGTGGAGGGGGGAGAATGAAGAGTTGTATGATAGGGGTGGGAGGAGGCAAAAGACAAAGACAAAAACTCTTTGTTTAGGAGGAGGATATTATGATGGGAATTACAGATATCTGACACCCCATTTGGGATAGGCAAAATATGAGAAGCCACTTTTGGAAATGTGATATAGTAATAATAATCATGAATTTGATGAGAGAGAGAGAGAGAGAGAGAGAGAGAGAGAGAGAGAGAGAGAGGAAAGCGAGAGAGAGAGAGGGGGGGAGCGAGAGAGAGAGAGAGAGAGAGTACTATGAGGGACAGAATGAGAGGGACAGGGGCATGGGGGTGGGGGTGGAGGGTGAAGAAGAGGGGAAGATCAGAAACACAGAAAGAGATACATACAGACAGAAACAGACAGACAGATAGACAGACAGACAGATAGACAGAAACAAAGACAAATAGAGAGAAATACAGAGAAAGAGAGGGGGGAGACAGACAGACAGATAAACAGAGAGCAAAAAAGAGGGAGAGAGCGAAAAAGACTGAGAGACAGACAGGCAGACAGACAGTGAGACAGACAGACAGACAGAGGGAGAGAAAGAGATGGGGGGACAGAGAGAGACAGAGAGAGAAAAAAAGAGAGAAGAAATACAGACAGATAGACAGACATATCTAAAGACAGACAGAGGGGAAAAGAGAGACAGAGAAAGACAGACAGACAGTCACAGAGAAAGAGAGACAGACAGACAGACACACAGACAGACAGACAGACAGGCAGGCAGACAGACAGACAGACAGACAGACAGACAGACAGAGTTTGGTAAGCGGAGAGCAGTGCAGTCACGACTGACTCCACAGCAGCAATACTTAGGACAGGTGGCCTACCTTCCCCCCCCCCTCTTCCCCCCCTCCCCCCCCGTCCTCTGAAAGGACTGGTGGCCGACCTCCCCCCCCCCCCCCCCCGCCCTCTGAAAGGACAGGTGGCCGACCTTCCCTCCCCCCCCCCCCCGCCCTCTGAAAAGGACATGTGGCCTACCTGCCCCTTCCGCCCCGAGCCCTCTGAAAGGACAGGTGGCCGACCTGCCCCTCCCCCCCCCCCCCCCTCCCCCCGCTCTCTGAAAGGACAGGTGGCCGACCTGCCACCCCCCCCCCCCCTTGCCCTCTGAAAAGACAGGTAGCCTACCTGCCCCCCCCCCGCGCCCCTCCCCCCCCCGCCCGCCCCCCCCCCCTCCGCCCTCTGAAAGGACAGGTTACCGCCCCCCCCCCCCCCTCTGAAAGGACAGCTGCCCCCCCGCCCCCCCCCCCCGGCCCTCTGAAAGGACAGGTGGCCGACCTCCCCCCCCCATCCCCGCCCTCTGAACGGACAGGTGGCCGACCCCCCCCCCCACCCCCCCCCCCCCCCCCCCCATCTGAAAGGACAGGTGGCCTACCTTCCACCACCCCCCCCCTCTGAAAGGACAGGTGGCTCCCCCCCCCACCCTCTGAAAGGACAGGTGGCCGACCTCCTCCCCCCCCCCCCCGCCCTCTGAAAGGACAGGTGGCCTACCTTCCCCCCCCCTCTGAAAGGACAGGTGGCCGCCCCCCCCCCCCACCCCGCCCTCTGAAAGGACAGGTGGCCGACCTCCCCCCACTCCCCCCCCCCCGTCCTCTTAAAGGACAGGTGGCCGACCCCCCCCCACCCTTAAAAGGACAGGTGGCCGACCCCCCCCCCCCGCCCTCTGAAAGGACAGGTGGCCGATCCCCCCCCCTCCCCGCCCTCTGAAAGGACAGGTGGCCTACCCCCCCTCCCCCCCCCCCGCCCTCTGAAAAGACAGGTGGCCGACCTGCCCCCCCCCACCCCTCTCTGAAAGGACAGGTGGCCGACCTTCCCCACCCCCCTCTGAAAGGACAGGTGGCCGATATCCCTCCCCCCCCACCCCCCACCCCCCCACCCCACCCCCCGCTCTCTGAAAGGACAGGTGGCCGACCTTTCTTCCCCCACCCCCCCCACCCGCCCTCTGAAAGGACAGGTGGCCTACCTGTCCCCCCCCCCCCCTCCCCTGCCTTCTGAAAGGACAGGTGGCCGACCTCCCCCCCCCCCCCCCCCGCCCTCTGAAGGAACAGGTGGCCGACCTTCCCCTCCCCCTGCCCTCTGAAAGGACATGGGACCTACCTTCTCCCCCCCCCCCCCCCGCCCTCTGAAAGGACAGGTAGCCGCCCCCCCCTCTCTCTCTCTCTCTCTCTCTCTGAAAGGACAGGTGGCCGACCTCGTCATTTGTCGTCGGGACGCGGTGGGGATGGTTAGTAATTGATGCACTTTACGGCCGCTGTCATCTTCCCCCCATCCCCCACCCCCACCTCCCTTGGCGAAGTGCCACAGTGCAGAGGCGGCGAGGTGTCTGATGTGACACTGGGGGGGTTGATGGGTTGGGTGGCAGCGAGTATTACGGCAAGGGTTTTAATTAAGGGCGACTGCAAGTGTGAACTCCTGGCATTGAACCTCGGGGCTGTCACTGATTGCTCACCTTTCTCTCCGCTCCTTCTTTCTCTCTCTTTTCCTTATTTCATGCTCTGTGTGTCCTCTCTCTCTCTCTCTCTCTCTCTCTCTCTCTCTCTCTCTCTCTCTCTCTCTCTCTCTCTCTATATATATATATATATATATATATATATATATATACGCTACTGGTTCAAATTGCAAAAGTCGTCACTCGCTAGACTAAGCATATGAAATGAAAAAATCAAAATTATTTCAATGTACTAGAAATCGGAGTGTACAATAATAATAATAATAATGAATACTTATATAGCGCCTATTCTCGGCTAGAGACCAAGCTCTAAGCGCTTTACAATCAACACTCGCTTACCTGGGTAGTGCCGACTGAAGAGCTGCCAGCTGGCGCTTCATTCAGTCGTTTCCCGTGTCATCCAGTCAATATCTTTCAATATCGTTCACTCAGTTTCTTTACTTCCTTCATTCTTTCCATTTCTTACGCAGGGTGCATGCTGTGTGTAACGTGTCATCCATACCAACGGCCAAACTGGCCTACTCTTCCGAAAGTTGGTGATGGGATTTTACGTGTGTGCAAGATATTATGCGTGCGTTCACACACGGAACCTCGGTTTATAGTCTCATTCGAAGGACTGTATGGGAAATGGAGTCAGAACTAATGTTAACTCCGAGGGAAAAATCCCCCTGTACCGAAACGCCCCGGCGGAGATTCAAACCCGCAACCCCAGGATCACCAAGATTACGAGTCAGGCGCTCTACCAACTGAGCTATTCCGGCTCCCCAAACAAATTGGGTATCTTCGATAAAACATTGTTTGGATACTTATGGCTTTTCTTTTCTTTTGTTAAATGGTGGAGTGAATTATGAAAAACTGTTTTTACGTGAACTTAAACAACGCATGATTGACTGTTAAAGACAAAATTGGGATAGTAAAATACTTAATAGTGACGGATATTCAACATATCGTTCCTTCAAATCTTTATGGCAGCCTGAGAAATATTTAACTGATATTCCAATTCCTAAATTTCGCAAAGTGTTCGTGAGATTTCGACTTGGTATTAGCGATTTGAATGTCCATCAAAGATATACACTAAACTCCCCAAACTGTCCATACTGTAATCAAATCGAGGACGAAAAACTTTTTTTTGATTGTTTGTCCATCCTATAAAGATTTAAGAGATAAATGCATTTTGCCTCATATTAGAAATGTTCATCAAGTGTCAGTGCTTCGTTTATTGCAAAATGAAAAGAGAACTGCAACTCGCTCTGTAGCTATGTTCACTTTTAAGAACTAAAACGAAGGGAGGAACTGTTATCAGTTGACACACAAATGCCAGAGTAATTTCAGGAAGAACATTTTGTCATGCAAATATTTTCTATCATGATTTTCAGGATATGTGCCAAGCGCGTGTATGTTCTACTTTTGTTCTTGACCTCATTGCAGATAGGTCGGTGGCCTTTGCAATTAAAGTATTTGGGGATTTTTTTTTAGTTCTGTCTGTCTGTGTGTCAGTTCATCTGTCTGTCTGTCTGTCTTCCTGCCTGTCTGTCTGTCTGTCTGTCTGTCTGTCTGTCTGTCTGTCTTCCTGCCTGTCTGTCTGTCTGTCTGTCTGTCTGTTATTACAAAATTTATCCTCTCTCTGTCTCTGTCTCTCCCTATCTCTCTGTTTCTCTGTATCCCTGTCTCTGTTTCTCTCCTCATGTCTTTTTACAAAACATATCCTTGCTGTCAAAGTGCATTGAGGTCCAAGTACTGTTGGTCACAGCCAGTCCTGAAGCAGCACAGCACACCCCTGCAACGGAATCGTCTTCCTGCTGACGTCATCCTTCAGCTTAATCGTAAGGTACACGTGCTATCAGCTGCTATCAAGTGACGTGATCATCCAGACTCCAGCCTATGTTCCTGAAGTTTGTCTCTAGGATTTCCCGAGGCGTGACAGCTGGATTTTTGGACCTCGACCCAAAGCCGCGGGGCCAGAGTGGTGGCTCCTCCCACACAGAGTGTGCTGCGTGACGCTTCCATTCCAAGTTTAACTCCATGACAGCCCAGCTGTTGATTGACGTCCCTTTAGCTCCATGACAGCACAGCTGTTCATTGATGTCCCTTTAGCTCCATGACAGCACAGCTGTTCATTGGCGTCCCTTTAGCTCCATGACAGCACAGCTGTTCATTGATGTCCCTTTAGCTCCATGACAGCCCAGCTGTTGATTGACGTCCCTTTAGCTCCATGACAGCACAGCTGTTGATTGGTGTCCCTTTAGCTCCATGACCGCCCAGCTGTTGATTGATGTCCCTTTAGCTCCATGACAGCCCAGCTGTTGATTGGCGTCCCTGTAGC
>CM065721.1:85495961-85515961 GCA_033310375.1 Conus canariensis
ATCGGTTTGAGAAAGAAAGAAAGAAAGAAAGAAAGAAAGAAAGAAAGAAAGAAAGAAAGAAGAAAGAACCTTCCCTCTCTTCCCTACCCCCCCCCACCCCCCCCCCCCAACCCACCTCATATACTTCCGCCTCCAGCTCCCCTTGACCATCCTTAAAGTGACATACCAGCTTCATAAGCCCTCAATAACTTTTTGCCTCTGTTTTTCCAAATAGAAATAAATAATTTTGGAAGAAAAGATTGAAAACGTCTGGTTTGTGGGGAAATCTCTTATTACTGCGTTCTGGAAGGACAAGAAGTCTATTCCTCGTCGCAAGAGTGATAGTAACTTACTTCTGCTGGGGATAATGTTGTCAGGACAGAGGTGATACTGACTGGTTTTCCTGTGATTATCATTTTCTCTTGGGACGATCGTTGTTTTCTGATCCACACAGTTGTGATGATAACCTGCTTCTCTGTGATCACTGTTTTCTCTTGGGACGATCGTTGTGTTGTAATCCACACAGTTGTGATCATTCTCTGTGATTACTGTTTCCTTAAAGGATCGTAGTCGTTTTCCTCGGAACAATTGGAATAATGACTGATTTACCTTTTTGTTTTCTTTAAGTCAGTTTTCTCTGAGAAATAATAGAGAAAACAGTTCTTACGTGGTGAGCACATGATATCTGTCCTTGGTCCGATGATGATCTTTCAGGGAAACAGTGAAGGACACAGCTGTTTTCCCGGGGAATCACTTCGTTATGTTCATGAATCATGAAGGGCAATAACTGTTGCTGTTTTTTTTTTAATTTGTTTTTTAGTATAATTGTGACCACAACTATTTCCCAGTTGTCACTGTTTTCTTGAAGGAAATCGCCGTTTCCTCAGGCAGCAGTGATGACAACTGATCTCCCCATGATGGCTATTTCCCGTCAGCATGTTTCCTGATAGAAGACAACAATGATCACTGATTTCACTGACATGGGCGTTTTGTGGAAGACAACGATGATAACTGATTTCACTGACATGGGTGTTTTGTGGAAGAATGTTTCCCTGTGGAAAACAATGATGATAGATACTTTTTAATGAGTGTTTTCTCTGATGGAAGACATTAATAAATACTTTGGTTTTTATGAGTGTTTTCTCTGATTGAAAACATTAATAAATACTTTGTTTTTTTTTTATGAGTGTTTTCTCTGATGGAAAACATTAACAAATACTTTGTTCTTTTATGAGGGTTTTCTCTGATGGAAAACATTAAGAAATATTTCGGTTTTTTAAGAGGGTTTTCTCTGATGGAGAACAGTGATGATAAATACTTTGTTTTTTATGAGTGTTTTCTCTGATGAGAACAGTGGTGATAAATCCTACCTTTTTAAGTGTGCTTTCTGTGATGGAGAACAGTAGTGATGTATACTTTGGTTTTTAGGAGTGTTTTCTATGATGGAAAACAGTGATGACAATTACTTTGGTTTTTTGTAATGGGTGTTTTGCTCTGATGGAGAACAGTGGTGATAAATACTTTGTTTTTTATGTGTGTTTTCTCTGATAAGAACAGTGGTGATAAATCCTACCTTTTTATGAGTGTTTTCTATGATGGAAAACAGTGATGATAAATACTTTGTTTTTTTATGGGTGTTTCTCTGATAAGAACAGTGATGATAAATACTTGTTTTTATGGGTATTCTCTGATGAGAACAGTGATGATAAATGCATTGTTTTTTATGACTGTTTTCTCTGATGGAGAGCAGTGATGATAAATACTTTGCTTTTTATGAGTGTTTTGTGGAAGGATGTTCTCGGATGGAAAACAGTGATGAATACTTCCCTTTCATGAGTGGTTTGTGGTAAGATGTTTCCCTGTTCTGTGGAAAACAAAGGTGATGACCAATTCCCCTTTGCTGGTGTTTCCTGTAAGTATGTTTACCGATGCAAAAGTAATGATAATAACTGATTTCCTTTTTATGGATTCCTGTGTTCCCTATAGAAAACATTGATGATAACCATTTCCCCATTTATGGATGTTTCTTGAAGGATAATTCCTATGTTCCTATGGAAAAGATTGGTAATAACTATTCCCCTTTTATGGATGTTTTTATAGGATAATTATTGTGTTCCCTATGGAAGACGTTGGTGAGAACTATTCCCCTTTTATGAACGTTTCTTAAAGCATAATTCTTGTGTTCCCTATGGAAAACATTGGTGATAACTATTCTTCTTTTATGGATGTTTCTTACAGCATAATTCCCGCGTTTCCTTTGAAAACTTTGGTGATAACCATATCCCTTTTATGGATGTTTCTTGACGGATGATTCCTGTGTTCCTGGTGGAAACCAATGATGATGACTTTTCACAATGGAAAACAGTGGTAATAAATGTTATCCATTTTATAGATGCGTCCTTGAAGGACAATTATTGTTTTTCCGGAGAAAAGAAGTGAAGACTTTGATTTCCATCTCACGGATTATTCTCGAAGGTTGATCACTCTTTTCTTAAGGAACACGTGATGATGATGATGATGATGATGATGATGATGATGATGATGATGATGAGATGATGATGATGATGATGGATGATGATGATGACGACGATAAGTGATAACAACAATAATAACAATGGTAAAAATAATTACTGCTACTACTACTACTACTACTACTACTACTACACTACTACTAGTGATAATAATAATTTAATAATAATAATAATAATAATAATAATAATAATAATAATAATAATAATAATAACAACAACAACAACAACAACATCAACAACAACATAACAACAAAAAGATCAACGATGATGATGATGATGATGATGATGATGATGATGATGATGATGATGATGATGATGATGATGATGATGATGATGATGACAACAATAATAACAATGGTAAAAATAATGATAGTAGTAGTAGTAGTAGCAGTAGTAGTAGCAGTAGTAGTAGTAGTAGTAGTAGTAGTAGTAGTAGTACTACTACTACTACTACTACTACTACTACTATACTACTACTACTACTACTACTAACTAGTGATAATAATAATAATAATAATAATAATAATAATAATAATAATAATAATAATAATAATATAATAATAATAATAACATCAACAACAAGATAACAACAAAAACATCAACGATGATGATGATGATGATGATGATGATGATGATGATGATGATATGATGATGATGATGATGATGTAAAATTCATGAAAATGTAAAAGTTCTCTTACAGCTGAATGAAAGTGTTTACAGCTGTGTGCAAGTGTTTACAACTAAATAAAAGAGTTTACAGTTGAAGAAAAGAACGTACAACTGAATAAAAGCGCTTACAACAGAATCAAAGTGCTTACAACAGAATCAAAGTGCTTACAGTTGAATAAAAGTGCTTACAACAGAATGAAAGCGCTTACAACTGAATAAAAGCGCTTACAACTGAATCAAAGTGCTTACAACTGAATCAAAGTGCTTACAACTGAATAAAAGTGCTTACAACTGAATCAAAGTGCTTACAACTGAATCAAAGCGCTTACAACTGAATCAAAGCGCTTACAACAGAATAAAAGCGCTTGCAACAGAATAAAAATGCTTACAACTGAATAAAAGTGCTTACAACTGAATCAAAGTGCTTACCACTGAATCAAAGTGCTTACAACTGAATCAAAGTGTTTACAACTGAATAAAAGTGTTTACAACTGAATCAAAGTGTTTACAACTGAATAAAAGTGTTTACAACTGAATCAAAGTGTTTACAACAGAATAAAAGCGCTTACAACAGAATGAAAGTGCTTACAACTGAATCAAAGTGCTTACAACAGAATGAAAGTGGTTACAGCTAAATAAGAGTGCTTACGGCTGAATGAAAGTGCTCACAGTTGAATAAAAGTGTTTACAACTGAATACAAGTGTTTACAACTGAATAAATGTGTTTACAAGTGAATAAAAGTGCTTACAACTGAATGAAAGTGCTTACAGCTGATTAGAAGTGTTTAGAACTGAATAAAAGCACTTACAGCTGAATAGAAGTGCTTACAGTTGAATAGAAGTGCTTACAGTTGAATAGAAGTGCTTACAGCTGAATAGAAGCGCTTACAGTTGAATAGAAGTGCTTACAGCTGAATAAAAGTGCTTACAGCTGCAGAATCTAACCGAAAACAGAAACGTTTACAAGGCAAAGAAAAATGCCCGAAGAAAAGCAAGACCAATGTGGATCAAATACCAGACCACCAGTGTCTATATCTATCTGACCACCAGTGTCTATATCAATCCGACCACCAGTGTCTATATATCTATCTGACCACCAGTGTCTATATCTATCTCACCACCAGTGTCTATATTTATCAGACCACAAGCGTCTATATCTATCAGACCACTAGCGTCTATATCTATCTGACCACCAGTGTCGATATCTATCTTACCACCAGTCTCTATATCTATCTTTCCACCAGTGTCTATATCTATCAGACCACCAGTGTCTATATTTATCAGACCACCAGTGTCTATATCTATCAGACCACTAGTGTCTATATCTATCTGACCACAAGTGTCGATATCTATTTTACCACTAGTCTCTATATCTATCTTACCACCAGTGTCTATACCTATCAGACCACCAGTGCCTATACTATCTGACCACCAGTCTCTATATCTATCTTACCACCAGTGTCTATATCTATCACACACACACACACACACACACACACACACACACACACACACACACACACACACACACACACACACACACACACACACACGTGCGTGTGCGCGAGTGCACGTGCGCACCCACCCACCCACCCACCCACCCACCCCATCCCCACACACACACATACAGACAGACATACAGACAGACATACAGACATACGGACAGACAGACAGACAGACAGACAGACAGACAGACAGACAGAGACAGAGAGACAGTTCAAACACATGAAAGAATGGGAGCTTTGACAGCAGGTACATATGTCTGTATTCTGTTTTCAAGGCTGGCTAATTGCCTGGAGATTTCAGTGTTCAGACGCTACGTTTTTAGCGAGTTCTTCCAACCGAAGAACCCCCAGTTGGAAACGCAGCCGTTTCCCCTCCCTTTGAATCTGTTTGTCTGGCCTTTTCTTTGGTGTTTTTGAATAGAAATCAGGCCGTCGCGGCAGGCAAAATAAGGAAGTTTGTTCCAAATGACATTCTAGCACGTGTGAGAAACATGCGAAGGTGGTGTATGTTTTGTTTCTAATGCGCACATGATGGCAGAGTAGTTAAATACTTTTTTTTAACCGACGAATGTGTTTGTTTCACAACCAGTCAGCTATCGTGTACAAATGTAGGCTGCATTCAGTGCGAATATCTTGGGGTGAATATTCCGCAAAATGAAACGTATTCTTTTTTTCTTTTTCTTCTTCTTGTTCTTGTTCTTATTCTTGTTGTTGTGGTTTTCCTTCTTCTTCTTCTTCTTCTTCTTCTTCTTCTTTCTTCTTTTTCTTCTTCTACTCAAGATTTGACGTTCAGCATTTTGTCTACTTTTGGTGTATGTGATCACTTTGGATCCCACCATTCAGGCAGCCCTACTCTGCCTTCGGAGATGATTTCTAAGCACGAAACTATTGTAGATGTGTGTGTGTGTGTGTGGTGTGTGTGTGTGGTGCGTGGTGGTGCGTGCGTGCGTGCGTGCGTGCGTGCGTGCGTGCGTGCGTGCGTGCGTGCGTGCGTGCGTGCGTGCGGCGCGCGCGCGCGCGCGCGCGTGTGTGTGTGTGTGACCTCTTGAACAGGACCACAAAGGCCTATCCTACGGATGGATGGAACTGAAAGCAGGGGGAGGAGGGAGAAGGACGTTGTTACTGTTGTTGTTGCTGCTGCTGCTGCTGCTGCTGCTGCTGCTGCTGTTGCTGCTGCTGCTACTGGGTTTTTGTTGTTGCTGTTGCTTTAAGACATGCTGTTTTCTCTGAAGGACTGGGAGGACACTGGGGTCCGCACAATCATGGACGCCGAAGAGAAAATCCTCTCAATCGGAGGATTGATGCAAAAACTCTGGAATCAAGAGAAGAAACTTCAGGCTCAGGCCTAAGTAATTTCAAAACACACAACAACTGGGATTAATTTCGTACAGCAGAACAAACCGCACACTTTTCTCACCATAGCTTGTACCAGAGTGATATATTCTCCCTTCACATGTGTCGCGTATCTTGCACACACGTAAAATCCCATCACCAACTTTCGGAAGAGAAGGCCAGTTTGGCCGTTGGTATGGTTGACATGTTACACATAGCCTGCACCGTGCGTGAGAAATTGAAAGAAGGAAGAAAGTAAGGCAACTGAGTGAACGATATTGACTGGATGACACTGGAAATGACTGAATGAAACGCCGGCAGGCAGCTCTTCAGTCGGCACTACCCAGGTAGGCAGACCGTTGTGTACATGAGAGTGTGGATTGTTAGCGCCAAACGCCTTTGGCAAGGCGGTTTATAAATGTTATGTTATTGTTATTTGTTATCTTCTTGAAGCACTCTGGTGTTCAACAGTGATCATCCTGTGCAAACAACAAAAGAGTTGAATGCTTTCGGGTTTGGTTAGTGGTCGGAAACTTCAAAGTGACCCATCTTCAGACTAACGGCAGTGGTTGACGGACACGTCTGTCGGGTCCCTGGACTGTGGAGAGCCAGAGGGTTGCCGTGTGACGAGGCACCAGACACGTCTGACGTTAGCGGCGGCGAAAATTACCTCACAGAGGCTTCTTGCAGAAAAAAAAAGTAGACCTGGTTGGTGTCTAAGCCATCTTCTGTGACCCATCACAGTCACTGGCCGGAGAGACAGAGACAGACAGCAAACAGAAAGAGACAGTGACAGACAGAAAGTAAAGAGACAGGGACAGATGGTAAAGAGAAAGAGACAGAGACAGACAGATAGTAAAGAGAAAGAGACAGAGACAGACAGATAGTAAAGACAAAGAGACAGAGACAGACAGATAGTAAAGAGAAAGAGACAGCTCCGGGCAGAGACACTGGGTTGAGATGTGGTCTCCATGTCAACCATTGTTTCTCCTCTTACCTGCCAAAGTACAGGTGGCTCCTCGAACTGGACAGAGGTTATCACTAACGGCTGTAGACTAACTGGACAGAGGTTATCACTAATGGCTGTAGACTAACTGGACAGAGGTCATCACTAATGGCTGTAGACTAACTGGACAGAGGTTATCACTAACGGCTGTAGACTAACTGGACAGAGGTCATCACTAATGGCTGTAGACTAACTGGACAGAGGTTATCACTAACGGCTGTAGACTAACTGGACAGAGGTTATCATTAATGGCTGTAGACTAACTGGACAGAGGTCATCACTAATGGCTGTAGACTAACTGGACAGAGGTTATCACTAATGGCTGTAGACTAACTGGGCAGAGGTTATCACTAATGGCTGTAGACTAACTGGACAGAGGTTATCACTAATGGCTGTAGACTAACTGGACAGAGGTCATCACTAATGGCTGTAAACTAACTGGGCAGAGGTTATCACTAATGGCTGTAGACTAACTGGACAGAGGTTATCACTAATGGCTGTAGACTAACTGGACAGAGGTTATCACTAATGGCTGTAGACTAACTGGGCAGAGGTTATCACTAATGGCTATAGACTAACTGGACAGAGGTCATCACTAATGGACAGAGGTCATCACTAATGGCTGTAGACTAACTGGATAGAGGTCATCACTAATGGACAGAGGTTATCACTAATGGCTGTAGACTAACTGGACAGAGGTCATCACTAATGGACAGAGGTCATCACTAATGGCTGTAGACTAACTGGACAGAGGTCATCACTAATGGACAGAGGTCATCACTAATGGCTGTAGACTAACTGGATAGAGGTCATCACTAATGGACAGAGGTCATCACTAATGGCTGTAGACTAACTGGACAGAAGTTATCACTAATGGCTGTAGACTAACTGGACAGAGGTCATCACTAATGGACAGAGGACATCACTAATGGATAGAGGTCATCACTAATGGACAGAGGTCATCACTAATGGCTGTAGACTAACTGGACAGAGGTCCTCACTAATGGACAGAGGTCATCACTATTGGCTGTAGACTAACTGGACAGAGGTCATCACTAACAGCAGTGGTTGACGGACACGTCTGTCAGGTCCCTGGACTGTGGAGAGCCAGAGGGTTGCCGTGTGACGAGGCACCAGACACGTCTGACGTTAGCGGCGGCGAAAATTACCTCACAGAGGCTTCTTGCAGAAAAAAAAAAGTAGACCTGGTTGGTGTCTAAGCCATGTATATTTTTTGTGATCGGCTTTTAATATGTGATGATATTTTAGTACTTTTTGTTTACCAGTTGCTGCTTTGTGTGGTCTATGTTGTCTTGTCCTAGTTACTGCTGTGTTTTTCTGACTTTCCATTTTGTTCTGTGACAAATCTATGCCATACATAAATTGTTGACGAGTGTTATGTCTTTGTTTCCAAAAGCGGGTTATAAAAACAATAATTTAAACATCAGCTTTTAGAAATAGAGTGCGCCATTTTTCCCTTTTTTTAATTTTATTGAATTTTTTTAGGGGGGGGGGGGAGGAATGTGCCATTTTCGTCTGTCTATGTTTGCTCTGTCCTGTGGGATCTGTCTTCTTCCTGATCTTTCTTTCTTTTTCCTTTTTCTTTGTTTTTTCCCTTTTATATTCTTTGATTTTCCTCACTGAGCCATGCTTAAGTGTAACAAGGTGAATAACAGATTTTGATCGCATTCAGGTCTACTGAACAGTGTACTGACGACGGAAGGAATGAAATAGTTGTAATATGACGGACGGAAGGGGGGGGGGGGGGGGCGTTGTGATTGACGACCAAAAAAAAATGTGGCTCCGTGGCAAGCTTGTAACCAGCACTATATAGCCCTGTGTGTGGTGAGCAAGGTGAAGGCGACTATTGCTTTAGTGGACATTGTGGTGTGTGTGGTGAGCAAGGTGAAGGTGACTATTGCTTTAGTGGACATTGTGGTGTGTGTGGTGAGCAAGGTGAAGGGGACTATTGCTTTAGTGGACATTGTGGTGTGTGTGGTGAGCAAGGTGAAGGCGACTATTGCTTTAGTGGACATTGTGGTGTGTGTGGTGAGCAAGGTGAAGGCGACTATTGCTTTAGTGGACATTGTGGTGTGTGTGGTGAGTAAGGTGAAGGGGACTATTGCTTTAGTGAACATTGTGGTGTCGTGTCCTGTAGGAAACGCTAACGCTTCCATGATTCGGTAGGTGTGGTAGTCAGACAGGAGGGGTGGGGGGGAGGAGGCTTAGATGTTTATGTCATTGATAAATTGGATCAGAAAAGCACCACCCACAATCACCAAAGTGACACGGTAGACCCACAATGGCCGAAGTGACATGGTAGACCCACAATGGCCGAAGTGACACGGTAGACCCACAATCACCAAAGTGACACGGTAGACCCACAATGACCGAAGTGACACGGTAGACCCACAATGACTGAAGTGACACGGTAGACCCACAATCACCAAAGTGACACGGTAGACCCACAATGACTGAAGTGACACGGTAGACCCACAATGACCGAAGTGACACGGCGGCCATGTGGTGTCTACTCTGGAGGGTTTCCTGACAGCAGTCTAACATTGATCTCTCCCCGTGGATGACTGTAGCTAGGGCTGTCAGTGTGGCTGTGTACAGCAGTCTAACATTGATCGCTCCCTGCGGACCACTGTAGCTAGGGCTGTCAGTGTGGCTGTGTACAGCAGTCTAATATTGATCTCTCCCTGCGGACGACTGTAGCTAGGGCTGTCAGTGTGGCTGTGTACAGCAGTCTAACATTGATCTCTCTCTGCAGACGACTGTAGCTAGGGCTGTCAGTGTGGCTGTGTACAGCAGTCTAACATTGATCTCTCCCCGTGGATGACTGTAGCTAAGGCTGTCAGTGTGGCTGTGTACAGCAGTCTAACATTGATCTCTCCCTGTGGACCACTGTAGCTAGGGCTGTCAGTGTGGCTGTGTACAGCAGTCTAACATTGATCTCCCTGTGGACCACTGTAGCTAGGGCTGTCAGTGTGGCTGTGTACAGCAGTCTAACATTGATCTCTCCCCGTGGATGACTGTAGCTAGGGCTGTCAGTGTGGCTGTGTACAGCAGTCTAACATTGATCGCTCCCTGCGGACCACTGTAGCTAGGGCTGTCAGTGTGGCTGTGTACAGCAGTCTAATATTGATCGCTCCCTGCGGATGACTGTCGTTAGGGCTGTCAGTGTGGCTTGTACAGCAGTCTAACATTGATCGCTCCCTGCGGACCACTGTAGCTAGGGCTGTCAGTGTGGCTGTGTACAGCAGTCTAACATTGATCGCTCCCTGCAGACGACTGTAGCTAGGGCTGTCAGTGTGGCTGTGTACAGCAGTCTAACATTGATCGCTCCCTGCGGACCACTGTAGCTAGGGCTGTCAGTGTGGCTGTGTACAGCAGTCTAACATTGATCGCTCCCTGCGGACCACTGTAGCTAGGGCTGTCAGTGTGGCTGCGTACAGCAGTCTAACATTGATCTCTCCCTGAGGAGATGGAATGAGCGGTGACGGAACAGAGCCACAGACAGAGTGCACATAGAAAGTTCGAAGGTCAGTGACCAAAGGATGGTCAAAGTTCAAGGAACACCGGCTAGCATAAGCCGTGGACGTGGTTTGCACAGGCACCTGGGTCAGCCTGACATTGCCCCTGACCTTGTTGTGCTGCTGAGAGTGTAAAGTGCCGGTGACACGGACCACACGGAGCAACAGGCCACAGGGACTGAGCCCCAACTGACAGACATCATCTCCGACAGACTGACAGAAGTCAGAGACAATTATCCCCCACCCCCACCCCTACCCCCCATCCCCAGTCCTCGCATGCTTTACTCCTGTGGCTCATCTTTGTGAAGCTCTTCTCTTGGGGAATCCCTTACGGAGGGGGGAGGGCAGTGGCGGTGAGAAGAAGGGGTTGAGGGATGGGGAGAGAGAGGGTGTGAAGAGGGCTGAAAGGGCGGGGGGGGGGGATGAACTGCGGGGGGGGGGGGGGGGGGGAGGTGAGGTTGGCTGCTGTGAAGGGATGTAGAGTGTCTACTGTATGAGCGACGCTAACACACACAGTAGGTAGTGAGCTCTGGTGTCTTGCATGTGTCAGTAACTGACACACAGTAGGTTGTGAGCTGGGTGTCTTGCATGTGTCAGCAACTGACACACAATACGAGTGAGCTCTGGTGTCTTGCATGTGTCAGCAACTGAATACATCGGAATTCACTGATGGGGCTACATTTCCCTCTCCCCTGTTGCAGTTTAATTTGGACATGTTTGCCAGTAAAATACGCCAGACCAATTTGACTAGTATACAAATAAAATAGGTCAGAACTGTAAATACGCAAGACTGGTTTGGACTAGTAAACATATAAAATGCGTCAGAATTGTAAATGCGCCTGATTGATTTGACTAGTATTCAAACAAAATGCGTCAAATTGTAAATGCGCAAGACTGATTTGTACTAGTAAACATATAAAATGCGTCAGAATTGTAAATGTGCCAGACTGATTTGGACTTGTAAATGAATAAAATGCGCCAGACTGATTTGGACTTGTAAATGAATAAAATGCGCCAGACTGATTTGGACTTGTAAATGAATAAAATGCGCCAGACTGATTTGGACAAATGAATTGCATCAGAACTGTAAAGGAATCAAATGGTGAGGTTGACAAATATGCAAAGGAATCAAGTAGTGTGGTTGACAAATGGGCAAAGGAATCAAATGGTGTGGTTGAGAAATGTCAGACACGGGGAACCTACATCATCCATGACACTTCCGGGGGTAGTTGCAGTGGTGGTCCACTGTAACGGGGAGGGGGGAAGGGGGGAGGAGGTGTGAAGGGTGGAGATGATGTAAGGGGCGGATGAAGCACATGTCTGTCCATCTAGGTGTGTCAGATTAGACTGTAAGGGGTGTAAGAGGTGAAAGGGGTGTAAGGGTGTACGGGTGTACGGAGTGTTTGGGGTGTATGGAGTGTATGGGGTGTATAGGGTGTGTGGGGTGTGTGGGGTGTAAGGGGTGTAAGAGGTGAAAGGGGTGTAAGGGTGTATGGGTGTATGGAGTGTTTGGGGTGTATGGAGTGTATGGGGTGTATGGGATGTATGGGGTGTTTGGGGTGTGTGGGGTGTATGGGGTGTAAGGGGTGTGTGGGGGGTGTGGGGTGTAAGGGGTGTATGGAGTATTTGGGGTGCCAGGGGAAGGCAGTACCTCTGACAGGGGGAACATGGCGCGTCCTGTTAGGGTGGTTCGTCTGGTTTGGTCTCCACCTGGCGTTCAGCTATCACCTCTGGCTCCTTCTAGCTGTTGGCATGCACCAGCAGCCACACACCGGGCAACGGCTTCGACTTGCCGGCAGAACTAGGCGAGGGTAGCCAACAGGTCTCAAACCTGGCGCACCATGATCAAATCCGGAGTGAAAGACTTTGAAACGAGGCGAGTGGAGGCACAGGAGAAAAAAACGTCAGCTTTGGAAAAAAAAAACAATGCAAGCACCACCTTTCAGCCTGGCTCACCTCCAAGTCTGCCCTGTCCACACTGCAACAGACTGTTCAATGCGAGGATCAGCCAGATCAGCCATCCTTGTACACACAGCGCCACCACTCAGTGAAAGCAGAAGTCGTGGTCATCTTCGCGCGCGAAGGACAAAGAACCACGTCGGGTTGGAGTCCTGGTAGTGGCTGATGAGTGAAGGGGAAAAGGGGGGGGGGGGGGGGGGGTTGCCCAGTCTCCATGGCAACACACTTTGCCTGCTGGACTCTGAGTCTTCCTGGTTTGTGAACGATGCACAAAGCCCCGGGTGTCCAGGTTGGAGATCCAGGTTAACGGTCCATGGAGTGTGAGCATAAGAGAGGTCCAGTGTGACGTCAGCAAAAGGCTGGGAGAGGACAGGAAAGGGCCAGTGTGACGTCAAGCAGGGGGTTGGGAGAGGACAGGAAAGAGCCAGTGTGACGTCAAGCAGGGGGTTGGGAGAGGACAGAAAAGGGCCAGTGTGACGTCAGCAGGGGGCTGGAAGAGGACAGGAAAGGCCTTGTGACGTCAGCAGGGGGCTGGGAGAGGACAGGAAAGAGCCAGTGTGACGTCATGCAGGGGATTGGGAGAGGACAGGAAAGGCCAGTGTGACGTCAAGCAGGGGGTTGGGAGATGACAGGAAAGGCCAGTGTGACATCATGCAGGGGGTTGGGAGAGGACAGAAAAGGGCCAGTGTGACGTCATGCAGGGGGTTGGGAGAGGACAGGAAAGGCCAGTGTGACGTCATGCAGGGGGTTGGGAGAGGACAGGAAAGGCCAGTGTGACGTCATGCAAGGGGTTGGGAGAGGACAGAAAAGGGTGAGTGTGACGTCATGCAGGGGGTTGGGAGAGGACAGAAAAGGGCCAGTGTGACGTCATGCAGGGGGTTGGGAGAGGACAGGAAAGGTCCAGTGTGACGTCAGGCAGGGGACTAGGAGAAGACACGAAAGGGCCGGTGTGACGTCAAGCAGAGGACTGGAAGTGGACAGTAAAGGCCCAGTGTGACGTCATGCAGAGGGCTGGAAGATGACAGGAAAGGGCCAGTGTGACGTCAGCAGGGGGTTGGGAGAGGACAGGAAAGAGCCAGTGTGACGTCAGGCAGGGGACTAGAAGGGACAGGAAAGGGCCAGTGTGACGTCATGCAGGGGGCTGGGAGAAGACGGGCACGCCGTCAACCGTTTCCCCAGGGACTACAACAGAAGCCCTGTCATTACATCACAGACAGCAGAGAAACCCGGAGCTGACAACAGAAACCCTGGCATTTCATCACAGACAGCAGAGAAACCCGGAGCTGACAACAGAAACCCTGGCATTTCATCACAGACAGGAGAGAAACCCGGGGCTGACAACAGAAACCCTGGCTTTACATCACAAACAGGAGAGAAACCCGGAGCTGACAATAGAAACCCTGGCATTACATCACAGACAGGAGAGAAACCCGGAGCTGACAATAGAAACCCTGTCATTACATCACAGACAGGAGAGAAACCCGGAGCTGACAATAGAAACCCTGGCATTACATCACAAACAGGAGAGAAACCTGGAGCTGACAACTATAGCGCTCTGATGTGACTCTGTTCCATAACACTCTCCCGTTGCACTCTGCCATTACACTCTCGCGTTGCATTCTGGCATAACACTCTCCTGTTGCACTCTGCCATTACAATCTCCCGTTGCTCTCTCCCTTGACACTCTACCATTACAATCTCCCTAGACACTCTACCATTACAATCTCGTGTTGTTCTATCCCTTGGCACTCTACCATTACACTCTCCCGTGGCACTCTGCCATTACAATCTCCCGCTGCTCTCTCCTGTGGCACTCTACCATTACACTCTCCCTTGGCACTCTACCATTACACTCTCCCTTGGTACTCTACCATTACACTCTCCCTTGGCACTCTACCATTACACTCTCCCTTGGCACTCTACAAATACACTCTCCCGTTGTTCTCTTCCTTGGCACTCTGCCATTACAATCTCCCTTGGCACTCTGCCATTACAATCTCCCGTTCCTCTCTCCCTTGGCACTTTGCCATTACAATCTCCCGTTGTTCTCTCCCTTGGCACTCTACCATTACACTCTCCCGTTGTTCTCTCCCTTGGCACTCTGCCATTACACTCTGCCGTTGTTCTCTCCCTTGGCACTCTACCATTACACTCTCCATTGGCACTCTGCCATTGCAATCTCCCGTTCCTCTCTCCCTTGGCACTCTACCATTACACTCTCTTGTTGCTCTCTGCCATTACAATCTCCCGTTCCTCTCTCCCTTGGCAATCTACCATTACACTCTCCTGTTGTTCTCTCCCGTTGCTCTCTGCCATTACACTCTCCCGTTGTTCTCTCCCTTGGCACTCTACCATTACACTCTCCCTTGGCTCTCTACCATGACACTCTCCCGTTGGTCTCTCCCTTGGCTCTCTACCATGACACTCTCGCGTTGTTCTCTCCCTTGGCCCTCTACCATTACTCTCCCGTTGTTCTCTCCCTTGGCCCTATACCATTACAATCTCCCTTGGCTCTCTACCATTACACTCTCCCATTGGTCTCTCCCTTGGCTCTCTACCATTACACTCTCCTGTTTTTCTCTCCCTTAGCACTCTCATATATATATATATATATATATATATATATATATATATTATATATATATATATAACAAAGCTTGCTCTTAGGTCTTAGAGTGAAGAAATAGGGGGAGATAAGCATACATATCTGCAGTGGTAGTTAATTCTGCCTAACTAACAGTATGTGCTTGAGAGGGTGAATGGGGAATAATAAATGCTTCTCAAAATGAGCCTTCAGCAAGCTTATATGCTCCAAGGGGGAGACAATCTCCAATGGGGAGGAAACTCACTAACATATAACTCCTGGTCAGATACCGGTATTTCGAAACCTGATTGTTTCTCCTCAGTGACCGCGGAAAGTGGTAACTTGACTCCTCTGCCTTTTCGGTTCTAAGAAGAATGCTATCCCCGAAAAAGGCTGGTGTGCAATACCGTAGTATGTTTGTTGAGTTTTCAAAAAAACCAACCAAAGGTGCCACCTAAGAAGCAAAAGAAAATCATGAAAGAGCAAAACAAGCGACATTTTCTTGTGAAAAGTAGAAACTATAAAAAGACAACCTCTTAAGACAGAAGCTGCTCTGTAAGTTGCTGGAATGGTGCTCGGTTACTTATCCTTGGAATTTGTTAGTCTATTATAATTTAGTCCCTTGCTGATTCATTCCAAGAACTGGCCCTCAGCACTTGTGTCTTAAGAGGTTATCCTTTTATAGTTTCTACTTTTCACAAGAAAATGTCGCTTGTTTTGCTCTTTCATGATTTTCTTTTGCTTCTTAGGTGGCACCTTTGGTTGGTTTTTTGAAAACTCAACAAACATACTACAGTATTGCACACCAGCCTTTTTCGGGGATAGCATTCTTCTTAGAACCGAAAAGGCAGAGGAGTCAAGTTACCACTTTCCGCGGTCACTGAGGAGAAACAATCAGGTTTCGAAATACCGGTATCTGACCAGGAGTTATATGTTAGTGAGTTTCCTCCCCATTGGAGATTGTCTCCCCCTTGGAGCATATCAGCTTGCTGAAGGCTCATTTTGAGAAGCATTTATTATTCCCCATTCACCCACTCAAGCACATACTGTTAGTTAGGCAGAATTAACTACCACTGCAGATATGTATGCTTATCTCCCCCTATTTCTTCACTCTAAGACCTAAGAGCAAGCTTTGTTATATATATATATATATATATATATATATATATATATATGAGAGTGCCAAGGGAGAGAAAAACAGGAGAGTGTAATGGTAGAGAGCCAAGGGAGAGACCAATGGGAGAGTGTAATGGTAGAGAGCCAAGGGAGATTGTAATGGTATAGGGCCAAGGGAGAGAACAACGGGAGAGTAATGGTAGAGGGCCAAGGGAGAGAACAACGCGAGAGTGTCATGGTAGAGAGCCAAGGGAGAGACCAACGGGAGAGTGTCATGGTAGAGAGCCAAGGGAGAGTGTAATGGTAGAGTGCCAAGGGAGAGAACAACGGGAGAGTGTAATGGCAGAGAGCAACGGGAGAGAACAACAGGAGAGTGTAATGGTAGATTGCCAAGGGAGAGAGGAACGGGAGATTGTAATGGCAGAGAGCAACAAGAGAGTGTAATGGTAGAGTGCCAAGGGAGAGAGGAACGGGAGATTGCAATGGCAGAGTGCCAATGGAGAGTGTAATGGTAGATATATATATATATATATTATATATATATATATATATATATATATATATATATATATATATATATATATATATATATATATATATGACCCTCACTCCAAATACCCAATAAGAGACGGCCTCCCCCCCCCCCCACGTCCTCCCCTGACAACTAATGAAGTTAGTTTTGTGGAAATAAAATCAACCTCCTCCTCATTCCCCTCCCTACTCTCCGGACAGTCTGTCTTTACGATCGTCTGGGTGTCGAAGGCATGGAACGTATTGACCCATCGGCAGCAACTGGCCTGCATCTGGCAAACCGCTTGGCCCCACACATACGGAAACGTACGTAAATGAGAGAGTGGGAAAGCGGGGATTCTGAGAGAACGAACGAATGAGAGAGAGAGAGAGAGAGAGAGAGAGAGAGAGAGAGAGAGAGAGAGAGACAGACAGACAGACAGACAGACAGACAGACAGACAGACAGACAGACAGACAGACAGACGGACGGACAGACAGACAGACAGAGACAGAGAGAAAGAGACGGACAAAGAGAGACAGACAGACAGACAGACAGACAGACAGACGGACAGAGGTTTCAAGCTTCTGTTTATTCACCATCTTAATTCCCAATGTAAACAAGAGAGATGTCGTCTGTTACGGGGCGTCTACAGGCGAAGTCAAGACATTCTATTCAAGTTACTGAAGAAGAAATTTGCTCCAAACTTTTCCTGAAGAATTCTCTTCCCCTATCATTTCCAATGTTCATATTATTTCGGAATATGAAATGATGTTCCAGTGTCCCTTGACTATCAGTTTTAGTACACAAGGAACCGTCACTGTGTGCAGATTCGTCCATATACGCTCCACCACATCACTAAAAGATGAAACCACTATAATAATGGACTGGGAAGAGTGCACAGGGAAAAGGAAGAGTGTACAGGGACTAGGAAGTGTATATAGTGTACAGGGACTAGGAAGAGTGTCAGTGTGCAGGCACTAGGAAGAATGTATAGTGTACAGGGACTAGAAAGTGTGTATAGTATACAGGGACTGGGAAGAGTGTACAGTGTACAGGGACTGGGAAGAGTGTACAGTGTGCAGGGAATAGGAAGACTGGGAAGAGTGTACAGTGTACTGGGACTGGGAAGATTGTACAATGTACAGGGAATAGGAAGAGTGGGAAGAGTGTACAGTGTACAAGGACTGGGAAGAGTGTACAGTGTACAAAGACGGGGAAGAGTGTACAGTGTACATGGACTGGGAAGAGTGTACAATGTACAAGGATGGGGAAGAATGTACAGTGTACATGAACTGGAAAGAGTTACAGTGCACAGGGACTGTGAAGAGCATACATGGTACAGGGACTGGGAAGAGTGTACAGTGTACATGAACTGGAAAGAGTGTACAGGGACTATGAAGAGCGTACAATGTACATGAACAGGGAAGACTGTATAATGTACAGGGAAAGGGAAGAGTGTATAATGTACAGGGACTGGGGAGAGTGAATAGTGTACAGGGACTGGGAAGACTGTATAATGTACAGGGTCTGGGAAGACTGTATAATGTACAGGGACTGGGGAGAGTGTATAATGTACAGGGACTGGGAAGAGTGTATAATGTACATAGACTGGGGGGAGTGCATAATGTACATGGACTGGGAAGAGTGTATAATGTACATGGACTGGGAAGAGTGTATAATGTACAGTGACTGGGAAGAGTGTATAATGTACATGGACAGGGGAGAGTGTACAATATACAGGGACAGGGAAGAGTGTATAATGCACATGGACAGGGGAGAGTGTATAATGTACAGGGACTGGGAAGGGTGTATAATGTACATGGACAGGGGAGAGTGTATAATGTACATGGACAGGGGTGTGTGTAATGTACATGGACAGGGGAGAGTGTATAATGTACATGGACAGGGGAGAGTGTATAATGTACAGGGACTGGGAAGAGTGTATAATGTACATGGACAGGGAAGAGTGTATAATGTACAGGGACTGGGAAGGGTGTATAATGTACATGGACAGGGGAGAGTGTATAATGTACATGGACAGGGGTTGTGTGTAATGTACATGGACAGAGGAGAGTGTATAATGTACATGGACAGGGGAGAGTGTATAATGTACAGGGACTGGGAAGAGTGTATAATGAACATGGACTGGGGGGAGTGCATAATGTACATGGACTGGGAAGAGTGTATAATGTACATGGACTGGGAAGAGTGTATAATGTACAGGGACAGGAGAGAGTGAATAATGTACATGGACTGGGAAGAGTGTATAATGTACATGGACAGGGGAGAGTGTACAATGTACATGAACAGGGGAGAGTGTATAATGCACAGGGACAGGGGAGAGTGTATAATGTACAGGGACAGGGAAGAGTGTATAATTTACGGGGACTGGGAAGAGTGTGTAATACACAGGGACAGGGAAGAGTGTATAATGTACATGGACAGGAGAGAGTGAATAATGTACAGGGACTGGGGAGAGTGTATGATGTACATGGACAGGGGAGAGCGTATAATGTACATGGACAGGGGAGAGTGCATAATGTACAGGGACAGGGAAGAGTGTATAATGTACATGGACAGGGAAGAGTGTATAATTTACGGGGACTGGGAAGAGTGTATAATGTACAGGGACAGGGAGAATGTATAATGTACATGGACAGGGGAGAGTGTATAATGTACAGGGACAGGGAAGAGTGTATAATTTACGGGGACTGGGAAGAGTGTGTAATACACAGGGACAGGGAAGAGTGTATAATGTACATGGACAGGAGAGAGTGAATAATGTACAGGGACTGGGGAGAGTGTATGATGTACATGGACAGGGGAGAGTGTATAATGTACATGGACAGGGGAGAGTGCATAATGTACATGGACTGGGAAGAGTGTATAATGTACATGGACAGGGAAGAGTGTATAATTTACGGGGACTGGGAAGAGTGTATAATGTACAGGGACAGGGGAGAATGTATAATGTACATGGACAGGGGAGAGTGTATAATGTACAGGGACAGGGAAGAGTGTATAATGTACAGGGACTGGGAAGAGTGTATAATTTACGGGGACTGGGAAGAGTGTATAATGTACAGGGACAGGGGAGAATGTATAATGTACATGGACAGGGGGGAGTGTATAATGTACATGGACAGGGGATAGTGTATAATGTATATGGACAGGGGAGAGTGTATAATGTTCAGGGACAGGGGAAAGTGTATAATGTACAGGGACTGGGGAGAGTGTATAATGTACAGGGACAGGGAAGATTGTACAG
>CM065721.1:85520961-85558461 GCA_033310375.1 Conus canariensis
ATGCGGCACATGTCTTTCATTGCCCCGTGATCAAAGGCTAATGCACAATACATTCTACACACATCGCCGCGGCGATTTTTGGATCGGTTCAAATTTACGGCTTTCGGCCAATCAAGCGCTGGCTTTGACATTGTCCCCGTCTGTTTCAGAATTATTTGGGGCATCAGAGGAACTCCCAGTTGTGTACTACAGAGAGAGAGAGAGAGAGAGAGAGAGAGAGAGAGAGAGAGAGAGAGAGAGAGAAGAGAGAGAGAGAGAGAGAGAGAGAATAAATTAAAATGGAGCTTTTTTTTTTTCGTAACTCTTTTTCAAGTAGCGTGGCCCATGGTCACTGTGTTCAAGTAGCGTGACCCATGGTCACTGTGTTCAAGTAGCGTGACCCATGGTCACTGTGTTCAAGTAGCGTGGCCCATGGTCACTGTGTTCAAGTAGCGTGACCCTTGGTCAAATGTTCAGAGCGTTTACCTGAGAAGCTGACGGTCATGGGTTCGAAGCACTCGTAGAAATGGTGTTTAGGGCTTAAAACCCTTCTCTGTTCCCCCAGCCGTACATGGTATTTAGGGCTTAAAGCCCTTCTCTGTTCACCCAGCCGTGCATGGTGTTTAGGGCTTAAAGCCCTTCCCTGTTCCCCCAGCCGTACATGGCGTTTAGGGCTTAAAACCGTTCTCTCTTCACCGTGCCGTACATGGTGTTTAGAGCTTAAGACCCTTCTCTGTTCACCCAGCCGTACATGGTGTTTAGGGCTTAAAACCCTTCTCTGTTCACCACGCCGTACATGGTGTTTAGGGCTTAAAACCCTTCTCAGTTCACCCAGCCGTACATGGCGTTTAGGGCTTAAAACCCTTCTCTGTTCACCCAGCCGTACATAGTGTTTAGGGCTTAAAGCCCTTCACAGTTTACCCAGCCGAACATGGTGTTTAGGGCTTAAACCCCTTTTCTGTTCACCCAGCCGCGCATGGTGTTTAGGGCTTAAAACCCTTCTCTGTTCACCCAGCCGTACATGGTGTTTAGGGCTTAAAACCCTTCTCTGTTCACTCAGCCGTACAAGGTGTGTAGGGCTTAAAACCCTTCTCTGTTCACCCAGCCGTGCATGGTGTTTAGGGCTTAAAACCCTTCTCAGTTCACTCAGCCGTACATGGTGTTTAGGGCTTAAAACCCTTCTCTGTTCACCCAGCCATATATGGTGTTTAGGGCTTAAAACCCTTCTCAGTTCACCCAGCCGTACATGGCGTTTAGGGCTTAAAACCCTTCTCTGTTCACCCAGCCGTACATGGTGTTTAGGGCTTAAAACCCTTCTCAGTTCACTCAGCCGTACATGGTGTTTAGGGCTTAAAACCCTTCTCTGTTCACCCAGCCGTACATGGTGTTTAGGGCTTAAAACCCTTCTCAGTTCACCCAGCCGTACATGGTGTTTAGGACTTAAAACCCTTCTCTGTTCATCCAGCCGTACATGGTGTTTAGGGCTTAAAACCCTTCTCTGTTCACCCAGCTGTACATGGTGTGTAGGGCTTAAAACCCTTCTCAGTTCACCCAGCCGTACATGGTGTTTAGGGCTTAAAACCCTTCTCTGTTCACCCAGCCGTACATGGTGTTTAGGGCTTAAAACCCTTCTCTGTTCACCCAGCCGTACATGGTGTGTAGGGCTTAAAACCCTTCTCTGTTCACCACGCCGTACATGGTGTGTAGGGCTTAAAACCCTTCTCTGTTCACCCAGCCGTACATGGTGTGTAGGGCTTAAAACCCTTCTCTGTTCCACCACGCCGTACATGGTGTTTAGGGCTTAAAACCCTTCTCTGTTCACCACGCCGTACATGGTGTTTAGGGCTTAAAACCCTTCTCTGTTCACCCAGCCGTACATGGTGTGTAGGGCTTAAAACCCCTCTCTGTTCACCCAGCCGTACATAGTGTGTAGGGCTTAAAACCCTTCTCTGTTCACCCAGCCGTACATGGTGTGTAGGGCTTAAAACCCTTCTCTGTTCACCCAGCCGTACATGGTGTGTAGGGCTTAAAACCCTTCTCTGTTCACCACGCCGTACATGGTGTGTAGGGCTTAAAACCCTTCTCTGTTCACCCAGCCGTACATGGTGTTTAGGGCTTAAAACCCTTCTCTGTTCACCCAGCCGTACGTGGTGTGTAGGGCTTAAAACCCTTCTCTGTTCACCCAGCCGTACATAGTGTGTAGGGCTTAAAACCCCTCTCTGTTCACCCAGCCGTACATGGTGTGTAGGGCTTAAACCCCTTCTCTGTTCACCCAGCCGTACATGGTGTGTAGGGCTTAAAACCCTTCTCTGTTCACCCAGCCGTACATGGTGTGTAGGGCTTAAAACCCTTCTCTGTTCACCACGCCGTACATGGTGTTTAGGGCTTAAAACCCTTCTCTGTTCACCACGCCGTACATGGTGTTTAGGGCTTAAAACCCTTCTCTGTTCACCCAGCCGTACATGGTGTGTAGGGCTTAAAACCCCTCTCTGTTCACCCAGCCGTACATAGTGTGTAGGGCTTAAAACCCCTCTCTGTTCACCCAGCCGTACATGGTGTGTAGGGCTTAAAACCCCTCTCTGTTCACCCAGCCGTACATGGGCACCTTATCATCATGCCGTAAATCAGTATCTGATAATCATGCTGTAAATGGATATCTTATCATCACTAAATGTGTATCTTATCATCATCTATCATCATCATCATCATCATCATCATCATCTCATCATCATCATCATGGCAGTGAATGGAGAGGATGGGCACTGTCTTCCATTGTGCAGTGCACAGACACTGTGAACCTCTTGAGGCTCACTGCCCGTTCGGCCATAGTGTGTGTGCGTGTGGTGTGTGTGTGTGTGTGTGTGTGTGTGTGTGTGTGTGTGTGTGTGTGTGTGTGTGTTGTGTGTGCGCGCGCGCTTGAAAAAAAAAATTGCAAATTTGGTTACGTGTTTTTATATGTGTGGTGTGTACGCGCGTACACCCATATGTGTGTTTGAGTGTATATGTGCGAGTGTGTGTTGTGTCTTTGTGCTTGTTTGTGTATATCCGTATGTTCTCTCTCTCTCTCTCTCTCTCTCTCTCTCTCTCGTCTGTCTGTCTGTCTGTCTGTCTGTCTGTCTGTCTGTCTGTCTGTCTCTCTTCTCTCTCTCTCTCTCTCTCTCTCTCTCTCTCTCTCTCTCTCTCTGTCAACCATATGACCAATCAGTACTGCAGGGCAGTGGGGCTGGACTCTGTGGCTGATGCCGTGACACAGCCCACACAAACACAGGTGTGTTGCTGACCACACAAGCAACACACAAACACAGGTGTGTTGCTGACCACACAAACAACACACAAACACAGGTGTGTTGCTGACCGCACAAACAACACACAAACACAAGTGTGTTGCTGACCCCACAAACAACACACAAACACAGGTGTGTTGCTGACTCCACAAACAACACACAAACACAGGTGTGTTGCTGACCCCACAAACACACACACACAGGTGTGCTGCTAACCTCACAAACAACACACAAACACAAGCGTGTTGCTGACTCCACAAACAACACACAAACACAGGTGTGTTGCTGACCTCCCAAACAACACAGAAACACAGGTGTGTTGCTGACCCCACAAACAACACACAAACACAGGTGTGTTGAAGACCCCCAAAACAACACACAAAACCAGGTGTATTACTGACCCCACAAACACACAAACACAGGTGTGCTGCTGACCCCACAAACAACACACAAACACATGTGTGTTGCTGACCACACACACAACACACAAACACAAGTGTGTTGCTGACCCCACAAACAATACACAAACACAGGTGTGTTGCTGACAACACAAACAACACACAAACACAAGTGTGCTGCTGAGCCCACAAACAACACACAAACACAGGTGTGTTGCTGACCATACAAACAACACACAGACACAAGTGTGCTGTTGACCCCACAAACAACACACAAACACGGGTGTGTTGTTGACCACACAAACAACACACAAACACAGGTGTGTTGCTGACCACACAAACAACACACAAACACAGGTGTGTTGCTTACCACACACACAACACACAAACACAGGTGTGTTGCTGACCCACAAAAAACACACAAACACAGGTGTGTTGCTGACCCCGCAAACAACACACAAACACAGGTGTGTTGCTGACCACATAAACAACACACAAACACAAGTGTGCTGTTGACCCCATAAACAACACACAAACACAGGTGTGTTGCTGACCACACAAACAACACACAAACACAGGTGTGTTGCTGACCACACAAACAACACACAAACACAGGTGTGTTGCTTACCACACACACAACACACAAACACAGGTGTGTTGCTGACCCCACAAAAAACACACAAACACAGGTGTGTTGCTGACCACACAAACAACACACAAACACAGGTGTGTTGCTGACCACACAAACAACACACAAACACAGGTGTGTTGGTGACCACACAAACAACACCCAAACACAAGTGTGTTACTGACCCCACAAACAACACACAAACACAGGTGTGTTGCTGACCACACAAACAACACACAAACACAGGTGTGTTGGTGACCACAGTAGAAAGAAACTCGTGGAGAGCGTGGCAGCAGAGAGTCCTCAGAAGAGAAGCCCCCTTCAAGCAAGTGTTTCGGCCCTTATCTCCTGACACTCTAGGGGGGTTGGGCCACACCCGGTTCATGACTCCGGATGTCCCTCTGCTGCCCCCTTTTTTTTTTCCCATCTTGGGACGAGCCATGGCTGGGATTCGAACCCATGACCCTCTGGACATGCTCATTTTCCACTTAATGACTCGCGCTTTAACCACTGAGCCACAGGGACACCTGATATTTGTAGGGAAATTAAGCCTTATGAAGTTCACTTTTGTTCCTCCTTGACCAGATCCAGCTTGAACACCTCTCTGCCGCTTCTGCCATTGCTTTCAGGGCTCTGTTTTTTCCTTCCCTGCAACTGAGAGCTGTTTCATGAGGCTGTATGCAGACGTTCCTACAAACCCCCTAGCTCCAATTTCTGCAGTGAGGACTTTGACCTGATAGCCTTCTCTCCTCAGGCTGTTTGCCAGATCAGCATACTTTTCAGTCTTGTAGATTTGAGCTGCCTCCATTCTGTTCTCATATGGCACCGTGAGCTCGATCATGATCAGCTGCTTGGTTGACTGAGAGTGGACTACTATGTCTGGTCTCATGCCACTCTTGCTGATGATCTCTGGGTGACTCTTCCATTCTGGGAGGTCTGCAGTGCACTCCCAGTCATCTGCCCCATCCAGCAGACTCTGCCTGCATGTTTCGAGTGGCACTGTTGTTCTTGGCCATGATTTGCTGCCTCCTGCCGTGAAGAATGTTGCGGGTGCTTTTGGAGTCCTGATTTTCCCTTTTGTGGTGTTGGTACTAGCCCAGACTACTTGTACAATCTCTTTGAGCACTTGGTTGTGCCTCCATGTGTACCTTCCTTGAGCCAGGGCTACTTTACATGAGCTTAGGACATGCTCCACTGTTTGTTTTTCATGGCAGAGGGGGCATGCAGGATCGTCTGTTTTCCCCCACTTCACCAGGTTTGCATTTGAGGGCAGAAGGTCATATGCAGATCTGAGAGTGAAGCTGATCCTGAGAGGGGCCATGTGCCAAATGTCATTCCAAGTGAGACTTCTTTGGAGTGCATTCTCCCACGTTGTCCATTGCCCTTGCTGGCTCTGCTGGACTGCTTTTTGGAGTCTTTTTTGGTCTTCTTCTTTCCTCATCTCCTGAATCATCATGTCTCTTTTGGCTTTTCCTTTGGCCTTTGACCACCATTCAGTTTTGGTCACCCCCAGTCCTTGTCTGTTGGTCTGTGTGTGTCCTGTTATTTCTCTGATCTTGAGACTTTCTTTTGCAGAATCCATCGCCTCTTGAACTTTCCATTTTCTGCCTGTCTTCAGCTGGGGCTTGATTGCTTCTACCACCTTGTCTCCTGAGTCCTCCAGCATGCTTTGAAGTCTGATCTTCCCTGCTTTGTATTCCTCCAGGATGGATTTCAGTGGTAGTTTCAGCTTTGCTTGGCGACAGTACAGCGCTATGTCAGTCAGACAGGGTGGGACACCAAGCCATTTCCTTGTGAACTTGTTGATTTTGGCTTCCATTGCCTCCACTATGCTGGTGCAGATGTCGTATATCATCAGAGGCCATAGCAGCTTTGGTATCAGCATGAACTGCAGACACCAGACCTTGTATTTGCCAGGGAGCCCACACTGGTCAATGGTCTCCAAGCCTTCCTCCGCCATCTGCTTGGTTTCTTTTGCTCTCTGTGTGTCTTTCAGCGTATCATCATACCATCTTCCAAGGCTCTTGACTGGTTCTTCTGTGACTATTGGAATGGCCTGGTTGGCAACACTGAAGACCACAGATCCGGCCACTTTTCCTTTCCTCAGTGAGAGACTCCGTGATTTCTTTGGCTTGAACTTCATTCTGGATGAGGCAACTATGTCGTCCAGCCTCTCCAGCACATGACGTGTCTCGTCTTCTCTGGATGAAATCACTGTAGTGTCATCCATGAAGGCCTTGAGAGGAGGCATCTTGTATCCATCGCCAAGGTCTGTTTGTCTCGCGTTGTTTGTTGCTGCTTTCAAGATGAGTTCCATTGCCAGCACGAACAGTATTGGGGAAATTGCACAGCCCATTGCAATACCCACTTCCAAGTTGATCCAGTCTGTTGTGTACTCCTTGGTAGAGAACCGCATTGAGAAGCCATTGAAGTACTTCTTGAGCATGTCGCGGATGTTCTTTGGCACATGGTACATCTCAAGAGCCAACTGTATCATCTCATGGGGCACAGATCCATATGCGTTTGCCAGATCAAGCCACACTACGTCCAGGTCTCTCTTTTCTGTTTTTGCTTTTTGGATTGCGTCCCAGATCATTGTGGCGTGTTCTACACAGCCAGCCACGCCTGGGATGCCACCTTTCTGGACTGACACATCCAAGTACTTGTTTTCCATCAGGTACTTGGTCAGCCTTGCTGCCATGACAGAGAAGAAGATTTTCCCTTCGACGTTCAGTAGTGATATTGGCCTGAACTGGCTGATGTCACTTGAGTTTTGCTCTTTGGGGATGTACACACCATCTGCCGTCATCCACTGGCCGCTGATCTTCTGGTTTCTCCAAGCCGATCGCAGCAGCCTGTGGAGCCACTCCAGCACCTTGGGACATTTCTTGTAAAGCTGGTAAGGTATTCCGTTTGGCCCTGGTGATGATTTGACTCTGGCTTTGTCGACCACCTTCTTGATTTCCGCCAACGTTGGAGGCTTGCCATTAAACTGTTCCTCAGGGTTGGTTGGCCACACCAGACCTTGAATGTCGAGTGGTGCTTTGCTCTGTGGGTCAGAGTATGTTTTCCTCAGATGCTGCTCAAGAACTCCTTTGTCCACACTTAGGGTCCCAGATTTTGGCTGCTCAAACAGTGTTCTGGCAAACTGGAAGGGGTCTCTGAAGAAGCGCTCTTGTGTCTTCTTCTTTTTGCTCTTCCTCTTCCTCGCAGATTCCGCTTTGCTGAGGGCGCTGTGTTTTTCTTTCAGGTCTTTCCACAGTTTTTCCAAGCCTTGTTTTTCAGCTGGCAGTGCGGTCTTCATTTGCATCTTGAGGTTTTTCTTTTGGACCCTGATCTTGTCCATCTTTTCTTGGCGTCTGGATTTCTTTGGAGGTGTTTTCTCTTTGGGTAGTTTTGCTCCATAGGCGTCTCTACATGTGGCATACACAATGTCCCCATATGTGGCTAGTTTGTGTTCCAGGGTGCTTTTCCCTATCAGTGCATCGAGTCTTTGGACGATTTTTGCATCCAGTTTCTCCCAATCTTCAGTTTCGTTTGCTCGTGGCAGGTTGAGTTTCAGGCGCCTGGCATCGAGGGCCTGTGCAAATTCCTCATCCGAACCAACAGCGTGGATGTCCTTGGCACTGTGGTTTAAATCCTGGCCTTGGTCTTCCGACGTCTTATCTGCTGATGCAGTGCGCTGCTGCTCATTCAGATGAGTCTTCACACATCCCATCTTTGTTCTGTGGATCTTCATGCCACGGGTGGTAGCGAAACGCTTTCCACAGACACATGGATATTCCATTTGGTCCATGTTCATAGTCCGTTTGGGATTTGCAGTCATGATTGGTTGAGCACCGATGGATTCATCATTCTCTCCCCCTTTCGGTGAATCCTGGGAGCATCTTTTTCTTTTATTCTTAGTAGCCACATGTTTAAGGCAAAGTGGGGAGCCAGCCCACAGAGCCCTCAAGACCACACAAACAACACCCAAACACAAGTGTGTTACTGACCCCATAAACAACACACAACAGTTTTGGAGAAAGGAAAAGGAAGAAGGGAATCGGGGGGCAGGGGCAGGATGGCAGAGGGAAAGGGGACTCCCCTCTCCACAACCCCTACCCTAGTAACGGCAGTGCTTAGTGCGTGTGTGTGTGTGTGTGTGTGTGTGTGTGTGTGTGTGTGTGTGTGTGTGTGTGTGTGTTCGTGTGTGTGTGTGTGTGTGTGTTCGTGTGTGTGTGTGTGTGTGTGTGTGTGTGTGTGTGTGTGTGTGTGTGTGTGTGTTTGCTTGTGTCTGTCTGCCTCTTTGTGTGTGTGTGTGTGTGTGTGTGTGTGTGTGTGTGTGTGTGTGTATGCGTGTGTGTATGCGTGTGTGTGTGTGTGTGTGTGTGTGTGTGTGTGTGTGTGTGTGTGTGTGTGTGTGTGTGTGTGTTGTGTGTGTGTGCGCGCGCGCGCACGCGCGTGTGCCTCGTTATGTGTGTGTCTATGCCTCTGTGTGTCTTTGTATGTATATGTACGTCTGTGAATGTGCGTGTCTATGTATGTAAGCTTCTATGTATATGTCTGTCCGTGCGTGCGTTCTCGCGACGTGCAGATGCGTGCGTGTTGCCATCATAGACAAGACGTTCCCACTTCAGATATCCCCCATGGTCACACTCCGCGCCACATTGCAGTCGTTTATTTAGCCTTCAAATGCCATTGTGTCCGCTGCCCGACTTGTAAATCCTCTTCGGTCCCCGCTGACTGTTGCTCCACAACCCACGCGTTGTCTAATGGCTTAACGGGAACAGGGAACGTTCGGGGACGGGCTTGCGACTTAGTATCACCCGCGCTGTAAGAGACGTGGGGGACCAATTTGTACGAGGTGTCTTTCAGTCTCCGTGGGGGCGTATCTGTGGCCGCTTCCTTGTGCTTCCTTTCTATGTATGGTTCCCAGGAAGGGCTTGTTGGGGCTTGCTAGACTGGTGTACGACTGGCTCTCTTTGGCGCTGTTGGCGTTGGTCTTCTGGTTGCAGTGTCTTGTTTGGCGCTAGTGTTCTGGTTGTAGTGTCTTGTTTGGCGCTGGTGTTATGGTTGTGGTGTCTTGTTTGACGCTGGTCTTCTGGTTGTAGTGTCTTGTTTGGCGCTGGTCTTCTGGTTGTAGTGTCTTGTTTGGCGCTGGTGTCCTGGTTGTAGTGTCTTGTTTGGCGCTGATGTTATGGTTGTAGTGTCTTGTTTGGCGCTGGTCATTTGGTTGTAGTGTCTTGTTTGGTGCTGGTCTTCTGGTTGCAGAGTCCTGTTTGGCGCTGGTCTTCTGGTTGTAGTGTCTTGTTTGGCGCTGGTCTTCTGGTTGTAGTGTCGTGTCTGGCGCTGGTCTTCTGGTTGTAGTATCTTGTTTGGCGCTGGTCTTCTGGTTGTAGTGTCTTGTTTGGCGCTGGTGTCCTGGTTGTAGTGTCTTGTTTGGCGCTGGTCTTCTGGTTGTAGTGTCTTGTTTGGCGCTGGTGTCCTGGTTGTAGTGTCTTGTTTGGCGCTGATGTTATGGTTGTAGTGTCTTGTTTGGCGCTGGTCTTTTGGTTGTAGTGTCTTGTTTGGTGCTGGTCTTCTGGTTGTAGAGTCCTGTTTGGCGCTGGTCTTCTGGTTGTAGTGTCTTCTTTGCCGCTGATGTTATGGTTGTGGTGACTTGTTTGGCGCTTGTCTTCTGGTTGTAGTGTCTTGTTTGGCGCTGGCCTTCTGCTTGTAGAGTCTTTGTGGTATTCTTCATGCAAGGTAAACAACATTCAGGACAATAAAAACGAAGAAAGAGCAATCACTTATCTTCTGAAATTCGGCGCGAGGACTATATTGTTGACAGCTAGTGATGTCTTGGTGGTACCAGTCTTGTAAGGGTGGTTTCTTGGCGCCAGGTTTGTTTGTTTTGTTTTTGTTTGTATTATTTTATTTTGAGATAACTTCTCCTTGGTGTTGAGCATGTAGTGGTGGTGTCTCGTTCGCCGTTGGTCTTGTAATGGTGGTAGCATTTTGATGCCAATCTTGTGGAAGCGCTGACTTGTTTCATACTGGCCTTCTGTTTGTGGTGTCTTGTGGGCGCTGGTCCCTAACCTCTATGTCTTCTTGTCGCTTTTCATCTTCTGGTTGTGTCATTTGTCGGTTCTCGTCCTTTGGTGATTGTGTGTCTTGTTGACAGAATGTCTTCTTGTTGGCACCAGTGCTCTGAGGATTTTAAGCTAGTCTTCTAGTGGTGCTGTATTGCTTGCAACGGTTTTGTGATGGCGGAGCATTGATGCTGGTTGTCTAACGGTGGCTTCCTGTTGGCGTTAGTCTTCTAGTGGTGCTGACGCCAGTCGTCTTGTGGCATCTTGTTGGCGCTTGTTTTCTAGTGGTGCTGACGCCAGTCTTCTTGTGACATCTTGTTGGCGTTAGTCTTCTAGTGGTGCTGACGCCAGTCTTCTTGTGGCATCTTTTTGGCGCTTGTCTTCTAGTGGTGCTGACGCCAGTCTTCTTGTGGCATCTTGTTGGCGCTTGTCTTCTGACAGTGGCGTCCCGTTACCGTTGGTCTTCTGATTGTGGCGGCTTGGTGTTTGACTTCTGATTGTGGCGGCTTGGTGTTTGATTTCTGATTGTGGCGGCTTGGTGTTTGACTTCTGATTGTGGCGGCTTGGTGTTTGACTTCTGATTGTGGCGGCTTGGTGTTTGACTTCTGATTGTGGCGGCTTGGTGTTTGACTTCTGATTGTGGCGGCTTGGTGTTTGACTTCTGATTGTGGCGGCTTGGTGTTTGACTTCTGATTGTGGCGCGCTTGGTGTTTGACTCTTAATGCTGGGATCCTCTTGACGCTGGCATGTTAGTGGTGATCTCTTGTTTGGCGCTGGTCTTTGGGTAGTGGTGTCTTTAGTAGCTAGTTTGGCGCTGGTCTTTGGATAGTGGTGTCTTAGTAGCTAGTTTTGACGCTGGTCTTTGGATAGTGGTGTCTTAGTAGCTAGTTTTGGCGCTGGTCTTTGGATAGTGGTGTCTTAGTAGCTAGTTTTGGTGCTGGTCTTTGGATAGTGGTGTCTTTAGTAGCTAGTTTTGGTGCTGGTCTTTGGATAGTGGTGTCTTAGTAGCTAGTTTTGGCGCTGGTCTTTGGATAGTCGTGTCTTTAGTAGCTAGTTTTGGTGCTGGTCTTTGGATAGTGGTGTCTTTAGTAGCTAGTTTTGGCGCTGGTCTTTGGATAGTGGTGTCTTAGTAGCTAGTTTTGGTGCTGGTCTTTGGATAGTGGTGTCTTAGTAGCTGGTTTTGGTGCTGGTCTTTGGATAGTGGTGTCTTTAGTAGCTAGTTTTGGTGCTGGTCTTTGGATAGTGGTGTCTTAGTAGCTAGTTTTGGCGCTGGTCTTTGGATAGTCGTGTCTTTAGTAGCTAGTTTTGGTGCTGGTCTTTGGATAGTGGTGTCTTTAGTAGCTAGTTTTGGCGCTGGTCTTTGAATAGTGGTGTCTTAGTAGCTAGTTTTGGCGCTGGTCTTTGGATGGTGACGTCTTTAGTGGCTAGTTTTGGCACTGGAGTTTGCGTTAGTATGTTGTTACAACTAGCGATCTGAAGGTGGCATCATATTGGTACTAGTGTTCTGATAGTGGTATCTTGTTGGTATCAGTGTTCTGATTCTGGTATATTCTTGGCACTAGTGTTCTGATGGTGGTGTCTTCTTGGAACTAGCATTCTGATAGTGGTATCTTGCTAGCACCAGTATTCTGATAGTGGTATCTTGTTAGCACCAGCATTCTGATAGTGGTATCTTGCTAGCACCAGTATTCTGATAGTGGTATCTTGCTAGCACCAGTATTCTGATTGTGGTATCTTTTTAGCACTAGTATTCTGATAGTTGTATCTTGCTAGTACCAGTATTCTGATTGTGGTATATATTTAGCACTAGTATTCTGATAGTGGTATCTTGTTAGCACTAGTATTCCGATAGTGGTATCTTGCTAGCGACAGCATTCTGATAGTGATATCTTGTTAGCGCCAATATTCTGATAGTGGTATCTTGTTAACACCAGTATTCTTATAGTGGTATCTTGTTAGCACTAGTATTCTGATAGTGGTATCTTGCTAGCAACAGCATTCTGATATTAGTATCTTGTTGGTACTAGTGTTCTGATTGTGATGTCTTACTGGCGAAGTGTTCTGATAGTTGTCTCTTGTTCGAGCTAGTCTGGTGTTAGTGTCGTGTTGCCACCAATGTACTTATGGTGGTACTTTGTCGGCACTAATGTTCTGAAAGTGGTATGTTGTCGGCACGAGTGTTCTGGTAGTGGCGCCCAGTTAGTACCATTGGTCTGAGCGTGGTTTCCTGTTTCCTGGCACAAATCTCTGATGGCAGTATCTTGTTGGCACTGTTGTTATGACAGTAGTATCTTGTTGGCACTGTTGTTATGACAGTAGTATCTTGTTGGCACTGTTGTTATGACTGTAGTATCTTGTTGGCACTGTTGTTATGACAGTAGTATCTTGTTGGCACTGTTGTTATGGCTGTAGTATCTTGTTGGCACTAGTATTTATGACAGTAGTATCTTGTTGGCACTGTTGTTATGACAGTAGTATCGTGTTGGCACTGTTATATGACAGTAGTATCTTAATGACACTAGCATTTATGACAGTAGTGTCTTGTTGGCACTGTTGTTATGACAGTAGAATCTTGTTGGCACTGGTACTATGACAGTAGTATCTTGTTGGCACTGGTACTATGACAGTAGTATCTTGTTGGCACTAATATTATGACAGTAGTATCTTGTTGGCACTGGTATTATGACAGCAGTATCTTGTTGGCACTGTTATTTTGACAGTAGTATCTTGTTAGCACTAGTATTTATGACAGCAGTCTCTTGTTGGCACTGTTATATGACAGTAGTATCTTGTTGGCACTGTTATATGACATTAGTATCTTGTTGGCACTGTTATTTTGACAGTAGTGTCTTGTTGGCACTAGTATTATGACAGTATTATTTGTTGGCACTGTTATATGACAGTAGTATCTTGTTGGCACCGTTATATGACAGTGGTATCTTGTTGGCACTGTTATATGACAGTAGTGTCTTGTTGGCACTGTTATATGACAGTAGTGATTTGTTGGCACCGTTATATGAGAGTAGTATCTTGTTGGCACTGTTATTTTGACAGCAGTGTCTCGTTGGCACTGTTATATGGCAGTAGTATCTTGTTGGCACTGTTATATGACAGTAGTATCTTGTTGACACTGTTATATGACAGTAGTATCTTGTTGGCACTGTTATTATGAGAGTAGTGTCTTGTTGGCACTGTTATATGACAGTAGTGTCTTCTTGGCACTGTTATATGACAGTAGTATCTTGTTGGTACTGTTACATGACAGTAGTATCTTGTTGGCACTGTTATTTTGACAGTAGTATCTTGTTGGCACAGTTATATGACAGTAGTATCTTGTTGGCACTGTTATATGACAGTAGTGTCTTGTTGGCACTGTTATATGACAGTAGTATCTTGTTGGCACTAGTATGTATGACACTAGTGTCTTGTTGGCACTGTTATTTTGACAGTAGTGTCTTGTTGGCACTGTTATATGACAGAAGTATCTTGTTGGCACTAGTATGTATGACACTAGTGTCTTGTTGGCACTGTTATATGACAGTAGTGCCTTGTTGGCACTGTTATTTTGACAGTAGTGTCTTGTTGGCACTGTTATTATGACAGTAGTATCTTGTTGGCACTGTTATATGACAGTAGTATCTTGTTGGCACTGTTATTATGGCAGCAGTATCTTGTTGGCACTGTTATATGACAGTAGTATCTTATTGGCACTGTTATATGACAGTAGTATCTTGTTGGCACTGTTATATGACAGTAGTGCCTTGTTGCCACTAGTATTTATGATACTAGTGTCTTGTTGGCACTGTTATTATGACAGTAGTATCTTGTTGGCACTGTTATATGACAGTAGTATCTTGTTGGCATTAGTATTTTTTGACACTAGTGTCTTGTTGGCACTGTTATTTTGACAGTAGTGTCTTGTTGGCACTGCTATATGACAGTAGTATCTTGTTGGCACTGTTGTATGACAGTAGTGCCTTGTTGGCACTGTTATTTTGACAGTAGTGTCTTGTTGGCACTGTTATTATGACAGTAGTATCTTGTTGGCACTGTTATATGACAGTAGTATCTTGTTGGCACTGTTATTATGGCAGCAGTATCTTGTTGGCACTGTTATTATGACAGTAGTATCTTATTGGCACTGTTATGTTGACAGTAGTATCTTGTTGGCACTGTTGTTATGACAGTAGTATCTTGTTGGCACTGTTATTATGACAGTAGTATCTTGCTGGCACTGTTATATGACAGTAGTATCTTGTTGGCACTGTTATTATAGCAGCAGTATCTTGTTGGCACTGTTATTATGACAGTAGTATCTTGTTGGCACTAGTCTTGTGGTGATGGTGTCTTGGCTTTAGTAGTCTGATGGCAGTATCGTTCTTGGCAGTGGTCCAGAAAGGATAGGTCTTCGTTACCACCGGTCTTCTGATGGTGGTGTCCTAACGGCGCATATCTTCACCAGTCTTCTGATGGTGGTGTCCTAACGGCGCATATCTTCACCAGTCTTCTGATGGTGGTGTCTTCATGGCGCATATCTTCACCGGTCTTCTGATGGTGGTGTCCGAATGGCGCATATCTTCACCGGTCTTCTGATGGTGGTGTCCGAATGGCGCATATCTTCACCAGTCTTCTGATGGTGGTGTCCGAATGGCGCATATCTTCACCAGTCTTCTGATGGTGGTGTCCGAATGGGGCATATCTTCACCAGTCTTCTAACGATGGTGTCCGAATGGGGCACATCTTCACTAGTCTTCTACTGGTGGAGTCCTAATGGCGCATATCTTCACCAGTCTTCTGATGGTGGTGTCCTAATGGCGCATATCTTCACCAGTCTTCTACTGGTGGTGTCCTAATGGCGCATATCTTCACCAGTCTTCTACTGGTGTGTCCTAATGGCGCATATCTTCACCAGTCTTCTACTGGTGGTGTCCTAATGGGCATATCTTCACCAGTCTTCTACTGGTGGTGTCCTAATGGCGCATATCTTCACCAGTCTTCTATGGTGGTGTCCTAATGGCGCATATCTTCACCAGTCTTCTACTGATGGTGTCCTAATGGCGCATATCTTCACCAGTCTTCTACTGGTGGTGTCCTATGGCGCATATCTTCACCGAGTCTTCTACTGGTGGTGTCCTAATGGCGCATATCTCACCAGTCTTCACTGGTGGTGTCCTAATGGCGCTACCTTCACCAGTCTTCTACTGTGGTGTCCATGCGATATTTTCACCAGTCTTCTAATGTGTGTCTCATGCGCATATCTTCAAGGTGTGTCATGGTTGTCTATGGATGATGTGTGTCGTCACTAGTGCTTAACGTGGGGTCATATTGTCCTATGTATGGTGTGTTGTCGTCACCAGTGCTTCAACGGTGGGGTCTTTGTCTTATTGTGGTGTTGTCTTCACTAGTGCTCAACGGTGGAGGTATGTTTGTCTATGTGATGGTTGTTGTCACTAGTGCTCTAACGTGGGTCGTTTGTCTATGTGGTGTGTTGTCGTCACTAGTGTTCAAACGGTGGGTCTTTGTCTTTATGTGTTGCTCACTAGTGCTCTAACGTGGGGTCTTTGTCTATGTGGTGTTGTCACTAGTGTCTAACGGTGGGGTCGTTTGTCTATGTGATGTGTGTGCTAGTGTTCAAACGGTGGTTGTTGTCTACGTAGTGTTCAAACGGTGGGGTCATTTGTCTATTTGGTGTGATGTCGTCACTAGTGTTCAAACGGTGGGGTCATTTGTCTATGTGGTGTGTTGTCGTCACTAATGTTCAAACGGTGGGGTCGTTTGTCTATGGATGATGGTATTGTCGTCACTAGTGTTCAAACGGTGGTGTCATTTGTCTATGTGGTGTGTTGTCGTTACTAGTGTTCAAACGGTGGTGTCATTTGTCTATGTGGTGTGATGTCGTCACTAGTGTTCAAACGGTGGTGTCATTTGTCTATGTGGTGTGATGTCGTCACTAGTGTTGAAAGGTGGGGTTCGTTTGTCTATGTGGTGTGCTGTCGTCGCTAGTTTTCAAACTGTGGGGTCATTTGTCTATGTGGTGTGATGTCGTCACTAGTGTTCAGACGGTGGGGTCGTCTGTCTATGTGGTGTGTTGTCGTCAGTAGTGTTCAAACGGTGGCGTCGTTTGTCTATGGATGATGGTATTGTCGTCACTAGTGTTCAAACGGTGGTGTCATTTGTCTATGTGGTGTGATGTCGTCACTAGTGTTCAAACGGTGGTGTCATTTGTCTATGTGGTGTGATGTCGTCACTAGTGTTGAAAGGGTGGGGTCGTTTGTCTATGTGGTGTGCTGTCGTCACTAGTGTTCAAACGGTGGTGTCATTTGTCTATGTGGTGTGATGTCGTCACTAGTGTTCAAAGCGTGGGGCATTTGTCTATGTGGTGTGATGTCGTCACTAATGTTCAAACGGTGGGGTCGTTTGTCTATGGATGATGGTATTGTCGTCACTTGTGTTCTAACGGTGGGGTCGTTTGTCTATGTGGTGTTTTGTCGTCACTAGTGTTCAAACGGTGGGGTCGTGTGTCTCTGGATGATGGTGTTCACTGGTATTCTGACGTTGGGGTCTTCTATGCACTTTTTCTTCTGGTGGTGGTGACGTGTCAGTCTTATTGTGGTGGATTTTTGTCGACACATCTGGTGGTGCGGTCTTGCTACTGAAAGTTGTCTGGTAGTGTTCTGCTGGTACTAGTCTCTTGGATGTGGTGTCTTGCTAACGATTGATTTCTGGGTGCATATCACCTGCTGGTGATGGTATCGCAATGGCGCTGATCTTCTGATGGTTGTGTGTTTTGGGCACTGGTCTTCTGATGACTGTCTGTTGGGCACTGGTCTTCTAGTGGCTGTGTTTTGGGCACACGTCTCCCGATGGGTGTGTTTTTGGAACTGGTCTTCTGATGTCTGCGTTTCAGGCACTGGTCTTCTGATGACTGTCTGTTGGGCACTGGTCTCCTAGAGGCTGTGTTTTGGGCACTGATCTTCTCATGACTGTCTGTTGGGCACTGGTCTCCTAGTGGCCGTGTTTCGGGCACTGGTCTCCTGATGTCTGCGTTTTGGGCACTGGTCTTCTGATGGCTGTGTCTTTGGGCACTGGTCTTCTGATGGCTGTGTCTTTGGGCACTGGTCTTCTGATGGCTGTGTCTGCTGGGCACTGGTCTTCTGATGGCTGTCTGTTGGGCACTGGTCTTCTGATGGCTGTGTCTGCTGGGCACTGGTCTTCTGATGGCTGTCTGTTGGGCACTGGTCTTCTGATGGCTGTGTGTTGGGCACTGGTCTTCTGATGGCTGTGTGTTGGGCACTGGTCTTCTGATGGCTGTCTGTTGGGCACTGGTCTTCTGATGGCTGTCTGTTGGGCACTGGTCTTCTGATGGAAGTGTACTTGTTGGCGGTG
The DNA here is from genome assembly GCA_033310375.1 of Conus canariensis. Classification (NCBI taxonomy): domain Eukaryota; kingdom Metazoa; phylum Mollusca; class Gastropoda; order Neogastropoda; family Conidae; genus Conus; species Conus canariensis. The sequence continues at coordinate 85,538,690 of CM065721.1, forward strand.
GTTTCCTGCTGGCATTCTACTGGTGCTTTGTTCCTTCCCTGCTCCAAACCGTCACCGCCACCTCCCACTCCCACTCTCATCCCATCATGCTTCTCCTCCACCCGCACTCCACCCCGCCCCCTACCCTCCTTCGTTCTTATTCTCTTTATCCATGAAAGGGGTGGAAGGATGGATTCCATCTCCCTGCACCTACAAGGTTAGCTCCCCTCTTCTTTCTTTGACACTTGTTAGCTGTCAATTTAGTTTTTCGGTCCAGTTATCTTTTGCCTCTGCGGGTTGTATAGTTTTCCAAAAGTGTTGTCTTCGTCCAAAAACACAAAATGTTGCAATTTTCTGTCCTACATTGTTTTTTCTTCTTCTTCTTCTTCTTCTTCTTCTTCTTCTTCTTCTTCTTCTTCTTCTTCTTCTTCTTCTTCTTCTTCTTCTAAAATACTGTGGTCTGGTTAGCCACGGGTGTATATCTCTAAGTGACCTTTTAATCCTGTCATTTTTATCAGTACTGCAACCTTATACCTTCGTTAGGGATGATGTCTAAACACAACAGCATGCGCATGTGTGTGTGTGTGTGTGTGTGTGTGTGTGTGTGTGTGTGTGTGTGTGTGTGTGTGTGTGTGTGTGTGTGTGTATGTGCGTGTGTGTGTGAGAATGTGTGTGTATGTGTGTGTGCGTGTGTGTGTGTGTGTGTGTGTGTGTGTGTGTGTGTGTGTGTGTGTGTGTGTGTGTTCGCACACACACACACACACACACACACACACACACACACACACACACACACACACACACACACACACACACACACATATGTCTTCATGCGTGTGAATATGCCTTTTACACGAGCGCACGCGCGCTCGTGTGTGTGTGTGTGTGTGTGTGTGTGTGTGTGTGTGTGTGTGTGTGTGTGTGTGTGTGTGTGTGTGTGTGTACGCGCGCGCGCCCACGCAAACCGTAAAAAGATTCCCATACATAACTATCATTGACTAGGTTTGCTCTTGGACCGTATGAAATTGACATTCTCCTCCTCCCACCCCGACCACCGTTACTCCGCCATCCGAAAAGCTCCGATCGTTACGTCCTTGTCATCATCTCCTCCACCTCCTTCTCCTCCTCCTCCTCTTCCTCCCTCTCCTCCTCCTCCTCCTCCTGGTCCTCCTCCTCCTCCTCCTCCTCCTCCTCCTCCTCCTCCTCCTCCTCCTCCTCCTCTTCCTCCTCCTCCTTTCCCATCTTACCATCACTATCACTGTTCACCACCCCAAACGCTTGCCTGGCATTTGCTTGCTTGATCTATGAGGTCAGCCTCAGCACGCAGTGGCTGTATTAGCCGCCGCACCATTGTTTTTCTTTCAGCAGACACAAAACAAAGGACAGCAGAGAGCATCTCCGGACCAGACGAGGGAGTTAGACCTGGTGACATCATACATGTATCATTTTATCTCCTCCTCCTCCTCCTCCTGCTTGCCCCCATTTCAATCTCAAAAACAAGAACGAAGACGTTGTGTGTGTGTGTGTGTGTGTGTGTGTGTGTGTGTGTGTGTGTGTGTGTGTGTGTGTGTGTGTGTGTGTGTGTGTGTGTGAGTGAGTGACTGTGTATGTGTGTTATGATTGTGTGTGTGTGTGTGTGTGTGTGTGTTGTGTGTGTGTGTGTGTGTGTGTGTGTGTGTGTGGTGACTGTGTATGTGTGTTATGTTGTGTGTTGTGTGTGTGTGTGTGTGTGTGTGTGTGTGTGTGTGTGTGTGTGTGAGTGCGCGCGCGCGCGCACGTGTTTGTATATGTGTGTGTGCCTGGTTGCTTTTGTGTGTGTGTGTGTGTGTGTGTGTGTGTGTGTGTGTGTGTGTGTGTGTGTGAGTGAGTGAGTGAGTGAGTGAGTTAGTGACTGTGCATGTGTGTTGTGATTGTGTGTCTGTGTCTGTGTGTCTGTCTGTGTCTGTGTGTATTTGTTCATGTCTGTGTCTGTGTGACTGTGTGTGTGGTGTGTGGTGTGTGTGTGTGTGTGTGTGTGTGTGTGTGTGTGTTGTGTGTGTGTGTGATGAACAAATACGTAATGGAGAAAGCAATTGCAGGAGAAAAAACGCGCTGTCACTAAAACAATGACTTAGTGATAACTTCCAGAGAAGCAAGTTGGAGACCAGTTGGGAGGAGATAGGTGTAAGATGGAGAGAGAGGAGAGGATAAAATAGGATGATTACATCCTTCACCAGCAACATCTCACGACTACCATAGCCTACCTGACAAACCAAATACTTTGTTTGGCCGCCCTTGACTCCGCTTTCGTTCCCTTGGTGCTGTTCATCAGTCGAGCTCAACTGCTTGTCTTGGTGCAATCTTGGTGTTCAAGGCAAACCTGTCAGCTCTAATTGTGAGGAATTCTCACTTCCACTAGGAGAAGAAAAAAAAACAATACACCAGAGAGAGAGGGGAGAGAGAGAGAGGAGAGAGAGACTGACAGACAGCCAGCCAGCCAGACAGACAAACTGACAGACAGACAGACAGAGACAGAGAGAGGCAGAGAGAGAGAGAGAGAGAGGGAAGAGAGAGAGGGGCGAGAGAGGTTAGAGGGATGGAGAGAGAGGGGGGTGATAGAGAGAGGGTGAGAGAGAGAGGTGAGAGAGTGAGATGGAGAGAGAGAGAGAGAGAGAGAGAGAGAGAGAGGAGGGGGTGAGAGGGAGAAAGGATAGGAGACTCAGACTCCAAGATTCAAAGACTCAAATGGTTTATTCATAAGGCCATAGCCCCTTAGAAAGGGGAGATACATTAGAAGTCGTACATGTATATTGATCTTCTTCATGTTGCACAAACACTTCTGTTTGGAATGCCTTATACAAATAAATGGTAACGTTTTGACTGTGTTTGATGATGACATTGCCAATGTTAATTTGAACAGACCAGGATGGTTAAAATACTTTTGCGCAATGAGCTGTTCTCTAAGATCTCTTAATATTGGGCTAGAGGTACAAAACGAACTTCCTTTTTTTTTTTTAAAATTTCGACATGATGGACAGATCAAATTTCTTTCACATGACTGTGTATAGCTATTGCGATGAACAGCAAAATCAGATACACCAAATGTAAATCTAGTCAAAATGTGTTTGATTGCTTTTCTATCTTCATGGACATATAAACTGACAAACACCGTACATAGCTGTACCTTCTGTATAATTAAAATCACACAATTTTGTACGTGGGAGTTCCAATTTTGCCAGCTACAATTAATCGGTCTTTCTCGGAATATCTTCACAAAAACATTCATAATCCCAACACCTTGGTTGTCCCATACACAACCAAAGCCATTGTTTTATCCTTACCTTAGTCACCCAGTTTTTCTTTCCTCTGTCGTCTAAGAACGCTCTCTCTCTCTCTCTCTCTCTCTCTCCTCTCTCTCTCTCTCTCTCTCTCTCTCTCTCTCTCTCTCTCTCTCTCTCTCTCTCTCTCTCTCTCTCTCTCTCCCATTTGTTTTAACAGAAGGTTTTGCTTGTTTGTGTGTTCGCTGCCGTATTTTCAGATGGATGTTAGTCCTGTTTATTCCTCTTGGTGTTTAAACATATCGTGTCAATAGAGTTTTCCCCATTCCCTTTGGAGAGTGGAATGGCTTTCCTACACTACAAGGGCTTGGGGGCCCACAAATAGTGTATGCCCACACTACACGGGCTTGGGGGCCCACAAATAGTGTATTGCTACACTACAAGGGCTTGGGGGCCCACGAATAGTGTATTTCTACACTACAAGGGCTTGGGGGCCCACAAATAGTGTATTGCTACACTACAAGGGCTTGGGGGCCCACGAATGGTGTATTTCTACACTACAAGGGCTTGGGGGCCCACAAATAGTGTATTGCTACACTACAAGGGCTTGGGGGCCCACGAATGGTGTATTTCTACACTACAAGGGCTTGGGGGCCCACAAATAGTGTCTTCCTACACTACAAGGGCTTGGGGGCCCACGAATGGTGTATTTCTACACTACAAGGGCTTGGGGGCCCACAAATAGTGTCTTCCTACACTACAAGGGCTTGGGGGCCCACAAATAGTGTATTTCTACACTACAAGGGCTTGGGGGCCCACAAATAGTGTATTTCTACACTTCAAGGGCTTGGGGGCCCACAAATAGTGTATTCCTACACTTCAAGGGCTTGGGGGCCCACAAATAGTGTATTCCTACACTACAAGGGCTTGGGGGCCCACAAATAGTGTATTTCTACACTACAAGGGCTTGGGGGCCCACAAATAGTGTATTCCTACACTTCAAGGGCTTGGGGGCCCACAAATAGTGTATTTCTACACTACAAGGGCTTGGGGGCCCACAAATAGTGTATGTCTACACTACAAGGGCTTGGGGGCCCACAAATAGTGTATTCCTACACTACAAGGGCTTGGGGGCCCACAAATAGTGTATTCCTACACTACAAGGGCTTGGGGGCCCACAAATAGTGTATTTCTTCCTCCTCATCCTGACATCGATTTATCACTCTTCCTTCTTTTCTGTGCTGTGTTCTTTGTCTCTGTGACATCGATTTATCACTCTTCCTTCTTTTCTGTGCTGTGTTCTTTGTCTCTGTGACATCGATTTATCACTCTTCCTTTTTTTCTGTGCTGTGTTCTTTGTCTCTGTGACATCGATTTATCACTCTTCCTTCTTTTCTGTGCTGTGTTCTTTGTCTCTGTGACATCGATTTATCACTCTTCCTTTTTTTCTGTGCTGTGTTCTTTGTCTCTGTGACATCGATTTATCACTCTTCCTTCTTTTTGTGCTGTGTTCTTTGTCTCTGTGACATCGATTTATCACTCTTCCTTCTTTTCTGTGCTGTGTTCTTTGTCTCTGTGACGTGCTATATTCTTATGCTCTCTGTTTGTCTGTCTGTCTGTCCGTCTGCCTGCCTGCCTACCTGTCTGTCCGTTTGTCTGTCTGTCTTTCTCTCTGCCTGTGTGTCTCTGTCTGTCTGTCTGTGTTTTGTGTGTATGTGTCTGTCTTCGTGTTTGTCTGTCCGTATAACTGTGCGGGTGTCTGTCTGTCTGTGTATCTGTCGGTCTGTATAACTCTGTGTGTGTGTGTGTGTGTGTGTGTGTGTGTGTGTGTGTGTGTGTGTGTGTGTGTGTGTGTGTTGTGTGTGTGTGACCGTGTCTGTTTGTTTGTTTGCTTGCTTGCTTGTTTGTGCTTGTATGTTTATGAAAGTGGGTTTGTTAATCTTTGTGCGTGTATTCGTGAGTGCGCGCACGCACGTGTGTACATATGTTTATGTGCATATCTGCGTCTCTGTAAAATGATTTGGAAATAGCTTTTTAAATCAGTTTTTCTATGGTTGTTTGTAGGATCCATATCTACAAGTCAGATCTTCAGACTGAAAACAGTTTTTCTATGGTTGTTTGTAGGATCCATATCTACAAGTCAGATCTTCAGACTGAAAACTAAACGAAAGTCCCAGATCAAACCGTTTACAGACGAAAACGATAGTGCAAGTGGGGACGCAATTTTGGTTAGTGAAAAGAGTAACTTATGTGCGCAGGGGTAGCGTCTTTAGCTGATGCGCTATTTGTTTCCTGTTGTCGTTTTGAAATCTATTCCCATGTGTGTTCCCAACAGTAGTCTTTATTGTTTGGACATGGACACATTCATTTGTCTTGTTTACCTTCCCCTTGTAGAACATCCCTTTCTATCATTTAGACAAATCAACCTTTTGTCCCTTGGTTTCGCTTTAAATACATGGGTTTTGTCAGCTGGCATTAATCATACGGTGCATTGTGTTGGTTGCTGACGTTGAGTGTGCTGTATGATGTGTGCAATGCCTGATTATTATTTTGTCAGACTCGTGTTTACTATTCGTTTGTTTGATTTCGTTTTAGTTTAGTCCAGTGTGACCTTTGTTTAGTTTGTGGCACCCTTTGCAACTTCCCTTTTGAGGCTATCAAGTTTTTCTCATTCTTGTGCTTACATTCTTTAGAGGTTGATTATTTTGTCAAACTTGGACCTTAGAACCTCCTCACCAGCACAAGTCGTACATATACTGTGGTTTGATATACAGTACAACTTTGGTTTTTGTTGGCAATCCAGAACTGGTGGGGGGGGGGGGGGGGGGGGGGGGGTAGTGGTGGGGTGTGTGGTTAATTTGTAGTCGAATGACATAGCAGTTGAAACTGGACTTTAAGAGGAAAAAAGTCAACGCCGATGGCTTTTTTGTCATGCAAATTTTACACACACACACACACACACATACACACACGCGCACGCACGCACGCACGCACGCACGCACGCACTCACGCACGCACGCACGCACGCACGCACGCACGCACGCACACACACACACACACACACACACACACACACACACACACACACACCCTCTAGTGGGTAGTATAATGACGTTGGCATGACTGGTTTGTTTGGTGAAACACATTTGTTGTTCGGGGTAGCGGCGCTGAGGGACCAGCTAAACTTCGTTTAGTTACAAACTTTGAATTCCCCCGGAAGCCAAATCCTTTGTTACTGTTCCCCCTCACCCCCACCCCACCCCATCCCCACTCCCTTGCCTGAATTGTTCCCCTGCTACCTTCTTCCTCCGCTCACACGTCTCCCATCATCTCCACCCCCTATTCTCCCCCTCCGCCTCCATGTAGCCTGCTGTGTGATCATCATCTCCACCCCCTATTCTCCCCCTCCGCCTCCATGTAGCCTGCTGTGTGATCATCATCTCCACCCCGTATTCTCCCCCTCCGCCTCCATGTAGCCTGCTGTGTGATCATCATCTCCACCCCCTATTCTCCCCCTCCGCCTCCATGTAACCTGCTGTGTGATCATCATCTCCACCCCCTATTCTCCCCCTCCGCCTCCATGTAGCCTGCTGTATGATCATCATCTCCACCCCCTATTCTCCCCCTCCGCCTCCATGTAGCCTGCTGTGTGATCATCATCTCCACCCAGTATTCTCCCCCTCCGCCTCCATGTAGCCTGCTGTGTGATCATCATCTCCACCCCCTATTCTCCCCCTCCGCCTCCATGTAGCCTGCTGTATGATCATCATCTCCACCCCCTATTCTCCCCCTCCGCCTCCATGTAGCCTGCTGTATGATCATCATCTCCACCCCGTATTCTCCCCCTCCGCCTCCATGTAGCCTGCTGTATGATCATCATCTCCACCCCCTATTCTCCCCCTCCGCCTCCATGTAGCCTGCTGTATGATCATCATCTCCACCCCGTATTCTCCCCCTCCGCCTCCATGTAGCCTGCTGTATGATCATCATCTCCACCCCCTATTCTCCCCCTCCGCCTCCATGTAGCCTGCTGTATGATCATCATCTCCACCCCCTATTCTCCCCCTCCGCCTCCATGTAGCCTGCTGTATGATCATCATCTCCACCCCCTATTCTCCCCCTCCGCCACCATGTAGCCTGCTGTATGATCATCATCTCCACCCCGTATTCTCCCCCTCCGCCTCCATGTAGCCTGCTGTATGATCATCATCTCCACCCCCTATTCTCCCCCTCCGCCTCCATGTAGCCTGCTGTGTGATCATCATCTCTACCCCCTATTCTCCCCCTCCGCCTCCATGTAGCCTGCTGTATGATCATCATCTCCACCCCGTATTCTCCCCCTCCGCCTCCATGTAGCCTGCTGTATGATCATCATCTCCACCCCGTATTCTCCCCCTCCGCCTCCACGTAGCCTGCTGTATGATCATCATCTCCACCCCGTATTCTCCCCCTCCGCCTCCATGTAGCCTGCTGTATGATCATCATCTCCACCCCGTATTCTCCCCCTCCGCCTCCATGTAGCCTGCTGTATGATCATCATCTCCACCCCGTATTCTCCCCCTCCGCCTCCACGTAGCCTGCTGTATGATCATCATCTCCACCCCTATTCTCCCCCTCCGCCTCCATGTAGCCTGCTGTATGATCATCATCTCCACCCCGTATTCTCCCCCTCCGCCTCCATGTAGCCTGCTGTATGATCATCATCTCCACCCCGTATTCTCCCCCTCCGCCTCCATGTAGCCTGCTGTGTGATCATCATCTCCACCCCGTATTCTCCCCCTCCGCCTCCATGTAGCCTGCTGTATGATCATCATCTCCACCCCGTATTCTCCCCCTCCGCCTCCATGTAGCCTGCTGTATGATCATCATCTCCACCCCGTATTCTCCCCCTCCGCCTCCATGTAGCCTGCTGTATGATCATCATCTCCACCCCCTATTCCCCCCTCCTTCTCCATGTAGCCTGCTGTATGATCATCATCTCCACCCCCTATTCTCCCCCTCCGCCTCCATATAGCCTGCTGTATGATCATCATCTCCACCCCCTATTCTCCCCCTCCGCCTCCATGTAGCCTGCTGTATGATCATCATCTCCACCCCCTATTCTCCCCCTCCGCCTCCATGTAACCTGCTGTATGATCATCATCTCCACCCCGTATTCTCCCCCTCCGCCTCCATGTAGCCTGCTGTATGATCATCATCTCCACCCCGTATTCTCCCCCTCCGCCTCCACGTAGCCTGCTGTATGATCATCATCTCCACCCCGTATTCTCACCCTCCGCCTCCATGTAGCCTGCTGTATGATCATCATCTCCACCCCGTATTCTCCCCCTCCGCCTCCATGTAGCCTGCTGTATGATCATCATCTCCACCCCGTATTCTCACCTTCCGCGTCCATGTAGCCTGCTGTGTGATCATCATCTCCACCCCGTATTCTCACCCTCCGCCTTCATGTAGCCTGCTGTATGATCATCATCTCCACCCCGTATTCTCACCTTCCGCGTCCATGTAGCCTGCTGTGTGATCATCATCTCCACCCCGTATTCTCCCCCTCCGCCTCCATGTAGCCTGCTGTATGATCATCATCTCCACCCCGTATTCTCACCTTCCGCGTCCATGTAGCCTGCTGTGTGATATGCCAGAGGGCGGTCCATTGTTTGTTTCCTTCCCGTTAGCTCATATTCTCTGCGGATCCCCCCTCCCTCCTACCCTCCCCGCACCCTCCCCGCCTCCGCGACGTTCACTATGAATGATCCTGTCTCCTTCCCAGCACCAACAGCTCAACGGGAGCCATGGACTCAGACCACTGTGAGGTGGCTCACCAGAGAAGACTTGGCCCTGCCTCCGAGTTCAGCTCCTCAGCTTGTTCAGCGAGTGCCTTAGGATGATTTCACTGGTGTTCAGGGGGTGATTTCACTGGTGTTCAGGGGTGACTTCACTGGTGTTTGGGGGTGATTTCACTGGTGTTCAGGGGGTGATTTCACTGGTGTTCAGGGGGTAATTTCACTAGTGTTCAGGGGTGATTTCATTGGTGTTCAGGGGTGATTTCACTGGTGTTCACGGGTGTGATTTCACTGGTGTTCACGGGGGTGATTTCATTGGTGTTCAGGGGTGATTTCACTGGTGTTCAGGGTGATTTCACTGGTGTTCAGGGGGTGATTTCATTGGTGCTCAGGGGATGATTTCATTGGTGTTCAAGGGTCTTTTCACTGGTGTTCAGGGGGGTGATTCACTGGTGTTCAGAGGAGATTTGAGCGTTGTTCAGGGGGTGATTTCACTGGTGTTCAGGGGTGATTTCATTGGTGTTCAGGGGTGATTTGACTGGTGTTCAGGGGTGATTTGACTGGTGTTCAGGGGGTGATTTTACTGGTGTTCAGGGGGTGATTTTACTGGTGTTCAGAGGGTGATTTCACTGGTGTTCAGGGATGTTTTCACTGGTGTTCAAGGGTGATATCACTGGTGTTCAGGGGATGATTTCACTCGTGTTCAGGGGGTGGTTTCACTGGTGTTCAGGGATAATTTCACTGGTGTTCAGGTGTAATTTTACTGGTAATGATGGGTGATTTTACTGGCGTTCAGGGGTGATTTCACTGGCGTTCAGGGAGTCATTTCACTGATGTTCAGGGGTGACTTCACTAGTGTTCAGCGAGTGATTTCACTGGCGTTCAGAGAGTGCCTTTGGATGACTTCAATGGTGTTCAGGGGTTATTTCACTGGTGTTCTAGGGTTCTTTCACCGGTGTTCAGTGGATACTTCACTGGTGTTCAGGGGTTCTTTCACGGATGATCAGGGGTGATTTCACTGGTGTTCAGGGGGTGATTTTACTGGTGTTCAGGGGTGATTTCACTGGCGTTCAGGGGGTGATTTTACTGGTGTTCAGAGGTGATTTCACTGGTGTTCAGGGGTGATTTCACTGGCGTTCAGGGGGCGATTTTACTGGTGTTCAGAAGCGATTTCACTGGTGTTCAGGGGTGATTTCACTGGCGTTCAGGGGGTGATTTTACTGGCGTTCAGGGGTGATTTCATTGGTGTTCAGGGGGTGATATCTCCCTCAGGGAGTCTTTTCACTGATGTCCAGGTGTGATTTCACTAATATTCAGGGAGTGATTTCACTGGCGTTCAGGGAGTGCCTTGGGATGATTTCACTGGTGTTCAGGGGTGATTTCACTGGTGTTCAGAGGTGACTTCACTGGTGTTCAGAAGTGATTTCACTGGTGTTCAGTGGAGACTTCACTGGTGTTCAGGGGGTTCTTTCACGGGTGATCAGGAGTGATTTCACTGGTGTTCAGGGGGTGATTTCACTGGTGTTCAATGAAGATTTCACTGGTGTTCAGGGGTGATTTAACTGGTGTTTAGGGGTGATTTCACTGGTGTTCAGGGGTGAGTTCACTAGTGTTCACGGGGTGATTTCATTAGTGTTCAGGGGTGATTTCACTGGTGTTCAATGAAGATTTCACTGGTGTTCAGGGTGATTTAACTGGTGTTTAGGGGTGATTTCACTGGTGTTCAGGGGTGAGTTCACTAGTGTTCACGGGGTGATTTCATTAGTGTTCAGGGGTGATTTCACTGGTGTTCATGGGGTGATTTCCAGGTGTTCAGGGGGTGATTTTACTGGTGTTCAGGGGTGATTTCACTGGCGTTCAGGGGGTGATTTCACTGGTGTTCAGAGGTGATTTCACTGGTGTTCAGGGGTGATTTCACAGGCGTTCAGGGGCAATTTCATTGGTGTTCAGGGGGTGATATCTCTGGCCCTCAGGGAGTCTTTTCACTGATGTTCAGGGGGTGATTTCACTAATATTTAGGAAGTAATTTTAATGGCGTTCAGGGAGTGCCTTGGGATGATTTCACTGGTGTTCAGGGGTGATTTCACTAGTGTTCAAAGGTGACTTTACTAGTGTTCAGAAGTGATTTCACTAGTGTTCAGTGGAGACTTCACTGGTGTTCAGGGGGTTCTTTCACGGGTGATTAGGGTGATTTCACTGGTGTTCAGGGGGTGATTTCACTGGTGTTCAGGGAGGATTTAACTGGTGTTCAGTGAAGATTTCACTGGTGTTCAGGGGTGATTTCACTGGTGTTCAGGAGGTGATTTCATTGGTGTTCAGGGGTGATTTAACTGGTGTTCAGGGGGTTCTTTCACTGGTGTTCATGGGTGACTTCACTGGTGTTAAGGGGGTGATTTCACTGGTGTTCAGGGGGTTCTTTCACTGGTGTTCAGGGGTGATTTCACTGGTGTTCAGGGGGTTCTTTCACTGGTGTTCAGGGGTGGTTTCACTGGAGTTCGGGGTAATTTCAATTGGTGTTCAGGGGTCCGAAAGTGGAGGGCGTGGAGTAGACCTAGTGGAGGGCGTGGAGTGGACCTAGCGGAGGGCGTAGAGTGGACCTAGTGGAGGGCATTCAGTGGACCAAGTTGAGGGCATTGAGTGGACCTAGTGGAGAGCATGGAGTGGACCTAGTGGAGGGTGTGGACTGGACCTAGTGGAGGGCGTGGAGTGGACCTAGTGGAGGGCGTGGAGTGGACCTAGTGGAGGGCGTAGAGTGGACCTAGTGGAGGGCGTGGAGTGGACCTAGTGGAGGGCGTGGAGTGGACCTAGTGGAGGGCGTGGAGTGGACAGAGAGAAGGGCGTAGAGTTGACCTAGTGGAGGGCGTGGAGTGGACTTAGTGGAGGGCGTGGAGTGGACCTAGTGGAGCGCGCGGAGTGGACGGAGTGGAGGGCGTGGAGTGGACCTAGTGGAGGGCGTGGAGTGGACCTAGTGGAGGGTGTGGAGTGGACAGAGAGGAGGGTGTGGAATGGACAGAGAGGAGGGCGTGGAGTGGACAGAGAGGAGGGCGTGGAGTGGACCTAGTGGAGGGCGTGGAGTGGACAGAGAGGAGGGCGTGGAGTGGACAAAGAGGAGGGCGTGGAGTGGACCTAGTGGAGGGCGTGGAGTGGACGGAGTGGAGGGCGTGGAGTGGACCTAGTGAAGGGCGTGGAGTGGACAGAGAGGAGGGCGTGGAGTGGACCTAGTGGAGGGCGTGGTGTGGACAGTGTGGAGGGCGTGGAGTGGACCTAGTGGAGGGCGTGGAGTGGACGAGTGGAGGTCGTGGAGTGGACCTAGTGGAGGGCGTGGAGTGAACCTGGTGGAGGGCGTGGAGTGGACAGAGGGAGAGCGTGGAGTGGACAGAGTAGAGGGCGTGGAGGTGAACCTGGTGGAGGGCGTGGAGTGGACAGAGTGGAGGGCGTGGAGTGGACCTAGTGGAGGGCGTGGAGTGGACAGAGAGGAGGGCGTGGAGTGGACGGAGTGGAGGGCGTGGAGTGGACGGAGTGGAGGGCGTGGAGTGGACATAGTGGAGGGCGTGGAGTGGACAGAGAGGAGGGCGTGGAGTGGACCTAGTGGAGGGCGTGGAGCGGACAGAGTGGAGGGCGTGGAATGGACCTAGTGGAGGGCGTGGAGTGGACCTAGTGGAGGGCGTGGAGTGGACGGAGTGGAGGGCGTGGAGCGGACGGAGTGGAGGGCGTGGAGTGGACAGAGTGGAGGGCGTGGAGTTGAAGGCATGGAGTGCCTGGAGTGGACGGAGTGGAGGGCATTGTATGGACGGAGTTGAGGGCGTGGAGTGGACGGAGCAGAGGGCGTGGAGTGGACGGAGTGGAGGGCGTGGAGTGGACGGAATTGAAGGCGTGGAGTGGACGGAGCAGAGGGAGTGGACGTGGACGGAGTGGAGGGCATTGAGTGGACGGAGTTGAGTGCGTGGAGTGGACGGAGTTGAGGGCGTGGAGTGGACGGAGGTGCGGGCGTGGAGTGGACGGAGCAGAGGGCGTGGAGTGGACGGAGTGGAGGGCATTGAGTGGACGGAGTGGAGGGCGTGGAGTGGACGGAGTGGAGGGCATGAAGGGCGTAGGGGGGGGGGGGGGGGGGCACGAAGCTGAAATCTGGTGGTGCCGTCTTCCTTGATGATCGATAAGGATCGGGGGCAATGACGAGCAGCTGTAATCCCATCCATCTTCGTTCCTTTACATGCCTGTGACTTACTCCTCCCCCCCCCCCCTCCCCCCACCCCTATCCCTTCGTCCTTCATCCCTCCGCGCTACCTTCATCCCCCACCACCACCACCCCTGTTAACCCAGTTTCTCCCCCCCCCCCCCCCCCCCCACCTAAGCCTGCCTCCCAGAGCAGTATCGTCGATCAAATACGCCTTCTTTCTTTTTTCTTTCCCGTCAGCTCGCCTTTCTGAAGTTCAGTTCGTTTTGAAAGCTATAAAAATATATATTTCCCTGTGTCATTCCACGCTTATTTGTGTTCATTAGAATTTTCCTTCCGATTAGTTAGCTGTGCTCTTTGGCACATACCCAAACGATCAGTTAGCGGTGCTCTTTGGCACATACCCAAACGATCAGTTAGCAGTGTGCTCTTTGACACATACCCAAACGATCAGTTAGCGGTGCTCTTTGGCACATACCCAAACGAGTTCAAAGGCTAAATACAAAACGTTTTTCGGCGGCATGCGTTTTGGGATATCCTCATTTTCCTTAAAAGTGTGATGCAAAGAGATTTACAAGAGAATAAATCAAAGAAAGGAAGTTCAAAAAAGAAGAAGGAACGAAAACGGTAAAGAAGATAGGGAATTAATGGTGGAAAGAAAGGAAGGAAGGAATTAAAGGAAGAACGAAACAAAGAGAGGGGAAAAAAGAGAGCAAGGAAGGAATTAAAGAAAGAAAGAACAAGAGATATAAAAAGGGTGAAAATAACAAAGAAAAAGAGAAATCACAGAAATTAGGAAGGAATTTTAAAAAGGGATGAAAAAGAAAGAAATGCAACATGCATTTCCTGGATCCCTTTCAAATGATTTAGCAAATGAAAATGGACACCTTTTAAACACGATGCCAAACAAAATCTCTCTCTCTCTCTCTCTCTCTCTCTCTCTCTCTCTCTCTCTCTCTCTCTCTCTCTCTCTCTCTCTCTCTCTCTCTCTCCGTAAATATGTGTGTATATGTGTGTGTGTGTGTGTGTGTGTGTGTGTGTGTGTGTGTGTGTGTGTGTGTGTGTGTGTGTGTGTCTGAATATATGAATATTCTCTCTCTCTCTCTCTCTCTCTCTCTCTCTCTCTCTCTCTCTCTCCTCCCTCTCTCTCTCTCTCTTCTCTCTCTCTCTCTCTTCTCTCTCTCTCTCTCTCTCTCTCTCTCTCTCTGTGTGTGTGTGTGTGTGTGTGTGTGTGTGTGTGTGTGTGTGTGTGTGTGTGTGTGTGTGTGTGTGTGTGTGTGTGTTTAACTCATAACAGAGTTTGAAAAATATTCAACATTTCTTTTTAGTGCTTATTTCCGGTATAAAATTAAATGTAGAATTCAAAATGCATAAACCACCGGGCGTTGTTATTGTTATATGACAACAAAAGCAAACTACCACCGGGCGTTGTTATTGTTATATGACAACAAAAGTAAACTTACCGGGCAGCCTACCAAATGCAACACACTACACAATGGACACAACATGTTTCGACCTACTGGACTTCTTCAGGAAGGACAAATAACAATCTAAACAATGTAAACAAAAGACGAACAATAGTCCCTTATCTCTTTGACCTCAGTGCAACATGCAGACTTAGGTGAAAAGGGGAAACTAGGAATGAAACTAAAACCAAGAGGGAAGAAGTTGTAGAGGAGAAGATAGAAATAGCAGCAGCAGCAGCAGCAGCAGCAGCAGCATCACCGTCTCCTCCTCCTTATCATCGTCATCCCGATCATCGTCATCATTATCATCATTATCAACATCATCATCGTCGTCGTCGTCGACGTCGTCATCGTCGTCCTCGTCGTCGTCGTCGTCATCATCATCATTGTCATCATCACACCATCACCATCATCTATATCATCAACATTATCAATACGATCATTAGAACAAGAAAGAAAAATGAGAAACCTCCACAAACAACTCAAGTACATCTCTCTGGAAATCAGCCGTCACCGAAGGCTAAACACAAATCTTCAAGGTCAAAAGAAGCAATACTCAGTTGGTAGAGCGCCTGACTCGTAATCTTGGTGATCCTGGGGTTGCGGGTTCGAATCTCCGCCGGGGCGTTTCGGTACAGGGGGATTTTTCCCTCGGAGTTAACATTAGTTCTGACTCCATTTCCCATACAGTCCTTCGAATGAGACTATAAACCGAGGTTCCGTGTGTGAACGCACGCATAATATCTTGCACACACGTAAAATCCCATCACCAGCTTTCGGAAGAGTAGGCCAGTTTGGCCGTTGGTATGGATGACACGTTACACACAGCATGCACCCTGCGTAAGAAATGGAAAGAGTGAAGGAAGTAAAGAAACTGAGTGAACGATATTGAACGATATTGACTGGATGACACGGGAAACGACTGAATGAAGCGCCAGCTGGCAGCTCTTCAGTCGGCACTACCCAGGTAGGCAGCCCGTTGTGTAAGCGAGTGTTGATTGTAAAGCGCTTAGAGCTTGGTCTCTAGCCGAGAATAGGCGCTATATAAGTATTCATTATTATTATTATTGTTAATTAAGACACGCAACTCGCCTGTGGAGCCATCATCAAGATCTACCGATCTCATCTGTTCGTGGGTCATCCATCAAAAAGATTCACACATCTCACCTTCATATGAATTATTATTATGAACCAGCCGTGTCTCCCTGATGAGTTCCGATCCAGCGGACGAAAGGCCTCGGAGCAGGCAATACAAATAGATCTGTCTTCGAAAGGGATTACAATGGTCCCCTCATGCAACTAGTGAAAAGTTTTCATATTTACAATATATTTTCTTAATTTCATGTTCCCAGTTTCTCCATCTTCAACCCCCCCCCCCCCCCCCCCCAAAGTCCAAATCTTTGCCAAGTCATTACTATGAAGACAATTGAGTTGTTGGCCTGCGCTTGGTTTTTCCCCCACTAATAGATTGTTCGTCTTTGTATTTGTCTGACTTTATTCAAGTTTAAAAGGCTGTGCCAGTCTTGAATAAAAGTTACTCTGTGTTAGGTTTTCTTACGGGAGCAAAGGTTACCCTGCTTGTTTACTGTTTATTATTATTACGACGAAAAAGCGGAAGAGCACACAAAACAAAGTGTGAAGTAACGCAGTTTTAATGCACGACACAAAACAGGACAAGAAATTTTTGGCAATATGCCTTCCTCAGCGACAAAACAATAAAACAGTACAGACATTAACATGCGCAATACTCCCCTTGTGAAGCCAAACCACTTTGTGTGCTCTTCCGTTTTTTCGTCGTGTTCCGGTAACGCTGCAGTGTGTTTCATTTGCCTCTTGTTTAGTAGTAGTAGTAGTAGTAGTAGTAGTAGTAGTAGTAGTAGTAGTAGTAGTAGTAGTAGTAGTAGTAGTAGTGTTGTTGTGATTATTATAGCTCTTATTATTGTCATCTTTATTGTTGTTATCAGTATTATATTATTATTATTATTATTATCATTATTATTATTATTATTATTATTAGATAAAGAAGAAGAAGAAGAAAAAGAACAACAACAACAACAACAACAACAACAACAACAAACAACAACATAATGATATAATGATGATGATGATGATGATGGTGATGATGATGATGATGATGATGAAGATGATGATGATGATGATGATGATGATGATGATGATGAATGTAATAATAATAAAAATAATGATGATAATGATAATAGTAATAACGATAATGATAATAGTAATAATCATTATCATTGTTATTATTACACCAACAACGACAACAATTATAATGATACTGGCAAGAATGGCAATGATGATGATGATGATGATGATGATGATGATGATGATGATGATGATGATGATGATGAAATAATGTAATAATAATAAAAATAATGATGATAATGATAATGGTAATAATGATAATGATAATATGATAATAGTAATAATCATTATTATTGTTATTATTACACCAACAACGACAACAATTATATGATACTGGCAAGAATGGCAATGATGATGATGATGATGATGATGATGATGATGATGATGATGATGATGATGATGATGATGATGATGACGACGACGACGACGACGGCGACGACTACGATGACGACGACGATGGTGATGATGATGATGGTGATGATGATGATGATGATCATGATGATGATGATGATGATCATGATGATCATGATGATCATGATGTTATTGTCAGTGATTTTTATGGTATTAATTCGAATATACAAAGGAACGCCTTAAATGTTTCCAGCTGTCAGAGACACGATAAAGGAAAAACGATTACGATTCTCGAGATTTCTTCTCCCTTAAATAACAGAACAACTATATGGTTCTGTACAGGATGATATCCAATACAAAAACATGATACACAACGACATTTACCCATTCCTATTCCTATTTCACAATACGCGTCCCTGTCTGGTCACATATTTGCTGTGATATGTTTTATTTCATATTTATTTATGTCATCTACAAAAGTATGTTATATCCCTAGGTCTCCTTTGGATTCATTTATTACTTTTTGGTATCATACAGAAAAAAAAACTGTTTGGGGGCTGTCTGTACTATTAAGACTTTATACTGATGGTAGATATGAAGAGAACGTGTTCCAATATGTACCGCCAATGCATACGATGCTTGATTTGTATATACGCAAGGGTATTTCTGTTGTCATTCGTTAGAAATTTATAATAGAATAGCCTGCATTTTCACCGACACAGTCTTCTATTCGAGTTTTGCTTAAACGTCTCTCTGACACTCTGTTTCCTCTGTCTGCCTCTTTCTTGGCTGTTAGTATCTGACATTCTGTTTCCTCTGTCTGCCTCTTTCCTGGCTGTTAGTCTCTGACACTCTGTTTCCTCTGTCTGCCTCTTTCCTGGCTGTTAGTCTCTGACACTCTGTTTCCTCTGTCTGCCTCTTTCCTGGCTGTTAGTCTCTGACACTCTGTTTCCTCTGTCTGCCTCTTTCCTGGCTGTTAGTCTCTGACACTCTGTTTCCTCTGTCTGCCTCTTTCCTGGCTGTTAGTCTCTGACACTCTGTTTCCTCTGTCTGCCTCTTTCCTGGCTGTTAGTCTCTGACACTCTGTTTCCTCTGTCTGCCTCTTTCCTGGCTGTTAGTCTCTGACACTCTGTTTCCTCTGTCTGCCTCTTTCCTGGCTGTTAGTCTCTGACACTCTGTTTCCTCTGTCTGCCTCTTTCCTGGCTGTTAGTCTCTGACACTCTGTTTCCTCTGTCTGCCTCTTTCCTGGCTGTTAGTCTCTGACACTCTGTTTCCTCTGTCTGCCTCTTTCCTGGCTGTTAGTCTCTGACACTCTGTTTCCTCTGTCTGCCTCTTTCCTGGCTGTTAGTCTCTGACACTCTGTTTCCTCTGTCTGCCTCTTTCCTGGCTGTTAGTCTCTGACACTCTGTTTCCTCTGTCTGCCTCTTTCCTGGCTGTTAGTCTCTGACACTCTGTTTCCTCTGTCTGCCTCTTTCCTGGCTGTTAGTCTACTGTTCATTGCTCATCACTACATGTTTGTCTGTCCCTCCCCCACCTCTCTCTCCCTCCCTCTCTCTCTCTCTCCCTCTCTCTCTCTCTCTCTCAATCTCTCTCTCTCTCTCTCTCTCTCTCTCTCTCTCTCTCTCTCTCTCTACATGGGACGAAGAGGTGGATATGGAGGATGGGGGGAGAGGGGCGAGGAGGGGGCTAGGGGCAGGGGAAAGTAGGACGTGGGAGTGGGAGGAGGAAGTGGGGGTGAGGGGGGTGGACAAGGAAGAAGGGAAATGGAAGCGTATTTCTCTTCTTTTAAAGTTTTTGTCCCTCGCATTAGGGTAAGAATGATGTTGAAGAACTCTGTGTTGGCTGTAATTGGTGCATTAGTCCCTCCTTTGGTGCAGGTACCTTCCGACAGTGGCTTATTTCATATTCCACTACTACAAGACCAGAGCTGGATGTAATTATAAGGACTGAACTTGCTTATCTATTACCCTTGTTAACCGAGAGTTTGTCCTCTCTCTCTCTCTCTCTCTCTCTCTCTCTCTCTCTCTCTCTCTCTCTCTCTCTCTCTCACACACACACACACACACACACACGCACACACATACACACGCACACACACGCACATACAAATATACACATTTACATACACACTTGCATACACACTTACCTACACACACACACATAAACACGCATGCATACACACACACAAACACGCATGCATACACACACATGACGCACACATGCTCATGCCTGCCCGCGCGCTCGCGCGCGCGCGCGCGCACACACACACACACACGCACACACACAGATAGAGAGAGAGAGAGGGGGGAAATATATAGATAACTACACACGTATATAGATGCAGATGAATATAGCTATAGAAACATAGACAAATAGATATCCGTATTAGTCCACGTGATTACCGGTACAAAAGAAGGTTATTAAGGACGTCGGGGGTGAGGAGACAGGTCTGCTATTGATTGAAACTGGAAACCTCTTGTCATCAGGAAGCCTACTCTCTCCAGGACAGCCAAGGAGCCGGCCATAGAGAGGGGGATTGGATGGAAATAAGGAGAAGACGAAGAAGGCAACAAAGGAACGAACGAATGGACAGATCAATGAA
>CM065721.1:85563461-85575961 GCA_033310375.1 Conus canariensis
GTAGTGTGAGGCCCATGGCTAGAGTTCAACAAGGAAAGGTGAACAGAGTGAGGACCATGGCTAGATGAGTTCAATGAAAAGTGAGCACTGTGAGGACCATTGCTAGATGAGTTCAAGAAGGAAAGGTGAGCAGGGTGCGGACCATAGCTAGATGAGTTCAAGGAAAGTTGAGCAATGTGAGGACCATTGCTAGAGTTCAACAAGGAAAGGTGAGCAGTGTGAGGACCATGGCTAGATGAGTTCAACAAGGAAAGGTGAGCAGTGTGAGGACCATAGCTAGATGAGTTCAACAAGGAAAGGTGAGCAGTGTGAGAACCATGGCTAGATGAGTTCAATGAAAGGTGAGCAATGTGAGGACCATGGCTAGAGTTCAACAAGGAAAGGTGAGCAGTGTGAGGACCATGGCTAGATGAGTTCAACAAGGAAAGGTGAGCAGTGTGAGGACCATGGCTAGAGTTCAACAAGGAAAGGTGAGCAGTGTGAGGGACCATGGCTAGATGAGTTCAACAAGGAATGGTGAGCAGTGTGAGGACCATGGCTAGAGTTCAACAAGGAAACGTGAGCAGAGTGAGGAACATGGCTAGATGAGTTCAATGAAAGGTGAGCAGTGTGAGAACCATGGCTAGAGTTCAACAAGGAAAGGTGAGCAGAGTGAGGACCATGGCTAGATGAGTTCAACAAGGAAAGGTGAGCAGAGTGAGGACCATGGCTAGAGTTCAACAAGGAAAGGTGAGCAGTGTGAGAACCATGGCTAGATGAGTTCAACAAGGAAAGGTGAGCAGTGTGAGGACCATGGCTAGATGAGTTCAATGAAAGGTGAGCAGTGTGAGGACCATGGCTAGATGAGTTCAATGAAAAGTGAGCAGTGTGAGGACCATGGCTAGATGAGTTCAACAAGGAAAGGTGAGCAGTGTGAGGACCATAGCTAGATGAGTTCAACAAGGAAAGGTGAGCAGTGTGAGAACCATGGCTAGATGAGTTCAATGAAAGGTGAGCAATGTGAGGACCATGGCTAGAGTTCAACAAGGAAAGGTGAGCAGTGTGAGGACCATGGCTAGATGAGTTCAACAAGGAAAGGTGAGCAGTGTGAGGACCATGGCTAGAGTTCAACAAGGAAAGGTGAGCAGTGTGAGGACCATGGCTAGATGAGTTCAACAAGGAAAGGTGAGCAGTGTGAGGACCATGGCTAGAGTTCAACAAGGAAACGTGAGCAGAGTGAGGAACATGGCTAGATGAGTTCAATGAAAGGTGAGCAGTGTGAGAACCATGGCTAGAGTTCAACAAGGAAAGGTGAGCAGAGTGAGGACCATGGCTAGATGAGTTCAGTGAAATGTGAGCAGCGTGAGGACCATGGCTAGATGAGTTCAATGAAAGGTGAGCAGTGTGAGGACCATGGCTCGATGAATTCAACAAGGAAAGGTGAGCAATGTGAGGACCATGGCTAGATGAGTTCAATGAAAGGTGAGCAGAGTGAGGACCATGGCTAGATGAGTTCAATGAAAGGTGAGCAGAGTGAGGACCATGGCTAGAGTTCAACAAGGAAAGGTGAGCAGAGTCAGGACCATGGCTAGATGAGTTCAACAAGGAAAGGTGAGCAGAGTGAGGATCATGTCTAGATGAGTTCAACAAGGAAAGGTGCGCAGAGTGAGGAACATGGCTAGATGAGTTCAACAAGGAAAGGTGCGCAGAGTAAGGACCATGGCTAGAGTTCAACAAGGAAAGGTGAGCAGTGTGAGAACCATGGCTAGATGAGTTCACCAAGGAAAGGTGAGCAGAGTGAGGACCATGGCTAGATTTCAAGAAGGAAAGGTGAGCAGAGTAAGGACCATGGCTAGAGTTCAACAAGGAAATGTGAGCAGTGTGAGGACCATGGCTAGATGAGTTCAAGGAAAGGTGAGCAGAGCGAGGACCATGGCTAGAGTTCAACAAGGAAAGGTGAACAGAGTGACGACCATGGCTAGATGAGTTCAACAAGGAAAGGTGAGCAGTGTGAGGACAATGACTAGATGAGTTCAAGAAGGAAAGGTGAGCAGAGTGAGAACCATGGCTAGAGTTCAACAACGAAAGGTGAGCAATGTGAGGACCATGGCTAGATGAGTTCAACAAGGAAAGGTGAACATTGTGAGGACCATGGCTAGATGAGTTCAACAAGGAAAGGTGAGCAGTGTGAGGACCATTGCTAGAGTTCAACAAGGAAAGGTGAGCAGTGTGAGGACCATGGCTAGATGAGTTTCAACAAGGAAAGGTTAACAGAGTGAGGACCATGGCTAGATGAGTTCAACAAGGAAAGGTGAGCAGTGTGAGGACCATGGCTAGATGGGTTCAACAAGAAAAGGTGAACAGAGTGAGGACTATGGCTAGATGAGTTCAACAAGAAAAGGTGAGCAGAGTGAGGACCATGGGTAGAGTTCAACAAGGAAAGGTGAGCAGTGTGAGGACCATGGGTAGATGCGTTCAAGGAAAGGTGAGCAGTGTGAGGACCATGGCTAGAATTCAACAAGGAAAGGTGAGCAGTGTGAGGACCATGGCTAGGGTTCAACAAGGAAAGGTGAGCAGAGTGAGGACCATGGCTAGAGTTCAACAAGGAAAGGTGAGCAGTGTGAGGATCATGGCTAGATGCGTTCAAGGAAAGGTGAGAAGAGCGAGGACCATGGCTAGAGTTCAACAAGGATAGGTGAGCAGAGTGAGGACCATGGCTAGAGTTCAACTAGGAAAGTTTAGCAGAGTGAGGACCATGGCTAGATGCGTTCAAGGAAAGGTGAGCAGTGTGGGGACCATGGCTAGAGTTCAACAAGGAAAGGTGTGCAGTGTGAGAACCATGGCTAGATGAGTTCAAGAAGGAAAGGTGAGCAGAGCGAGGACCATGGCTAGAGTTCAACAAGGAAAGGTGAGCCGTGTGAGGACCATGGCTAGAGTTCAACAAGGAAAGGTGAGCAGTGTGAGGACCATGGCTAGATGCGTTCAAGGAAAGGTGAGCAGAGTGAGAACCATAGCTAGAGTTCAACAAGGAAAGGTGAGCAGTGTGAGAACCATGGCTAGATGAGTTCAAGGAAAGGTGAGTAGTGTGAGGCCCATGGCTAGAGTTCAACAAGGAAAGGTGAACAGAGTGAGGACCATGGCTAGATGAGTTCAATGAAAAGTGAGCACTGTGAGGACCATTGCTAGATGAGTTCAAGAAGGAAAGGTGAGCAGGGTGCGGACCATAGCTAGATGAGTTCAAGGAAAGGTGAGCACTTTGAGGACCATGGCTAGATGGAACGTTATCCGAAAGATGAATGCAGGAATGACAACTCTCACAGATCTGGCAGTAGAGCGAGGGAAGAGCGATTCACCTGCACAGCACAAGCATTCAACTGCCATTGTCGTAAGTCAGTTGTGCGTGTTGAAGTGCTTTACCCTCTTTTCTATGGCAAAAAGTTATTTGGAATTGCTGACAGTCGAAGCTGCTTCTTGCCTTTTTAACAGGTATTTTTACTTTTGGTTTTCCTTTCAGTGTATTACGTTGCACGTGATCTTCGTTTACCAGGTGATGTGTAAGCAGAAGACGGCATGAGTCTTGAAGTTTCTTCAGCGTCCTAGCCTTGTGCTGAAAGTGTATAAAACTCCAGATATTGTTTTTAGACTGTTCTATATATATCTTAAATAAATGTTAGCGAACCGCCCAGAGAAACGTGGACAAACGAGTCACAAGACAAAACACAACGCGTTTCGACCTCTTAGGTCTTCCTCAGGTGAGAAACAAACGAATAAAACAACGAAAATTCACTTAGCTTTGATCGCTTCAGATCGCTTCTGAAGCGATCAAAGCTAAGTGAATTTTCGTTGTTTTATTCGTTTGTTTCTCACCTGAGGAAGACCTAAGAGGTCGAAACGCGTTGTGTTTTGTCTTGTGACTCGTTTGTCCACGTTTCTCTGGGCGGTTCGCTAACATTTATTTAAGATTTGTTTAGATTTCCGTCTGCAGTCGTCTCACTTTGCAACTAGACCTGTTCTATATATGTTATTTGGTTGTAATACGTCATAATTTTCTAAATTACTCGAATGTTCCGAGCATTTTAATTGGCTAAACTGCATCATGCGTTCTGACCTTTCTAGGAAGTGTAACTTGATTGGGTATACTACGTCATGCGTTCTGACCTTTCTAGGAAGTGTAATTTGATTGGGTATACTACGTCATGCGTTCTGACCTTTCTAGGAAGTGTAATATGATTGGGTGTACTACGTCATGCGTTCTGACCTTTCTAGGAAGTGTAATATGATTGGGTGTACTACGTCATGGTGCTCTGACTTTCTGGAATATTCCTTGTTGTTTGACTAGCTATGTAATGTCTTGCATTTGTAACTTTCATTTTCATGAAATAGAGATAATCAGGGTTCCAGAATGTTCCTTGTATTCCAGTTGGTAATATCATGTCACGATTCTCCAGCTTCCAATGCTCCTTAACTGGCTATGCTACGCCGTGCCTCTGCAACTTTTATTTTATGTTCTGTGTACGACCAGTGTGTTGTTTGTTTGGAGAGAGTGACTGTCACGATCTACTGTGTACGACCAGTGCGTTGGTAGTTTGAAGAGAGTGACTGTCACGACTTACTGTGTACGACAAGTGTGTTGTTTGTTTGGAGAGAGTGACTGTCACGACTTAATGTGTACGATCAGTGTGTTGGCTGTTTGGAGAGAGTGACTGTAACGATCTACTGTGTACGACCAGTGTGTTAGTTGTTTGGAGAGTGACTGTAACGATCTACTGTGTACGATCAGTATGTTGGTTGTTGGGAGAGAGTAGTCTGTAACGATCTTAACATCTGCTTTATGCACTTTCTGCTGGAAACAGACTTTAAGCGTGTTGAGATGGCCGACCTTTCCTCGGTTCTCTGATTCAGCTAGAGTTGAGAACCAGCTCCTCTCCTTCACTTCAGTCCCCACTCCACTTCCACTGCAGCATCTTCCAGAGCAGAAGTGTCATTCCTCGTGCAACAAAAGCCCTGCTAGGACTGGTGGCATCCCCATTCGTGTCGGTTTGAATTGTTTACTGTCGGTGTGAATTGTTTACTGGGGATGTTCAGTTTAAAAGCATTCTCTGCTTCATCATTTGGACATCAGAAACCTCTCCGCGTCTGCATTTCCGGAGGAATGTCTTGGATGTTTGAATACACAGCGAAACAACGTGATCAAAGATAAGGGTTATTGTCTGCTTGTGGGAGTCGTCTTCAAAATGCTGCTCTCTCTCTCTCTCTCTCTCTCTCTCTCTCTCTCTCTCTCTCTCTCTCTCTCTCTCTCTCTCTCTCTCTCTCTCTCTCTCTTGGTTGTGAACATGTCGACTCGCTGTTCTGTTCTTTTCTTCCTGTGTGACTGAAGATAGCAGGTACTGAACTCTTCATTGTAATTGAACGACCAGTCATTACCGGCACTTTCACCCAAAGAAAGAAAGAACTGGGGATGAGGAAGGGGAAGGGGGGGGGGGTTAGGAACAAGATGAGGATTGAGGAGAAAAAGAGCAAGAGCGAGAACAACACTAAAGACACGCACAAGACTCAAAGACAACGGAAGTTAAAGAACAAGGAAAGAAAGGAGATCGCGAAGACGACGAAGAGAGAAGGTAATAATTAAGAAGAGGAGGAGGAGGAGGAGGAGAAAGAAAATGATGATGATGATGATGATGATGATGATGATGATGATGATGATGATGATGATGATGATGATGATGAACAAAGACAGGGAAATTTCGGAGAGACGAAAAAAACTCATGGGCCACAGACGCCATTGTTTGCCATCACAACAGCAGTGTGGTTCTGCATCTCCCTTGTGTCAGGTCACCATATATCGTACCATGAAAGTAATACTCACAAAATTAGATTTTATTTTCAATGCAATAGGGAGCGGCGCAGAGTGAAGAGGCAAGGAAAAAGAGAACTTTTGCCAACGAG
The DNA here is from genome assembly GCA_033310375.1 of Conus canariensis. NCBI lineage: Eukaryota > Metazoa > Mollusca > Gastropoda > Neogastropoda > Conidae > Conus > Conus canariensis. The sequence goes on from CM065721.1 coordinate 85,569,387, forward strand.
TGGAGACACTCACCTGGAGAAAACTGATTCTTTTTTTCGTATTCTTTTTATTGATTTTTCATCAGCTTTTTACACCATCCAGCCTCATCTTTTAGCGCACAAACTTGTATCCTTAAATGTCAGACCCAGGCTTATCCTGTGGATCATAGATTTCCTCATCTCCAGATCCAGTCAGTGCGCTATCAATCTGTCATGTCATCTGTCCTCTTTTGTTCCACAGGTTCCCCTCAAGGTACCGTTCTTTCTCCTGTCCTCTTTCCTCTGTACACCAACGACTGCATTGGTACAGAAGAAACACCAGTTATAAAATATTCAGATGATATAGCCCTTGAAGACCTCTCCAATTCTGATATAACATATTTTGATGAAGTTGAGCGTTTCAGCACCTGGTGTAAAGAAAATTATCTTGAGCTTAACGTCAAAAAAACAAAGGAGATGATCATAGATTTTAGGAAAGCGAAAAATTACGTGCCGGATCTTTATATTGATGGAGAAAACGTGGAACGGGTAGAGGAATACAAATATCTGGGCACAAGGTTAGACAATAAGCTCACTTTCAATATACACACCAGGTCCACATACAAAAAATGCCAAACCAGAATGTATTTCCTACGCAAATTGAGGAATCTGCATGTCCAGCCAAAAATACTTAAAACATTTTACAGGAGTTTTATTGAGTCTGTCTTGACTTTTTCATGCATTTGCTGGTATGGAAATCTTAGTCTGAAAAACAGCAAACTCTTGGATAGCGTTGTGAACATCTGTGGTAAGATTGTTGGTGAGAGACAGGAGAGTATGAGTGAGTTGTATGAAAGGCGCGCGGTGACCAAGGCTCGTGCGATTGTTGGTGACAGTGGGCACACGCTTGCGCGACAGTATGAGCTCCTTCCATCAGGCAGACGATTTCGTGTCCCCAGAGCTAAGCTGATGCGCACAAAAAAGAGCTTCGTGTTCAAATCCATTGCGTTTTTAAACAAACACAGCATGTAAGAAGCAGAGATGGTGGATCACCTGTGATATAATAAGCATGTGCGCGTGTGTGTATGTCTGTGAGCAAGCGGGAAAGTATAGATGCTGGAGTGTGTGTGTGTGTGTGTTATGTGTGCATATCCTGGAGCAGTGAGGAATAGAAATGTCTGGAATATGTCTTATCTTAATGATTTTTAATGATAAATCACCTCTCTCTCTCTCTCTCTTTTCTCTCTCTCTCTCTCTCTCTCTCTCTGCCTCTCTCTCATGCATGAGGGCATGCATGTATGTATATATAATTATGTGTGGTTGAGTGCATGTTTTATTTGCACTACCAACAAAGGAGAAAGACTGAAATTCCCATTTTTGTGATATATGCATGTTTTATTGTTTGAAAGTAATTTTAATTTTAGTGTCATATTTGTAACTTTTAATATATATATATATATATATATATATATGTATATATGTCTTAACTTTTAGGGCAGCGGTCACGAATGTAATTTCTCTTTTAACAAGAGATAATAATGTTTTCTGAATCTGAATCTGAGTTACCTGCCCTATACTCCAAACGAATGCTACCTGCGGCGCTCAATTCGCCCTAGCACAAAACAGACACAGTGCACAGTAAGCAAGCGAGGCAGCATCCTCAGAAATGATGTTGCAGGTTTGTCCATGTCTCCAGCGCTCGTAACGCGCATTAACATCAAGAGTTGAAGACATGAACGAACATATCCTCATTGACTCAGAACTGGCATGGCCCTTTGATGTGGAATATGGCCACACAGAATATGGCCACACAGAATATGCTGCACAACAGAAACAAACAAAGGTAAGCTCGTTTGACTGATAGCAATGTTTCAGTTTCAGTTCAGTTTCAATTTCATTAAGGAGGCGTCACTGCGTGCGGTCTAGTCCATATAGTAGAAAGAAACTCGTGGAGAGCGTGGCAGCAGAGAGTCCTCAGAAGAGAAGCCCCCTTCAAGCAAGTGTTTCGGCCCTTATCTCCTGACACTCTAGGGGGGTTGGGCCACACCCGGTTCATGACTCCGGATGTCCCTCTGCTGCCCCTTTTTTTCCCATCTTGGGACGAGCCATGGCTGGGATTCGAACCCATGACCCTCTGGACATGCTCATTTTCCACTTAATGACTCGCGCTTTAACCACTGAGCCACAGGGACACCTGATATTTGTAGGGAAATTAAGCCTTATGAAGTTCACTTTTGTTCCTCCTTGACCAGATCCAGCTTGAACACCTCTCTGCCGCTTCTGCCATTGCTTTCAGGGCTCTGGTTTTTTCCTTCCCTGCAACGGAGAGCTGTTTCATGAGGCTGTATGCAGACGTTCCTACAAACCCCCTAGCTCCAATTTCTGCAGTGAGGACTTTGACCTGATAGCCTTCTCTCCTCAGGCTGTTTGCCAGATCAGCATACTTTTCAGTCTTGTAGATTTGAGCTACACGCTATACCACATCCGCTAAGTTTAAAGACCACATTGCACATGATTTAAAGCGATGGATAAATGAATTATTAACGAAGATGAGATAATTTAAGAAGAGGGTCTCGTGGCTGATGTCTGACCTACGCATTAGCCCAACGCACTGGTCAGACCTTGAGTACCTACCTAACATTGGTTGTGCCATTTTTTATCCTTGTATGTGTGTGTAGTGAATGTACACATGTGTGTGTGGGGATAGGAATGGAGGTCATTAACGAGGCAGAGAACAACGTGTGACTGTGGATCACAGGGAAGCAGAGGTTAGCTGCGTGTTATTTACCAGAAGCATATCCTTTGTGCACAAAGTCCTATAGCTGTGTGTTATTTACCAGAAGCATGTCCTTTGTGCACAAAGTCCTATAGCTGTGTGTTATTTACCAGAAGCATGTCCTTTGTGCACAAAGTCCTATCAGTCGGCAGCTTCTGTGTATAGGATGCAGCTACAAAGCATGGCCACATACATCCGTCTCTATTACATCCGTTTGCCTGCTTCCCACTTCAACAGAGTGGTCAGATGCCTCCCACTTCAACAGAGTGGTCAGATGCCTCCCACTTCAGCAGAGTGGTCAGATGGGTCCCACTTCAACAGAGTGGTCACATGGGTCCCATTTCAACAGACTGGTCAGATGGGTCCCACTTCAACAGAGTGTTGTTTTGTTTTTTTTCCCCACCAACCAGTCTCTTACACACCATGCAATGTCTGTATGTTCTCTCAAATGGACATATTTTTGCTGATTTAATGTATTGGCGTTTGATACAAAGTGTCTGGGTTTGTTAATGTTCTAATGTGTGGTGTATTGGCACTTTCACTCTGGTAATGTGCTGCTTATGTAAATAGAACATACATTGAGAAAAAAAATGCATTATTTTCTTTTCTTTCAGTTTTGCCACAGAGAGAGAGAGAGAGAGAGAGAGAGAGAGAGAGAGAGAGAGAGAGAGAGAGGAGACAGACAGACAGACAGACAGACAGACAGACAGAGGGAAAAAAGACGAAGAAATGCTAATAGACGCTTCATTAATGTACATCAAACGTTCAGAAGTTTGGCGGATGCGGAATGTGGTTGGGATTATAAGAAAAGAATTCAAGTTTCGGCACCCGTCGCTGTGACTCCCGAACCTGTCAAACATTCCCGGTAGTCATCCTTGAAGAATACAGACGAAAATGACCGCAAGGACGACCCTAGGAGAGATGACAAACATGCACAGGAGACAAAGACAAGGGTCACCTAAGATCTCGGAAATTGGCTATTCCCCAAAGATGCTGCCCTTATAGCGAAAAGGGGGTCTACAAGGGAGACATGAGGAAAGCCAAGAAACGAGATAATAAGTGTGTGTGTGTGTGTGTGTGTGTGTGTGTGTGTGTGTGTGTGTGTGTGTGTGTGTGTGTGTGTGTGCGTGTGTGTGTGTGTGTGTGTGTGTGTGTGTGTGTGTGTGTGTGTGTGTGCGTGTGTGTGTGTGTGCGTGTGTGCGCGTGCGTGTGAGAGTGAGTGTGCGAGAGCGCGCGTACTTTTGTGTGGTTGTGTGTGTGTGTGTGTGTGTGTGTGTGTGTGTGTGTGTGTGTGTGTGTGTGTGTGTGTGTGTGAGCTTGGGCGTGCTAGAGCATGTGTGTGCTTGTGTGCATGCGTGAGTGTACTTTGTGTATACATGTATACAATGGTGGCCAGCCATACAGCTCTAGGAGTGAATAGATATGAGCAAGGACCTGTGTTATTAAGAGCAAGTTTATACATGTACAAACAGGACTAATAGGCAAAACAAACGGATAAACACTAAACCGGTGCCTGAGCGCATACTGATGGTTACCTAGTGGTTCTTTTATTCTTTTTCTTCCTTTTTTCTTCTTTTTTTTCCCTCGGGAGAATTACATCTCCAGGTTCCGATGTTGTACAAACGCGGGTTTCTGAACTCTGTCACTTTTTACTTATGCAATTTATAAACTGATGTAACGCTTTCTCAGTTCTAGGTGTTGATCGAAAATCATTTGTAATGCCATCAATTTTTTAGTTTTACGTGCAATACTAATGGACATTTTCCCCACTAATATAATGTGGTTAATCGATTTTGTTACCTGTTTACCTATATCGTCTCTATGGACTCCAAAGAGAACGTCAGTTAACGACAGTTTTAAAGATTTATCGATTCTCGATGAAATCAGTATTTCTATATTTTTTCCAAAATTTGTTGACTGGAGGACAGTAGAAAAAGAAATGTTCAATAAAATCAATTTCATCTGTACAGTTATCACACTTGTTAGTTTCTGATACTTTCATTTTTTGCAAAAGAATATTAGTCGGGTAAATGTTGTGGTTTATTTTCCATTGTAGTTCATACAGCCTAACCTCTTTTGTAGATGTTCTTGGTGTTAGCCATATGTGTTCGTCAACATCAAAGTCAAGTTTTCTACGCCAAAAGTCCTTGCCGTTTGCAGTAACGTTACTCAAATTCCTTTGCTCCAGCAGCTTTTTTTACTTCTTTTGGTTTTGTGTTAAACAGATGGGCTTCGCAGTCAGCAGAGCAAACATTGTCAAGAGTAATACTGTTTTCATAAATTCACTCCAGCCATGATGATGGGAGAGCGTTTCGCAGTGCATTGTATTCAAAAATTGTATTTGCATTACGATCTCCTAAAACTGTCTCCACTTCATTGAGATTAAGCAGTCTATTTTCAGTAATGTGTACAATGTCTCTGACAAACTGTATTCCCTTTTCTTTCCATTCTTGAAAATATAGTATATTGCCTTTATATTTTATCAAGTCATTATAAAATAACATTTGATCTAAAAAGTTACTTGGTGTTATTTCTTCTATCTTGGTTTTCCTCTTATTATTCAAATAAATGGTAACTACATTTCTCCAAAATTCATTGTCTATTCGTTCAATTTGCTGCAACTGCATTGCATTACAGTTAAGCTTAAATATGCTATCGTTACTAATTATTTTGTTTAAGTGCCACTTCGGAATCTTACTCCAATTTTCGTCTGTTGCAGAAAACAATTTTCCCTGCCCATTGCAAATACATACAGTTTTGCAGTTCCATAACGTTAACCATTTTTAAACCTCCTGAGTTATAGTCTGCTTCCATTACTTTCCTTTTCACTTTTTCGAATGCTTTCCGGTTACTGTGTTTCTTTTGCCAAACAAATTTATATAACATCGTATTTATCTTCTGCAAGACTCCATATGGAATACCAATTGACTGCATTACAAAGACTAGTTGACTAACCAAAAAAGATTTAATAACTGTTATTTTGCCATGAATGCTGATGTCTCGTTTGCTCCAGGTCTTTATTAGTTTTTCTATGGTTTCAACTCTGCCTTTCCAGTTTTCTTCAATGTTTTTGGCCATTTTATCTTTTTCAAAATAAATGTCAAGTATTTTTATTCTTTCAACTATAGAGAAAGGCAGATTGTTTTCATTTATTCTCCTGCCCATTCTTATAGCTTTGGTTTTATTCATATTTAACTTAAGACCAGAAAACTTTTCGAATGCTTTCAGAATATTCAAAGATTCAATCATGTCATCTTTGCTACCTAAGAATAGGGTGGTATCATCAGCGAGTTGTTTTATCTTAATATACTGCTCACTTGCACGGTGCCTTGTTGGCACTTGGATACCTGTTACTTCACTTTTTCTAATCTTTGCAGCCAAGAGCTCCACAGCTAAAACAAACGCTAAAGGGGAAAAGGGACAGCCTTGCCTTATTCCACAAGTTACATTAAATGGCTCAGACAACCAGCCTCCATGGTTGATACAGCTTTGGCTACCATTTGTTAAAATGTGTACCCATCTTTGGAAATCGGTCCCAAATCCCAATACTTTGAATACATGTAAAAGATATTTTTTTGATATGGAGTCAAAGGCTTTTTCATAATCTATAGCTAATAAGTACCCTGCCTTTCCGGTTTTATTTAAATAGTTGATGACATCATCGATGGGTCCCACTTCAACAGAGTGGTCAGATGGGTCCCACTTCAACAGAGTGGTCAGATGTCTGCCTGCCTTCCACTTCAACAGAGTGGTCAGATGTCTCCCAATTCAACAGCGGTCAGATGCCTCCCACTTCAACAGAGTGGTCAGATGTCTCTCACTTCAACAGAGTGGTCAGTTG
>CM065721.1:85578461-85608461 GCA_033310375.1 Conus canariensis
GCAGCGGCAGTAGCAGTAGTAGTAGCAGAAGCAGTAGTAGTAGTGGTGGTAGTAGTAATAGTAGCTGTTGTTGCTGCCACTGTTTTTGTTACCCACTACTTCCTCCTTTTTTGTCTTCCTGTTCTCTCTCTCTCTCTCTCACTCTCTCTCTCTCTCTCTCTCCTCTCTCTCTCACACACACACACACACACACACACACACACACACAGACCGCACAGACACGCACGCACGCACGACACCACACCACGCACCCACGACCACGACCCCACACACAACACACACACACACACACACACACACACACACACACACACCACACACGCCGTATTCATTCAGTATCGTACAAAAAATAACGGTCCCAAGCACAAAGTACACAACACCTGGAAGGTTCTGGTCCAGGAAATGCTCTGTGAAAAGATGTTCCAAGGCTTGTTTTGAATGTGCAACAGAAGTGCAACCTCTATCGGTGAATGTAAGAGAATTCCAAAGGTGTAACAGAAGTACAACGTCTAACGATCTATGGAAGAGAGTTCCAAAGGTGTAAAAGAAGTACAACGTCTAACGTTCATGGAAGAGAGTTCCAAAGGTGTAACAGAAGTGCAACGTCTAACGGTGAATGGAAGAGAATTCCAGAGCTGGGGACCACACAGAGAAGGAAGGAAAGCCATGATACTCCCGTTTGAAGCCGTGGTGCCGAACAACTCATGAGTCAAAAGATGAACGGAGAAAGCGAGAGCGTGACTACAAGGTCACTAGAACCGAGAGATAAGCAGGGGCGGTGCCAGTCACAACACTGGTGCAGATGCATGTTAAATTGTAGTCAATCTCTGCAGAAACAGGGAGCCAGAGGAGCAGACAGTCCCTGATAGTGCCTCTTGGAATCGCCAGGAAGAGCTGATGTCAAGCAGCCTTTTGTGCCGTGAGGTACAACCACTGCCTCACCCCTCTAGAGCTCTTTCCAGTCCGGCTCACCCAGTCAGCCACTGCAACGTCTGCACGCCGACCTTGAAAAAGGGAATGTGTGCAATTACACTGTACGTGCAAATGTCCTCAGTTCGTCTCTTGTTTGCAATAATGTTTGTCTCTTCCACATAGGAAACTGGGAATCGTTATTGCTCGCTGTCACTCATAGACATCCCTCTATCAGTTGGGCACGTCTACCGTTAGCAACACACACACACACACACACACACACACACACACACACACACACACACACACACACACACACACACACATACAGAGAGAGAGAGAGGAGAGAGAGAGAGAGAGAGAGAGAGAGAGAAGAACGAACGAACGACCAACGAACGAACGACGAACGAAATTTTGTTTATTCAGGGACATGAGATAAGCATACAAGCGTGCTTTTTTACACTCAGCCCTGAGGGTAAACAACAATTCACAACAATAGTGCAGAAAGTAAATTGTCTCTCTCTCTCTCTCTCTCTCTCTCTCTCTCTCTCTCCTTCTCTATTATATATATATATATATATATATATATATATATATATATATATATGTAACAAGTATAGCAAAGAAGAAGAAGAAGAAGAAGAAGAAGAAGAAGAAGAAGAAGAAGAAAAAGAAAGTATGAGAAGCATAAATACACAATATAGTCTACGCCAATTATTTACACGACTGACAAAGGCGACAGGGGGTAATTCGGTGATCAATTAAAGAAAAGAATAAGGCAGAGCAAATGCTAGTTTAACCGTGATTTTTTTAAATAAAGATTGATCCAATGATAATGGAAAATAGTACATGCATACGAAGTAATGAGTAAAAAGATAAAATATGCAGGGTTCAATTTCTGAATAACAACAGTTGCTGACATTTATACTTGTGATATTAGCTCAGACTGAATACTAGAGAACTGTTAAAATAAATTGTTTTTCTTTTTTTTCAAATAGAAGGCGTTTATACGCAACTTTAAACGAATTCATGCTTTTCTTCTGTTTAACATATGTTGGCACTGAATTCCAAAGTGTTCCACCAGAGTAAACTAAGCTACTTTTAAAAAGATCAATTCTTGGTTTCGGTATGATTATGTTATTAGTATATCTTGACTGATTGATTGGAAATCTCGCAGATATATTTGAGAGTGCTAATTGGTTCATAATTCTGAACATCATTATTGCTTTATCATATTCAAATTTATAAGAAAGGGGCAATATATCTACTTCGAGGTAATCTTGAGTAGTTAATGTTGATGTTTTTTGAAGTACTGTTTTGATAGCCCGTTTATGGGCCCTGCGCAACGGTTTTAACGTGATTGCACTGGAAGAATCATAGAGCGTAGAAGAATAGTCAATGTAGGACTGGATATGTGCATGATAGAAATGTTTACTAGAGTTTATATCTAGGTATTTTTTTTAATTTAGAAAGCTGAAAAATTTTCTGAGAAACTCGTTTGCTTAAGTTGGAAACATGTGGCGACCAGGAAAGATTATTGTCAATAGTGACACCTAACACTTTATGAGTGCTAACGTCTTCTAGTTTGTTGTTATTAATAAATATAGGGGGCATTGGAGTACTTACATTTTGTCTTTTTTGACGAGAAGTAATAAGCATGTACTTTGTTTTCTGATCATTTAAGGACATGTGATTCAATTCTGTCCAGTTAATTAGTCGAGTTACATTTTCTTGCAGGTTATCTGATAAGTGTTTCAAATCAGTATGTTTTGAATTAATTGATGTGTCATCTGCAAAAAGTTGAGATGAGTCATTAATATTCAGAGGGAGATCGTTTATATAGACTAAAAAAGAAGGGGACCGAGTACTGACCCTTGTGGTACACCGAATTTTAGGGGTAAACAACTGGACTGAGTGTTGTTAATGAGAACTGATTGTTGTCGATTAGTGAGGAATGACTTAATGAGAGAAAGAACAGGGTCAGCGATTTTGTAAAGAGCCAGTTTACGTAATAATAGATGATGATTTATGACATCAAAGGCTTTACAGAAATCAACAAAGAGGACTCCAGTGAATTTTAAATTATTGATAGCCGCTAGCCATTGATCAAGTAAGTTTATTAATGCAGTATGACAAGAGTGATTCGATCGAAATTCAGATTGGCTGGGATGAATTAGATTATATTTAAAGAAATGGGAAGACAAATGTTTATGGATGTGTTTTTCAAGAGGTTTAGATAGAAGAGAAATGATAGAAATTGGTCTGTAGTTTGAGGGGTCTATTTTATTTCCAGATTTAAAAAGAGGTATGACTTTAGCATTCTTAAGAATATTAGGAAAATAACATTTATTTCAACACAAATTGTATAAATACGTAAGTGAATCAGAAATAATTGGGGCACTTAGTTTTAAAATGATGCCATCTAAGTTATCAAGACCTCTGTTCCATTTTGCTTCATGTGTATAAGAGAAAAATAAACATCATATAGAGATATTGGAGGACTGATTAATTCCGTTTCTATTGATTTAGAGTTACAGAAGTCAGAAAGAAGCTTCAAATCATTATTGTCTGATTTGTCATTTTTTATTGTGATATCAGCTATATTACAAAAATGTTTGTTTAGAATCTCGGCAGACATTTCCTTAGGAATAACAGTTGCCTTGTCAATACATTTATTGGTAAGAATATCTATGGCTTTCCAAATAGGTTTGGAATTATTCTGGGGACAGCTGAAGATTAAGTTTTTGAAATAATTTCTTGTTGAATATTGCAACATAGATGTAACCTTGTTTCTTTGTTTCTTATATTCTTCAAATTGTTTAGTTTTCAAGAGATTATTCATTATATGTATGGCTTCTTCAATTTCTTTAGATAATCATGGGGGGTTGGGTGAATATCTTACCCTTTTGGTAACAAATGGGGCATGCTTATTGTATATATCAATGAAAATTTTGTGTCAGAGTTCAAAGGCTTGGTCAGGGTCTGTGTACTGATAAACATGGGATAGTTGTGATTCTGCTAAATCTTTAAGGAAAGCATTCTTATCAAAACTGCTAAAAGATCTATATGTAACTGTTTTATGTCCAGGTTTAGGAATTTTTATGTTCTTTTTAAACCAAGTTAGGCATATGGGTAAATGGTCACTACAACCACAGTAGGGGGTACATATTTCAATAATATTTTGTACTTGGTTAACATAAATATGATCGATTAAAGTTTCCGTTGTAGAAGTAATGCGGGTAGGAGAATTAACTAATCGTGACGCCCAAAATTTACGAAAAGTTGATTCCATTGGGAATTACTTTTACAAAGATCTATATTAAAATCTCTTAAGAGGACGACTTCGTAATTTGTGAGTGAAACGTCTTCCATCATGTTGTTAAATTTATCATACCAATTGACATGTTCCGCTGGGTTCCTATACAGAAATCCAATAAGTAATGGTTTGTTGTTTTTAATCTTAACTTCAATCCAAATCGACTCAACGCCATGACTTTCGAAAGCTGTTACACGTTGATAAGTTAGAGAAACACTGGAATAAAGTATCAAACCTGTTTGTAAAGGACCTACTGGGTCAAGGCGAATGTGATGGTACCCTGGTATGGAAGCTCAGAATCAGATATATGATTTGTTAATCTTGTTAGAGAGAGAGAGAGAGAGAGAGAGAGAGAGAGAGAGAGAGAGAGAGAGAGAGAGAGAAGAGAGAGAGGAGAGAGAGCCAGACCGACCGACAGACAGACAGACAGTCAGAGACAGAGACAGACAGAAGAGGGGAAAGAAGAATTACGAGCAGTTTCGGTTTTCAGTGCTGAAGGCATGTACTCCGATGTTCTCAGATGATCGCCATGTTGTGACTGTGCCCCTGAGACTGCCGTAGTCTGTTCCCATGAAGCACGGAGCGGCGGACACTGCCAGTCAGCTAACCCTTCTTTGGTAGTGATCTTCTTCCCCGCTCCTCCCACGCTAGAGAGTTGATCGGAAACATTGTTCAGAGAGAGAGAGAGAGAGAGAGAGAGAGAGAGAGAGAGAGAGAGAGAGAGAGAGAGAGAGAGAGAGAGAGAGAGAGATTGTGTGTGTTCGTGCGGGCGTGCGCGCAAATCTCTCTCTCTCTCTCTCTCTCTCTCTCTCTCTCTCTCTCTCTCTGAGTATTATTATTATTATCATCATTATTGTCATTATTATTATCATAATCATTGTTATTATCATTATCATTGTCATCACTGTCATCATCACCATCATCATCATCATCATCATCATCATCATCATCATCATCAGCATCATCATCATCACCATCATTATTGTATTGTTATCATCATCATCATCGTCATCATCATCACTTCTATTGTTATTGTTATTATTATCATTATTTACTACTACTACTACTACTACTACTACTACTACTACTACTACTACTTTCTACTACTACCATATTTATGATCACCACCATTGTTGCTTTCGTTCAGGGGCGGATAAAGTGCTGACGTTCAGGGTCGGATACAGTATTAACGTTCAGGGGCGGATACAGTACTAACGTTCAGGGGCGGATACAGTACTAACGTTCAGGGGCGGATACAGTACTAACGCTCAGGGGCGGGGGGGGGGGGGGGGGTTGGGAGGTTGGAACAAGGTGCAGATTTGGTAACAGCTGGGGAGGCAGGGGGGGGGGAGGGTGAACAAGGTGCAGAGTTGGTGACAGCTGGGGAGGGGGGGGAGGGTGAACAAGGTGCAGAGTTGGTAACAGCTGGGGGGGGGGGGTAAACAAGGTGCAGAGTTGGTAACAGCTGGGTAGGGGGGGAGGGTTGACAAGGTGCAGAGTTGGTAACAGCTGGGGAGGGGGGAGTTGGGAGGATGGAACAAGGTGCAGAGGAGGTAACAGCTGGGGAGGGTGGGGGGGAGGGTGAACAAGGTGCAGAGTTGGTAACAGCTGGGGGGGGGGGTGAACAAGGTGCAGAGTTGGCAACAGCTGGGGATGGGGGGGAGGGTTGACAAGGTGCAGAGTTGGTAACAGCTGGGGAGGGGGGAGTTGGGAGGATGGAACAAGGTGCAGAGTAGGTAACAGCTGGGGAGGGTGGGGGGAGGGTGAACAAGGTGCAGAGTTGGTAACAGCTGGGGAGAGGGGGAGGGTGAACAAGGTGCAGAGTTGGTAACAGCTGGGGAGGGGGGGGGGGAGGGTTGACAAGGTGCAGAGTTGGTAACAGCTGGGGAGGGGGGAGTTGGGAGGATGGAACAAGGTGCAGAGTAGGTAACAGCTGGGGAGGGTGGGGGGAGGGTGAACAAGGTGCAGAGTTGGTAACAGCTGGGGAGAGGGGGAGGGTGAACAAGGTGCAGAGTTGGTAACAGCTGGGGAGGGGGGAGTTGGGAGGATGGAACAAGGTGCAGAGTTGGTAACAGCTGGGGGGGGGGGGTGAACAAGGTGCAGAGTTGGTAACAGCTGGGGGGGGGAGGAAGGTGAACAAGGTGCAGAGTTGGTAACAGCTGGGGAGAGGGGGAGGGTGAACAAGGTGCAGAGTTGGTAACAGCTGGGGAGGGGGGAGTTGGGAGGATGGAACAAGGTGCAGAGTTGGTAACAGCTGGGGGGGGGGGTGAACAAGGTGCAGAGTTGGTAACAGCTGGGGGGGGGAGGGGTGAACAAGGTGCAGAGTTGGTAACAGTGGGGGGGGGGAACAAGTGCAGAGTTGGTAACAGCTGGGAGGGGGGAGGGTGAACAAGGTGCAGAGTTGGTAACAGCTGGGGGGGGGGGGGGTGAACAAGGTGCAGAGTTGGTAACAGCTGGGGAGTGGGGGGGAGGGTGAACAAGGTGCAGAGTTGGTAACAGCTGGGGGGGGTGAACAGGTGAGAGTGGTAAGTGGGGGGGGGCGGGGGGAACAAGTGCAGAGTTGGTAAAGCTGGGGAGGTGGGGGGAGGTGTGAACAAGGTGCAGAGTTGGTAACAGCTGGGGGGGGGGGGAACAAGGTGCAGAGTTGGTAACAGCTGGGAGGGTGGGGGAGGTGAACAAGGTGCAGAGTTGGTAAAGCTGGGGGGGGGATGAACAAGGTGCAGAGTTGGTAAGATGGGGGGGGGGGGAGTGAACAAGGTGCAGAGTTGGTAACAGCTGGGGGGGGGGGGGAGGGTGAACAAGGTGCAGAGTTGGTAACAGCTGGGGGGGGGGGGTGAACAAGGTGCAGAGTTGGTAACAGCTGGGGGGGGTGAACAAGGTGCAGAGTTGGTAAAGCTGGGGAGGGGGCGGGGAGTGAACAAGGTGCAGAGTTGGTAACGGCTGGGGGGGGGGGGGAGGGTGGAACAAGGTGCACAGTTGGTAACAGCTTGTGGGGGGAGGATGAAACAAGGTGCAGAGTTGGTAACAGCTGGGGAGAGGGGGAGGGTGAACAAGGTGCAGAGTTGGTAACAGTGGGGGGGGTGACAAGGTGCAGAGTTGGTAAAGCTGGGGGGGGGCGGGAGTGAACAAGGTGCAGAGTTGGTAACGGCTGGGGGGGGGGGGTGAAGGGTGGAACAAGGTGCACAGTTGGTAACAGCTTGTGGGGGGAGGATGAAACAAGGTGCAGAGTTGGTAACAGCTGGGGGGGGGGAGGGGGCGGAGGGTGGAACAAGCTGCAGAGTTGGTAACAGCTGGTGGGGGGGGGGGGGGGGGGGACAAGGTGCAGAGTTGGTAACAGTGGGGGGGGGGTGAACAAGGTGCAGAGTTGGTAAAGCTGGGGAGGGGGCGGGGAGTGAAAAGGTGCAGAGTTGGTAACGGCTGGGGGGGGGGGGGGGGTGGAACAAGGTGCACAGTTGGTAACAGCTTGTGGGGGGAGGATGAAACAAGGTGCAGAGTTGGTAACAGCTGGGGGGGGGGGGGCGGAGGGGGTGGAACAAGGCTGCAGAGTTGGTAACAGCTGGTGGGGGGGGGGTTGGACAAGGTGCAGAGTTGGTAACAGCTGGGGGAGGGGGAGGGTGAACAAGGTGCAGAGTTGGTAACAGCTGGGGGTGTGAGTTGGGAGGGTGGAACAAGCTGCAGAGTTGGTAACAGCTGGGGGGGGGGGGGGGGGGGTGAACAAGGTGCACAGTTGGTAACAGCTTGTGGGGGGAGGATGAAACAAGGTGCAGAGTTGGTAACAGCTGGTGGGGGGGGGGGGGGGGTTGGACAAGGTGCAGAGTTGGTAACTGCTGGGGGTGTGGTTGGGAGGGTGGAACAAGCTGCAGAGTTGGTAACAGCTGGGGGGGGGGGGAGGGGGCGGAGGGTGGAACAAGGTGCACAGTTGGTAACAGCTGGTGGGGGGGGGGGGTGAAACAAGTGGTGTACGGTGGGGGGACAAGGCAGAGTTGGTAACAGTGGTGGGGGGGGGGGGGGTTGGACAAGGTGCAGAGTTGGTAACAGCTGGGGAGAGGGGGAGGGTGAACAAGGTGCAGAGTTGGTAACAGCTGGGGGGGGGGGGGATGAACCAGGTGCAGAGTTGGTAAAGCTGGGGAGGGGGCGGGGAGTGAACAGGTGCAGAGTTGGTAACAGCTGGGGGGGGGGGGGTGAAGGGTGGAACAAGGTGCACAGTTGGTAACAGCTTGTGGGGGGAGGATGAAACAAGGTGCAGAGTTGGTAACAGCTGGGGGGGGGGAGGGGGCGGAGGGTGGAACAAGGTGCAGAGTTGGTAACAGCTGGGGGTGTGAGTTGGGAGGGTGGAACAAGCTGCAGAGTTGGTAACAGCTGGGGGGGGGGGGGGGGGGGGAGGGTGGAACAAGGTGCAGAGTTGGTAACAGCTGGTGGGGGGGGGGGGTTGGACAGGTGCAGAGTTGGTAACAGCTGGGGGGGGGGGGTGAAACAAGCTGCAGAGTTGGTAACAGCTGGGGGGTGGAGGTGGAAACAAGGTGCAGAGTTGGTAACAGCTGGGGGGGTGGGGGTGGAACAAGGTGCAGAGTTGGTAAAGCTGGGGGGTGGGGGTGGAACAAGGTGCAGAGTTGGTACAGCTGGGGGCGGGGGGGGTTGGGAGGGGTGGAACAAGGTGCAGAGTTGGTAACAGCTGTGGGGGGGGGGAGGGGGAACAAGGTGCAGAAGTGGTAACAGCTGGGGGGGGGGGAGGGGAGGTGAAACAAGGTGCAGAGTTGGTAACAGCTGGGGGGGTGGGGGTGGAACAAGGTGCAGAGTTGGTAACAGCTGGGGGGTGGGGGTGGAACAAGGTGCAGAGTTGGTAACAGCTGGGGGGGGGGGGATTTGGGAGGGTGGAACAAGGTTCAGTGTTGGTAACAGCTGGGGGAGGGGGGGGGGTGAGAGGGTGAAACAAGGTGCAGAGTTGGTAACTGGGGGGGGGTGGGGGGTTGAAACAAGGTGCATAAATGGTAACAGGTTGGGGGGGCGGGAGTTGGGAGGGTGGAACAAGGTTCAGTGTTGGTAAGAGCGGCAGGGTGTGTGAGACATGTAGATTTGAAATGAAGAAAAAAAGAAGATAAAACGGAGTCGGTGCCTTCCACAGTATCAGTAAGGTGAATGGGAGTCCTCTCCTGATAAATAAGGATCTACCCACTCTGCATTTGATTTGGGGGTGGGGGGGGGTATCTTAGTGAAACACAGTGCAATAGCAAAGACAGACAGGAAGACCAGGTACTGCCTGAGATCTCTATCATTGAGCAATAACGTTTTTTTTTTTTTTTTTTTTTAACCTCTCTCTATCTCTGTCTGTCTGTCTTGTCTGTCTGTCTGTCTGTCTGTCTGTCTCTCTCTCTCTCTCTCTCTCTCTCTCTCTCTCTCTCTCTTTCCCCCCTTCCCCCGCCCCAAGGTTCACATAGATACCCACATGACGGAGGACAATAAACCCCTGGCAAAGTACAGAACTGTCCACCATCCTGATACTCCTTCTCCATTGCCAAGACAATGGTCGCTGTCTCCTGCCTAAATCAACACACCCGATCGGCCCACTTTGCCCAGCGTCGGCGGTAACAGGAGCCCACAGCATCTGACACACTGGGCCGTGCTGGCATTGGGTGTCGACACACGAGACACGACGGTCGCAGAGCTTGGAATCCCTCTTGACTTTCTCCTCGCTGACGTGCGAGCCCGAGCGCACAGACCTGGGTGGGGAAAGGGTGGTGTTACAGAACCCCAAAGAGCAGCGGCCGCTTGTATGTTCTCTGCGTCCCTGGCTGCTGAGACTGAGGTTACAGATTTATGGGCCGACGAAGCCTTTTCCTAACATCTATCGTCATCGGTGTCGTCTTTTCGTTGACTTGTGTTTTTACCTTTGTCTGTCATTGGGTGGGTATGATGTATGGCTTTTTTTATGATGTTTAGAACTGTTCATGTGCATTGCCGCCCCTTTGGGAACAAACACAAAGCCGGAAGGGGCGATCACTAACCTGCGTGATAGCCTTGACTGTGAATTAACCCTCTGTGAATTAACCCTCTGGATTGTGACTTAACCCTTTGGACTGTGACTTAACCTTCTGGACTGTGAAATAACCCTCTGGACTGCGATTTTAACCTTCTGGAATGTGAAATAACCCTCTGGACTGTGACTTAACCCTCTGGACTGTGACTTAACCCTCTGGACTGTGACTTAACCCTCTGGACTGTGAATTAACCCTCTGGACTATGATTTTAACCCTCTGGATTGTGAATTAACCCTCTGGACTGTGACTTAGTCCTCTGGACTGTGACTTAACCCTCTGGACTGTGAATTAACCCTCTGGACTGTGCATTAACCCTCTGGACTGTGCATTAATCCTCTGGACTGTGCATTAACCCTCTGGACTGTGACTTAACCCTCTGGACTGTGAATTAACCCTCTGGACTGTGAATTAACCCTCTGGATTCCCTCACTGTTCCCGATGCGGCACGGTGTCAGCGGCAGCCATGGTTTAGTCATCTTTGCATACAGACAGACACACAGAGAGACAGATAGATAATGATAGATAGATAGATAGATAGATAGATAGATAGATATAGATAGATAGATAGATAGATAGATAGATAGATAGATAGATAGATAGATTGATTGATTGATGGATTGATATGCTTTAAAGTGTTCCGTAAAAATGGCCGATGGCCGAACCTTTGGTCATGAGGTGAGCCAGTTACTTGATGTACCAGAACTGAATGTATTCTACGCATCTACATATGGAGAGAGAGAGAGAGAGAGAGAGAGAGAGAGAGAGAGAGAGAGAGAGAGAGAGAGAGAGAGAGAGAGACTCAAACTCAAACTCAAACTCAAATAGTTTAATTGCAAAGGCCACCGACCTATCTGCAATGAGGTCAAGAACAAAAGCAGAACACACACGCGCTCGGCGCATATACTGAAAATTATGAAAGAAAATATTTGCATAACAAAACGCTCTTCCTGAAATTATTCTGGCATTTTTGTGTTAACTGATAACAGTTCCCCTTTTCGTTTTAGTGCTTTAAAAATGAACATAGGTACAGAGGGAGTGACAATTCTCTTTTCATTTTGCAGTAAACGAAGTAATGACACTTGATGAACATTTATAGTATGAGGCAAAATGTATTTATCTCTTAAATCTTTATAGGATGGACAAACAATAAAAAAAATGTATTTCGTCCTCGATTAGAGAGAGAGAGAGAGAGAGAGAGAGAGAGAGAGAGAGAGAGAGAGAGAGAGAGAGAGAGACACTGACACTGACACTGACATCTTTTATTGACATTGGCTAATAGCCTTTTTGTCAAGGGGGTACAATGTCTTTTGTTTTTGCATAGAAGAAAAGAAAACGAAAGAAAAACTGTAAATTAGGTGCCTACACAGCTAAGCAAAATCAAAAAATCATTTCCATTTCCATCACTCATTTGTGTTTCTTGTCTATGTTCTATAACAAAATCATTCTCACACAACAACCATTCCCTTCACATGCGCACACTGATCTATCCTAACTTCCATCGACTTGCACGCACGCATTTATATCCTTATCCTCCCTTCTCCCCATTCACACCTATCCTCTGTACAGATAATTTATCTGACTTGGTATTATGAAAAAACATTCACTTGAACCATCAAGCTTCGAGGTCAAATAAGTATTCCAAACAATAAAAATGAAATATAATTGGTATCCCTTCAGTGCTTTGAACTTTTATTCATTCATCATTTTCTTCCGCGTGTCTACTGCTTCTGTTAGATATTTTGCCAGCATCTTTAACAATGTTTCATCACTTGTTTGTAAAATACTGTTAAGGTTTCGACTCTTGACTGTGTTATTTTCAGATAGTCTTGATTTTTTTCTTATGTTCCCATAAGCGGAACAAATGAACAAAAAATGTAACTCATCTTCTCTAACTGCAATATCATTACACAATGGACATGAATCATCAACAGCATCATTATTTAGATACCATCTTTTATTAGCCTTTAATCCCAGTGTTCTATTTCTAAATCTTGCAAGGATGCCTCTTTGCCACCGATTAGATACTAAATGTAAATACTTTTCTGCCTCCAAGTTACTTTTGAAGGATAGGAACCAGGAATATTTATCATGTTCTTCTAGTTGGCTGTGCCAGTTTTGTTTATACGAAGAAATTAATCTATCTTTGAATTCAGACATAAAAACGGTTTCGTTTCCAACTCCCTGGCTCAGCCACACTATTCCAAACCCATTCTCTGTGAGCACTTTCTTAATCTTAGAGGCCCAGTTAACATTTCCTATCTCACACTGTTGTAGCATCATGTTGTAGGCTTGCCTGCTCAGTCTAGCTACTGGTAATCGTATTACTTTACACCAGTATCTAACACACTTTACAATACATCTGATGTACAAAGGGTACCTTCCTGTTTCACCGTAAGGTATTTTATTGGACGAATGAATCGGAATATTCAGAAACCGTTTAAGTGTGCACTCTTTCTATGTTTAGATTATTTTCAAGTCCCCATATTTCAGCACCATATGTAAGAATCGGTTCAATCTGGGTATCAAATAGCTTCCAAAATATGTGTGGATCAGTAATATTTAATTTCTTTAACGTTCTCAAAATTTTTATCACTCCTTTTTTGCCTTTTCTACTTGTTTCACACCAACCTAAATTCCAACTTAATTTTGTCGTAAAAAACATGCCTAAGTATTTGTACGAATTGGTTACTTTAACCTCAGAATTACCATACCACCAAACTTCATTCTTAGCTAAATATCCACCTTAACGAAACACAATAATGTTGGTTTTATCAAGGTTTATTGTCAACTGTGGTTTATCAGCTTCCTGTTTCAAAACATTCAATTGCTTTTGCAATCCTATTGCTGTACTAGACAACAACATTACATCATCAGCAAACATCATCATAAAAATCTCCACAGCACCTGGAATAATCTGAATACCATGTTTACCATTTCTTGAGAGTTCTAAAGCAAGCTCATTGATAAAAAAAAAAAAAAAAAAAAAAAGAAAACAACTGTGGGCTTAAAAGGCAGCCTTGCTTGACTCCACGTGGGCAATTGAAAAAATCAGAATAAACACATTTGTCACGCACACATGCCAATGCAGAGTCGTACATTCCACGTAATGCCATATATAACTTTCCGTTGACTCCGTTCTTTCTAAGAACATTCTATAAAATATTTCTGTTTACAGAGTCAAAAGCTTTTCTGAAATCAACAAAAGCGACATACAATTTTGTATTCTTAAGCATGTATTTTTGTACAAGAGCGAACAACGTAAATATATGATCAGTTGTACTGTGCCCAGATCTAAATCCTGCCTGCTCCTCCACGATTTTCTCTTCCCAGTCTGCCCAACGTTTTAATCTCACATTTAAAATGTGTGTGTAAACTTTGCTGACAACACTTGTCAGCGCTACACCTCGGTAGTTATCAGGAGTGTTTACATCTCCCTTTTTGTGGATAGGAACGATGATTGATTTAGCCCATTCAATCGGAAATGACCCGCTCCGAAACAAGTTATTAAATATCAATACCAGAACATCAATTACTAAATAATTAGAACTTGTCAGCATTTCCCCTACAATCTTATCTGGCCCTGCACTCTTCCCACCCTTCAAATGTTTTATGCCGTCGATCACTTCTTGTCTAGTAATCGGTTAGTTGAATAAAGGTTCGTCTGTTTCCGTCATTTCTGTTTCTACTTCTTGTGTTTCTACTCCGTTGCCTTCCACTGTGTTGCCAGAATGGTTAAAGACATTAAAGAAATGATCATACCATTGCTGAGATGTAATATCATTGTTTATCGTTGTCTTTTTGTTCACTTGTCTTACTGCTGACCAGAAACGCTTTGGGTCATTGGCTGACTCTTTTGATCTCTGTAATCTAGAGAGAGAGAGAGAGAGAGAGAGAGAGAGAGAGAGAGAGAGAGAGAGAGGAGAGAGAGAGAGACAGAGAGAGAGAGAGAGAGAGAGAGAGAGAGAGAGAGACGGGGATGGGTTGGGGGAGAGACATACAGAGACTGCGTGCGTGCATATGTGCGTGAGTGTGTGTGTGTGTTGTGTGGTGTGTGTGTGTGTGTGTGTGTGTGTGTGTGGGGTTGTGTGTGTGTGTGTGTGTGTGTGGTGTGTGTAAAAGAAACAGAGAAGAAGGGGGTTGGGGACGGAGAGAATAGAACGAAGTACTAAACTATGTCTTCGGAACACAAAAAACAATGCAACTGCGAGCAGTCTCTGGAACTTTCCGTAGTACACTGCGATAATTAAGTTACAAGTTGCAGACGTAAACCAGCTTCTCTCTCTCTCTCTCTCTCTCTCTCTCTCTCTCTCTCTCTCTCTCTCTCTCTCTCTCTCTCTCTCTCTCTCTCTCTCTCTCTGTGGGGGAAGAGACCGATAATTACTTACTCTAAGCCGAGAGGTTTATCAGTCTGAGAGAGTCGGCATGTTTTCTTTTGTGTTGCTTTGGTTCGTTCTTTAATTGGCTGTGTAGTCTGATGGTTAGAACAGCGAGGAGTGCGCCATCACAGACTGAGCGTGTTCCCTCGTGTACTGTCGGATGCTTACAGTGCTTGACTCTTGTTGGGAGTGTTCGTCTTATATTCCTGTAGTGTGTGAGGTTTTCAAACAGAGTGTTTTCTGCTCGTTCATTGAGGAACATTTCACACATTTACAGTGTGTTTCCTGATCACACATTACGGTAAGCTGACGTGTCACTTGCGATGTAGTTTCTACTTGTGTTTTATGCCCCGTTCAAATCATTTATGGTGTGTTTTCTTGTCATGTATTGTGGGAAGGTTATGTTAGTTACAACAGTGTATTTTTTACATATGTTTTGTAATACGCTCAAGTCATTTATGGGCTACTGCCTACTCGTGTTTTGTGGTAAGTTTTATGTTAGTTACACACTTTGTATTTTCTACACGTGTTTTGTAATAGACTCCAATCATTTACAGGGTTCTGCCTGCTAGTGTATTGTGGTAAGGTTATGTTAGCTACAAGCAATGTATTTTCTACACGTGTTTTGTAATACGCTCAAGTTATTGTAGGATACTGCCTACTCGTGTATTGTGGGAAGTTTGTTTTGTACTCGTTAGTTGTTGGCAGTCTACGTCAACAAACAGTGTATCTCCACACTGTGTACTGTGGAAAGTTGGAGACATTTACAACCAGCGTGCTTCCTCTCATACATTGTGGCCGGTTTAGACGATGAAAACTTCGTGTTTCTGTTGGTATACTGTGTGAAGTTTGAGACATTTACAACAATAAGACGATGAAAACTTCGTATTTCTGTTGGTATACTGTGTGAAGTTTGAGACATTTACAACAATAAGACGATGAACACTTCGTGTTTCTGTTGGTATACTGTGTGAAGTTTGAGGCATTTACAACAATAAGACGATGAAAACTTCGTGTTTCTGTTGGTATACTGTGTGAAGTTTGAGACATTTACAACTATAAGACGATGAAAACTTCGTACTTCTGTTGGTATACTGTGTGAAGTTTGAGACATTTACAACTATAAGACGATGAAAACTTCGTACTGCTGTTGGTATACTGTGTGAAGTTTGAGACATTTACAACTATAAGACGATGAAAACTTCGTACTGCTGTTGGTATATTGTGTGAAGTTTGAGACATGTACAACAATAAGACGATGAAAACTTCGTATTTCTGTTGGTATACTGTGTGAAGTTTGAGACATTTACAACTAGCGCACTTCCTGTCATACATTGTGGCCAATTGAAGATGATGAAAACTTTGTGTTTCTACTGGTATACTGTGTGAAGTTTAAGACATTTACAAATGCTGTAGTCTCCTATGAGCACCATGCAATACGTTTACGTCTGTTATAATCACCGGCTACCATGGCGCAATGGTTAGCGTCGTTTACGTCTGTTATAATCACCGGCTGCCATGGCGCAATGGTTAGCGTCACGCATTCCGAGCTGCGAGGTCGTGAGTTCGATTCCCCTCAGAGCCTTTCCTATTTGTGGGAGTTTTCGGTCTATGACCATCAGAGCCTTTCCTATTTGTGGGAGTGTTCGGTCTAAGACCATCAGTATCTTCCCTATTTGTGGGAGTTTTCTGTCTAAGACCATCAGAGCCTTCCCTATTTGTGGGAGTTTTCCGTCTATGACCATCAGAGCCTTCCCTATTTGTGGGAGTTTTCGGTCTATGACCATCACAGCCTTTCCTATTTGTGGGAGTGTTCGGTCTATGATCATCAGAGCCTTTCCTATTTGTGGAGTGTTCGGTCTATGACCATCAGAGCCTTTCCTATGTGTGGGAGTGTTCGGTCTATGATCATTAGAGCCTTTCCTATTTGTGGGAGTATTCGGTCTATGATCATCAGAGCCTTTCCTATTTGTGGGAGTTTTCGGTCTATAACCATCAGAGCCTTTCCTATTTGTGGGAGTGTTCAGTCTATGACAATGAGAGCCTTTCATTTCTGTGGGAGTTTTCGGTCTATGACGATCAGAGCCTTTAATATTTGTGGGAGTTTTCGGTCTATGACCATCAGAGCCTTCCATGTTGGTGGGAGTTTTCGGTCTATGACCATCAGAGCCTTTCCTATTTGTGGGAGTTTTCGGTCTATGACCCTACTCGGAGTTGAGTTTGCTGTGGGTTTCAATGGATAAACCGGGACCACACAGTACACTTTGCTGTGGGTTTCAATGGATAAACCGGGACCACACAGTACACTTTGCTGTGGGTTTCAATGGATAAACCGGGACCACACAGTACACTTTGCTGTGGGATTCAATGGATAAACCGGGACCACACAGGACAATTTGCTGTGGGTTTCAATGGATAAACCGGGACCACACAGTACAGTTTGCTGTGGGTTTCAATGGATAAACCGGGACCACACAGTACACTTTGCTGTGGGTTTCAATGGATAAACCGGGACCACACAGTACAGTTTGCTGTGGGTTTCAATGGATAAACCGGGACCACACAGTACAGTTTGCTGTGGGTTTCAATGGATAAACCGGAACCACACAGTACACTTTGCTGTGGGTTTCAATGGATAAACCGGGACCACACAATACAGTTTGCTGTGGATTAGAAGTAGGAAGACCGAGACCTCACAGTAGAGTTTCATCCACTTAATGGCTGTGTCTCTGAGAGTGTTGCACAACATTTCTTGACCAACACTGCAGGTGTCTGTATCTCTTAGACCTGGTTAACGCCAGAATATATAGTTGGGGAAAAAAGCATAGAGTACAACCTTTTATGCCGTCTCAGACTCAAATGGACCTCCAGGCCATCATTTTCGTCATCCTCATCCTCATTAACTAGCATCAGAGAAGTCTCCAATTCCCTGGCCATCATCTTCATCATCGTCATCTTCATCAATCAGCATCAAAGAAGTCTCCAATTCCCTGGCCATCATCTTCATCATCCTCATCTTCATCAACCAGCATCAAAGAAGTCTCCAGTTCCCTGGCCATCATCTTCATCATCGTCATCTTCATCAATCAGCATCAAAGAAGTCTCCAATTCCCTGGCCATCATCTTCATCATCGTCATCTTCATCAACCAGCATCAAAGAAGTCTCCAGTTCCCTGGCCATCATCTTCATCATCGTCATCTTCATCAATCAGCATCAAAGAAGTCTCCAATTCCCTGGCCATCATCTTCATCATCCTCATCTTCATCAACCAGCATCAAAGAAGTCTCCAGTTCCCTGGCCATCATCTTCATCATCCTCATCAACCAGCATCAAAGAAGTCTCCAATTCCCTGGCCATCATCTTCATCATCCTCATCTTCATCAGCCAGCATCAAAGAAGTCTCCAGATCCCTGGCCATCATCTTCATCATCCTCATCTTCATCAATCAGCATCAAAGAAGTCTCCAGTTCCCTGGCCATCATCTTCATCATCCTTATCTTCATCAGCCAGCATCAAAGAAGTCTCCAGTTCCCTGGCCATCATCTTCATCATCCTCATCTTCATCAGCCAGCATCAAAGAAGTCTCCAATCCCCTGGCCATCATCTTCATCATCCTCATCAGCCAGTATCAAAGAAGTCTCCAGTTCCCTGGCTCTTGACGTCCTGCTCCCGTGCTGATCTCAGTGACCGTTTCCTCTCCACGTCTGTGCCCTAAGTCTGTGCCCTAAGTCTGTGCCCTAGGTCAGTTTGTGCCCTAAATCAGTCTGTGTCCTAAGTCAGTCTGTGCCCTAGGTCAGTCTGTGTCCTAGGTCAGTCTGTGTCCTACGTTAGTCTGCACCCTAAGTCAGCCTGTGTCCCAGGTCAGTCTGTGCCTCAGGTCAGTCTGCACCCTAAGTCAGCCTGTGTCCTAGCACAGTCTGTGTCCTACGTCAGTCTGCACCCTAAGTCAGCCTGTGTCCTAGTCAGTCTCTGTCCAAGGTCAGTCTGTGTCCTAGGTCAGTCTGTGTCCTACGTCAGTCAGCACCCTAAGTCAGCCTGTGTCCTAGGTCAGTCTGTGTCCAAGGTCAGTCTGTGTCCTAGGTCAATCTGTGTCCTAGGTCAGTCTGTGCCCCAGGTCAGTCTGCACCCTAAGTCAGCCTGTGTCCTAGGTCAGTCTGTGTCCTACGTCAGTCTGCACCCTAAGTCAGCCTGTGTCCTAGGTCAGTCTGTGTCCTAGGTCAGTCTCTGTCCTAGGTCAGTCTGTTTCCTAGGTCAGTCTGTTTCCTAGGTCAGCCTGTGTCCTAGGTCAGTCTGCGCCCAAGGTCAGTCTGTGTCAAGGTCGCCGACATCGCCGGGTTCATGGGTAGTGTCATGGGAAGTGTCATGGGAAGTGTCATGAGAAGTGTCATGCGAACTGTCATGGGAACTGCCATGGGAAGTGTCATGGGAAGTGTCATGGGAACTGTCATGGGAACTGTCATAGGAACTGTCATGGGAAGTGTCATGGGAACTGTCATGGGAAGTGTCATGGGAACTGTCATGGGAAGTGTCATGGGAAGTGTCATGGGAACTGCCATGGGAACTGTCATGGGAAGTGTCATGGGAAGTGTCATGGGAAGTGTCAGGGGAAGTGTCAGGGGAAGTGTCATGGGAAGTGTCATAGCAACTGTCATGGGAACTGTCACGGGAACTGTCATGGGAATTGCCATGGGTAGTGTCATGGGAACTGTCATGGGTAGTGTCATGAGTAGTGTCATGGGTAGTGTCATGGGAACTGTCACAGGAACTGTCATGGGAACTGTCATGGGATCTGTCATGGGATCTGTCATGGGAACTGTCACGGAAACTGTCACGGGAACTGTCAGGGGATCTGTCATGGGAAGCGTCATGGGAAGTATCATGGGAACTGTCATGTGAACTGTCATGGTTAATGTCATGGGTAGTGTCATGGGAACTCTCATGGGAACTGTCAGGGGAACTGTCATGGGAACTGTCGTGGAACTGTCATGGGAACTGTCATGTGAACTGTCAAGGTTAGTGTCATGGGTAGTGTCATGGGAACGTCATTGGAACTGTCGTGGA
This sequence comes from Conus canariensis, assembly GCA_033310375.1. Classification (NCBI taxonomy): domain Eukaryota; kingdom Metazoa; phylum Mollusca; class Gastropoda; order Neogastropoda; family Conidae; genus Conus; species Conus canariensis. The sequence goes on from CM065721.1 coordinate 85,598,163, forward strand.
ACTGTCGGGGGAACTGTCAGGGGAACTGCCATGGGAACTGTCGTGGAACTGTCATGGGAACTGTCATGGAACTGTCGTGGAACTCTCATGGGAACTGTCGTGGAACTGTCATGGGAACTGTCATGTGAACTGTCAAGGTTAGTGTCATGGAAACTGTCATGGGAACTGTCATGGGAATTGTCATGGGAACTGTCGTGGAACTGTCATGGGAACTGTCATGTGAACTGTCAAGGTTAGTGTCATGGGTAGTGTCATGGGAACTGTGATGGGAACTGTCATGGGATCTGTCATTGGAACTGTCAGGGGAACTGCCATGGGAACTGTCGTGGAACTGTCAAGGTTAGTGTCATGGGTAGTGTCATGGGAACTGTCATGGGAACTGTCATGGGATCTGTCATTGGAACTGTCAGGGGAACTGTCATGGGAACTGTCGTGGAACTGTCATGGGAACTGTCATGTGAACTGTCAAGGTTAGTGTTACGGATGGAAGTGCGTGTGTGTGGAAGTCTGACTCACTCAGAATTACGGATGCATGCACGTTTTTTTCTAATTCACATACACACACCCACTCATCCGAACATGGACAGCCAGGCAACAAAATAACTTTTTTTTTTATGCTGCCCGAGCCATCAAACAAACACACAATTAAACATAGGTTGGTACACCCACCATTAGGTGTACATATACAACACGTCAATACAATTTTAATTATGAACTGCCGGGTCCAGCGCTGATGACGACGACGGCAGCGACGAGGCAAGTCTGACAGAGTCTCTTCCAAGCTGTGAAGAAGGAAAAACTAACACGTTCGTGGCGTCTCTGTCAGCAACACGGTGACAGTCTCACCCACGAGCTGTGGCTCAAACACCTAAGAGCTGTGGCTCAACACCTACCAAGAGCTGTGGCACACACACCACCTGTGGCTCAACACCAACCAAGAGCTGTGGCACACACACCACACACACAGCGACGGCCTCGGACGCAGGTCGCTGGCACAAAAGAAGGGGCGACGTCCTGGCTCACCAGCAGCGACGTCTCCAACCCACTGGCCCAACAGTGGTTGGTCACGGGCGCAGTGGCAGGTAGGGCAATTGTCGGCGCTCAGGCCAGCCTCTCAACACCAGCAGCAAACAGGTGGAGAACGGGGCGTCAACACAGCTATGGCCCCGGCCCTAACCCGGTAGCAGCCAGTCCCCGTCAGTCCAGGGAACACTATCAACCTGGGGGCAACTGATTAACTACCTTGATTATCATGGCCACTATTCATTGCAATCACAACTATCTTCATATTCATTAGCCACATTATATCTCACTAGAACTTGAGCCATACATCAGCATATTTGTTCATTATTACAATATTCTTTTTTTTCCAGAATCATAACATTACAACATTCCCTTTTCCGGAATCATTACACTACAACATTCCCTTTTCCGGAATCATAACACTGCACAGGAAAGGATTTCCATATAAACCTTTCAGACTCTAGTTTTCCAAATTGGGGAAAGGATTTCCACATAAACCTTTCATAATCTAGTCTTCCAAATTAGGGAAAAGGATTTCCATCTGGATCCTCTTCAATAAACCATGAATACAATTCATTACACACAATTGATGATTATTTTTTCAAACTATAAATGTCTTTCGTTAATTCAGGAAATGTTCATTTCTTTTGTTGTAACACAAGAACGCTCACTTCACTTCAGTTCATCAGCTTCAGTATATGCGAGGGAACGATTTCCACTACACTTTTGTTTAACACCACATATATTGATACCCATGTAAACACATCATACATCAGAATGAAAACAAAAGTCAATGTCGCTCACTCTGGGAGCTTATTATCCATAGCATTAAAACTCTCCATCTTCTTGCAAACCACATTAGAATAGTCACTTTTTCTTCATCATGGAGCTCATAGCCAGTTAAGTCACAAAATAAACAAAATCTTTTTTCTTTTTTCTGACGACCACTTCTAATAACACTCACTTTATCTATTCACATTTTCCGAAACAATTTCGTTTTGTTACCCTATCAAGTCATAGGATAACAGAACAACAATACTTTTTTTTTTTAAATAAAACCTTCACAAGAGCGCTGAGGAAGTTTCAGTCGCTCCTAAACGGGAATACAGTTTTAGTTTGTTAATAAATAAACATTCAATGATAAATACCTGACTGCTACTCGCAAACGGCTGAGTCCCTCTTCGGCCTTCTGTGACTTGTATTGCCGGAATCACTACAGAGACTGCCTAACCGGTGCAACTCACCCGGCTTTTAGCAATGCGCCGGTGAGTAGCAGTCAGCTAACTTTTGCAACCGGCTTCCGGACAACTACCTTCCGGTAAGCACGGTCGCACATGAAACTTTGTGACCGGATGAAAAACGGTCCGTCACAGTTAGTGTCATGGGAACTGTCATGGGAACTGCCATGGGAACTGTCATGGGATCTGTCATGGGAACTGTCAGGGGAACTGCCATGGGAACTGTCGTGGAACTGCCATGGGAACTGTCATGGGAACTGCCTATGCTGAACCAGAACCAGCGCCACTGAACATCACCGAAGTGATGTTACGACAGCAGTGCAGCGTTTCCTCTGGTGGGTTGCCTGGTGTCGACTTGACATTGACTGCTCCCTGAGGACTGCCGGTGCCTAGACTGAGAGGGCACATCCTGGGTGTGGCTGTGCACAGAAAGCTGAAACGAGCAGCACGGGGATAAGACATGGAGTGGAACGGAAGATGGGATCTCCCACCCACCCCCTCACCTCGTTCCCCCATGTCCACCCACCCTCCCCCAACCCTCCCCTGTCCCCAAAAGCTTATTACAAACAGAATCTCTTCTATTTTGTTTTCCACTCGTGAATTCTTGGAACTTGGTCCGTTGCAAACCGTTTGTCTTCAGCTTGGATGTTGCAGGAATTTCAAATCATCCACAGTGTTTTCTACTCACATATCACGAGACTTTTAAGATCATCCACAGTGTGTTTTCTACTCATATATCACGAGACGTTTAAGATCATCCACGTGTTTTCTACTCATATATCACGAGACGTTTAAGGTACTTGCAAACTGTGTACTTTCCGCCGTTTGCTCTGGATCGCTTAAGTCATTTATAAAACTGTGTTTTGTTCTCTTTTTTTCACAGCTTGAGTCATTTGCGGTGCTTTCTTGTGTTTGTTGGCAAGTTTGATTCATTTACTTGCAGCGTGTTTTCTATTTATATGTTTTGGAGAATTTACTTACAAATAGCGTGTTTTCTATTTATATGTTTTAGAGACTTTATCTACAAACGGCATGTTTTCTATTCATATGTTTTGGAGACTTTATTTACAAACAGCGTGTTTTCTATTTGTATGTTTTGGAGACTTTGTTTACAAACAGCGTGTTTTCTATTTATATGTTTTGGATACTTTGTTTACAAACAGCGTGTTTTTACAAACAGCATGTTTTCTATTCATATGTTTTGAAGACTTTGTTTACAGACGGCATGTTTCTAGTTGTGCTTTATAGAAAGCTCACCACATGCACAGTGGGTTTTCATCTCGTATCTCTTGGAAAACCTAAAACATTAACATGGTGTTTCTGTGGGTAGACTGTATGAAGTTGAAGTCAGTTACAAAGCGTGAGGTTGAGGGGAGTTTAAGATATTTACAACAACAAAAAACGCTTTCTAATCGCACGTTGTGTGACATATAAGACAATTTACAAACAATCTGTTTTCTGCTCGTGTATTGTGGAAAAATTAAGATATTAAAAACGCGAATGTTTCTACACACACAGTATGGGAAGTTTTAAAAAAAAACTTACAAATTGTTTTCTTCTCGTATACTGAAGAAAATCTAGGTCATTCATATTCAGAGTGTGTTCCACACTCGTGTATTTCAGAGGTTTGAGAAATCTACAACTCGAGTTGTCTGCTTATGTATTTTCGAAAGTGAAGAACTTATAGACTGTTTTTTTCATTTGTAAAGCGTGGGAAATGCACACATTTACAGACAATATTTTCTACGTATGATAAATTGGAAGTTCTAAACATTTACCCTGCGTTTCCCTCCGGTATGTCTCAGGAAGTTTGAGACATTTACACATTGTGTTTTCCACCGGTGTGTCGCTGAAAGTTTAGAACAACCGTAACAAGTGTATTTTCCACTGGTTGATTGTAGGATGTTTGTAACATTCACAACCAGTGAACTTTCCACTGATTACCCAAGGAAACTTAGATATTTAAAGCGTGATTTCTACAAATACACTCTATGAAGTTTGGGGTATTTACATTCAGTGTTTGAGGTCTTTACATTCAGTGTTTGAGGTCTTTACATTCAGTGTTTGAGGTCTTTACATTCAGTGTTTGAGGTCTTTACATTCAGTGTGTTCTCCACTTTATATTATAGGATGTTGGAGTCATTTACAGTGTATTTTCTGCTCTTAGAAAAGCATGAATTCTCCCAATATACTCTGTGAAATTTGAGGTCTTTACATTCAGCGTGCTTTCCATTTTATATTATAGGAAGTTTAAGTCATTTACAGTGTATTTTCTGCTCTTAGAAAAGCGTGAATTCTCCCAATATACTCTGTGAAGTTTGATGTTTTTACATTCAGCGTGCTTTCCATTTTATATTATAGGAAGTTTAAGTCATTTACAGTGTATTTTCTGCTCTTAGAAAAGCGTGAATTCTCCCAATATACTCTGTGAAGTTTGAGGTCTTTACATTCAGCATGCTTTCCATTTCATATTATAGGAAGTTTAAGTCATTTACAGTGTATGTTCTGCTCTTCGAAAAGCGTGAATTCTCCCAATATACTCTGTGAAGTCTTTACATTCAGCGTGCTTTCCATTTTATATTATAGGAAGTTTAAGTCATTTACAGTGTATTTTCTGCTCTTAGAAAAGCGTGAATTCTCCCAGTATACTCTGTGAAGTCTTTACATTCAGCGTGCTTTCCATTTCATATTATAGGAAGTTTAAGTCATTTACAGTGTATTTTCTGCTCTTAGAAAAGCGTGAATTCTCCCAGTATACTCTGTGAAGTCTTTACATTCAGCGTGCTTTCCATTTCATATTATAGGAAGTTTAAGTCATTTACAGTGTATTTTCTGCTCTTAGAAAAGCGTGAATTCTCCCAGTATACTCTGTGAAGTCTTTACATTCAGCGTGCTTTCCATTTCATATTATAGGAAGTTAAGTCATTTACAGTGTATTTTATACGCTTAGATCGTAGAAAGTTTCATTCAGTGCCTTCGAATGGTAGTAGGAAGTTGTGATCGAGGTATAGTAGGGAAGTTGCTGATCGATGGTATAGTAGGGAAGTTGCTGATAGATGGTATAGTAGGGAAGTTGCTGACCGATGGTATAGTAGGGAAGTTGCTGATCGATGGTATAGTAGGGAAGTTGCTGATCGATATACTGTAATAGTCGTGTTGCTGCGTGGGCTACGGCTGCTACTGTCGTTGTTCCCGCTGCTGCTGTTGCTGCTTTCAGTAACTGGAACTGTCTGCACCCTCATAAACTAACTTATCTGGTTGGCATTTTCTTCTAACTTTTCCGGTAAGATATATTTTTCTCTCTTTTCTTTTTCTTCTTTGTAATCGTCTTCTAGTTCTTTTTTTTCTTCAGTTTGTTTACATGCACGCACTCACGCACTCACGCACGCACGCACGCACGCACGCACGCACGCACACGCACACGCACACACACACACACACACCTTTTTTATTTCTTTCTTTCCGTGAAATAATGGCTCCGTCTTTCTATGGAGGAATGCATCTAGGCCCCTTCTGTGCACATTTTACCTTTAATTGCACAGAATGAGGCCCCTTCTGTGCACACTTTACCTTTAACTGCAGAGAATGAGGCCCCTTCTGTGCACATCTTACCTTTAACTGCACAGAAGCATGCCGCTTCCGTGCACACCTTACCTTTAACTGCACAGAATCAGGCCCCTTCCATACACACCTTTAACTGCACAGAATCAGGCCCCTTAAGTGCACACCTTACCTTTGACTGCGCAGAATCAGGCCCCTTCCCTGCACATCTCACCTTTAACTGCACAGAATCAGGCCCCTTCCCTGCACACCTTACCCTTAACTGCACAGAATCAGGCCCTTCCCTGCACATCTCACCTTTAACTGCACAGAATCAGCCCCCTTCCCTGCACATATCACCTTTAACTGCACCGAATCAGGCCCCTTCCCTGCACACCTTACCTTTAACTGCACAGAATCAGGCCCCTTCCCTGCACACCTTACCTTTAACTGCACAGAATCAGGCCTCTTCCCTGCACACCTTTAACTGCACAGAATCAGGCCCCTTCCCTGCACACCTTACCTTTAACTGCACCGAATCAGGCCCCTTCCCTGCACACCTTTAACTGCACAGAATCAGGCCCCTTCTGTGCACACCTTACCTTTAACTGCACCGAATCAGGCCCCTTCCCTGCACACCTTTAACTGCACAGAATCAGGCCCCTTCTGTGCACACCTTACCTTTAACTGCACCGAATCAGGCCCCTTCCCTGCACACTTTTAACTGCACAGAATCAGGCCCCTTCAGTGCACATCTCACCTTTGACTGCACAGAACTGGGACTGAATCATGCTGTTTATAGCCCCGGCCGACAGCGAGAGCAGCAGGGCTGACCTGCCTGATCAGGCAGAAATTGACGCGGTGCGGTGAAAGCAGAGACATGTGGAGACAGACACAAACATGACAGTATTTGATGAGAGAAGCTGTATTTTCTTAGTATTGTATCCCTGTTTTTGTGATGGGACCATACTCAGTGCTAGTGTTCCAACAGCAAACATAAAAAAGTGCGGCAACACAGTGCAGAACGCTGTAGCTATGGGCTGACATGTAGCTATGTAGCTATGGGCTGACATGTAGCTATGGGCTGACATGTAGCTATGTAGCTATGGGCTGTCATGTAGCTATGGGCTGACATGTAGCTATGGGCTGACATGTAGGTGTAGGCTGACACGTAGCTGTGTAGCTATGGGCTGACATGTAGCTATGGGCTGACATGTAGCTATGGGCTGACATGTAGCTATGGGCTGACACGTAGCTATGTAGCTATGGGCTAACACATAGCTATGGGCTGACATGTAGCTATGGGCTGACACGTAGCTATGTAGCTATGGGCTGACACAAAGTTATGGGCTGACATGTAGCTATGGGCTGACACGTAGCTATGTAGCTATGGGCTGACACATAGCTATGGGCTGACATGTAGCTATGGGCTGACATGTAGCTATGTAGCTATGGGCTGACACGTAGCTATGTAGCTATGGGCTGACATGTAGCTATGGGCTGACACATAGCTATGGGCTGACATGTAGCTATGGGCTGACATGTAGCTATGTGCCTATGGGCTGACACGTAGCTATGTAGCTATAGGCTGACATGTAGCTATGGGCTAACACGTAGCTATAGTAGCTATGGGCAGACATGTAGCTATGGGCTGACACATAGCTATGGGCTGACATGTAGCTATGGGCTGACATGTAGCTATGGGCTGACACGTAGTTATGGGCTATGGGCTGACATGTAGCTATGGGCTGACATGTAGCTATGGGCTGACATGTAGCTGTGTAGCATGGGCTGACATGTAGCTGCGGGCTGACATGTAGCTATGTAGTTTTGGGCTGACATGTAGCTATGTAGCTATGGGCTGACATGTAGCTATGGGCTGACACGTAGCTATGTAGCTATTGGCTGACATGTAGCTATAGGCTGACATGCAGCTATGTAGCTATTGGCTGACATGTAGCTGTGAGAAAGGGTGCTGATATGGTACCATTTAGCACATCTCCTCACAGGATCGATAGCTTGGCCTTTGTCTTGTTACAGTCAAGACTATGTCTTTTTAATATCACCAACCGACTTTGTCTCTTCACCATCACCAACTGACTTTATCTCTTCACTATCAACAATCGACTTTGTCTCTTCACTATCACCAACCGACTGTATCTCTTCACCATCAGCAATCGACTTTGTCTCTTCACCATCATCAGTTCATTTTTTTTCAACCATCATCAAAACCCGTTTTCTGCTGTCCCCTTTGGAAGGAAACCATTTACGGGGCTCTGGGTAGAGGAAGAACCTTTGAGGTCTGGCATCCTGCACTCTACGTAATACAGTGGACGGCCACCGCAGGCACCGTACCATCCCCTCCCGCCCCCCCCCCCCACCCCTCCCCATCTCTCACATGGTGGCCCACATCGCAGCTTCCTTCTGCAATGTCCCAGAAATACTTTCAGTATGCACGTTGTGTAATATGCCAGAAATACTTCCAACATGCACGTTGTGTAATATGCCAGAAATACTTTCAACATGCACGTTGTGTAATATGCCAGAAATACTTCCAACGTGCACTTTGTGTAATATGCCAGAAATACTTTCAGCATGAACGTTGTGCAATATGCCAGAAATACTTTCAACAGTTACGTTGTGCAATATGCCAGAAATACTTCCAACATGCACGTTGTGTAATATGCCAGAAATACTTCCAGCATGCACTTTGTGTAATATGCCAGAAATACTCTCCACAGTTACGTGGTGTAATATGCCAGAAATACTTTTCGGCAGGAAGAACTATCAAACACTCGCCTTCAGCCATGATTTCCCCCAGCTGTTTTCTTTCGGTCGAGGATGAAACCGCATTTCGCCAAACTGAAACACACACACACACACACACACACACACACACACACACACACACACACACACACACACACACACACACACATCTAAATGTTGTTTAAGTGTCAAATAAAGAGATAAGGTTTTATGTTTATTGCTTCAACGAATCCGACCTTCATGGTGGACGGGACGCTGTGGTTCAAAGGAAAGGCATCTCTGTGGAATGTGGAGAAGGGCCCCTTATTCCCATCCTCGTTATATGCCTTCCCCATGCATTGGTTTGGGCAGGTGGTGTATACGGCGTGCTACACCAGTATTTCAACTGGCGGGCTGTAACATGTGAGAGAAGGATGGGGGGGGGGGGGAGATGGAGGGGCGTCGGAAAGTTCACACGGCTCCGTGGGCAAGGACACGACAAGGACACGCCAAGGACACGGCAAGGACAGGCAAGGACACGTCAAGGAAAAGCCAAGGACACGTCAAGGACACGTCAAGGACACGGCAAGGACAGGACAAGGAAAAGCCAAGGACACGTCAAAGACACGGCAAGGACAGACAAGGACACGTCAAGGACACGGCAAGGACACGCCAAGGACACGTCAAGGACACGGCAAGGACAGGCAAGAGCACTTCAAGGACATGCCAAGGACACGGCAATCACACGGCAAGGACACGGCAAGGACAGGGCTTCTGTTTGTCCGCAGCCGTCACTGAGGAGTGGAGGCAACTCCCACAGCAGCGCTCGTCCCTGCAGAGTCCACTTCCCCCCTCCCTCCTTTCCACCTCCCTGCCTCCCCTCTCCAAAGCTCCCTGACTAGTTTTGGAACTAGCGACGGTGCATGAAAAAAAGAGAAGAAAATTAAAAGCCCTCCCTCACTCCTTAATCCAGTACAATTGTCTTGACTCGGTCAACTGGATGACATTCAAAACATGAACAAATCGACATTTCCTGCTGTTGAGTGGGTGGGGTAAAACAATGTTTGGGTATGTGTTGTGGAGGGGGGTGGGTTAAAATCCAAATTCCTGTCTGATCATTGTGTTTTGTTGTTGTTCTTGTTTTTCACTCCTGTCTGCTTCCTGGTAAATCACTTCATTTCACAGGACAGGCCCTGGAAGATGTGATTCATGGCGCCTTGGACCACTCGCTATTAGTTATCAGTGAGAATGCTGTGTCAGCTTCCTGTAGTTGGAAGTTCGCGCAAGAATTCCATGCCAGACCAAGAAAAACAAAAGAGGAAATAAAAAGACTATTGAAACTATTGAGATCCTGGGAATGCGCGAACACTTTCTTCCTTGATTGTAACGCGCGCGCGTGCGCTCCGGCGTGTGTGTGTGTGTGTGTGTGTGTGTGTGTGTGTGTGTGTGTGTGTGTGTGTGTGTGTGTGTGTGTGTCTGTGTGTGTGTGTGTGTGTGTGTGTGTGTGTGTGTGTGTGTGGTGTGTGTGCACGTTTGCATATTGCATACTTACACACACACTTGTACATACATACATACACACACATACATACATACATACATACATACATACATGATGTGAGACATAAACACTTTACAGCAGACTCCATGAAAACCTTGTTCAGAGATGTCCCAAATGATGTGATCTTAGAATTTCTGAAAGAGATTAACATTTTTCATCTGATCTAAGATCTTACGGAAGAGAGATGTT
>CM065721.1:85613461-85628461 GCA_033310375.1 Conus canariensis
CTATATCGGCTCATAATTGTTTTTCTTCTTTATCGAATATCTCAGAAAGTACTTGACCGAACTTTCTGAAAGTTTGTAGGTATGTCCATTATGGGCGACGGATGATACTCGACGTTTTAGTTTACTGTTGTAGCCGTTACTGACGGCTGTAACGGCCCATAATAGTTTTTCTTTTCTATGGAATGTCTTAGAAGGTACTTCGCTGATCTTTCTGAAAATTTGTAGGTATGTTCATTATAGGTCATGGATCATGTCCGACGTTTAATTTACCGTTATAGCCGTTACTAACGGCTATAGCCGTTACTAACGGCTATAACGACCCATAACGGTTATTGTTTTTTATGGAATATCTCAGAAAGTAAGTGGCCGATCTTTCTGAAAATTTGTAGGTTTGTTCATTATGCGTCACAGAGATGTCCGATGTTTAAGTTTACCGTTATAGCCGTTACTAACGGCCCATAATGGTTTTCTTCTTGATGGAAAATCTCAGAAAGTACTTGCCGACCTTTATGAAAATTAGCCTATCTTTGTAAAAATGAGCAGGTACGTTCATTATGGGTCACCGACGATGCCTGATGTTTTAGTTTACCTTGTTATAGGCGTTACTAACGGTTGTAACGGCCTGTAACGGTTTTTCTTCTTTATGGAATATCTCAGAAAGTACTTGGCCGATCTTTCTGAACATTTGTAGGTATGTTCATTATGGGTCACGAATAATGCCCGATGTGTTAGTTTACCGTTATAACCGTTACTAACGGCTGTAACGGCCTGTAACGGTTTTTCTTCTTTATGGAATATCTCAGAAAGTACTTGGCCGACCTTTATGAAAATTAGCAGGTATGTTCATTATGGGTGACAGATAATGCCCGATGTTTCAGTTTACCCCGTTATAGCCGTTACTAACGGCTGTAACGGCCTGTAACGGTTTTCTTCTTTATGGAATATCTCAGAAAGTACTTGGCCGATCTTTCTGTAAATTTCTATGTATGTTCAATAATGGTCACGGATGATGCCCGATGTTTTGATTTACCCCGTTATAGCCGTTACTAACGGCTGTAACGGCCTGTAACGGTTTTTCTTCTTTATGGAATATCTCAGAAAGTACGTAGCCGATCTTTCTGAAAATTTGTAGGTATGTTCATTATGGGTCACGAATAATGATCGATGTTTTAGTTTACCGTTATAGCCGTTACTAACGGCTGTAACGGCCTGTAACGGTTTTTCTTCTTTATGGCATATCTCAGACAATACTTGGCCGATCTTTGTGAAAATTAGCAGGCATGTTCATTATGGGTCACGGATGATGCCTGATGTTTTAGTTTGCCCCGTTATAGCCGTTACTAACGGTTGTAACGGCCTATAACGGTTTTTCTTCTTTATGGAATATCTCAGAAAGTACTTGGCCGATCTTGCTGAAAATTTGTAGGTATATTCATTAGAGGCGACGGATGATGCACGATGTTTTAGTTTACCGTTATAGCTGGTACTAACGGCTGTAATGGCCCATAACGGTTTTTTCTTTGTTATGAAATGTCTCAGAAAGTACTTGGCCGATCTTTGTGAAAATTAGCAGTTATGTTCATTATGGGTGACGGATCATGCCCGACGTTTTAGGTTACCGTTATGGCCGTTACTAACGGCTATAACAACCCATAACGTTTTTTTTTCTTTTTATGGAATATCTCAGAAACTACTTAACCGATCTTTCTGAAAATTTGTTGGTATTATGGGTCATGGATGATGCCCGATGTTTTATTTTACCGTTATAGCCGTTACTAACGGCTATAACGGCCCATAACGGTTTTCCTTCTTCATGGAATATCTCAGAAAGTACGTGGCCGATCTTTCTGAAAATGTGTAGGTATGTTCATTATGGGTCACGAATGATGCCCGATATTCAAGTTTACCGTTATAGCTGTTACTAATGGCCCATAATGATTTTCTTCTTTATGGAAAATCTCAGAAAGTTCTTGGCCGATCTTTCTGAAAAGTTGTAAGTATGTTCATTATAGGTCACAGATGATGGCCGATGTTTACCAGAATAGCCATTACTAACGGTTAGACCAGCCCAAGACGGTTTTTCTTCTTTATGGAATATATCACGCGTATTCAGGATAAACAGGAGTACGTTTATATGCTTTGCATCTTGTTTTTTAATTAAAGATTACTTAGAAACAAAAAGGAGGCTTGGGGCATATGTCCCATACCACCGTTTGGAAGTGGAGTGTCCATTCAAAGAGGCCCCTACAATTCAGAGTGATGACAAGTTAGAAGCTGTTTCCTTTCAGACATACACCACACTAACCACCCACAGTTTTGGTTGTTGTACTGCTCCGCTGACTATTGCATTGGTGCACAAAGTCAGTCAGCCATGACACTCCCCTGACCGCTTTGTGCTCACTGTCACTTTCTGTCTTCAATAGTACGCTCCACACTTTTAGAGGCAATAGATTCATTTGACGTGAAACCAAGGGGCAGGGAGGGGGGGGGGGGGGTATGTAAAGAATTTTCAGCAGACCTTTTCAGTTCTTGCCTGCTATTTGATTCTCAGGGAGGCATATTTATGTGTCTACTAGCAGCGCCGTTTATTGACTCTCGATGCGCAATGCAAGAAGTGTAGATCTATTTTGCCGGATAATAGCGCGCTGTGAAATGAGTCCATGCACAAAATTACCTGGAAACCTATTTCTTACTAAAGTATGACAGAAACACAGGAAACACTGTTCTCCACGCTTATTTTGGCACTCCTCTTGGCGCTGTTTACACTTTTCACGCCCTTTTATCTCAAACGCTTTTCCGTACATCAATCTGTACTTGCATAATTTTGTCATCTGATTCATTTGCCCTTGACCACAATTTCCTCTTTATGCGTTATTTTCATGTCATTTGTTTTCAGCAGCAAAACAAAGAAGAAGTTTAGGGTTGATAACTAAATTTAGGGTCAGTCAGGTGGACAGACAAACTTTTTTTGGCCTTAGGACAACGTATGTTTTGTGTTTTTTGTATGTTTTGTAATTTTGGAAACCAGTAATCAGTTGCACAGTTGCACAATGCAGGACCACTATCTTCGCTACAGACACTTTGGATCTTGAATCGATACAGGGCCGTTATCTTGGCTGTTGATGGACCAATACAGAGCCGTTATCTTGGCTGTTGAAGGACCAATACAGAGACGTTATCATGGCTGTTTAAGGACCAATACAGAGCCGTTATCATGACTGTTTAAGGACCAATACCAGAGCCATACATGCGTGCAAATCTGGTCTTTCCCTCTTCATAGCTTCTGCTGTCCCTCCCTCTCCCCAGCCTCCTTGTCCCCGTTTCTCCCACGCACCTACCTCAGTATGTATGAGTGTGTGAGTGGATGTGTGTATGAATGCAGAGCAGGGTTTCTTTGTCGGTGAAGCACAGAATCTTCAGTTCGCTTCAGTTCAGATCTGTCCTCTATGCCATCCAGTGCTTGAGGCAACGACAAGAGATCCCCACCTTTCTCTCACTGCTGCCGTGATGGAGCCGTCTCCAGCGTCATCCTTGGGTTTCACTTCTCCAGCGTCATCCTTGGGTTTTCAGTTCTCCAGCGTCACCCTTGGGTTTCCAGTTCTCCAGCGTCACCCTTGGGTTTTTAGCTCTCCCTCCACTGTTCTGTACCTGGCTTCCTTGGATTGTCCGTCATTTCTTTTCCCCTGAGATTTCCATCCTAGGTCTGTTCTGGGCAACAACTGGGATGGCACACCACAAATCTGTCCAGTGTTCTCCACTGGCACACCAGGATTGTCTCAGGCTTTGTCAACGTTCCTGTGCTCTGGAGATCGACACTGGATAAAATGTGAGGTCACAAGTTCTAGATTTACACTGCAGGCACATGGCCCGGAGCACCTCCAACTTTTGCTTGATAGTGACAGTGATCGTTCCAGCATCCTGACCTGTATAGGAGAACACCGACGACATTGTTGCCCAAGATCCCGCTCTTTGTATGGTCACTGAGGCCAACAATTTCCAGATGGGCTGGAGCATGGCAAATGCTCCGTCTACTGTGCTGATCCTGCTGTTGTTCCCCTGGTCACAGCCACTGGCTGACGTCACCTTACTACTCGAGTAGACAAGCTCTGAGACCTTGTCCAGTGCCTTGTCCTGCACGGCGAGTGGGCTGTTGGTTTGGGCGTGCATTCTCAGGGCTTTCATCTTCTTGTCACTTACCCTGAGCCCATGGGTGCTGGCTGTCTTGCTGAGTCACTGTGTCTTCTGTGGACTGTCTTGGTGCCCGTGGGACAGTAGACCCAGGCCACCTGCCTGGCAGAGAATCTCCATGGTTAGGGAACATCACGGGAGACTTTTACGTAGTGTTCTACCGATGTGCATACTTCTGTTTTGTGAGATGTTGATTTTTTCTTCTCCTTTGTTTTGTGAGATGTTGAATTTTTCTTCTCCTTTGTTTTGTGAGATGTTGATTTTTCTTCTCCTTTGTTTTGTGAGATGATTTTTCTTCTTTGTTTTGTGAGATGTTGATTTTTTTCTTCTCCTTTGTTTTGTGTGCAGTCACGTTGAAAAATAGTGCTCTGTGTAATATTGTCATAGTATTTATTGGTGCTGTACTAAAACATCTCTACTTATATGTGTTTTTCAGCACAAAAGTCAACTCAAAGTTTGACGGTGTAATCTTGAGATAACGGTATCGTATACACGTCACCGTGTGGTTTGTTTTAGCCTATGTCCGATGTCGGTGCGTTGACTTTGGACAGTAGGAAACCCACAAGTCACAGCTTCCAAGTTAGCATTACCTTAAGGGAAGAAATTATGTCCAATGTCGGTGTATTGACTTTGAATAATAGGAAACCCACAAGTCACAGTTTCGAGGTTCGCATTACCTTAAGGGAAGAAATTATGTCCAATGTTGGTGTATTGACTTTGGACAATAGGAAACCCACAAGTCACAGCTTCGATGTTCGCATTACCTTAAAGGAAGAAATTCCAGCGTAGAGGTGTAGACAGGATTTTGTCCCCTACAAAACTGAAGATCAGGGAGGGGGGGGGGGATGCCAAAGAAGATGATGATGATGATGAACAGATGATCATTTTAACCAACCAAGCCTCTGGAATCCTCAGTTAGCAACATTTAAGAACTTGACTTTTGTCACCCTCCTTTACATCACGCTCCCCCAGCCCACCACCCACCTTCCCCGACTCTGTCTACCTCCCGCCCCCTGCCCCTTCATCTTACCTCCCTTTCAGCCTGTCGCTTCATCAGCCGACGACGTGACGCTGCCAGCATGTCTTTGCATCATCATCTGAAGACATGGCCGGAAGCGGACCATCCCAGAGGGAGCGCACGCATGCGCAGGCCCGTCCCTACGACATCATCAAGCGCCATCGTGGTTTCCGGCACTTTTCTGTTTGAACAGCGAGCAAACTTTGAAGCGAATCGTTATCTTCACAGCAGCTATTTTCGTTTGTCCTGCAACACTATCATTTGCATGCAATCTGATCCACCTTCCGGCCATGTTGTTAAAAAAAGAAAAAGAAAAGAAGCAGACCCGCCACAACGCCTTGGCCAACTTTCCATCTGTCTAGATCTAGTTTGGGTGTTGGTGAGCCTGGACTCCAAAGGCAGGGAGACGTCACGTGGGGTGACGGCTCTGCCCGGGGCGACAAACTGCCAGGGACGCACGTTCGCTTGACTGCAGCCCTCTGTGAGTGGGAGGAGAGCGAGGGTCTATTAGCGAGAACCATGGCGACAGCCCGCTGTGGTCTGTGAGTGGGGAGGAGAGCGAGGGTCTATTAGCGAGAACCATGGCGACAGCCCGCTGTGGAATGGCAGGGCTGTGTTGGGACAGTCACCGGCAAGATCTACTGAACCGTCATGATGGACCCCCGTCTCCATGTTTATTTGAAGCTGCTGATTAAAAGGCCTGACGTGAGCGAGCAGTCAGCAGTGTGAGCCCAAGACGCCGTCCTCTCTCTCTCTCTCTCTCTCTCTCTCTTTCTCTCTCTCTCTCCTGTTCTTTTCTTCTAGTGGTTGGCTGAGGTTTTTATCCAATCAGTGGAGAGCAGGTCATTTGATCCGACCCTTTGGGGTGCGCCTAAATTCCGGGTTTTACAAGGTGGGGTTAGTTATGGGGTGGTAGTCAAGCGCTAGAAAGCCAGTTAAAGGAGTTAGAGGCAGTGGAAGGGACGAGCATCTGCCTGTCCCTCTGCCCCCCCCCCCCCCCAAGCCTCCACCTCAATCCATTCCCCTCCTTCTCTTCCTTCCTTTTTCTCCGGCCACCTTCACATCATTCTGTAATGGCCGTACATCAAACAAGCGTTGTTCTGCCGTGCTGTGAACATTGATGTTGTTTGCAGAGACAATAAACGTGACTTGGTTTGCGTAGTAAAGGTAGACTACTTTGAAGATAATTTCCCCCAAGGGTAAAAAAAAAAGTTAAGAAACAACAAGGGCAGATCTTTCTTCCCCCGTCCTCCTGCTCCTCTTCTCCTGTATTCCCCCACGCCCACCCCCCACTTCCTGTTCATCATCTTCTTCCTCCTCCTTCTCCTCTTCCTCCTTCTCCTCCTTCTCCTCCCCGTCCTCCTTCTCCCTGTCTTCCTCTTCCTCCTTCTCCTCCTTCTCCTCCCGTCCTCCTTCTCCCTGTCTTCCTCTTCCTCCTTCTCCTCCTTCTCCTCCCCGTCCTCCTTCTCCTTCTTCTTCCTTCTCGCCGAGTCTTCTTCCCCACATCATTCACCTTCTTGTTCGCTCCCTCCTCCTGTTGTCCCATATCATTCACCTTCTTGTTCGCTCACCTCCTCCTGTTGTCCCATATCATTCACCTTCTTGTTCGCTCACTCCTCCATGTTGTCCCATATCATTCACCTTCTTGTTCGCTCACCTCCTCCTGTTGTCCCATATCATTCACCTTCTTGTTCGCTCACCTCCTCCTGTTGTCCCATATTATTCACCTTCTTGTTCGCTCACCTCCTCCTGTTGTCCCATATTATTCACCTTCTTGTTCGCTCACCTCCTCCTGTTGTCCCATATTATTCACCTTCTTGTTCGCTCACCTCCTCCTGTTGTCCCATATCATTCACCTTCTTGTTCGCTCACCTCCTCCTGTTGTCCCATATTATTCACCTTCTTGTTCGCTCACCTCCTCCTGTTGTCCCATATCATTCACCTTCTTGTTCGCTCACCTCCTCCTGTTGTCCCATATCATTCACCTTCTTGTTCGGTCAACTCCTCCTGTTGTCCCATATCATTCACCTTCTTGTTCGGTCACCTCCTCCTGTTGTCCCATATTATTCACCTTCTTGTTCGCTCACCTCCTCCTGTTGTCCCATATTACTCACATTCTTGTTCGCTCACCTCCTGTTGTCCCATATTATTCACCTTCTTGTTCGCTCACCTCCTCCTGTTGTCCCATATTATTCACCTTCTTGTTCGCTCACCTCCTGTTGTCCCATATTATTCACCTTCTTGTTCGCTCACCTCCTGTTGTCCCATATTATTCACCTTCTTGTTCGCTCACCTCCTGTTGTCCCTCACCCTCCCACTCCCTCTCCAAATTTTCTCTTTCTCCCTTTCTTCTTGTGTTTATTTCAGGAAGTAGACAATGGTGTTCACGATCTGCACAAGACTTCTGATTTGTTGTCTACATTGAAATAAAACCTGAAGGCGTACGTATAGCGCATTTACCTCGCCACCTTTGGGAACCCATGGTGCCAGTAGAACACTCCGGCCTCCTGGTGAACTGCTCCGTTAGTTTACACACACACACACACACACACACACACACACACACACACACACGCATATATATATATATATATATATATATATATATATATATATATATAATATATATATGGGGGAAATATGTGCAGACTACACAATTCCTGCATCATTGCATTTATGACCTGGCACAGATTTGAAAATGGGGGGGGGGGGGGGGGGGAAGAAAACTGAAAAACCAGGGAAATATATTATAAACAATTCTTTACTAGCAGCATACGAGTACCATTGTAACCCATCTTGAAGGCAATACCATTCATATCGCCGGCTTCGAGACCTTTTGTACGCTGGTTCAGACTCGTCAGGGAGGCACGGCTGATTGTTAGTTGTCAGGGAGGCACGGCTGATTGTTGGTTGTCAGGGAGACACGGCTGATTGTTAGCTGTCAGAGAGACACGGCTGATTGTTAGCTGTCAGGGAGGCACGGCTGATTGTTAGCTGTCAGGGAGGCACGGCTGATTGTTGGTTGTCAGGGAGACACGGCTGATTGTTAGCTGTCAGGGAGGCACGGCTGATTGTTAGCTGTCAGGGAGGCACGGCTGATTGTTGGTTGTCAGGGAGACACGGCTGATTGTTGGCTGTCAGGGAGGCACGGCTGATTGTTAGTTGTCTGGGAGGCACGGCTGATTGTTAGTTGTCAGGGAGGCACGGTTGATTGTTAGCTGTCAGGGAGGCACGGCTGATTGTTAGTTGTCAGGGAGGCACGGCTGATTGTTGGTTGCAAAGCGAGATGACTACAGGCGAAAACTGAACCAGTTTTACATGGTACTTGAAAGAACTCTGCCAGTTAACTTGGACGAACGAATTATTCTTGTGCTTCGTTTGCCTATTTTAATTTGCGGAGTTATTTCAAATACCTTTTAGAATTTACGGCTGATTGTGTCTGTGCTCCCTTGACATCGAGTGGTGATATACCACACTCTACAATTCCATGGTATTCCCACCACCAAAAAGGGAATTTAACAGCACCCCAAAGCAGCCAGAGAGGGGTAGAATGTAAAACGAAAAGAACGTGTGGTAAGGAAATAAGTTGCTGAAAAACTAAATTTATTATGTGAGCAGTATAGATATAATACAAAATGCATACGTACAAACAAAGAACGAAAAGAAAACGGAAAGATGACATAATCTAGGCGCGAACAAGGAAAGCAAAGTGAAAGGTGGATTAAAGAACACTGGTCGGAGTATAAAAAAAACAGTGAAAGGTGGATTAAAGAACACTGGTCGGAGTATAAAAAAAAAAACAGAATGAAAGGAATGAATGTGCGCTTGAGAAAAAAATGCACGACGAAAAGAAAAAGGAAAAGAAAGGCGGGAAAACAAAGACGATTAAAAAAAAAAAATCAGAGGCCAGAAAGCAAGGTGGAAAAGAGAAGAAAAAAATGAACAAAAGAACAGGAGAACGGACAAAGAAAAAACATAAAGGAAAGAAAGAAGAGAGAGCAACTTTTAGAGAGAAAGAAAGAACGAAAGACTTTTCTCCCTTGAACTTCAAGAGCAACATCATTTTCACAAGAAGAGTCTTTTGACCAGCAGAACAACACAGATTGCCAAGACAAATCACAACATGGAAAACAAGCAAAGAAAGTCACAACATGGCAAACTAGCAAAGACAGTCACAACATGGCAAACAAGCGAAGACAGTCACAACATGGCAAACAAGCACAGAAAGTCACAAATGGTAAACAAGCAAAGAAAGTCACAACATGGCAAACAAGCGAAGACAGTCACAACATGGCAAACAAGCAAAGACAGTCACCACATGGCAAACAAACAAAGAAAGTCACAACATGGCAAACAAGCAAAGACAGTCACAAATGACAAACAAGCAAAGACAGTCACAACATGGCAAACAAGCAAAGACGGTCACCACATGGCAAACAAGCAAAAACAGTCACCACATGGCAAACAAGCAAAGACAGTCACCACATGGCAAACAAGCAAAGACAGTCACAACATGGCAAACAAGCAGATACAGTCACAACATGGCAAACAAGCAGAGACAGTCACAACATGGCAAACAAGCAAAGAAAGTCACCGCATGGCAAACAAGCAGAGACAAATCACCACATGGCAAACAAGCAAAGACAGTCACCACATGGCAAACAAGCAAAGACAGTCACCACATGGCAAACAAGCAAAGACGGTCACAACATGGCAAACAAGAACACAACACAGAACGCCAAGACAAATCACAACATGGCAAACAAGCAGAACAACACAGAACGCCAAGACAAGTCACAACATAGCAAACAAGAACACAACACAGAACGCCAAGACAAATCACAACATGGCAAACAAGCAAAGACAGTCACAACATGGCAAACAAGAACACAACACAGAACGCTAAGACAAGTCACAATATGGCAAACAAGAACACAACACAGGACGCCAAGACAAATCACAACATGGCAAACAAGCAGAACAACACAGAACGCCAAGACAAATCACAACATGGCAAACAAGAACACAACACAGAACGCCAAGACAAGTCACAACATGGCAAACAAGCAAAGACAGTCACAACATCGCAAACAAGAAAACAACACAGAACGCCAAGACAAGTCACAACATGGCAAACAAGAACACAACACAGAACGCCAAGACAAGTCACAACACAGTAAATCCATTATGCGGAAATCTCTCTCTCTCTCTCTCTCTCTCTCTCTCTCTCTCTCTCTCTCTCTCTCTCTCTCTCTCTCTCTCTCTCTCTCAATAACATGAAATGAAATGAAATATGGTCCAGATGCAAGTACAATATTTATCCCCCGCCCCAGAGCTGATGCCTCTATGACACCTCCCCCATCATGCAGGTGGGAACACTGTGGAATAGCAGAACTAATGCCTCCATGACACCTCCCCCATCATGCAGGTGGCAACACTGTGGAATGAGGACATCAGAAACAAATGCAGCTCACCATCATTTGAAACAAACAAACAAAATTAAAAAACAAAAAAACAAACAAAAACAACGTACGACAGACATTTAACAGAGCAGCTCTAAGTAACTGGCTTCTTTTCCTCGCAATGTTAGGGTCAGTTACATTGTACTGGCACCACCCCGTCCATTCTCCCTCATCCCCCTCCCTCTTCCACCCAACCACCCTCCATCCATCCCCATTTGTCTGTCTTCTGTCGGTCTGTAAGTCTGTCTATATGTGTGTGTGTGTGTGTGTGTGTGTGTGTGTGTGTGTGTGTGTGTGTGTGTGTGTGTGTGTGTGTTCATTGTTGCGCTCTTTCCGTCCCCTAGGTTTGTTTGCCCTTTACCCTCTTCCATCTATTGTTTTTTTTTCAATTCCCGTTGTCTGTACGATCACTTATCTGCAAGGCTGTCCATGCTGAAGCCACTTCCTCCTCCCCTTGCCAGGCGAATGCACTTTTGACCTGACGTAATGTTCTTCTTAGCGACCTTACGGCGACATCAGTTCATTGCGTTTTATTGTCCTTCAACCTTTCTTCCAGGTCATTCCATTTCAAATCTCCGCCGAGCAGGCGACATTGACAGTCGTGTTTCTTGGCGCTGCGTCTGCCCACACCATGACACAAAAACTACGGAACCGATTTTCTAGAAATGTTCTGGAAAGATGGCCAAAAACCAGCCCACGACATCTTGTCGCGGACTGTTGGTGTGGATTCAGAACAGCAGTCGGATCTACGATTATTTCTCCTGTGACAGGGGTCTGCGAGTCCTCGAGGGCCTTTCCAGTATTAACTTTTTTTAAGGTGCCCATTCGCACTCACACCTGTTTATATTGCGGTTTTTTGTTTGTTTGTTTGTTTGTTTGTTTGTACTGAGTAGCATTCGTCTTGGGAGGGTATCCTTCAGATGGTGTGTCAGCGGCAGAGAAGGGCGCTTGTCCTTCCCAGAGACCCGGGACACAGTGACTGATCCTGCAGAGGGGCCAGACATCAACGTCATACTGACACTCGGGTCCAGGCCTTTTCCGGATCCTGCGCAGAGACCCTCAACCAGAACAGGGACCCGTGTCCTTACCCATCTCCGGCATAAAGGCCCACGCTTACACCCCTATCTTCTGTAAATGTTCCAGGGCATCAACTTCCTCCTACACAGAAGCCCAGGGCACTACCCTGTTTGTGCACAAAAAAAACTAAGGCATTACCTTTATTATGCACAAAAGTCCAGGGCATTACCCTTGTTGTGCACAAAAGCCCAGGGCATTACCCTTATTATGCACAAAAAAACTAAGGCATTACCATTATTATGCACAGAAGTCCAGGGCATTACCCTTGTTGTGCACAAAAGGCCAGGGCGTTACCCTTATTGTACACAAAAGCCCAGGATATTACCCTTATCCCGCATATTAGCCAGTGGGGTCGTGACCTTGACCTCGCTCAGAAGCTTAGCGCATCGCCTGTGTTGTGGATGGAGAACCAGGACAGTCCTTTTCCCTTCTGGCGCGCCAAGACTATGATCCTCACCTTAAGCCCAGTCCCGTGGCGATGCTTCCATCCTTCTCAGAGGCTCAAGGCATCACCCTTTTCCTCACAGAGGCCCAGGATTGGGGAGGGGGTGGGGGGAGAGGAGGTTACCCTCTCTGTGTACAAAGGCTCAAGGCATCACCCTTATCCTCACAGAGGCCCAGGATTGGGGGAGGGGGAGGAGGTTACCTCTCTGTGCACAAAGGCTCAATGCATCACCCTTATCCTCACAGAGGCCCAGGATTGGGGGAGGGGGAGGAGGTTACCTCTCTGTGCACAAAGGCTCAAGGCATCACCCTTATCCTAACAGAGGCCCAGGATTGGGGGTGGGGAGAAGGAGGGGGGGTATCCTCACTTTGTACAGAGGCTCAAGGCATCAGCCCTTATCCTGCACAGTGGTCCGAGACATCACCCCTCATCCTGCACAGTGGTCCCAGACATCACCCCTTATCCTGCACAGTGGTCCCAGACATCACCCCTCATCCTGCACAGTGGTCCCAGACATGACCCCGTATCCTGCACAGTGGTCCCAGACATCACCCCGTATCCTGCACAGTGGTCCCAGACATCACCCCTTATCCTGCACAGTGGTCCCAGACATGACCCCTCATCCTGCACAGTGGTCCCAGACATCACCCCGTATCCTGCGCAATGGTCCGAGACATCAGCCATATCCTGCACAGTGGTCCCAGACATCACCCCTTATCCTGCACAGTGGTCCCAGACATCACCCCTTATCCTGCACAGTGGTCCCGGACATCACCCCTTATCCTGCACAGTGGTCCCAGACATCACCCCTTATCCTGCACAGAGAGTCACTGGGCATTACCCTCACCCCGGAACAAGGCTGCGGCCGATAGAGCAGAGACAGTGCTTGTTGCAATCAACGGGTCTGAGGGTGGCCTTTGTTTGGGTGTCGGTCGTCTGCTTCTGATATCCTGTGTCCCTCGCGCCCTGTCTTCCCGCCTCTCCCTCCCTGGCCGCTCTTTCCGATGACTCTGTTCCCTGTTTTTGTCTCCCTTTCTTTGTGGAAACTGGCGGGAGGGGGAGGGAGGACGACGTGGGGAAAGGGTGGTGGGGTGGGGCAGAGCTGTGACTCCCCTCCACGAAATGAGTCCATTGTCATCACGTGGTCATTTTTACCTCAAGGAAATGAAAATCGCGTTGCTACACAGCCTAACGTCCAGCAGCGCGTTTCGACCAGTAGGTCTTGTACAAATAAGAGTGATAAAGATGACAGTTACGGAATAAATAAATAGATAGATGGATGGATGAATAAATAAATAAATAAATAAATAAATAAATAAATAAATAAATAAATGGCTTAGCTTTCTTTAGAACCTGTTTAGCGAATGAGATAAACAGTGTGACGGTAGTTCTCTACAGTCATCCCACGTTTAACTATACTACTTTGATCACATCATTTTGTTTCTGACATTCCCTTTAAAGTGCTGGCCGATCCCTCTTTTTACTTGTAAAACTGCTTCCAGACCAGCAGACTGACACAGACTGCAGCATCACTGAAAACCAAGCACATGACGAATGGACACAGGGACAAGGCTTGAAGTAATGTTGTTGGATACATAGTACCAAGCGGACAGGTAAGTCTTGGACAAATCATGGATGTCACAGGTAATACTTGCTGGATACATAGTACCAAATAGACAGGCAAGTCTTCTACAAATCATGGATGTCACAGGTAATGTGCATAAAGCTGTTCCCCAGCTAGTTGTCATGAGGATCACAGTAATGTGGAATGCCCTCACATTAGCTGTCATGAGGATCAGGGTAATGTGGAATGTCCTCACATTAGCTGTCATGAGGATCAGGGTAATGTGGAATGGCTCACATTAGCTGTCAAGAGGATCACAGTAATGTGGAATGTCCTCACATTAGCTGCCATGAGGATCAGGATAATGTGGAATGTCCTCACATTGCTCTCAGCAGGAGAACATCGCCATTCTTCTCTGACAACCATCTGGAGAGTATCGCTTTTTGCTTTTGACATGCCTGTTGTATTGCTATTATCTGGCGAGAGCTATTCGTGTCGCAGTGTACTAAACATTACTAAATGAGCATTACTGTGAGCCTTGCTGTGTTTTTCATTGGTATTTTAGTTCGCGTCCAAATCAGACAGACAGCATCAGAGCTGAAGTTCGGTTTGATACACAAACCCTCTCCACAAACGCGTTTGAGAAAATGTTCCTGCAAGAGTTTCTGCGGGGGGGCATGTTTAAAAGCATTTTCCATGCAGGTTGTAGAATGTGCTCCTGTCCATGGTAGCACTAAAAGCCATGAAAGGCACAGGTGCGCTGACCCCAATCTCAGGTTGGACCATGCACATTCACGCTTTCTCCTGTAAAGGAATGATCCAAGGTGACCTGTGCCTCATTTCACTGTGGGAGGTCAGAACGGCCTCTCTCTGTGGGGTGGCAGTGACAGTTGGCTGGAATCGTCTAGCTGGTCCTACTGGACACACACCAACTTGATCGTCGGCCTGATTGTGTTTGGCTGAGAGGAGAGAAAGAGAGAGGGAAGGGTATTGATGTTGATACAAGGAGTAACGAGAAAGCAAGGGTGAGGAAGGAGAATGGGGGAAAGATGGGGGAAGGGGGCGTGCGTGGCAGGGCTGGTGATAGGTGGTGGTAAGGGGGGGGGGTGTTGTTCTTTGTGACAGTTTGCTCAAGCTGTAATCTGAAGTTTGCTCAGCGAGTCTGGTCTTTAATAAAAGAAAGCAAGATCACGTGATACCCTTGCTGCTGAAGGAGCTTCACTGGCTGCCTGTGAAATGTTGTTGG
>CM065721.1:85633461-85635961 GCA_033310375.1 Conus canariensis
CCACTCCTTACAGGCACAGTATAACATCACAACGAAGAACGAACCCTTTCTGCTGATTCCAGACCTCGCACTCCTTGCAGGCACAGTATAACATCACAACGATAAAAAGAACCCTCTCTGCTGATTCCAGACCTCCCACTTCTTGCAGGCACAGTATAACATCACAACGATAAAAAGAACCCTCTCTGCTGATTCCAGACCTCCCACTCCTTGCAGGCACAGTATAACATCACAACGATAAAAAGAACCCTCTCTGCTGATTCCAGACCTCCCACTCCTTGCAGGCACAGTATAACATCACAACGAAGAAAGAACCATTTCTGCTGATTCCAGACCTCCCACTCCTTGCAGGCACAGTATAACATCACAACGAAGAAAGAACCCTCTCTGCTGATTCCAGACCTCCCACTCCTTGCAGGCACAGTATAACATCACAACGATAAAAAGAACCCTCTCTGCTGATTCCAGACCCCCCACTCCTTGCAGGCACAGTATAACATCACAACGAAGAAAGAACCCTCTCTGCTGATTCCAGACCCCCCACTCCTTGCAGGCACAGTAATCACAACGATAAAAAGAACCCTCTCTGCTGATTCCAGACCCCCCACTCCCACTTTGTGTTTGTGTGTGCCTGTAAATGGCGATGTACATCACAGGCCGTGAACGGTCCTGACCAGAAACGATGGCCTAAGAAGTGGAGTCGGCCATGCTTTTGTTCTACAGTACAGGCAAACAGTTCTGACCAGAAACGATGGCCTAAGAAGTGGAGTCGGTCATGCTTTTGTTCTACAGTACCGGCAAACAGTTCTGACCAGAAACGATGACCTAAGAAGTGGAGTCGGTCATGCTTTTGTTCTACAGTACCGGCGAACAATCCTGCCCCAAAACGATGGTCTAAGAAGTGGAGTCGGTCATGCCTTTGTTCTACAGTACCTGTTGTGAATTTGACTCGAATGCTGCTCTGAACGTGATGTTTGTAAAATGCTGTAATCAGACGATTTTTAGCTTGGCGTGGACAGTATTCTCTCTCTCTCTCTCTCTCTCTCTCTCTCTCTCTCTCTCTCTCTCTCTCTCTCTCTCTCTCTCTCTCTCTCTCTCTCTTGAAATTACTCTAGAACTTTTGTGTTAATTGATAACAGTTCCTCTCTTCGTTATAGTGTTTTAAAAATGATTATAGGTACAGTGTGATTCTCTTTTCATTTTGCAGTAAAAGAAGCAATGACACTTGATGAACACTTCTAGTACGAGGCAAAATGTACTTATCTCTTAAATCTTTATAGGATGGACAAACAATCAAAAAAAAGTATTTTGTCCTCGATTTGATTACAGAATGGACAATTTTTGGAGTTTAGTGTATATATTTGATGGGCATTCAAATCACTAATACCAAGTCGAAGTCTCACAAACACTTTGCGAAATTTAGGAATTGTAATAGCTGTTAAATATTTCTCAGGCTGCTATAAGGATTTGAAGGAACGATACGTTGAATATCTGTCACTATTAAGTAACTTAATATCCCAGTTTTGTCTTTTACAGTCAATCATGCGTTGTTTAATTTCACGTAAAAAGTTTTTTTTCATAATTCGCTCCACCATCTAACCAAACAAAAGAAAAGCCATAAGTATCCAAACATTGTTTGTACACTCCGATTTCTAGTACATTAAAATATTTTTGATTTTCCCATTTTATATGCTTGTTTTGGTAGTCTAGCAAGTGAACCAGTAGCGCATTGATTTTATTGCACATCTACATACAAAGGATACCTTCCTAGCTCACCATATACCATTGTGTTTGGGGTATTCAGGCGTACACTAAAAAAGCGTTTGCATGCAAACAAGTGAGGTAATTCAATTACATGAAGATGAGACTGTCCCCAGACTTCTGCTCCGTATAAAAGCATAGGTTTCACTTGCGCATCAAAAAGTTATTAAAAAAACAGACTTCTATCCATTGTTCCCAAACTTCAAATTGTTTTCATGATTTCTACTATTTTGGCTTTAGCCCTGCCTGTATATTCTTCGAGTGCAATGTCGTATGATAACATTTTGTTATCCAAATATTTTCTTTCATAATTTTCAGTATATGTGCCGCGCGTGTGTATTCTACTTTTGTTCTTGACCTCATTGCAGATAGGTTGGTGGCCTTTGCAGTTAAACTATTTGAGTTTGAGTCTGAGTCTCTCCCCCCCCCCCCCTCTCTCTCTCTCTCTCTCTCTCTGATATTTATGTGTGCGTATGCGCGCGCGCGTTTGTTTGTGTGTGTGTGTGTGTGTGTGTGTATGTGTGTGTGTGTGTGTGTGTGTGTGTGTGTGTGTGTGTGTGTGTGTGTGTGTGTGTGTGTGTGTGCAGATCGGCTGACCCATAAACAATCTCTCCTCTCTCTCTCTCTCTCTCTCTCTCTCTCTCTCTCACACACACACACACACACACACACATATAATTCACACACACACACACACACACACACACACACACACACATTTATATACACACACGCACAT
>CM065721.1:85643461-85663461 GCA_033310375.1 Conus canariensis
TGGTCACCAGACAGAATTCCAGGGTTCCCATAAAGGGCTCCAGGCAGGAGTCACCACTGGTCACTAGACAGAATTCCGGGGTTCCCAAGAAGGGCTCCAGGCAGGAGTCGCCACTGGTTACCAGACAGAATTCTAGGGTTCCCATGAAGGGCTCCAGGCAGAAGTCGCCACTGGTCACGAGACAGAATTCCAGGGTTCCCATGTGTCGTCAATGAACATGTCTTGCATATGCTTTAAGACCCTCTTCATTGTACCTATTCTTCCTTAGTCCTGTGATTTCTTTTTTTCTGAATTATTCTCATAGTAAATGGAAGGCTTGTTTGCCTACTCTTAGTTTCTAACCCCCCACCCCCACCCTCCCCTCCTGTGAACAGTTTAGGTTATCAAACAGTAGAAAGCTGATCATTGAGACACCTGGAGCTTTTTGTACTCCCCTGCCTTTTTGAAAGGGGCTGATGGTGAATGTTCTTTATTTTGGGGGGAAGAAAGAGAGGGTAAAGCCTCCCTAGCCCACTGGCCGTACAGTGAACTGTCTCACCTCGTCAAGTCACAGTATTTCAAAGATAGCACTTTTCCCTTTACTTCTACCGCCTTTTTTCCCCTGGTCTGAATCAGGTAGCCATTTACTGCTGGGTGGACAGAGAGGTGAATCAGGTAGCCATTCACTGCTGGGTGGACAGAGAGGTGAACCAGGTAGCCATTCACTGCTGGGTGGACAGAGAGGTGAATCAGGTAGCCATTTACTGCTGGGGTGGACAGAGAGGTGAATCAGGTAGCCATGTACTGCTGGGTGGACAGAGAGGTTATCAAGCCGTACAAATCCCACCCTGTAAATGACTGGACTTCATGACCCTTAGCTCCACAGTCCCACTGTATGCCTCTGTCACTGTCCTTTGCTACCCACTGGAAGTATGTCTCTATAAGGTGTGGTGGTGGGGACTAACAGAACTATTAGAAGTATGTCTCTATAAGGTGTGGTGGGGAACTAACAGTTGTTCTATTGGGGGGGGGAATGAAAACTATAGAGCTTTCTCTACGTTGGGAGGTGAACTGGACAAGTATGGAGTCTCTGGGTGGGGGGGGAACTCGACAGGAGGTATGTATATGTGGGGGGGGGTGATAGAGCAGTTGTGGGTGGGGGGCGAACAGAACTATAGACGTAGTCCTTATGTGTCTGTTCAACTGAAGTATGTCTCTATAAGTGTGGGGTGGGGCTAACAGAACTATAGAAGTATGTTCTATAAGGTGTGGGGGAATACAGATATAGGAGGTACTTTCTATAGTGTTGGGGGGGATATAACAGAACTATAGGGTTGGTTTAAAGGTGTTGGTGGGGGGGTTAACAGAACTATAGAGGTATGTCTCTATAAGTGTGGGGATACGAACTATGAGTATGTCTCTATAAGGTTGGGGGGTTACAGAAATAGGAGGTATGTCTTATAAGGGTGGGGGTAACAGAACTATAGAGGTATGTCTCTATAGGTGGGTGGGAACTACAGAACTAAGGAGGTATGTCTCTAATGTGGATAAAGCTATGAGGTGTTCATAGTGTGGGGATAACAGAACATAGGAGGTATGTCTCTATAAGTGGGGTGCGGGATAACAATATAGAGTATGTCTCTATAAGGTGTGGTGGGGAACTAACGAACTATAGAGGTATGTCTTATAAGGTGGGTGGGACTAACAGAACAAGAGTATGCTCATAAGGTTGGGGGGAATAACAGAACTATAGAGGTATGTCTCTATAAGGTTGGTGGGGATAAAGAACTATAGGAGGTATGTCTCTATAAGGTGTGGGGGGAACTAACAGAACTTAGGAGGTATGTCTCTATAAGTGTGGGGGGATAACAGAACTATAGAGTATGTCTCTATAAGGTGTGGGGGGGACTAACAGAACATAGAGGTTGTCTCTATAAGGGTGTGGGGGACTAACAGAACTAAGGAGGTATGTTCTATAAGGTTGGGGGGATAAAGACTATAGGAGGTATGTCTCTATAAGGGTGGGGGAACTAACAGAATATAGAGGTATGTCTCTATAAGGTGTGGGGGGGATAACAGACTATGGAGGTATGTTTTAAGGTGTGGGGGGATAACAGTATAGGGTGTAGTGTGGGGGAAAACTAGGAGTTGTTTTAATGTGGGGGTAAGAACAAGATTCTCTATAAGGTTGTGGGGGATTACGTAAGTATGGAGGTATGTCTCTATAAGGTGTGGTGGGGGAGGGAATAACAGAACTATAGGAGGTATGTGGCTATAAGGGAACTATAGGAGGTATGTCTCTATAAGGTGTGTGGTGGGGGGGGATTAACAGAACTATAGGAGGTATGTCTCTATAAGGTGTGGGGGGGATTAACAGAAACTATAGGAGGTATGTCTCTATAAGGTGTGGGGGGGGGATTAACAGAACTATAGGAGGTATGTCTCTATAAGTGTGGGGGGGGGGTGGGATTAACAGAACTATAGGTTAGGTATGTCTCTATAAGGTGTGTGGTGGGGGGTAGAATATAGGAGTATGTCTATAAGGTGGGGGGGGACTAACAGAACTATAGGAGGTATGTCTCTATAAGGTGTTGGTGGGGAATAACAGAACTATAGGAGGTATGTCTCTATAAGTGTGGTGGGGGGATTAACAGAACTATAGGAGGTATGTCTCTATAAGGTTGGTGGGGGAAACTAACAGAACTATAGGAGGTATGTCTCTATAAGGTGTGGTGGGGGGAACTAACAGAACTATAGGAGGTATGTCTCTATAAGTGTGGGGGGGGGGGGGGAGACTAACAGAACTATAGGAGGTATGTCTCTATAAGGTGTGGGGGGAACTAACAGAACTATAGGAGGTATGTCTCTATAAGGTGTGGTGGGGGGACTAACAGAACTATAGGAGGTATGTCTCTATAAGGTGTGGGGGGGGGGGAAACTAACAGAACTATAGGAGGTATGTCTCTATATGGGTGTGTGGGGGGGGAGGAACTAACAGAACTATAGGAGGTATGTCTCTATAAGGTGTGGGGGGGGGAACTAACAGAACTATAGAAGGTATGTCTCTATAAGGTGTGGTGGGGAGGGGGACTAACAGAACTATAGGAGGTATGTCTCTATAAGGTGTGGTGGGGGGGGATTAAACAGAACTATAGAAGGTATGTCTCTATAAGGTGTGGTGGGGGGGGTGGACTAACAGAACTATAGGAGGTATGTCTCTATAAGGTGTGGGGGGGGAATTAACAGACTATAGGAGGTATGTCTCTATAAGGTGTGGGGGGGGATTAACAGAACTATAGGAGGTATGTCTCTATAAGGTGTGGTGGGGGGGACTAACAGAACTATAGGAGGTATGTCTCTATAAGGTGTGGGGGGGGATTAACAGAACTATAGGAGGTATGTCTCTATAAGGTGTGGTGGGGGATTAACAGAACTATAGGAGGTATGTCTCTATAAGGTGTGGTGGGGGATAACAGAACTATAGGAGGTATGTCTCTATAAGGTGTGGGTGGGGGGGATTAACAGAACTATAGGAGGTATGTCTCTATAAGGTGTGGGTGGGGGATTAACAGAACTATAGGAGGTATGTCTCTATAAGGTGTGGTGGGGGATTAACAGAACTATAGGAGGTATGTCTCTATAAGGTGTGGTGGGGATAACAGAACTATAGGAGGTATGTCTCTATAAGGTGTGGTGGGGGGGGGGGACTAACAGAACTATAGGAGGTATGTCTCTATAAGGTGTGGTGGGGGGGGAACTAACAGAACTATAGGAGGTATGTCTCTATAAGGTGTGGTGGGGATTAACAGAACTATAGAAGGTATGTCTCTATAGGGGGTGGGGGTACGACTATAGAGGTATCTCTATAAGGTGTGGTGGGGATAACAGAACTATAGGAGGTATGTCTCTATAAGGTGTGGTGGGGGGGGACTAACAGAACTATAGAAGGTATGTCTCTATAAGGTGTGGTGGGGGAACTAACAGAACTATAGAAGGTATGTCTCTATAAGGTGTGGTGGGGAACTAACAGAACTATAGAAGGTATTCTCTTAAGGTGTGGGGGGAACTAACAGGACTTAGAAGGTATGTCTCTATAAGGTGTGTTGTGGGGGATAACACAGAAACTTATAATGGTGTGTATGTCTCTATAAGGTGTGGGGGGAACTAACAGAACTATAGGAGGTATGTCTCTATAAGGTGTGGGGGGGATTAACAGAACTATAGGAGGTATGTCTCTATAAGGTGTGGTGGGGGATTAACAGAACTATAGGAGGTATGTTCTCTATAAGGTGTGGGGGGAACTAACAAGAACTATTAACGATAAGGTAGTCTCTATAAGGTGTGGTGGGGTTAACAGAACTATAGGGTATGTCTCTATAAGGTGTGGGGGGGAAAAGGGACTAGGGGTGTAGGTGGGGGGGGACTAACAGAACTATAGGAGGTATGTCTCTATAAGGTGTGGTGGGGATTAACAGAACTATACGAGGTATGTCTCTATAAGGTGTGTGGGGGGGGGGGGGGGGAAAAAAATATAGGAGGTATGTTTCTATAAGGTGTGGTGGGGGGTTAACAGAACTATACGAGGTATGTCTCTATAAGGTGTGTGTGTGTGGGGGGGGGATCAACAGAACTATAGGAGTGTGTCTCTATAAGTGTGGTGGGGGGATAACAGAACTATAGGAGGTTGTCTCTATAAGGTGTGGGGGGATACAGAACTATAGGAGGTATGTCTCTATTAGGGGGGGGGGGGATTACAGAACTATAGGAGGTATGTCTCTATAAGGTGTGTGGGGGGGGGTGGCGGATTAACAGAACTATAAGAGGTATGTCTCTATAAGGTGTGCTGGGGGGGGGGGTTAACAGAACTATAGGAGGTATGTCTCTATAACGTGTGGTGGGGGATTAACAGAACTATAGGAGGTATGTCTCTATAAGGTGTGGTGGGGGATTAACTGAACTGTAGGAGGTATGCCTCTATAAGGTGTGGTGGGTGGAGTAACAGAACTATAGGAGGTATGTCTCTATAAGGTGTGTGGGGGGACTAACAGAACTATAGGAGGTATGTCTCTATAAGGTGTGTGTGTGGGGGGGGGGGTAACAGAACTATAGGAGGTATGTCTCAATAAGGTGTGGGGTTGGGGGATTAACAGAACTATAGGAGGTGTGTCTCTATAAGGTGTGGTGGGGGATTAACAGAACTATAGGAGGTATGTCTCTATAAGGTGTGGTGGGGGCGGGATGACTAACAGAACTATAGGAGGTACGTCTATAAGGTGTGATGGGGAACTAAAAAGAACTAAACGTGTGTCTCTATAAGGTGACGGGGAGAGGTGGGGGGGGGAGGAGGGGGGGGCTGACAGAACTAAGCCGGATTCTGCCGATGAGCAAGGAGACGAACATCCTCTCCACACAGTCAGAACACATGGTTTTGTTCACACGGAATTCCATGCCGGGCGAATGTTACCATTTCTGGTTCATCGCTCTCTCTCTCTCTCTCTCTCTCTCCTCTCTCTCTCTCTCTCTCTCTCTCTCTCTCTCTCTCTCTCTCTCTCTCTCTCTCTCTCTCTCTCTCTCTCTCCGCTAGTCATTGTCATGATGACGGAAGAATTCTTTGCTTGTACTTGCTGCCCTGCCCTACTTGTTCCATATCTCCTTCTCCTGAAACTCCTTTTGGGCGGCACACTGAAGACGTGTTCAGCAGGTTCCTCCTGTTCTGTCGGCACAGTAAAGAAGTGTTCAGCAGGTTCCTCCAGTTTTGTCGGCACAGTGAAGAAGTGTTCAGCAGGTTCCTCCTGTTCTGTCGGCACAGTGAAGAAGTGTTCAGCAGGTTCCTCCTGTTCTGTCGGCACAGTGAAGAAGTGTTCAGCAGGTTCCTCCAGTTCTGTCGGCACAGTGAAGAAGTGTTCAGCAGGTTCCTCCTGTTCTGTCGGCACAGTGAAGAAGTGTTCAGCAGGTTCCTCCTGTTCTGTCGGCACAGTGAAGAAGTGTTCGGCAGGTTCCTCCTGTTCTGTCGGCACAGTGAAGTGTTTAGCAGGTTCCTCCAGTTCTGTCGGCACAGTGAAGAAGTGTTCAGCAGGTTCCTCCAGTTCTGTCGGCACAGTGAAGAAGTGTTCAGCAGGTTCCTCCTGTTCTGTCGGCACAGTGAAGAAGTGTTCAGCAGGTTCCTCCTGTTCTGTCGGCACAGTGAAGAAGTAAAATTTAGAAAGAGAGGGTGTTAGTTACCGCCAATGACATTGACAAACAAAGCACATGACAAGACACGTTTGTCAATGTCATTGGCGGTAACTAACACCCTCTCTTTCTAAATTTTGCTTCGTTCGCCGCCGTCAGTCACTCCATTTTGAAACAGTGAAGAAGTGTTCGGCAGGTTCCTCCTGTTCTGTCGGCACAGTGAAGAAGTGTTCGGCAGGTTCCTCCTGTTCTGTCGGCACAGTGAAGAAGTGTTCGGCAGGTTCCTCCTGTTCTGTCGGCACAGTGAAGAAGTGTTCAGCAGGTTCCTCCTGTTCTGTCGGCACAGTGAAGAAGTGTTCGGCAGGTTCCTCCTGTTCTGTCGGCACAGTGAAGAAGTGTTCGGCAGGTTCCTCCTGTTCTGTCGGCACAGTGAAGAAGTGTTCGGCAGGTTCCTCCTGTTCTGTCGGCACAGTGAAGAAGTGTTCGCAGGTTCCTCCGTTCTGTCGGACATGTGGAAGTGTTCAGCAGGTTCCTCCTGTTTCGTCGGCTGTGTGCCAAGCCTGGTCTCTGCCAAGGGTTAACTTGTCTGTCCTGTCAGTCCACGGGGCTTTTGTCACTCTCCTTTCTGTCATTGTCTGTCCTGTCAGTCCACGGGGCTTTTGTCACTCTCCTTTCTGTCACTGTCTGTCCTGTCAGTCCATGGGGCTTTTGTCACTCTCTTTCTTTGTCTGTCCTGTCAGTCCACGGGGCTTTTGTCACTCTCTTCCTTTGTCTGTCCTGTCAGTCCATGGGGCTTTTGTCACTCTCTGTCATTGTCTGTCCTGTCAGTCCATGGGGCTTTTGTCCTCTCTTTCTTTGTCTGTCCTGTCAGTCCTCAGGGCTTTTGTCCACTTCTCTTTCTTTGTCTGTCCTGTCAGTCCATGGGGCTTTTGTCACTCTCTTTCTTTGTCTGTCCTGTCAGTCCATGGGGCTTTTGTCACTCTCTTTTCTTTGTCTGTCCTGTCAGTCCATGGGGCTTTTGTCACTCTCCTTTCTGTCACTGTCTGTCCTGTCAGTCCATGGGGCTTTTGTCTCTCTCTTTCTTATGTCTGTCCTGTCAGTCCATGGGGCTTTTGTCACTCTCTTTCTTTGTCTGTCCTGTCAGTCCATGGGGCTTTTGTCACTCTCTTTCTTTGTCTGTCCTGTCAGTCCACGGGGCTTTTGTCACTCTCTTTCTTTGTCTGTCCTGTCAGTCCATGGGGCTTTTGTCACTCTCTGTCATTGTCTGTCCTGTCAGTCCATGGGGCTTTTGTCACTCTCCTTTCTGTCACTGTCTGTCCTGTCAGTCCATGGGGCTTTTGTCACTCTCTGTCATTGTCTGTCCTGCCAGTCCATGGGGCTTTTGTCACTCTCCTTTCTGTCACTGTCTGTCCTGTCAGTCCATGGGGCTTTTGTCACTCTCTTTCTTTGTCTGTCCTGTCAGTCCATGGGGCTTTTGTCACTCTTTTTCTTTGTCTGTCCTGTCAGTCCATGGGGCTTTTGTCACTCTCCTTTCTGTCACTGTCTGTCCTGTCAGTCCATGGGGCTTTTGTCTCTCTCCTTTCTGTCACTGTCTGTCCTGTCAGTCCATGGGGCTTTTGTCACTCTCTTTCTTTGTCTGTCCTGTCAGTCCATGGGGCTTTTGTCACTCTCTTTCTTTGTCTGTCCTGTCAGTCCATGGGGCTTTTGTCACTCTCCTTTCTGTCACTGTCTGTCCTGTCAGTCCATGGGGCTTTTGTCACTCTCTGTCATTGTCTGTCCTGTCAGTCCATGGGGCTTTTGTCACTCTCCTTTCTGTCACTGTCTGTCCTGTCAGTCCATGGGGCTTTTGTCACTCTCCTTTCTGTCACTGTCTGTCCTGTCAGTCCATGGGGCTTTTGTCACTCTCCTTTCTGTCACTGTCTGTCCTGTCAGTCCATGGGGCTTTTGTCACTCTCTGTCATTGTCTGTACTGTCAGTCCATCGGGCTTGTGTCACTCTCCTTTCTTTCATTTGTTTTCAGTTATTTGGGTGCTTTTTTCTTCTTTCTTTCCTTCTTTTTTGTCCGTCTTCCTTTGTGTCTTCCTGCCTCAACAGCTCTCTGGAACATGTTTGTTAAGTGAGGTCATTGTGTTTTGGTACACTGGCATACCAACGTAAGTTTTGTTGTTGTTGTTTTTCTCTTTCTTAACTGCTGTCAGTAGGTGTCCAGATGGTGCCATGTGCTGTTGATAGTGTAACACACTTGTTCCCAGGTAATACGGTCAATGTGTATGTTGTTCAGTTTCTTGCGGTAACTTTCCATTTTCATGGCTTGGATTCTTCTGTTCGTTCCCGACGTGAGGGTCTGGCGTCCATACTGGAAGATGCACCAGTACACACAGGAGCTCGACCTTGTGTTGCATACAGGTGTTGTTGCCTTTCATGCAGGGTTCATCTGGACAGGTCGACAGTGCTGAGCTTGTCCTTAAAGGGGTTTGTGCTTTGGATTTCTCGTAGCTGACAGTTCCCTGGTCAGCAAACTGTTGAACAGCTCCTAGTGTCTCTCCATTGACAGTTATATCAGTACTGTTGAACAGATCCTAGTGTCTCTCCATTGACAGTTATATCAGTACTGTTGAACAGCTCCTAGTTTCTCTCCATTGACAGTTATATCAGTACTGTTGAACAGCTCCTAGTGTCTCTCCATTGACTTATATCAGTACTGATGGTAGTGGTGTGGCTAGCCATCAACCTGATCTTCTCGGCGCCGATATCCATGCCGTATTTTGTTGATGTGTCATCCAATCTTTTAACGAGCTTGGCGAGTTCTTGTTCCTTTGGTAACAGGCCATCGATGTCGTATTGCAAATCGAAGGTTCGTGACGGCTCTGCCTTCGACATCGACATGATCTCCAAGCGCGTCAGGCATGCTTCGCTTCAGACCAAGTTGAAAAGTGTGTGAAACAGAAGGCAGCCCTGACCAACTCCAGCTGAAGAAGGGAATCGCTGTCCGACAGCTCCTTGTATGAGCGCTGCGCTGGTCGCTATGTTGTATAGTGGCTGCATCAGCTGTTGCCCCATGTTGTAGTCTGGCTGAATTTGGGTTTGCTTTTTTTCAGCCCATAGCCGCTCCTGTCATACTGTATTGTATGTCTTCTTGAAGTCCATGAAGACATGGTGTCGTATGCCTTCTTGAAGTCTGTGAAGACATGGTCGTATGCCTTCTTGAAGTCTGTGAAGACATGGTGTCATATGCCTTCTTGAAATCTGTGAAGACATGGTGTCGTATGCCTTCTTGAAGTCTGTGAAGACATGGTGTCGTATGACTTCTTGAAGTCTATGAAGACGTGGTAGAACTTGCTCTGGTGCTGGGGGTGCTTTAGGCAAAGGGTAAACCCGTGAGAGATGTGATGAATGGCACTGCACGACCCCAGCCTGCTGCTCAGTAAGAACGGCGTCTGCCTGCAGCTGTAACCGATGTCCAATGGTTTCCAGCTTCACCTGTCGCTATGGCTGATCAGCTATAACCGCTGTACAAAGGTTTCCAGCATCGCCTGTTGGTATGGCTGATCACAGCTTTGCTGTTATAGCTGATCAGCTGTAACCGATGTCCAACGGTTTCAGCATCACCTTGTCGCTATGGCTTATCAGCTGTAACCAATGTACAGTGGTTTCCAGCATCACCTGTCGCTATGGCTGATCAGAGCTTTGCTGCTATGGCTGATCAGAGCTTTGCTGGTATGACTAATTAGAGCTTTGTTGTATGACTGATCTGAGCTTTGTTGGTATGACTGATCAGAGCTTTGTTGGTATGACTGATCAGAGCCTTGTTGGTATGACTGATAAGAGCTTTGCTGGTATGACTGATCTGAGCTTTGTTGGTATGACTGATCAGAGCTTTGTTGGTATGACTGATCAGAGCTTTGTTGGTATGACTGATAAGAGCTTTGCTGGTATGACTGATCTGAGCTTTGCTGGTATGGCTGATCAGAGCTTTGTTGGTATGGCTGATCAGAGCTTTGCTGGTATGACTCATCAGAGCTTTGTGGGTATCACTGATAAGAGCTTTGCTGGTATGACTGATCTAAGCTTTGTGGGTATGACTGATCAGAGCCTTGTGGGTATGGCTGATCAGAGCTTTGCTGGTATGACTGATCAGAGCGCTTTGCTGGTATGGTTATTCTGAGCTTTGTTGGTATGGCTGATCAGAGCTTTGTTGGTAAGACTGATCAGAGCTTTGCTGGTATGGCTGATCAAAGCTTTGTTGGTATGACTGATCAGAGCTTTGTGGGTATGGCTGATCAGAGCTTTCTTGGTATGACTGATCAGAGCCTTGTGGGTATGGCTGATCAGAGCTTTGTGGGTATGACTGATCTGAGCTTTGTTGGTATGGCTGATCAGAGCTTTGTGGGTATGGCTGATCAGAGCTTTGTGGGTATGACTGATCAGAGCTTTGTTGGTATGACTGATCAGAGCTTTGTTGGTATGACTGATCAGATCTTTGTTGGTATGGCTGATTAGAGCTTTGTTGGTATGACTGATCAGAGCTTTGTTGGTATGACTGATCAGAGCTTTGTTGGTATGACTGATCAGAGCTTTATGGGTATGGCTGATCAGAGCTTTGTGGGTATGACTGATCAGAGCCTTGTGGGTATGGCTGATCAGAGCTTTGTGGGTATGACTGATCTGAGCTTTGTTGGTATGGCTGATCAGAGCTTTGTGGGTATGGCTGATCAGAGCTTTGTAGGTATGACTGATCAGAGCTTTGTGGGTATGGCTGATCAGAGCTTTGTGGGTATGACTGATAAGAGCTTTGTGGGTATGACTGATCAGAGCTTTGTGGGTATGACATGATCAGAGCTTTGTGGGTATGGCTGATCAGAGCTTTGTTGGTATGACTGATCAGAGCTTTGTGGGTATGACTAATCAGAGCTTTGTGAGTATGACTGATCAGAGCTTTGTTGGTATGACTGATCAGAGCTTTGTTGGTATGACTGATCAGAGCTTTGTGGGTATGACTGATCTGAGCTTTGTCAGTATGACTGATCAGAGCTTTGTTGGTATGGCTATTCTGAGCTTTGATGGTATGTCCGATCAGAGCTTTGCTGGTATGACTGATCGGAGCTTTGTGGGTACGGCTGATCAGAGCTTTGTGAGTATGGCTGATCAGAGCTTTGTGGGCATGACTGATCAGAGCTTTGTTGGTATGGCTGATCAGAGCTTTGTGGGTGTGGCTGATCAGAGCATTGTGGGTATGGCTGATCAGAGCTTTGTGGGTATGGTTGATCAGAGCTTTGTAGGTATGACTGATCAGAGCTGTGTGGGTATGGTTGATCAGAGCTTTGTAGGTATGGCTGATCAGAGCTTTGTGGGTATGGTTGATCAGAGCTTTGTGGGTATGGCTGATCGGTATGGCTGATCAGAGCTTTGTGGGTATGGCTGATTGGTATGGCTGATCAGAGCTTTGTGGGTATGGCTGATCAGTATGGCTGATCAGAGCTTTGTTGGTATGGCTGATCGGTATGGCTGATCAGAGCTTTGTGGTATGGCTGATCGGTATGGCTGATCAGAGCTTTTTTGGTTTGTACAACTCAGTGCACAGCGTACAGCACACGCAGGAAACTGCTACAATCTCAGGAGCAGGAGGAACATGCAGAAGCAACGACTGCATAGAAAGGCTTTATGGTCAGATCAAACATTATTCTCCGCTTTTCTCTGTTTTCCCTCTTCTTGTTACGGTTGCTGTTGTTTTTCAGTCTCTTCTACATTATAATATCATACACATCTGGAATATTTGATGAGCTCAGGAACACATGGAGTGGAATATATCTGAACTGTAAGAAAAATGCCTGGATTCCAGGAGCAACGCAAGGCTTATGTAATACACACCAGGAAATGTCCGCCATTACTTGTCTGTTTTGTCTTGTGTAACAAAAAACTGTTATTTTACACCTTGTTGTGTGTGTTCATGTGAATTGTTATTTAACACCTTGTTCTGTGTGTTCATGTATTTAATACCTTGTTCTGTGTGTTCATGTGTGTTGTTATTTTACACCTTGTTGTGTGTGTTCATGTGAATTGTTATATTAACACCTTGTTCTGTGTGTTCATGTGTGTTGTTATTTTACAGCTTGTTCTGTGTGTTTCATGTGAGTTGTTATTTAACACCTTGTTCTGTGTGTTCATGTGTGTTGTTATTTTACAGCTTGTTCTGTGTGTTCATGTGAGTTGTTATTTAACACCTTGTTCTGTGTGTTCATGTGTGTTGTTATTTTACACCTTGTTCTGTGTGTTCATGTGTGTTGTTATTTTACACCTTGTTCTGTGTGTTCATGTGGATTGTTATCTTAACCTTGTTCTGTGTGTTCATGTCTGTTGTTATTTTACACCTTGTTCTGTGTGTTCATGTGTGTTGTTATTTTACACCTTGTTCTGTGTGTCTGTGTGTTACACCTTGTCTGTGTCAGTGTTATTTTACACCTTGTTCTGTGTGTTCATGTGTGTTGTTATTTTACACCTTGTTCTGTGTGTTCATGTGTGTTGTTATTTTACACCTTGTTCTGTGTGTTCATGTGTGTTGTTATTTTACACCTTTTGTTTCTGTGTGATTTCACTGTTGTGTTGTGTTGTTATTTTACACCTTGTTCTGTGTGTTCATGTGTGTTGTTAT
This sequence comes from Conus canariensis, assembly GCA_033310375.1. Lineage (NCBI taxonomy): Eukaryota > Metazoa > Mollusca > Gastropoda > Neogastropoda > Conidae > Conus > Conus canariensis. The sequence continues at coordinate 85,656,261 of CM065721.1, forward strand.
TTTAACCTTGTTCTGTGTGTTCATGCTGTTGTTATTTTACACCTTGTTCTGTGTGTTCATGTGTGTTGTTATTTTACACCTTGTTCTGTGTGTTCATGGTGTTGTTATTTTACACCTTGTTCTGTGTGTTCATGCGTGTTGTTATTTTACACCTTGTTCTGTGTGTTCATGTGTGTTGTTATTTTGCACCTTGTTCTGTGTGTTCATGTGTGTTGTTATTTTACACCTTGTTCTGTGTGTTCATGTCTGTTGTTATTTTACACATTGTTCTGTGTGTTCATGTGGATTGTTATTTAACACCTTGTTCTGTGTGTTCATGCGTGTTGTTATTTTACACGTTGTTCTGTGTGTTCATGTGATGTTGTTATTTACACCTTGTTCTGTGTGTTCATGCGTGTTGTTATTTTACCACTTGTTCTGTGTGTTCATTTTGATTGTTATTTTATACACTTGTTCTGTGTGTTCATGCGTGTTGTTATTTTACACGTTGTTCTGTGTGTTCATGTGTGATTGTTATTTAACACTTGTTCTGTGTGTTCATGCGTGTTGTTATTTAACACCTTGTTCTGTGTGTTCATGCGTGTTGTTATTTTAACACCTTGTTCTGTGTGTTCATGCGTGTTGTTATTTTACACGTTGTTCTGTGTGTTCATGCGTGTTGTTATTTTACACCTTGTTCTGTGTGTTCATGGTGTTGTTATTTTACACCTTGTTCTGTGTGTTCATGTGTGTTGTTATTTTACACTTGTTCTGTGTGTTCATGTGTTGTTATTTTACACTTGTTCTGTGTGTTCATGTGTGTTGTTATTTTACACCTTGTTCTGTGTATTCATGGTGTTTGTTATTTTACACCTTGTTGTGTGTGTTCATGTGTGTTGTTATTTTACACCTTGTTGTGTGTGTTCATGTCTGTTGTTATTTTACACCTTGTTGTGTGTGTTTATGTGTACTGGCCTCGTTGTCAGTGACGCTGTCACCTGTTCTCCTTTGACTTGAGTTTTGTGGCAATAGAGGTGATTCTGGCATGTATATACATACCGCACAGATCTCGACTTGAGTTGTGTGGCAATAGAGATGATTCTGGCATGTATATACATACCGCACACAGATCTCACCTTGACTTGAATTGTGTGGCAATAGAGGTGATTCTGGCATGTATATGCATATCGCACAGACCTCGACTTGAGTTGTGTGGCAATAGAGGTGATTCTGGCATGTATGTACATACCGCACACAGATCTCACCTTGACTTGAGTTGTGTGGCGATAGAGGTGATTCTGGCATGTATGTACATACCGCACACAGATCTCACATTGACTTGAGTTGTGTGGCGATAGAGGTGATTCTGGCATGTATGTACATACCACACACAGATCTCACCTTGCCGTCCTTTAACCACCCCCACCCCCACCCCAAGCCTCCTCCCCACCCCCCACCCCCACCCCCATAGGTCTGCTTTCCGTATCCCTCACTCTACCCCCACGCTCCCTTTCCCCCAACCGCCTTCCATCCTCCTTCCAACCAGCTATCCCCCCCCTCCTCCTCCCCCTCCCCTCTTCTAGCTAATCTTTGAATCAGGGTTCATTAACTTACTGGATTTTTTAATCCGCAAACGTCCTTGCTTGGATTCTGTTCCCGTTTAACCCTGCGAGAGAAGATGATGGAGAGGGTCATTTGTAGACGGAGGGACACTAGACGACACATTCAGAAGGTAATTTATGGACGGAAAGACACTAAACGACTAATGAAGAAGGTAATTTATAGACTTAAGGACACTAAACGACTAATTCAGAAGGTAATTTATAGACGAAAAGACACTAAACGACTAATTAAGAAGGTATTTTATGGACGAAAAAACACTAAACGACTAATTCATAAGGTAATTTATTGACGGAAAGACACTAAACGACTAATTCAGAAGGTAATCTAAAGACAGACACTTAACAACTAATTCCGAAGGTAATTTATACACAGAGAGACAGTAAACGACTTATTCAGAAGGTAACTTATGGACGGAAAGACACTGAACGACTAATTCAGAAGTTAATCTATAGACGGCGAGACACTTAACAACTAATTCAGAAGGTAATCTATAGACGAAAAGACACTAAACGACTAATTCAGAAGGTTATTTATGGACGGAAAGACACTGAACGACTAATTCAGAAGGTAATTTATGGTCGGAAAGACACTAATCGACTCATTAATAAGGTAATTTATGGTCAGAAAGACACTAGACGACACATTCAGAGGGTAACTGAAGGACGGAAAGACGACTTACGACTAATTCAGAAGGTAATTTATGAACGGAAGGACACTTAACGATTAATTCAGAAGGTAATTAATGGACGGAAAGACACTTGATAACTAATGCAGAAGGTAATTCATGGACGGAAGGACACTAAACGACTGATTCAGAAGGTAATTTCAGGACCGAGAGACACTAAACGACCAATTCAGAAGGTAATTTACGGACGGAAAGACGCTTATGAACTAATGCAGAAGGTAATTCATGGACGGAAAGATACTAAACGACTAATTCAGAAGGTAATTTATGGACGGAAAGACACTAAACGACTAATTCAGAAGATAATTTATGGACGGAAAGACGTTGAATTAATAATTCAGAAGGTAATCTATGGACGGAATGACGCTGAATGAATAATTCCGAAGGTAATTTATGAACGGATAGGCGACTGGTTCAGAAGGTAATTTATGGATGGAAAGACACTCAACGAATGATTTAGAAGCATCTTTCAGTCAATAGACTGTCCTCTGTTCCGGGGCTTCATTAAGATAATGCTCTGATCACATTCCTGTCCATGTCACCCCGACATTCACCTGGCCCACACATTTCTATTTATGTCTTCAACTCTGTGTGTGTGTGTGGGGGGGGGGGGGGGTGAACGTGGAAGTGTGGTTGGGGGTGGAGGGAGGGATTTGTTGATAGCACTTGAGTGCAGACGAGACCTGCCCCAAAGCTCGGGGTCAGTTGTCTAATTTTACTTCAGTTGCTGTCCTTTGATGTCGGTGAGATGTGCCATGATTACTCATCTCCGCCTTAATCGTATTTCCCTTGCTATGACTTGTTCGCTAATGGCTCTAAAAATCTCTCTCTCTCTCTCTCTCTCTCTCTCTCTCTCTCTCTCTCTCTCTCTCTCTCTCTCTCTCTCTCTCTCTCTCATGTACGTACTGACCCTGTTTTTACTGTGTATTAATGTGACATTTGTTTTGTGTACTTAATCGTTTTGTTGTATTAATGAATTTTTGCAGCTTCTATGTCAATAAGAATCATTATCATCACAAAGGTTTTTTCCCAAGATTTCTTCATGTTTTCCTTTACTACAGACTGGATGTGAAGAAAACTAAACTGATGCTACCCACTTCATCCTCATTGAAAACAAATATTCGTTAGTTTATGTCTTCCATTATCCTTGACTATCTGTCCTTCTTTACGTGCAGATACAGAGAGCGGCCCAAAGAGACCAGACGCCATGTTTTCACGGTCTGTCGCCAGCCTTTTCTGCCTCATTGTCTGCGCATGCGTGTGCTGGTCACGTGCCTCCGGTGAGTTTATGGCTGTCTAAACTGTTTTCTTGTTTGTTGTTGAGTGTTTCAACCCCTTGTCTTGGGCTATCATCCTCTGCTTCTGTCTTGGTCAGGGCGAGGAGGGCATTCATACACAAACCACATGGAGGGCATTGATGCACAAACCACATGGAGCTGTGTCTTGGTCAGGGCGTGGAGGGCATTCATACACTAACCACATGGAGGGCATTGATGCACAAATCACATGGAACTGTGTCTTGGTCAGGGCGTGGAGGGCATTCTACACTAACCACATGGAGGGCATTGATGCACAAACCACATGGAGCTGTGTCTTGGTCAGGGCGTGGAGGGCATTCATACACAAACCACATGGAGGGCATTGATGCACAAACTACATGGAGCTATGTCTTGGTCAGGGCGTGGAGGGCACTCATACACTAACCACATGGAGGGCATTGATGCACAAACTACATGGAACTGTGTCTTGGTCAGGGCATGGAGGACATTCATACACAAACCACATGGAGGGCATTGATGCACAAACCACATGGAGCTGTGTCTTGGTCAGGGCATGGAGGGCATTCATACACTAACCACATGGAGGGCATTGATGCACAAACCACATGGAGCTGTGTCTTGGTCAGGGCATGGAGGGCATTGACACACAAACCACATGGAGCTTGGTCGTAGCGAGGTCTGCGATGTATTGCAGTGCCAATGCAACAGCCACCAACTCTGCAGTGAGAATAAAGCGAACGGCTCTCTTCAGTGTGATTTTTGAATGATAATAGTTAGAGATGAAATGTGGGTCTCTATGATAAAGGGGGTAGAATGGTGATAGTTAGAGAATAGATGTGGGCCTGTGCTGAATTGAGACCAATGTTATTAACTGGGCATTATGTGTGTGCATGATAACTGTTACACTTTTCTGCCTGTCTGTGTCTTTCCTCTGTACACTGTGGCCGCCTTTCCTTTGTGCGTGTAGGGGGGGGGGGAGGAGGTAACGGGGTATGTCTTTTCTTCGCTGCTTATTGATTTTCTTCTTATTTCCCCTTTTTCCTTACTACTCTGTACCTGCAAAAATCTGGAGTGTTTATAAAAATATGACTCTGTAAATTGGAACAAGAGTAAGTGAAATGTTTCTGCAATATTAAGTTAGATAATGCATCTGCAGCAACCGTAGTGGCAGAAGCAGCAATAGTAGTAGTGGTAGTGGTGGTATTAGTTGTAGTTGGTGGTGGTGGTGGCAGTTGTGATGGCGGTGGTGGTGTGGAGGTGGGGGTGGAGGTCTGTCTGTCTGTCTGTCTGTCTGTCTGTCTGTCTGTGTCTGTGTCTGCGTGAGTGTGTGTTTGTGTGTGTGTATGTACATGCATTGAACGTTAGATATGGTGCTATATATTTATAACTTGTTCATGCATATGTGCATAGATCTTTCATGTCATATATTTATTAAAGAAAAAGAGTAATTATCAATACAGCGGGCGGTCCTTTTTGTCGCCTAACAACAGGGGTCTTCCTGCCCAATAGACCGTTTCCTTGTTTGCGACTGACCCTAATGCAGGATTTGGTCGGCAAGAAGATGTGATCTTGATTGCAATCCCACAAGTGGTTGTGAATCTCAAACGCTGGTCCCTGGATATACAAAACAGCTGCCCAGAAATTGTTGAAAATCAGTGTTGAAAAACTGTTGGGATAAGTGACGTACAACACGTTACTGAAAGCACCTTAACGCAACACAAGATTGAAACCAACAAAAACAGCCTGTATTTGTTCACAATAGCTGCATTGTTCGGTTTATTGGTAGGTTGTTCTTGTTTTGTTGGTGGGAGGGGGGGGGGGGGGGCTTTTTTTTCTTACAGATTGCAAAACAGTTTTAGGTCTGAAATATTGGTGGATTCCATAAGTTAGACTTGCAACGATCATAAGATAATTCAGCTGTTATAGACCAACTATTTAAGACAGGAATCCGCGCTGTGTTATTGTTTTCTTGAATCCCCTAAAGAATGCACGTCCTTGCCATGAATGTTTTACTCTGATACTTAGAAGTGGAAAACAAATTTGTTTGTGCACACGCACTGTGGAAAGATGAAACGATAAATTAGGTTGGTACATTCATCCTGTCTCTCCTTACAGGATGTCGGTAAGAGTGTGCGAATGATCCGATATAGTACGTCAAATCGTTGGCTGCTCTAACGGCACAGCTTATACTATCAGCATAGCTACTTCGTTGGCTGTTCTAACGGCACAGCTTATACTATCGGCATAGCTACTTCGTTGGCTGTACTAACGGCACAGCTTATACTATCAGCATAGCTACTTCGTTGGCTATAATAACGGCACAGCTTATACTATCGGCATAGCTGCTTCGTTGGCTGTACTAACGGCACAGCTTATACTATTGGCACAGCTTATACTATTGGCACAGCTTATACTATTGGCACAGCTTATACTATCGGCACAGCTTATACTATTGGCACAGCTTATACTATCGGCACAGCTTATACTATTGGCACAGCTTATACTATTGGCACAGCTTATACTATCGGCACAGCTTATACTATTGGCACAGATATTTCCAGTAACAAGTTTCCCCTTTACTTCCGCTTCCCACACCCAGCCTCATACATATAGTGTCTCTCTCTCTCTCTCTCTCTCTCTCTCTCTCTCTCTCTCTCTCTCCCCTCTGTAATTTGTTTTGTAAAATCTCTGTCTGTCTGTCTGTCTGTCTATCTATCTGTCTGTCTCTCTGTCTGCCTCTCTCTCTCCCTCTCTCTCTCTCTCTCTCTCTCTCTCTCTCTCTCTCTCTCTCCATTTGTTTTGTAAAATCTGTCTGTCTGTCTGTCTGTCTGTCTTCTCCTCTTGCCTCTCCTCTTCTCTCTCTCTCTCTCTCTCTCTCTCTTGTATTTGTTGTATAAAATCTTGTGTGTGTGTGTGTGTGTGTGTGTGTGTGTGTGTGTGTGTGTGTGTGTGTGTGTGTGTGTGTCCTCCGTCTCTCTCTCTCTCTCTCTCTCTCTGTATTTTGTTGTCAAATCTCTCTCTCTCTCTCTCTCTCTCTCTCTCTCTCTTTTCTCTCTCTCTTCTCTCTCTCTCTCTCTCTCTCTCTCTCTCTCTCTCTGTCTCTTTCTGTATTTTGTTGTATAAAATCTCTCTGTGTCTCTGTGTCTCCGTCTGTGTGTCTGTGGTGTCTGTGTGTCTGTCTGTCTGTCTCTCTCTCTTCCTCTCTGTCTCTCTCTGTCTCTCTCTCTCTCTCTCTCTCTCTCTCTCTCTTCTCTCTCTCTCTCTCTCTCTCTCTCTCTCTCTCTCCAAATCTTATTTGGTTTCGCGGAAACAAGATTAGATTAACACACCATATTTCTGACACAGAATTAATATTACCTGGTTATAACTTAGTTCGTAATGACCCTTCCAGGCCAAGAGAAACAGGTTTACGTGTTTATATTCACCATTCTATTAAATTTAATCGAGCCGTTTCGCTCGAAAAATATCATATAGAATCATTATGGACAGAATTAGTTTATAACTTCCAAACAGACTCTCTTAGGCTTTATCTAAAGAAACCCAGCGGAACATGCTGACTGGGTGGATAATTTTATTCTAATGATGGAGGAGGCGTCCTTACTGTCAAACAAAATCATTTTACTGGGTGATTTTA
>CM065721.1:85665961-85683461 GCA_033310375.1 Conus canariensis
ATGCATCTCCATCCTCAGAAAACGAAGTACTTAATAATAACCACCAGACAAAAGCGTCGTTTGTTATAATTCCCTGTCTCTTTGTACAAGTAATGAGGTAGTTGAAGAAGTTGATCATCATAAAGTCCTTGGAGTTAAAGTAGACAATGATTTGTCATGGTCTTCTCATGTCACAATGCTCTGCAAACTCCTGTCTCATTTTTACCAGCTTTCGAAACTAAGACCAACATCGTCGTAATTGTTTGTTTGTTGTTTTTACTTCGTACATTGAATCTCATTTGAATTATTCTTCTACATTGTTGTGGGATTTGGCCGATCATAACGTAAAAAACCACTCTTCAGTTTTCACAGACAGACCGTTATGCTCATTCTTTTCAAATCTTCAACTGTAACTCCCTCTGATTATAAACGTTTAGACATTTTCCCTCTGAAGTGGAACCTCACTTATAACAAAGCAGTTTTTATGTTTAAGATCATGTTCAATCATGCCCCACCAACTCTGAAACAAAAATTGAAACGAACCTGATTCACAATGTCAGAAAGGTTAAGATAAACGAACCTGATTCACAATGTCAGAAAGGTTAAGATAAACGAACCTGATTCACAATGTCAGAAAGGTTAAGATAAACGAACCTGATTCACAATGTCAGAAAGGTTAAGATAAACGAACCTGATTCACAATGTCAGAAAGGTTAAGATACCCCTTTCGAGGACTGATCTTTTAAAATCTAGCCTCATTTATTCCGGTGGTTGTTTGTGGAATGATCTATTGTCTTCATTTAATGTAAATTCTAGAACAAACGTTTTCAAAAGACAATTCTTCTCATATCTGATTCTAAGCTTCCGAAACAGTTTGACTAATAACGCTATATGACTTTTCTTTATACATTTTCAAAATTATTTGTATGGATTCAAGTACAAGTAATCTTTAAATGTATGTGAATGTTCTTTTGTGTTCCTTCCTTACCCCTTTTCTATCTCTTCTGATGACATACTCTTCACCTTTCTACCTTTCATTGACGTCCTTCACTTCTCATGCTTTTCGCTGTTGTTGTTGTTGCTGTTGTTGTTGTTGTTGTTGTTTAATGTATTTGCAAAGTTGTTTTCGTGTGTGTGTGTGTGTGTGTGTGTGTGTGTGTGTGTGTGTGTGTGTGTGTGTGTGTGTGTGTGTGTGTGTGTGTGTGAAAGGTTGCTTGTCTTATTTTTGGATTGCTTCTTGTATTTCATCGAGGGCAAGATGTAAAAAAGCGTGTATTGTGCTTATACCTTTCCCTCATGAAGAAAGATTCGTTCATTTGTTCGTTCTCTGTATTTTGTCGTGTGAAATCTTTCTCTCTCTCTATCTGTATTTTCACATGTCTGTCTGTCTGTCTGTTCTCTCTCTCTCTCTCTCTCTCTCTCTCTCTCTCTCTCTCTCCTCTCTCTCTCTCTATCAAAGTGTGACATGCTGTTCAATACACTGTGACAGTGACCATGTGTCTGACACTTCGCCAAACATGTTTAGAGCAGGATGACTGCGTGTTACTTCACCCCTACAGCTGGCAAGGCCCCAGAAAAAAGACCTCTTCCCGGAAAAAAAGGATTATCAGTGTTACGTGTCGACACGTTGTTCAGACTGCTCGGATGATGGGACCATGCACCATTCTTTACGGTCCAGTGATACGTGTAGCGCTGCGTGACGGCTTGAAGTGATGATGGCAGTCTGCGAAGGGAGACAATGGCACAGTAACGGTTTGTGACTTCAGCGCAGACAACTCAGTGGCTTAGCGCAATCTTGGCTCAGCCATTAAAACGCTGAGAGTGAAAGCAAAGACGATGGGAAAGAAGAGGTGGGGTAGGCCTACAGTTGTGAAAAATGCATATACCTATACCCTCAAACGGCCGTATAAACTTAAGCTTTCCTTAGTGCGTACATGCATAATGTATTGAGGTCGCAGGTGCTTAAGTGACGCCCTGGTCCGCCTTCAATATTAATGCGTTGCTGCCGAGGCGGAAGGCTATTCAGGGAAGGTGTGCCAATAGAAGGTGTGCCGGCATCAGCCTACCGTGGCCACTGTTTTCTTATCATAAAGAAGACCAACGTCATCACTGTCGTAACAAGATGACGTTCAAAATGTCGCCATCCTTGAGGGGAAGGGGGTGTCATTCGAATATTGGCCATTTTGGGGGAAGGGGGGAGGTGGAGGACACCCCCTCCCCCCCCCCCCCCCCCCCGACCAAATTCATATACAACTTTTCATTATTTATGGTGCAATGCATAGAACAGCCGATTTTTTTTTTCTAGACGTCTGCTTCAAAATGAATCAGCGTGACCATCCTGCTAAGCATTGGATGGACTGTGTAGAACTAAGTGTATCAGCACAGTGAAAGCAGTTCCAATGTCTGTGTGGAACTAACTGTATCCGCACAATGAAAGCAGTTCCAATGTCTGTGTAGAACTAACTGTATCCGCACAATGAAAGCAGTTCCAATGTCTGTGTAGAATAACTGTATCCGCAGAATGAAAGCAGTTCCAATGTCTGTGTAGAACTAACTGTATCAGCACAATGAAAGCAGTTCCAGTGTCTGTGTACAACTAATTGTATCAGCACAATGAAAGCAGTTCCATTGTCTGTGTAGAACTAACTGTATCCGCACAATGAAAGCAGTTCCAGTGTCTGTGTACAACTAACTGTATCCGCAGAATGAAAGCAGTTCCAGTGTCTGTGTAGAACTGGCTGTATCCGCACAATGAAAGCAGTTCCAGTGTCTGTGTACAACTAACTGTATCAGCACAATGAAAGCAGTTCCAATGCCTGTGTAGAACTAACTGTATCCGCACAATGAACGCAGTTCCAGTGTCTGTGTAGAACTGGCTGTATCCGCACAATGAAAGCAGTTCCAGTGTCTGTGTACAACTAACTGTATCCGCAGAATGAAAGCAGTTCCAGTGTCTGTGTAGAACTGGCTGTATCCGCACAATGAAAGCAGTTCCAGTGTCTGTGTACAACTAACTGTATCCGCAGAATGAAAGCAGTTCCAGTGTCTGTGTACAACTAACTGTATCCGCACAATGAAAGCAGTCCCAGTGTCTGTGTAGAACTAATTGTATCAGCACAATGGAAGCAGTTCCAGTGTCTGTGTAGAACTAACTGTATCCGCAGAATGAAAGCAGTTCCAGTGTCTGTGTAGAACTAATCGTATCAGCACAATGAAAGCAATTGCAGTGTCTGTGTAGAACTAACTGTATCAGCACAATGAAAGCAGTTCCAATGTCTGTGTAGAACTAACTGTATCCCCACAATGAAAGCAGTTCCAATGTCTGTGTACAACTAACTGTATCAGCACAATGAAAGCAGTTCCAGTATCGGTGTAGAACTAACTGTATAATAATAATGATTTCTTATATAGCGCTTAATCAAACGAATTTCTCTAAGCGCTTTACAAAGTCATACTACATTCACCCTTCTCATATACAATAATACACCTTATACCCAACTACAAATACTATTACTACAATAACTAACACATCCTAATCCTACCAATGTGACATTCACTTATTCTTCAGATATCACTACAAAAACTTAATCCTATAACGTTCAATCATACAACAAATACATATAATAGAGAACATACACATACGCTACATTTGAAAAGGCCCAGACGGCTATGAGTTAGGTTGTACCCCCCCCCCTCCCCACAGCATTGACTAATTATGAGAAAATAGATGGGTTTTAAGTTTAGACTTGAAAGAAGAGATAGAATCTGAATGTCTGAGACAGTCTGGCAGTCTGTTCCACGTCGCTGGAGCTTGAAAAGAGAAAGATCTTTCACCATCAGTAGTCCTGAAGCGAGTCATTCGCAGAAGGCGGTCGTCAGCACAGGAGCGTAGTTGTCGAGAGGGGGTGTAGATTTTAAGGAGATCTGAGAGATAAGAAGGTCCATTTTCAAAGAGAGCAGAGAAAGTGAGAGTTAAGATTTTGTACGAGATACGGTTTGAGACAGATAACCAGTGAAGAGAGTGGAGGAGAGGCGAAATGTGAGCATGTTTTCTTGCTCTACAGACGACTCGGGCTGCATGATTTTGGATTCGCTGTAATCTTTCTATCAGGTATTTTGGAAGGCCGGCCAAAAGTGAGTTGCAGTAATCTATTCTAGATAAGACAAATGCACAAGTGAGAGTTTTTGTAGCATCTGTAGAGAGAAGGTGACGTACAGAGCTGATTCTTCTTAGTTCTAAATAGGCAATCTTGCAAATATTTGAAACCTGTTTCTCAAAGGAGAGGGATTGGTCAAGTATGACCCTAGACTGCGGACAGAGGTGGAGACAGAGACAGCACAGTCATTGATAGTGACAGTTGAAGGCAGAGAAGGCTGGTTAGGCTGTTTTGTCACGAACATGAGTTCCGTCTTGTCGTCGTTTAGTTATAGTTTGTTGGTTGTCATCCAGTCCTTCAGGTCTGCAATGCAGCCCCGCGTCCGAGAAATCAGTGAGTCAGTTTCAGCAATGGGAGCCGACTGATGAAGCTGAGTATCGTCAGCAAAGCTCTCATGCGACATGGCGTGCCCACTGATGACGTCAGACACAGGACTAGCATACAGCACAAAAAGGACTGGCCCAAGTACAGAACCCTGAGGCACACCGTACCTAAGAGGAGAACTGTCTGAGTATCTTCCCTGTACACACACTGTCTGAGTCCGTCCAGTCAAGTAAGAGATAATCCAGTCGAGAGCTGTATCTTTGAATCCAAAGGAAGTTTGAAGCCGTGAGAACAAAATATTATGATCGATCGTGTCAAATGCTGCAGAGAGGTCTAACATCGCTAATAAGGAAACATTCCCATCGTCAAGCCCGCAGAGGAGGTCATTGACTATACGGAGGAGTGCTGTCTCACAACTATGGCCTTGTCTGTAAGCAGATTGATGAGGATTCAAAAGGTGATTCTTTTCGAGATGTTCTAGAATTTGTTCCAAAACGATCTTCTCCAATAATTTTGATAGAAATGACAAATTTGATACAGGCCGATAATTCTTTAAAACATTTTTATCTAATGAAGGTTTCTTGATCAATGGACGTACCACTGCGGACCGGAAGATTTCAGGAACGTGACCAGAGGACAAAGAGGTATTGATAACATGAGTAAGATGGGGTAGGACATCATCAATGCACTGAAAGAGCAAGTTAGTGGGAATGGCATCAAGTTCACATGATTTAGGGCTGCATCGCAAACAAAATTTTTTGACATAGTCTTGACTAACAGGACTAAAACAAGCCAAAGGAGGTCCACAGTAAACTTTGTCATTCAGAGGATGTACAGGTGCAGTAGAATCTAGCTTTTCACGGATAGTGTCAATTTTTCCATTGAAAAACTCTAAGAATTTCTGAGGGAGCTCTTGAGTTTGGAAGATGGTGGGAAGGGGGGAGTAGCTGACTTTGCCTAGGAGACTATTTGTGACATTAAATAGTTGCTTGGCCGTATCCGCACAATGAAAGCAGTTCCAGTGTCTGTGTAGAACTAACTGTATCCGCACAATGAAAGCAGTCCCAGTGTCTGTGTACAACTAAGTGTATCAGCACAATGAAAGCAGTTCCAATGTCTGTATACAACTAACTATCCGCACAATGAAAGCAGTTCCAGTGTCTGTGTACAACGCACTGTATCCGCAGAATGAAAGCAGTTCCAATGTCTGTGTACAACTAACTGTATCCGCAGAATGAAAGCAGTTCCAGTGTCTGTGTAGATCTGCCTGTATCCGCACAATGAAAGCAGTTCCAATGTCTGTGTAGAACTAAGTGTATCAGCACAGTGAAAGCGGTTCCAATGTCTGTATAGAACTAAGTGTATCAGCACAATGAAAGCAGTTCCAATGTCTGTGTAGAACTAAGTGTATCAGCACAGTGAAAGCGGTTCCAATGTCTGTATAGAACTAACTGTATCAGCACAATGGAAGCAGTTCCAATGTCTGTGTAGAACTAAGTGTACTGTGTGGTGAGAAAGACGCGGGCCCATCGCAAGATGAGAGGGTGGGAGGAAGGGTACAAGAGGAGGAGTGTGGTGCTCGTGGCGGAGGAGAAAACGGGGGAGGGGTTGCAGGTAGAGGTATTCTCTTTGTATGGTGTAATATGTCTTGATCTCGTGGGGCATAAATAATCAAACGATTAACTGGCTCTGTGTGTCTGTACATCTGTCTGTCTGACTCTCTGTCTGTCTGTCTGTCTGTCTGTCTTTATGTTCCTAAGTGTGTGCCTATGTCTGTGTCTGCCTGTATGTCTGTCTCTCTGTCTATCTCTCTGTCTGTCTCTCTATCTGTCTGTCTGTCAGTCTGTTTATGTTCGTAAGTGTGTGTCTGTGTCTGTGTCTGTCTGTATGTCTGTCTCTCTGTCTGTCTCTCTGTGTGTCTCTCTATCTGTCTGTCTGTCTGTTTATGTTCGTAAGTATTGTTGTGTGTCTGTCTGTCTGTCTGTCTGTCTGTCTCTCTCTCTCTTCTCTCTCTCTCTCTCTCTCTCTCTCTCTCTCTCTCTCTCTCTCTCTCTCTATGTATTCTGCATAGAAACAGTACATAGTGGAATGTCCACCAGTCTAGGCTACTGTGTCTCCTGGCAGTCTACCCTGTCCACACTCATCATTCCAACACGCCCTGGCATTGTTCTAACCAGTGTGGATGTCATAGTCTGTACGGCAAGCGATGTTGTCACCTGTCTGGATGTCACATTCCGTGTGGCAAACAATGTTGACACCTATCTGGATGACAGTTCGTATGGCAAACAATGTTGTCACCTGTGTGGATGTCACATTCCGTGTGGCAAACAATGTTGTCACCTATCTGGATGACACAGTCCGTATGGCAAACAATGATGTCACCTGTCTGGATGTCACAGTTCGTGTGGCAAACAATGTTGTCACCTGTGTGGATGACACAGTCCGTATAGTAAACATTGTTGTCATCTGTGCGGATGTCACATTCCGTATGGCAAACAATGTTGTCACCTGTCTGGATGTCACATTCTGTGTGGCAAACAATGTTGTCACCTATCTGGATCACACAGTCCGTATGGCAAACATTGTTGTCACCTGTGTAGGTGACACAGTCCAAGTGGCAAACAATGTGATCACCTGTGTGGATGACAGTCCATGTGGCAAACAATGTTGTCATCTGTCTGGATGACACAATCCATATGGCAAACATTGCTGCCAACTTTGTTGATGACACAGTCTGTATGGCAAACAATGCTGTCACCTGTGTGGATGACACAGTCCGTATGACAAACAATGTTGTCACCTGTGTGGATGACACAGTTCGTATGGCAAGCAATGTTGTTACCTGTCTGGATGACACAGTCGGTGTGGCAAACAACGTTGTCACCTGTCTGGATGACACAGTCCGTGTGGCAAACAATATTGTCACCTGTGTGGATGTAACTTTCCGTGTGGCAAACAACGTTGTCACCTATCTGTATAACACAGACCGTATGGCAAACAACGTTGTCACCTTTCTGGATGACACAGTTCATATGGCAAACAATGTTGCCACCTGTCTGGATGACACAGTGCGTATGGCAAACAATGTTGTCACCTGTCTGGATGACAGATCATGTGGCAAACAATGTTGTCACCTGTCTGGATGACAGAGTCCGTATGGCAAACAAAGTTGTCACCTGTGTGGATGACACAGTCCGTATGGCAAACAATGTTGTCACCTATCTGGATGACACAGATCGTATGATAAAAAATGTTGTCAACTCTGTGGATGACAGTCCGTGTGGCAAACAATGATGTTACCTGTCTGGATGACAAAGTTCGTATGGCAAACAATGTTGTCACCTGTCTGGATGACACAGTTCGTATGGCAAACAATGTTGTCACCTGTCTGGATGACACAGTTGGTATGGCAAACAATGTTGTCACCTGTCTGGATGACACAGTCCGTATGGCAAACAATGTTGTCACCTGTCTGGATGTCACAGTCCGTGTGGCAAACAATGTTGTCACCTGTCTGGATGACACAGTGCGTATGGCAAACAATATTGTCACCTGTCTGGATGACACAGTCCATGTGGCAAACAATGTTGTCACCTGTCTGGATGACACAGTGCGTATGCAAACAATGTTGTCACCTGTCTGGATGACACAGTGCGTATGGCAAACAATGTTGTCACCTGTCTGGGTGACACAGTCCGTATGGCAAACAATGTTGTCACCTGTCTGGCTGACACAGTTGGTATGGCAAACAATGTTGTCACCTGTCTGGATGATACATTTCGTATGGCAAACATTGCTTGTACCTGTCTAGATGACACAGTCGGTATGGCAAACAATGCTGTCACCTGTCTGGATGACACAGTCCGTATGGCAAACAATGCTGTCACCTGTCTGGATGACACAGTCCGTGTGGCAAACAATGCTGTCACCTTTGTGGATGACAGAGTCCGTATGGCAAACAATGCTGTCACCTGTCTGGATGTCTGCACTAGCGTGACACAGTCCCTATGGCAAAGAAAGACAATGCTCTGCAGACTCATTGTCGTCGCTGAGTGTCGGGAGCATCCTGCAGTTGCGTGCCTTTGAGATCGCCCAGACATCATCTGCGTCACCTGAGGAACCAGAACTCCGATGGAAATAAAGATTACAGTGGAATAGTTTTGAGTAACATGCGCTCGATGAGAAAAAAATGCCTCGTAATTGCAACTCATATTTGTTGGAATAAAAGAAAGACAACTCATATTTGTTGGAATAAAAGAAAGACAACTCATATTTGTTGGAATAAAAGAAAGACAACTCATATTTGTTGGAATAAAAGAAAGACAAAACAAAAGAAAGAAAGGAAGATAAAAGAAAAAAACCAAGGGAAAGAAAAAGAACGAGAAAACGCCTGTGAGGAGAGGTATGTGAAGCACTTTAAAAAATAGATTTTTTTAAAAAAGAGAAAGAAAAGAAAGGTGTGTGTGTGTGTGTGTGTGTGTGTGTGTGTGTGTGTGTGTGTGTGTGTGTGTGTGCGTGTGTGCGTGCGTGCGTGTGTGCGTGCGTGCGTGCGTGCGTGCGCGTGTGCGTGCGTGCGTGCCCGCGCGTGCGTGCGTGCGTGTGGTGTGTGTGTGTGTGTGTGTGTGTGTATTTGTAGGAGTACTGTTACCAGGTACGCTGTGGGGCCTGTGAATTCCAAGACCTTCCAATTGCTGGCTGTTTTATTTGTAGACATTGGGCACCATTTGGATCCCAACAAGCACATGACTAAACAGACATTTCAAACGAATTTTAACGAAACTGTGGAACATGCACAGCATTCAGCCTGACAATCTTAACATGAGAGCGGGCAAGACCCATTTCAGGCTATTACTTCAAAATACCACAGCGTTTGCCACGAAGAAAAAAAAACATGGCTGTATTTGCTTTCCAAATATTTGTTTGCCAAACTGTTATAATTGAAGACTGACTCTATGAAGAAGAGGTAAAGGTTTCAGCAGCGCTGATCCAATGACTTGATCAGAGGAATCCAGCAAATTGGAACAAACTTGGTTTGGCAAACACGGGGCATTGGGGTCACTGGTGTTATAACTCAATTCCGAGGCTGCATTCCAAGAGAAATACTGATGCTACCAGATCTACGAGTTTATCAGTTCCCAATCCAGTCATGGCTATCGGTTTGGAAAGGAATTTAAAGTGCATCCGCCAGATAACAGGGACAAACACCTTACAAGACAAAACACGACGCGTTTCGATCCCGTAGGTCTTCTTCAGGCAAGATAAACAACATTGATTCAACGCCCACCTTGCGCCGAATTTGAGAAGAGAGGTGATTGCTCGTTTTTCGTTTTCATTGCTATGTCCTGAATGATGTTTATCTTGCCTGAAGAAAGCCTAAAAGGTCCAAATGCGTTGTGTTTTGTTTTGTCATTTTTTTGTCCACGTTAACTGGCAGATTTACTTTAAATTCTTTATTTTAAAAAAATGTTTCGATTTCCGCCTGCAGTCACCTCACTTTGAAAATAGCTGTCAGCTGCCAGAAAATTGTACAAATTTAACCACCCACCCACGCCTTCAAAAACATTGTGTTACATCCCTTTTTCACAAACATTCATTAACTCCATAACCATGGAATTGACTGCAAAAAATATCTGAGGTTCTTTTTAAAATATTTAAACCACCTGAACAAATACTGAAGATGTAAGTCTGGACACAACACACACACACACACACACACACACACACACACACACACACACACACACACACACACACACACACACACACACTCACCACACACACACACACACACACACAGCGCGCGCGCGCGCGCGCGCGCGCGCGCGTTCGCAAATGAAATATCCACTATCATCCTCCCTTCCTCCCAACGCTTTCCATTTGACCCAAAGCAGTATGTGATCCAAAGGCGTATGTCCTCACTGCTCAAATGACCAGAGGGCAGGACTATCCGAGCATCATGCAGCACATAGGACACAGGGAGATCCACAGACAGCTTATAGGGCACAGGGAGATCCACAGACAGCACATAGGACACAGGGAGATCCACAGACAGCAGCATAGGACACAGGGAGATCCACAGGCAGCACATAGGACGCAGGGAGATCAACAGACAGCACATAGGACACTGGGAGATCCACAGACAGCACATAGGACACAGGGAGTTCCACAGACAGCACTAGGCACAGGGAGATCCACAGACAGCATAGGAAACAGGGAGATCCACAGACAGCCCTAGGAAACAGGGAGATCCACAGACAGCACATAGGACACAGGGAGATCCACAGACAGCACATAGGACACAGGGAGATCCACAGACAGCACATAGGGCACAGGGAGATCCACAGACAGCACATAGGCACAGGAGATCCACAGACAGCACATAGGGCACAGGGAGATCCACAGACAGCACATAGGGCACAGGGAGATCCACAGACAGCACATAGGACGCAGGGAGATCCACAGACAGCACATAGGACGCAGGGAGATCCACAGACAGCACATAGGACAGCAGGGAGATCCACAGACAGCACATAGGGCACAGGGAGATCCACAGACAGCACATAGGGCACAGGGAGATCCACAGACAGCACATAGGGCACAGGGAGATCCACAGACAGCACATAGGGCACAGGGAGATCCACAGACAGCACATAGGGCACAGGGAGATCCACAGACAGCACATAGGGTACAGGGAGATCCACAGACAGCAGTGATGAAACGAAAACCACGCTGCTATGTCCGAGTCACAAGATCTGAAATACCCCCCACCCCCCGCTCCCCTCACCCCCCAGGGAACAGTGAAGAGGAGGAAGGCGGGGGAAAATCAGAAACAGAACGATGGACTGACGCCATTGTAGAGTGGTCAGGGGAAACATTGGCACAGACCCACAGAACGCCATTGTAGAGTGGCCAGGGGAAACATTGGCACAGACCCACAGAACGCCATTGTAGAGTGGCCAGGGGAAACATTGGCACAGACCCACAGAACGATGGACTGACGCCATTGTAGAGTGGCCAGGGGAAACATTGGCAGACCCACAGAACGCCATTGTAGAGTGGACAGGGGAAACATTGGCACAGACCCACAGAACGCCATTGTAGAGTGGCCAGGGGAAACATTGGCACAGACCCACAGAACGACGCCCTGATGTCATTGTAGAGTGGCCAGGGGAAACATTGGCACAGACCCTCAGAACGCTATTGTAGAGTGGACAGGAAACATTGGCACAGACCCACAGAACGCCATTGTGGAGTGGCCAGGGGAAACATTGGCACGGACCCACAGAACGATGGACTGACGCCATTGTAGAGTGGCCAGGGGAAACATTGGCACAGACCCACAGAACGCCATTGTAGAATGGACAGGGGAAACATTGGCACAGACCCACAGAACGATGCCCTGACGTCATTGTAGAGTGGCCAGGGGAAACATTGGCACAGAACCTCAGAACGCCATTGTAGAGTGGACAGGGAAACATTGGCACAGACCCACAGAACGCCATTGTAGAGTGGACAGGGGAAACATTGGCACAGACCCACAGAACGATGCCCTGACGCCATTGTAGAGTGGCCAGGGGAAACATTGGCACAGACCCACAGAACGATGGACTGACGCCATTGTAGAGTGGCCAGGGGAAACATTGGCACAGACCCACAGAACGCCATTGGAGAATGGACAGGGGAAACATTGGCACAGACCCACAGAACGCCATTGTAGAGTGGCCAGGGGAAACATTGGCACAGACCCACAGAACGATGCCTTGACGTCATTGTAGAGTGGCCAGGGGAATCATTAACACAGACCCACAGAACGCCATTGTAGAGTGGACAGGGAAACATTGGCACAGACCCACAGAACGCCATTGTAGAGTGGCCAGGGGAAACATTGGCACAGACCCACAGAACGCCATTGTAGAGTGGCCAGGGGAAGCATTGGCACAGACCCACAGAACGATGGACTGACGCCATTGTAGAGTGGCCAGGGGAAACACTGGCACAGACCCACAGAACGCCATTCTAGAATGGACAGGGGAAACATTGGCACAGACCCACAGAACGCCATTGTAGAGTGGCCAGGGGAAACATTGGCACAGACCCACAACCAATAGACTGACGCCATTGTAGAGTGGCTAGGGGAAACATTGGCACAGACCCACAGAACGCCATTGTAGAGTGGCCAGGGGAAACATTGGCACAGACCCACAGAACGTCATTGTAGAGTGGACAGGGAAACATTGGCACAGACTCACAGAACGCCATTGTAGAGTGGACAGGGGAAACATTGGCACAGACCCACAGAACGCCATTGTAGAGTGGCCAGGGGAAACATTGGCACAGACCCACAGAACGATGCCCTGACGCCATTGTAGAGTGGCCAGGGGAAACTTTGGCACAGACCCACAGAACGATGGACTGACGCCATTGTAGAGTGGCCAGGGGAAACATTGGCACAGACCCACAGAACGCCATTGTAGAGTGGCCAGGGGAAACATTGGCACAGACCCACAGAACGATGCCTTGACGTCATTGTAGAGTGGCCAGGGGAAACATTAGCACAGACCCACAGAACGCCATTGTAGAATGGACAGGGAAACATTGGCACAGACCCACAGAACGCCATTGTAGAGTGGCCAGGGGAAACATTGGCACAGACCCACAGAACGCCATTGTAGAGTGGCCAGGGGAAACATTGGCACAGACCCACAGAACGATGGACTGACGCCATTGTAGAGTGGCCAGGGGAAACATTGGCACAGACCCACAGAACGCCATTGTAGAATGGACAGGGGAAACATTGGCACAGACCCACAGAACGCCATTGTAGAGTGGCCAGGGGAAACATTGGCACAGACCCACAGACCAATAGACTGACGCCATTGTAGAGTGGCCAGGGGAAACTTTGGCACAGACCCACAGAACGCCATTGTAGAGTGGCCAGGGGAAACATTGGCACAGACCCACAGAACGCCATTGTAGAGTGGACAGGGAAACATTGGCACAGACCCACAGAACGCCATTGTAGAGTGGACAGGGAAACATTGGCACAGACTCACAGAACGCCATTGTAGAGTGGCCAGGGGAAACATTGGCACAGACCCACAGAACGCCATTGTAGAGTGGCCAGGGGAAACATTGGCACAGAGCCACAGAACGCCATTGTAGTAGAGTGGCCAGGGGAAACATTGGCAGAGAACCAGGCTTTGGCACACAGTCCACAGACCTGAAAGAACCTGGTGAACTGTTCTTCAGTGTGATACCCCAAGATTCCCCCACGGTATTAAGAGAGAGAGAAGAGAGAGAGGAGAGAGAGAGAGAGAGAAGAGAGAGAGAGAGAGAGAGAGAGAGATTTAATGCTAAACAACAAAATATGTGTGCGTGCAAATAAGCCTTCCGGTCCAGGCCAACGGACCAACTGTCCGCCAGAAAACGTTGTATTGTTTCTGACTGTGTTTGTTACCGTTGCTTTCGTACACCGTTGCAAACTCCAGTAACAAGCGGATGACGTGTATTGGCTGCTTTACATTATGCTTGATCATGGTTGTTTTCGGGGAACGTTGCAAACTCCGGTAACAACGCGAATGCGGCTCCAATACCCGTTTCCATGGAAACGCCATGAACAAGGACACAGTAGGCAGACTAAACGTAGTTCCAGAATCATAAACTTCGTCGTTATGGTGCTAGGAACATGGCACTTTATCTTATGCCTCTTTTTAGACACAGTGGAAACAAAATGGACTGAGTGCAATCTTGGGACTCTCCTTGGCCAGCGTTTAGAATGTTAAAGCTTTATCTAAAGCTGCCAAGCAGTGGTTAGCATTGCTAACTTGCAGGCTGGAGGGTGGTGGGTTCGACTCCCGTCAGAGCCATTTATTTCTGGGCCTGCTTGCCCAGGCATGATCCTCCCCAGGGCTGAGTGTGCCTAGGGTTCTGTTGTAAGGAAGAAAACTACAACATCGAGTTTCATCCACTAAACGGAATGTGTCTCTGGGGGTGCTATTCCTATTTCCAAAGCAACATGCAGCTGTCTGTATCTTCTGATCTACTTGATGCCGGGGTACATTAAGAAAGAGTGTGTAGAATACAGCCCTATCACGTGTTCTGAAACCAGACAAAACTCCGTAGCATCATTTTAAGCATGCCTATCCTCATCGATCATTGAAAACAAAAGCGGTTACACACAAATACACACACGCGCGCGCGCGAGCGCGCGCACACACACACGCACACGCACACAGATCCTGTGTCCCGTTGTGCCCTGCTCTGGCGTTGACCTCACTTTCGATTGTCTCACCACATCCATGGCCGTCGTAAGCAGGGGTCAAGGTGAAGGTCGTCGATGTAGGCAAGTTCATGGCGAGTGTCACTGGAAGGGCGTGGTGCTACACTTCACAGGCCGCCGCTCCTTCACCCTGCCACCGCCACTGAGCAGATCAATGTCTTCACCCTGCCCCTCCACTGAGCAGATCAATGTCTTCACCCTGCCTCCGTCACTGAGCAGATCAATGTCTTCACCCTGCCTCCGACACTGAGCAGATCAATGTCTTCACCCTGCCCCCTCAACTGAGCAGATCAATTTCTTCACCCTGCTTCCGTCACTGAGCAGATCAATGTCTTCACCCTGCCTCTGTCACTGAGCAGATCAATGTCTTCACCCTGCCCCCGCCACTAAGCAGATCAATGTCTTCACCCTGCCTCCGCCACTGAGCAGATCAATGTCATCTTCACCCTGCCTCCACCACTGAGCAGATCAATGTCTTCACCCTGCCTCCGCCACTGAGCAGATCAATGTCGTCTTCACCCTGCCTCCACCACTGAGCAGATCAATGTCTTCACCCTGCCTCCGCCACTGAGCAGATCAATGTCTTCACCCTGCTTCTGTCACTGAGCAGATCAATGTCTTTACCCTGCCTCCGCCACTGAGCAGATCAATGTCTTCACCCTGCCTCCGTCACTGAGCAGATCAATGTCTTCACCCTGCCTCCACCACTGAGCAGATCAATGTCGTCTTCACCCTGCCTCCACCACTGAGCAGATCAATGTCGTCTTCACCCTGCCTCCGTCACTGAGCAGATCAATGTCGTCTTCACCCTGCCCTCTCCACTGAGCAGATCAATGTCTTCACCCTGCCCCCGCCACTGAGCAGATCAATGTCGTCTTCACCCTGCCCTCTCCACTGAGCAGATCAATGTCTTCACCCTGCCCCCGCCACTGAGCAGATCAATGTCGTCTTCACCCTGCCCTCTCCACTGAGCAGATCAATGTCTTCACCCTGCCTCTCCACTGAGCAGATCAATGTCTTCACCCTGTCTCCGCCACTGAGCACATCAATGTCTTCACCCTGTCTCCATCGCTGAGCACATCAATGTCTTCACCCTGCCTCTGCCACTGAGCACATCAATGTCGTCAGCACGGGACTGAGTAGAAGATGTTTTGCGTATGTTGGATCAGAACAGATACCACCGAAAACTACCGATCACCACCGAACACCATCGAGGTGACCATGTTGGATCAGAACAGGTACCACCGAACACCACCGAACACCACCAAAGTGTCCTGGCATCAGTGCTGGGTCTTCCCTCGTGAGTTGCCCCGTGACGACGTGATACTGACTGCTCCCTGTGGACTGTGGGTGCTGTGGGATGGGGAGGGGTGGATGTATGTGGCAGGGGGGGGGGAGGGATGGAGGAGGTGGAGCCAAAATAAGCAGCCTGAGAGAGGTGTCTCTGAGACCAACATGGAGGATGAGACGACAAGACAAAATAAACAAATAAATGTATGAATGGATAAATAAACAAATGGATAGATAAACAGATGAATAAATAGATAAACAAACTCATAAATAAGTACAAGAACACGTGAATACGTATGCTAGTGAATAACAAATAAATAGAGAAATAGATAAGAAAAAAATAAACGAAATAAGATAAAATAAACAAATACAGAAATAGATCAATAAAAGACGCACATTGCCAGTCATAACTGTTATAGATAACTGTTTTCACTGTTGATGGCTTACTTGGTTCAAAGCATTTTTTCCTGACTCATCTGACGTCCTAACAACACAAGGCCCTGTGAACATAATTTCCAAATGAAAACCATAGGAACATTTTCACAGGCAAATAATTGTTTTCAAGTCACGTTTACCTTTTTCTTCAGTAGCAATTACCGTTTCCACATAAATTGTGACCCTTTGACGCTGGCACTGTGCCATACAAAAAGCTGGATGGAGAGAGGGAGGCAGACGGTCTAGAAGCATGCCGGAGACATAAATTGTGACCCTTTGACGCTGGCACTGTACCATACTAAAAGCTGGACGGAGAGGGGGAGACCGACGGTCTGGAAGCATGCCGGAGACATAAATTGTGACCCTTTGACGCTGGCACCGTGCCATACAAAAAGCTGGATGGAGAAGGGGAGGCGGACGGTCTGGAAGCATGCCGGAGCCAGAGCACAATCCCCAGTGCGAACGTTTCAAGGCTCAGTGCAGTCAGGCGGAAAAAGAGCAGGACAGGGGCCCCCGACGTTTGCATAATGGCTTCCTGAGTACACAGCGTGACGCCGCCATCTTGGGACTGCGACCGGAAGCGGACGTCTGATGATGTGGACTGAGAGCGACTACCCATGCGCGGCGTCGGTTTGAGGCGGAAGTGGTGTCTAAGACTATATGTCGCAAGGGAGACTTTAATTTCCACCCGTTTAATTTTCTGGCATGTGACTGAAAGCTGACCTTTCGTACTGAGAGACTTGACCTATGTGTTTTCAGGCAGACAAAGTTGATTTTTACACGAAGATCAAGAACATAGCCAACAGAAGTTTTAGTGACTGGCGAATGGCTGCACACACACACACACACACACACACACACACACACACACACACACACACACACACACACACACACACACTCTCCTCTCTCTCTCTCTCTCTCTCTCTCTCTCTCTCTCTCTCTCTCTCTCTCTCTCTAAGAATATGGTCAACAGAAGTTTCAGTGACTGGCGAATCGCTGCATAATCATTCTCTCTCTCTCTCTCTTCTCTCTC
>CM065721.1:85688461-85738461 GCA_033310375.1 Conus canariensis
CTGTCTGTATGTGTCACAGCAATCCCTGTGTCATCTGTCTTCTGTCTGTATGTGTGCACAGCAATCCCTGTGCCGTCTGTCTTCTGTATGTGTGCACAGCAATCCCTGTGTCGTCTGTCTTCTGTCTGTATGTGTGCACAGCAATCCCTGTGCCGTCTGTCTTCTGTATGTATGTGTGCACAGTAATCCCTGTATCATCTGTCTTCTGTCTGCATGTGTCCACAGCAATCCCTGTGTCGCCTGTCTTCTCTGTATGTGTGCACAGCAATCCCTGTGTCGTCTGTCTTCTGTCTTTATGTGTGCACAGCAATCCCTGTGTCGCCTGCCTTCTGTCTGTATGTGTGCACAGCAATCCCTGTATCACCTGCCTTCTGTCTGTATGTGTGCACAGCAATCCCTGTATCACCTGTCTTCTCTGTATGTGTGCACAGCAATCCCTGTGTCGCCTGTCTTCTGTCTGTATGTGTGCACAGCAATCCCTGTATCACTTGTCTTCTGTCTGTATGTGTGCACAGCAATCCCTGTGTCTTCTGTCTTCTGTCTGTATGTGTGCACAGCAATCCCTGTGTCTTCTGTCTTCTGTCTGTATGTGTGCACAGCAATCCCTGTGTCTTCTGTCTTCTGTCTGTATGTGTGCACAGCAATCCCTCTGTCGCCTGTCTGTGGTACTTTCATGCTGACTGTTCAGAAGAACAAGCAACACGTCCTTTCTGGTGATTTGATAATCATCTGAAGAGACGACAGCCTGCTTGGGTTTGAACGAGCAATGTGTTTGACTTGCATCAGTGTACTTTTAGTCCCGACAGGATTAAAGAAAAAACCACTTCACATTGTTTGATCATATTGACTCCAATGGCTACACACCGTGCCCAGTGCCATAGTCTGCAGTCCCATTAAGTCAAGGTAGGAGTGACCACTATCCCATTAAGTCAAGGTAGGAGTGACCACTATCCCATTCAGTCAAGGTAGGAATGACCACTATCCCATTAAGTCAAGGTAGGAGTGACCACTATCCCATTAAGTCAAGGTAGGAGAGACAGCTATCCCATTAAGTCAAGGTAAGGTAGGAGAGATCGCTGTCCCATTAAGTCAAGGTAGGAGAGATCGTTAACCCATTAAGTCAAGGCAGGAGTGGCCGCTATCCCATTAAGTCGAAGTAGGAGTGACCACTATAAGTCAAAGTAGAAATGACTCTTATTCCATTAAGTCAATGTACGAGTGACCGCTGTCCCATTAAGTCAAGATAGGAGTGACCGCTGTCCCATTAAGTCAAGATAGGAGTGACCACTATAAATCAAGGTAGGAGTGACCACTATCCCATTATGTAAAGGTAGGAGTGACCACTATAGTCAAGGTAGGAGTGACCACTATCCCATTATGTCAAGGTAGGAGTGACTACTATAAGTCAAGGTAGGAGTGACCACTATAAGTCAAGGTAGGAGTGACCACTATAAGTCAAGGTAGGAGTGACCACTACCCCATTATGTCAAGGTAGGAGTGACCACTATATGTCAAGGTAGGAGTGACCACTATAAGTCAAGGTAGGAGTGAAGTCAAGGTAGGAGTGACCACTATAAGTCAAGGTAGGAGTGACCACTATAAGTCAAGGCAGGAGTGACCACTATAAGTCAAGGTAGGAGTGACCACTATAAGTCAAGGTAGGAGTGACCACTTTAAGTCAAGGTAGGAGTGACCACTATAAGTCAAGGCAGGAGTGACCACTATAAGTCAAGGTAGGAGTGACCACTATAAGTCAAGGTAGGAGTGACCACTATAAGTCAAGGCAGGAGTGACCACTGTCCTTTCAGTCAAGGTAGGAGTGACCACTACCCCATTAAGTTAAGATAGGAGTGACCGCTGTCCCATTAAGTCAAGGTAGGAGTGGCTGCTGTCCTTTCAGTCAAGGTAGGAGTGACTGCTGTCCTTTCAGTCAAGGTAGGAGTGACCGCTGTCCTTTCAGTCAAGGTAGGAGTGACCGCTTTCCCATTAAGTCAAGGTAGGAGTGACTGCTGTCCTTTCAGTCAAGGTACGAGTGACCGCTGCCCCATTCAGTCAAGGTAGGAGTGACCACTGTCCCATTAAGTCAAGGTAGGAGTGACCGCTATCCCATTCGGTTGACAGGATTTGAGGAAACTTCTCTAAAACCAGAGCAAAGGCTATTCAATAAGCGAACACTGGTTTTATCAACTCTAGTTGTTTTCGTTTTGTTTTTTGTTTTTGTTTTTTTCTAAATATATAGGCTTTGCTGTGTTCTTAGATATACTTGATTACACAGATCAAAATGAAACGGTTCAAGATGTTTTCTTCGTTGTTGATAAACATGCATCATATTTAGTGAAGAGATTGTTGATAAATATGCATCATATCCAATGAAGAGATTGTTGATAAACCTGCATCATATTCAGTGAAGATATTGTTGATAAACCTGCATCACATTTAGTGAAGAGATTGTTGATAAACATGCATCATATCCAATGAAGAGATTGTTGATAAACATGCATCATATTCAGTAAAGAGATTGTTGATAAACATGCATCATATCTAGTGAAGAGATTGTTGATAAACATGCACCATATGTAGTGAAGAGATTGTTGATAAACCTGCATCATATTTAGTGAACAGCTTGTTGATAAACCTGCATCATATCTATTGAAGAGATTGCTGATAAAAAGATGCATCATATCCTATGGAGAGATTGTTGACAAACCTGCGTCATATTAGTGAAGAGATTGTTGATAAACCTGCATCACCTCTTATGAAAGGATTGTGGATAAACCTATATCATATTAGTGAAGAGATTGTTGATAAACCTGCAGCATATTGGTGAGGAGATTGTTGATAAACCTGCAGCATATTAGTAGAGAGATTGTTAGTAAACCTGCAGCATATTAGTGAAGAGATTGTTGATAAACCTGCAGCATATTAGTGAAGAGATTGTGATAAACTTGCATCACATCCAGTGAAGAGATTGTTGATAAACCTGCAGCATATTAGTGAAGAGATTGTTGATAAACCTACAGCACATCCAGTGAAGAGATTGTTGATAAACCTGCGGCACATCCAGTGAAGAGATTGTTGATAAACCTGCGGCACATCCAGTGAAGAGATTGTTGATAAACCTGCAGCACATCCAGTGAAGAGATTGTTGATAAACCTGCAGCACATCCAGTGAAGAGATTATTGATAAACCTGCATCACATCCAGTGAAGAGATTGTTGATAAACCTGCATCACATCCAGTGAAGAGATTGTTGATAAACCTCCATCACATCCAGTGAAGAGATTGTTGATAAACCTGCATCACATCCAGTGAAGAGATTGTTGATAAACCTCCATCACATCCAGTGAAGAGATTGTTGATAAACCTGCATCACATCCAGTGAAGAGGGGTGGACACAGTTCACATCGTCACTGGCAGACACAGGACATTTTCATTGCGATGGCAATAATGGATACACTAAAGAGACAGACTTGAGAAGATTATGATGAAAACAAAAATCATAGACAGACTGTACGACACCACTCTTGTCATTTGTTTGTCTCTTTCATCTGGCGGAATAGTGTTTTTTTTCTTTCTTTTAAGCGCTACAGAAATAAAGAAAATGTGATATCCACCCGGGGAACTTTCTTTACTACATTTTGTATGTCTGTCATTTGTACCGTCTGAGAGCGACACACTTGGCGATACTTCGCTCGTATTTCGGGTTTTGTGTGTTAAATGAATGTTATTTTCCTCGTGTGTGTGTGTGTGTGTGGTGTGTGTGTGTGTGTGTGGTGTGTGTGTGTGTGTGTGGTGCGTGCGTGCGTGCGCGTGTGTGTGTGTGTGTGTGTGTGTGTGTGTGTGTGTGTGTGTGTGTGTGTGTGTGTGTGTGTGTTTGGGCTTGGTTTTGGTAACACTGCAGTCTGTTGTAGTCCTAAGACAAAACGGAAATCGGAATCGGGAGGAAGGGAGAGAGGAGAGAAGAAGAGGGGAGGGGCAAGCCAAAGAGGAAAGACCCTGGAAGTGGGGCCACCGATCGGTCACTCAAGTGCAGGGCCAGACAAAAGGAGCCTCGGGTGGAAATGGGGAGGGGTGGATTTGATCATTTTGCCCCGAGAAATGGAACGGTGATTGTTTGCTCTGAAAAACGGGGTTCTCCTGTCTGGGAAGAAGTGGTCTTCTATCACACGGAGTGGAGGTAGGCCATCTGGACAGGGAGCCCGGGGGTGCGGGGGGGGGGGGGGGGGGAGGGCGCCAGGGGGGAAGGCTGGCGCTGTGTGCGGGGAAATTGGGCTTGCTTTGTACGGCGCTGTCTGTCGAGGACAAGTACGTAGACAGTGAAAGACACAGGGCTCTCCCTCTTTCCCTCTCTTGTTCTCTTAAACATATAATCGTGTAACTGGTGTTTATTTAGCACATTCATTATCCTCTCTCTCTCTCTCTGTCTCTTTGTCTTTGTCTCTGTCTCTGTCTCTGTCTCTCTCTCCTTCTCTCTCTCTCTCTCTCTCTCTCTCTCTCTCTCTCTCTCTCTCTCTCTCTCTCCTCTCATATTTTGACCCCAAATCTTGGCGAGGACAGGAAGTAAGAAACCACGTTCGTGCGTATCTATTATGCTCGTAAATAAAGAATTTTTGCCCCCTCTCTCTCTCTCTCTCTCTCTCTTTATCTCTCTCTCTCTCTCTCTCTCTCTCTCTCTCTGATTTGAAATAACAAATCAGAAATGGCGATATCATATTGATAATCTTTACAAACTATAGACTCGCAATTTCCTTTCAATACATAACCTTTCACACTGTGTTAACGCTGATACCCCCTTCCCACCCCCTTCATTTCTAACGACACCTTTGGCTTTGTCATGTTAATTGCACATCTCTAGTCTGGAATGGTGCCGACGATAATCCTATCATAGTGGTGCCGACGATAATTCCATCCTATGAATGGACAACATGCACAAGAGAGGCTCTGAACTGGTGCTACCCCAGAAGTCTTCATCAACACTTGCCAAACTAACCCTGTACGACATAGTACCAATACCCAACAGCTGACCTGAAATAACCCAGAACTGAGGGTCAAAGTCCATACACATGTAGCATCACCGTATCTTGACGGGTTTGTTCAAGTGCCAACAAAATGTGATCTCTCAAAATTCAAATCTAGCCTTGCTTCTTCTTCTTCTTCTCCCCTTCTTCTTCTTCTTCTTCTTCTTCTTCTTCTTCTTCTTCTTCTTCTTCTTCTTCTTCTTCTTCTTCCATTCTTCGCATTCCTCGCATTCTTCTTCTTCTTCTTCGCATTCTTCTTCTTCTTCGCATTCTTCTTCGCATTCTTCTTCGCATTCTTCTTCTTCGCATTCTTCTTCTTCCCACTCTTCTTCTTCGCATTCTTCTTCCCACTCTTCTTCTTCGCATTCTTCTTCTTCTTCTTCTTCCTTCTTCTTCTTCTTCTTCTTCTTCTTCTTCTTCTTCTTCTTCTTCTTCGCATTCTTCGCATTCTTCGCATTCTTCTTCTTCGCGTTCTTCTTCTTCGCATTCTTCTTCTTCTTCTTCTTCTTCTTCTTCTTCTTCTTCCATTCTTCTTTTTGCATTTCTGTTTGAACTTTCTTCCTACGTCCATCAAAATATGCCAGTGACATACAGTTCTTTCGAGTGAGTTTCAAAACGAAGTGACTGAGGGCAGAAATGAAGCAAATTTTAGAAAGAGAAGGGGTTTAGTTACCACCAATGACATAGACAAGCAGAGTACAGGACTAGACACAATGCATTTCGACCTCTTGGGTCTTCTTCAGGCAAAAACAAATAACACTGAGGACAGTGGAAACGAAGAACGAGAAACCACTTATCTTCTCATGTTCGACGCAAAATGGCTGTTGGTTCTTTCGATTAATAAAAGGGATATCACTACGTAAGCAACGAATATCATTGTCCTTGTAGCTGGTAATTGTAACGACACGATCTCTCTCTCTCTCTCTCCTCTCTCTCTCTCTCTCCTCTTCTCTCTCTCTCTCTCTCTCTCTCTCTCTCTCTCTCGTTCTCCTCTCTCTGTCTCTCTCGTCTGTTCTTCTGTCTGTCTCTGTCTCTCTCTCTGTCTGTCTCGTCTGTCTCTTCCTGTCGCTCTGTCTCTCTGTCTCTCTGTCTCTGTCTCTGTCTCTCTCTGTCTGTCTTCTGTCTGTCTGTCTTCTCTCTCTTCTTCTCTCTCTCTCTCTCTCTCTCTCTTCTCTCTCTTCTCTATTGATTTTCTGACATCCTTTAATGCCCATTCTCTTCTCCCTTCTTTTCAGATCCCTGAATCTTTTTGACATCTCTTTTCCCCTTAACCCCACCTCCTCCCACCCTTCCTTCTCCTGCACCAGCTGATCACTCAGAACAATAGTTGAAACTTACATTTGAAATGTCATTTTAGTATTGAAAGTTTCATATGCTAAGACTTTTTCATTAATACAATGTTAGTAATGGGTGTATTGTGTCTGTTAATAGAATGCTAGATATGGGTGTATTTTGTCTATTAATTAATGCTAGTAATAGGTGTATTTTGTCTATGAATGCAATGCAGTAACGGATGAATTTTGTCTATGAATATAATGCTAGTAATGGGGCATTTTTTCTATTAATGCAATGCTAGTTATGGGTGCATTTTGTCTATTAATGTAATGCTAATTATGGGTGCATTGTGTCTATAAATGTAATGCTAGTAATGGGTGTGTTTTGCCTACTAATACATTGCTAGTAATGGGTTCTTTTGTCTTTTGATACATTGCTAGTAATCGGTGCTTTTGTCTTCTGATACAATGCTAGTAATGGGTGCTTTTGTCTTTGATACAATGCTAGTGACGGCTGTATTTTGTCTATAAATACATTACTAGTTATAGGTGTATTTTGTCTGCAGCTCTCATGTCCCAGAAAGTGTCCAAGAAATCGAAATATTTGACAAAATAAAATGGCGTGCACGAAGCAGTTGTGTAATTCAATTCTCTCATTCGCCCCCTTTTTAGGTGTCTTTCTACACTAAGAGAGCTGACCATTTAGCTTTGAAAGAATGGATGTTGACTGGAATTTGAACCGACCCTTGTTTCTGCGTCTGACCATGGAAAAAGATATTTATTCTTACTCTATGCGACTTTTCGGTAGCTTTTGACCTTTTCACCCCTCCAGTCTCTTGACCAGTCTTAAAACTTCTGTTACTGTTCGTCAAACTGTGCTGCATGGATTAATTCTTACTGACAGAACGTACACAGAAGGTACATGTGAAGGATAGATACAGTGACGTAACTGCCACGAAGTATGGTGTCCCACAAGGGTCGGTCCTGGTTACAGTTCTTTTCGAGTTGTATGCGACTCCTGTGTCTGAAGTCATCAGTTGTCCTGTGATGCTGCATGTGAGCTTTGTTGATGACACTGAACTTCATCAGCTGTCCTTCATTGCTGAGTTTGATGCACTCGGACACTGGAGTATATTAGTGATTTAAAGGACTGGATGCTTCTGATAAGGTTCAGTTTAATGATGACAAGACACGACCTACGCTAGCCTGTCTCAAAAAAAAGTAACGTCCCTCTCTTCCTGATTTTATTCTCATTAAAGCTACCCCTTTGTCCTTTTCTTCTTCTGTTAACAGTCTTGGTGTGTATCTTTCTTCTGTTAACAGTCTTGGTGTAACTGATGACCTGCCTCTTTCTTCTTCTGTTAACAGTCTTGGTGTGTCTCTTTCTTCTGTTAACAGTCTTGGTGTGACTCTTTCTTCTGTTAACAGTCTTGGTGTAACTCATGACCTGTCTCTTTCTTCTGTTAACAGTCTTGGTGTGTCTCGTTCTTCTGTTACAAGTCTCGGTGTGTCTCTTTCTTCTGTTAACAGTCTTGGTGTAACTCATGACCTGTCTCTTTCTTCTGTTAACAGTCTTGGTGTGTCTCGTTCTTCTGTTACAAGTCTTGGTGTGTCTCTTTCTTCTGTTAACAGTCTTGGTGTGTCTCTTTCTTCTGTTAACAGTCTTGGTGTGTCTCTTTCTTCTGTTAACAGTCTTGGTGTGTCTTTTCTTCTGTTAACAGTCTTGGTGTGTCTTTTCTTCTGTTAACAGTCTTGGTGTAACTCATGACCAGTCTCTTTCTTCTGTTAACAGTCTTGGTGCATCTCTTTCTTCTGTTAACAGTCTTGGTGCGTCTCTTTCTTCTGTTAACAGTCTTGGTGTGTCTTTTCTTCTGTTAACAGTCTTGGTGTGTCTCTTTCTTCTGTTAACAGTCTTGGTGTGTCTCTTTCTTCTGTTAACAGTCTTGGTGTAACTCATGGCCTGTCTCTTTCTTCTGTTAACAGTCTTGGTGTGTCTCTTTCTTCTGTTAACAGTCTTGGTGTGTCTCTTTCTTCTGTTAACAGTCTTGGTGTGTCTTTTTCTTCTGTTAACAGTCTTGGTGTGTCTCTTTCTTCTGTTAACAGTCTTGGTGTAACTGATGACATGTCTCTTTCTTCATCTCTTAACAGTCTTGGTGTAACTCATAACCTGTCTCTTTCTTCTTCTGTTAACAGTCTTGGTGTAACTCATGACCTGTCTCTTTGTTCTGTTAACAGTCTTGGTGTGTCTCTTTCTTCTGTTAACAGTCTTGGTGTAAATCATGACCTGTCTCTTTCTTCTTCTGTTAACAGTCTTGGTGTAACTGATGACATGTCTCTTTCTTCTGTTAACAGTCTTGGTGTAACTCACGACCTGTCTCTTTCTTCTTCTGTTAACAATCTTGGTGTAACTGATGACCTGTCTCTTTGTTCTGTTAACAGTCTTGGTGTAACTCATGACATGTCTCTTTCTTCTGTTAACAGTCTTGGTGTAACTCATGGCCTGTCTTTTTCTTCATCTGTAAACAGTCTTGGTGTAACTGATGACATGTCTCTTTGTTCTGTTAACAGTCTTGGTGTAACTGATGACATGTCTCTTTCTTCTGTTAACAGCCTTGGTGTAACTCATGACATGTCTCTTTCTTCTGTTAACAGTCTTGGTGTAACTGATGACATGTCTCTTTCTTCTGTTAACAGTCTTGGTGTAACTGATGACATGTCTCTTTCTTCTTCTGTTAACAGCCTTGGTGTAACTGATGGCCTGTCTCTTTGTTCTGTTAACAGTCTTGGTGTAACTGATGACATGCCTCTTTCTTCTTCTGTTAACAATCTTGGTGTAACTGATGACATGTCTCTTTCTTCTGTTAACAGTCTTGGTGTAACTGATGACATGTCTCTTTCTTCTGTTAACAGTCTTGGTGTAACTGATGACATGTCTCTTTCTTCTGTTAACAGTCTTGGTGTAACTGATGACATGT
The DNA here is from genome assembly GCA_033310375.1 of Conus canariensis. Taxonomy (NCBI): domain Eukaryota; kingdom Metazoa; phylum Mollusca; class Gastropoda; order Neogastropoda; family Conidae; genus Conus; species Conus canariensis. The sequence continues at coordinate 85,697,729 of CM065721.1, forward strand.
TTCTTTCTTCTGTTAACAGTCTTGGTGTAACTCATGGCCTGTCTGTTCCTTTTCAACAGCACATTTCAAAGCTCTGTGAAGTTGCCTGTCTGGGATGGCGTACGTCCAGTTCTATCTGTCACTATCTTTCCATGGTTGCAACTCAAGTACTGGTGTGCGCTTTTGTATTCTCAAAGATGGATTGCTCTAATTCTCCTTTGTACGGCCTTGCTAACTGTCTGTCAGGCAGACTTCAAAGAATCCGGAGTAACGCTGCCAGACTCACTTGTAGAGCTGCCGAATCAGATCACGCTTCTCTTTTCACTCGCTCCACTGTTTGACTTTTCTTCGATTCAGTAGACTACAAACTATCTATTCTCTCTCTCTCTCTCTCTCTCTCCTCTCTCTCTCTCTCTCTCTCTCTCCTCTCTCTCTCTCTCTCTCTTCTCTAAGATCAAGTAATCAATCAGTCTCTCTCTCTCTCTCTCCTCTCTCTCTCTCTCTCTCTCTCTCTCTCTCTCTCTCTTTCTATCTCTCCCCTCTCTCTCTCACACACTCTCTCTCCCTCTCTCTCTCTCTCTCTCTCTCTGTCTATCCCTCTCTCTCCCTGTTACACACACACACACACACACACACACACACACACACACACACACACACACACACACACACTGACACTGACACAATTTTATTGCCATTAGCAAAGGCCCTGTTGGCAAGGGGGTATCATGAGTCATATTTATCAACAGCGACTAAAAGGAAACAAATGCAAAAGACCTTGTGATGTTACAAACTCACCAGACATATAACTTACAAAAAAGGATCAACGAATGAAGCACCCATCCATCCACACGAACCCCCCCCCCCCCCCACACACACACACACACACACAACACACACACACACACACCACACACACACACACACATACGCGCACGCGCGCCCGTGCACGCACGCACACACAATATACCATTGACATAGACTATCAGGTTACAGTAAGTGATTATCTTTTTCATTCGTTATATTCTTTTTACGAAAAGTACTAGCTTCTGCAATATACTTCGCAAAGGCTATTATAGTGTTCTCGTTTCCACTTGATAAAATCGCTATCAAATCTCTTCTTTCAGCAACTGATTCGCTGAAGATGTTACAACCTCTGCGGATATTGGCGTATGCGGGACAATCAAACACAAAATGTATTTCATTCTCAACACTGTCTCTTTCTCTACACATTTGACATGATCTATTATTCGATTTCTCGAACCAGCTTTGGTTTGCATTAAGGCCGAGCGTTCTGGTTCGAAATTTTGCTAAACTAAATATATGCCATTTCTGCGTTATGATTTTAAGATATTTCTCTGCTTCGAGATTACTTTTAAATGAGAGGAACCAGTCGTATTTATCATTTTCATCCATGCCAGCATGCCAGTTTTGTTTAAAAGTACAAATTAAACGGTCCTTGAATTCAGAAATAAATTGTGCTTTATTACCGACTCCTTGTGACAACCAAACTATGCCAAAACCATTCTCTGTCAATATTTTCTTAATACAGGAGGCCCAGTTAAATTTTCCATTTTCATGTTGCAGCATGAGCATTTCATACGCCTGAGCACAGAGTCTGGTTATTGGTAGGTTTACTAATTTTAGCCAATAGTTAATACATCTAACATACGTTATAATAAATAGAGGGTATAGTCCACTTTCGCTATAAACCATTTTATTTGAAGCGTGCAAGGGTACGTGGATAATGCGTTTTATCGCATAGGTATGAACTTTTTCCATTTGGCTATTATCCAACATTCCCCATACTTCTGATGCATATATCTAAATAGGCTGTATCTGTGAATCGTATAATTTCCAAAATAGATTCACATCGTTGGAGTTCAATTTTTTCATAGTCCTCAGAATATCCATGACACCTCTCTTTCCCTTTCTGCACATCTCAAGCCAGCCCTTACTCAAGCTTAATTTTGTCGTGAATAACATCCCAAGGTATTTATAGCTACTTGTTCACTCTAACTTCTGCTCCACCATAAAACCATCTTTCGTATTTTGATAAGTAACCACCATTTCTGAAAACCATTACATTACTTTTGTTTAGGTTCACCGTTAATTTTAACATATCTGATTCTCTTTTCAATGTGTCTAACTGATTTTGCAAACCAATAGGGGTATCTGCTAGGAGGATAACATCATCAGCGAAAAGCGTTAGAAATAAGTCAGCAGCACCTGGTAACATTTGAATTCCATGTTTCCCTCCCCCTGATATCTCTATCGCTAATTCGTTTATGAAGAATGTGAACAAAAGCGGGCTAAGCAGACACCCTTGTTTCACTCCCCTCAGGCAGCTGAAATAATCAGTATAAGCTCCTTTCTCTCGAACACATGCAAGAACAGACTCATACATTCCATGAACAGCTGCATACAACTTCCCATTTACACCATTATTCCTCAAAATACACCATAGAACATTTCTGTTGACTGAATCGAAAGCTTTCTGAAAACCAACAAATGCAACATACAATTTGGATTTTGTTAAGTTTTTTGTACTAAAGCATACAGAGTAAATATATGATCTATTGTACTATATTTGGATCGGAATCCAGCCTGCTCTTCCATTATTTTCTCTTCTCTCTCTGCCCACGCTTTTAATCTTTTGTTGAGTATATGTGTATACATTTTACTAATAATACTCGTCAGTGCAACACCTTGATAGTTGTCATGTCAGGATTGTTACTATCACCTTTCTTGTGCAGAGGAACTATTACTGATTTAGACCAAGATTCTGGAAAGATTCCCTTATCAAACACTGAGTTACAAGGATCAGCCAAAAAATCAACTACAACAGAGTTAGCACATTTGAACATTTCTCCAACTACTTTGTCTGGCCCAGCACTTTTTCCACATTTGATGTGTTTTATACTGTTTAAGACTTCATTTCTTGTTATTTGATCATTAAACAGTGGTTCGTCAGTAATCTGCTCGTCACTATTGATATCTACGCTCAAATCTTCACAATCGTTATCCAATCCATTAAATACACTGTAGAAATGTTCATACCATTGTTGCGAGCTGATTTCATTATAAATTACTGGTTTTCTACTGATTGATCGAATGGTAGACCAGAATAATTTAGGGTCGTTAACAGATGCTTTCAATCTATTAATTTGTTTTTCATCAAGTTCTTTTCTTTTCTCTTTTTTCAGTAAATTATAGTCTTTCCTTTCCCTAACGTAAGTTGCTTTGTGTTCTTTTTTCAGTGTTAGATTTGGTTCTTTGATATCACTTCAAACACCTTTTCACAAGTTTTTTTCTTATTCTCGCACTCAAAATCAAACCAGTCGCTCACTTCTTTCTTGTTTTTACCCTTGGTCCTTACCATACACGCAGCTGCACTACACAAAGCTTTCACAAACTATTCTAAACCAGTGTTGATATTCACATTAAGATGCTCTGTAGCTTCATCACAGCACTGTTTGAACTCATCTGAATCTAGTTCCTCCTTATAAGTCTCTGCGTGTTCTTCAGACCAAATAAAGCGCTCTTCTGTATGACATACTGGATGCTCTTTTCTTACATTCATATTACCTGTTTTCCATTTTAGTTCTACAGGTAAATGCCAGGAAAATAAACAATCGCCAACCTTCATTCTGCAATTTCTTAGTAAATCTTTAGTGACAATGAAATAATCAATTAAACTACTACCATTAGGTGACACAAATGTAAACTCTTCTTTCGAATCATCATTGCATGTACCATTCACAATATCTAGATCAAACATAAAACACAAGTCTAACAAAGATTTACCAAACTTATTTACACACAAGTCTTTAGAGCAGTGCTTTAACACATCATTTTCATTGTCCTTTTCATGATCATCTTCAGTACAACCATCTTCATTATATGAATCATCACCATCATAGACATCAATATTATAATCACCCTCCCCATCAACATCACAATCTTCATCATCATCACTATCATCATCTCCAGGTGTGAAATTTGACATAGGCTCTAGTTTGAGTTGTTGACGTCCAGTCTGTGCATTCAAATCACCACATAACAGAATATTTACATCCTCATTTTCTGTAATTTCAAACATATTATCTTCAAGGATCAAGATTCCATCTTTAATTGCATAGTTAATAATAATGATAATAATGAATACTTATATAGCGCCTATTCTCGGCTAGAGACCAAGCTCTAAGCGCTTTACAATCAACACTCGCTTACACAACGGGCTGCCTACCTGGGTAGTGCCGACTGAAGACCTGCCAGCTGGCGCTTCATTCAGTCGTTTCCTGTGTCATCCAGTCAATATCGTTCAATATCGTTCACTCAGTTTCTTTACTTCCTTCATTCTTTCCATTTCTTACGCAGGGTGCATGCTGTGTGTAACGTGTCATCCATACCAACGGCCAAACTGGCCTACTCTTCCGAAAGTTGGTGATGGGATTTTACGTGTGTGCAAGATATTATGCGTGCGTTCACACACGGAACCTCGGTTTATAGTCTCATTCGAAGGACTGTATGGGAAATGGAGTCAGAACTAATGTTAACTCCAAGGGAAAAATCCCCCTGTACCGAAACGCCCCGGCGGAGATTCGAACCCGCAACCCCAGGATCACCAAGATTACGAGTCAGGCGCTCTACCAACTGAGCTATTCCCGCTCCCTAGTTGTTATACATCGGCCCTCCCTCTGGTACTACATAACATGCAATCAGTAGAACATCCTTAGTTGTATTAAACAATGATTTGCTAACATTCAGGACTATCAAGTTATCACAATTTACACTGACCTGAGTGACAAACATTTCATATATTTTCTTCACCATTAGCAATACACCACCAGAATGACGATAATTTCTTTGCTGGAGCATGAAATTTTACAAAATCAATAAACACACCAGAGAAATCAAACTTTTCATGAACAAATGTCTCAGTGAGGCACACAAAATCAAAACCATTTATATAATTAATGAACGAAACATCATTAAGTTTAGTGTATAAATTTTCTATGTTATAATTAAGAAACGTCAGTTCTTTTTCCTGATAGTCTAGCCTGTCCTATTTTGAGCACGTTTTTGATCTCAAAGATCTCCCACGGACATCTTTGGCCAGATAAGAATTAATGCCAGTTTGTTTCCTCGACCCAGACCCTCGTCCTGTACCGTGTGTGGCCACCCCTTCCCCCTGTTCATACCGTGATCCACTGGTGGGGGTTTTCCTGTCCGTCACATCACGCACACACTGGGATACGGCCCCCGCCTCGTGGTGACGTGAACTGGTCGGAGAATCCCGGCTCTGGTCAGGCAACACGTCACAAGATCGTGCTCTGCCACTTAACGCAGGTGTCAATGTAGGCGTTCGCACGTTCGGAGATTCCGCACAACTGTGTTGGTGTTGGTGTCACGGCTGGTTGGCTGCTTGCATCCTCGGCATCACGCTGACCCGTAGGTTGATCGGCACGGTCACCACCCCCCAGCGCGTGCTGACCTCCTTTCTCCGCCTCCACTCCTTCTGCCGCTCCCCATTGGCTGCTGTGTTGTCTGACGTCACAGTGACGCGAAGGGGAATCCCCCGTGCCACTGCCACCCGCCACGTGAGTGTCGGCAGACTTTCCATCCGTGCCAGTACTTCTCAGTGTTGTGACATATCGTGTATCCGCTCTTGCCACCTCTGCATACGATCGTGGATCGGGTCTTCGTGATCCTACTGTCAGTTTTCCCCGGACAAAGTAGGCTGCCATACCGTCTTGTTTTGCCTTGGCTACTGTTGCTGCCTGTCTTCTCGTAAGATCGTTTGCTAATCTAACACCTCTTTTCTCCAGTTCGTGTCGTAGCTCGCGATCGCGCATTATTTTCATTTTGTCTTGCCATTGCATGAAACAAACAATCATTGTTCTTGACTCGCCTGGTTTGGCATGGCCCACCCTGTGTGCACGCACAATGTCGTTCTCTGTCCACAATTTAGAGCTGTCAACACTGTTCAATGTGTCAACAATGCATCTAGCACAGCTTTCGAAGTCTTCTTTAGCTCCTGAAGGGATACCAAAAAATCGCAAATTACTGCGCCTTGAAAACCCCTCTAATCTGTCTAGTTCTTCTGACGTCATTGTAACCTGTTGTTCTAATTTGTTCACAGTCACTGTCAGTTTCTCAGTCTGTTTCTTCCCCTGTGCCGTTGCTTCGAACAACTGATCTAAATCCGTGCACATGTGTTCTATGACGGCTGACAGTCTGTGTTGTTCCGTTTCAACTACTGTACATCTGTTGTTGATTTCTATACACTTCTCTGACACTCTCCCCAGTTCTGATTTGATATCTGTCAGTTCGTGGTGTGTGAAATCGTTCTGTTCTCTCTGTTCTCTCTGCTGCTCTGTCTGCTTTTCACGGTCTAGTTTCCATTCTTCTCTTTGTTGCGCGAGAGCAGACATGATTTCCGCGGCAAAATCAGCACTGATTGCGCTGTCCTTTGTCAGTGTTGATTCCATCTTATTATTGTCTGTGTTCTTCTCGTCTCTAGTGCCACGAGGATCAGGGCCAGGATTCTGCTCGATGTCTCCACATAATAGCAGTTTCCACATCGTACGCACAGCGTTGGCAACACAACACATCACGATCAGTTCGGGTACATGTAGGTCACCGTGATCCAGACTGACAATGTCACTCGGCTCGAATTGTTCGTCCACACCTACCGTTGTTCCTCTTGGTGCACCTTGAGAGTATTTAATGTTGTCAGTTTGGTGAATAAACAATGTCCACATTGTGTGAATGACTGACAACACAGCACACACGTAGAGCACGGCCGACACAAAACGCCATCCCGAACAAGTTTCAAACTGGTGCTCACACAGTTCAGTCACCTTCAGGTTTTTAGCACAGAATGTGCCAATTCTGGCCCTCCACAATGATAAGTCAATCATTTTTTTTTTGCACAGACCAGGTCACTGATGTTTGCCTCCACACTAGCACGAATTGTTGCGCTGTCTTTTCACAGTTGCTGGCGAAAATGAACAGAACTATGCGGAGCGTTGAGCAAGTAGGCCTACATCCGTATCGCCGCCATTGTTCTCGTGACCCGCAGAGAGAGAGAGAGAGAGAGAGAGAGAGAGAGAGAGAGAGGGAGTCATGTCGTACTACGTGTTGCCCAAAATAGTCCTAAAGAACATACTCTGTTCAAGCCTGAGCATGTACGAATGGACAAAGACCTGCGTGTGCCATAGTCAATGCTTCCCTCATTGCATGCGTAACTTGTCGTTAAGGCACTAAGGAACTAAAGGAAACGAAACTGACACCTTTGCAATAAAGACTAATTGAGGATAACGTTCAAAAATGAAAAGGGATTGAGGAAATAGGCAGAACGACTTCATCCTAAAGTAAAGAGAAATTGAAGAGAGAGGCGGATATTAGCATTCAATGGTAAAGAGAAATTGAAGAGAGAGGTGGATGACAGCATTCAATGGTAAAGAGAAATTGAAGAGAGAGGCGGATATTAGCATTCAATGGTAAAGAGAAATTGAAGAGAGAGGCGGATGACAGCATTCAATGGTAAAGAGAAATTGAAGAGAGAGGCGGATGACAGCATTCAATGGTAAAGAGAAATTGAAGAGAGAGGCGGATGACAGCATTCAATGGTAAAGAGAAATTGAAGAGAGAGGCGGATGACAGCATTCAATGGTAAAGAGAAATTGAAAGAGAGAGGCGATGACAGCATTCAATGGTAAAGAGAAATTGAAGAGAGAAGGGGGATGACAGCATTCAATGGTAAAGAGAAATTGAAGAGAGAGGCGGATGACAGCATTCAATGGTAAAGAGAAATTGAAGAGAGAGGCGGATGACAGCATTCAATGGTAAAGAGAAATTGAGAGAGAAAGGAAAGGACAGCAATAAGGAAAGAGAAATTGCAGCAAAAGGAAAGGACAGAATGAGGAGACAGAGTACAGCATTCAAAAGGAAAGGACAGAATGAGGAGACAGAGAGCATTCAAAAGGAAAGGACAGAATGAGGAGACAGAGAAGGCATTCAAAAGGAAAGGACAGAATGAGGAGACAGAGTAAGAGCATCAAAAGGAAAGAGGACAGAATGAGGAGACAGAGTACAGCATTCAAAAGGAAAGGACAGAATGAGGAGACAGAGAACAGCATTCAAAAGGAAAGGACAGAATGAGGAGAAAAGAGAACAGCATTCAAAAGGAAAGGACAGAATGAGGAGACAGAGAACAGCATTCAAAAGGAAAGGACAGAATGAGGAGACAGAGAACAGCATTCAAAAGGAAAGGACAGAATGAGGAGACAGAGACATCAAGAAGGACAGCATGAGAGAAGGAACACAAAGGAAAGGACAGAATGAGGAGACAGAGAACATCAAAAGGAAAGGACAGAATGAGGAGACAGAGAACATCAAAAGGAAAGGACAGAATGAGGAGACAGAGAACATCAAAAGGAAAGGACAGAATGAGGAGACAGAGAACAGCATTCAAAAGGAAAGGACAGAATGAGGAGACAGAGAACATCAAAAGGAAAGGACAGAATGAGGAGACAGAGAACAGCATTCAAAAGGAAAGGACAGAATGAGGAGACAGAGAACAGCATTCAAAAGGAAAGGACAGAATGAGGAGACAGAGAACAGCATTCAAAAGGAAAGGACAGAATGAGGAGACAGAGAACAGCATTCAAAAGGAAAGGACAGAATGAGGAGACAGAGACAGCATCAAAAGGAAAGGACAGAATGAGGAGACAGAGAACAGCATTCAAAAGGAAAGGACAGAATGAGGAGACAGAGAACAATTCAAAAGGAAAGGACAGAATGAGGAGACAGAGAACAGCATTCAAAAGGAAAGGACAGAATGAGGAGACAGAGAAGCATTCAAAAGGAAAGGACAGAATGAGGAGACAGAGAACATCAAAGAAAGGACAGAATGAGGGACAGAGAAATCAAAGGAAAGGAATGAGGGAACAGAGAACAGCATTCAAAAGGAAAGGACAGAATGAGGAGACAGAGAACATCAAAAGGAAAGGACAGAATGAGGAGACAGAGAACATCAAAAGGAAAGGACAGAATGAGGAGACAGAGAACATCAAAGGAAAGGACAGAAGAGAGACAGGAACATCAAAGGAAGGACAGAATGAGGAGACAGAGAACATCAAAAGGAAAGGACAGAATGAGGAGACAGAGAACATCAAAAGGAAAGGACAGAATGAGGAGACAGAGAACACATAAAGGAAAGGACAGAATGAGGAGACAGAGAACAGCATTCAAAAGGAAAGGACAGAATGAGGAGACAGAGAACATCAAAAGGAAAGGACAGAATGAGGAGACAGAGAACACTCAAAAGGAAAGGACAGAATGAGGAGACAGAGAACAGCATTCAAAAGGAAAGAGACAGAATGAGGAGACAGAGAACAGCATTCAAAAGGAAAGGACAGAATGAGGAGACAGAGACAGACATCAAAAGGAAAGGACAGAATGAGGAGACAGAGAACAGCATTCAAAAGGAAAGGACAGAATGAGGAGACAGAGAACATCAAAAGGAAAGGACAGAATGAGGAGACAGAGAACACATCAAAAGGAAAGGACAGAATGAGGAGACAGAGAACAATCAAAAGGAAAGGACAGAATGAGGAGACAGAGAACATCAAAAGGAAAGGACAGAATGAGGAGACAGAGAACATCAAAAGGAAAGGACAGAATGAGGAGACAGAGAACATCAAAAGGAAAGGACAGAATGAGGAGACAGAGAACAGCATCAAAAGGAAAGGACAGAATGAGGAGACAGCGAACATCAAAAGGAAAGGACAGAATGAGGAGACAGAGAACAGCATTCAAAAGGAAAGGACAGAATGAGGAGACAGAGAACATCAAAAGGAAAGGACAGAATGAGGAGACAGAGAACAGCATTCAAAAGGAAAGGACAGAATGAGGAGACAGAGAACATCAAAAGGAAAGGACAGAATGAGGAGACAGAGAACAGCATTCAAAAGGAAAGGACAGAATGAGGAGACAGAGAACATTCAAAAGGAAAGGACAGAATGAGGAGACAGAGAACAGCAGTCAAAAGGAAAGGACAGAATGAGGAGACAGAGAACATCAAAAGGAAAGGACAGAATGAGGAGACAGAGAACAGCATTCAAAAGGAAGGACAGAATGAGGAGACAGAGAACATCAAAAGGAAAGGACAGATTGAGGAGACAGAGAACAGCATTCAAAAGGAAAGGACAGAATGAGGAGACAGAGAACAGCATTCAAAAGGAAAGGACAGAATGAGGAGACAGAGAACAGCATTCAGAAGGAAAGGACAGAATGAGGAGACAGAGAACATCAAAAGGAAAGGACAGAATGAGGAGACAGAGAACAGCATTCAAAAGGAAAGGACAGAATGAGGAGACAGAGAACATCAAAAGGAAAGGACAGATTGAGGTGACAGAGAACAGCATTCAAAAGGAAAGGACAGAATGAGGAGACAGAGAACAGCATTCAAAAGGAAAGGACAGAATGAGGAGACAGAGAACAGCATTCAGAAGGAAAGGACAGAATGAGGAGACAGAGAACATCAAAAGGAAAGGACAGAATGAGGAGACAGAGAACATCAAAAGGAAAGGACAGAATGAGGAGACAGAGAACAGCATTCAAAAGGAAAGGACAGAATGAGGAGACAGAGAACAGCATTCAAAAGGAAAGGACAGAATGAGGAGACAGAGAACAGCATTCAGAAGGAAAGGACAGAATGAGGAGACAGAGAACATCAAAAGGAAAGGACAGAATGAGGAGACAGAGAACAGCATTCAAAAGGAAAGGACAGAATGAGGAGACAGAGAACATCAAAAGGAAAGGACAGAATGAGGAGACAGAGAACAGCATTCAAAAGGAAAGGACAGAATGAGGAGACAGAGAACATCAAAAGGAAAGGACAGAATGAGGAGACAGAGAACATCAAAAGGAAAGGACAGAATGAGGAGACAGAGAACAGCATTCAGAAGGAAAGGACAGAATGAGGAGACAAGAGTACAGCATGAAAATGAGGAGGCAGAGAACAGCATTCCAGAGCACCTTGACAAATGTTCTGCAGCATTCGGCATGAAGATCAGCGCCGAAAATACAAAACTGATGACCTACAACACCTACAACACCAACGGCATCAGCGCTAACATCGCTATTAAGGGACAAAAACTAGAGACAGTTCAGGGTTGAAGTACTTCGGGGCCATTATTTCAGACGAGGGATCAAAACGTGAAGTGCTCTCCAGAGTTGCACAAACGACAGCAGCGCTAGCCAGACTAAGACCCATCTGGAATGACAGAAACATCACGATCAGTTCCCAGATCAGACTGATGCGCTCTCTAGTCATTGCCATATTTCTCAATGCCTGTGAGACATGGACTCTGATGACAGCTGAACTTGAGAGAGGGATTCGGGCATTAGAGATGAGATGCTTCTGCAAGATCCTTGGAGGTCCAGACCAGTGTTAGGCAAGCCATTGGACCATACGAAGACCTGTTGTCCACGTTGAAAAGAAGGAAAATGAGATAGTATGGTCATGTAACAAGATCAACAGGACTTGCCAAAGCCATTTTAAAAGAAACAGCGCAAGGAGGCAGAAGGAAAGGAAGACAGAGAGAGTTGGGAAGACAACATCAGTGCATGGACTGGCCTCACACTCAGCAACTGCCTAAGAGCGTCTGAGAACCGGGAGGAGTGGAGGAAGCTGGTTGCGAAGTCATCTGTGACGCCCCAATGGTCTTCAAGACTCCGGGATAGCTGGATCTCGAGCTGGATTAAGCTATTCCAGTACATAGCCAATGTTTTGGTCTATATGTTGTACTGTAAGAATATGTTACTATTTTGATTGTATTTATACTTACTGTGCTCTACTTTGAATGAACAATATGTTACTATGTTGATTGTCGTTATACTTACTGTGCTATACTTTGAATTAACAATATGTTACTATGTTGATTGTCGTTATACTTACTGTGTTATACTTTGAATGAACGATATGTTACTATGTTGATTGTCGTTATACTTACTGTGCTATACTTTGAATGTCATCTTCCATCAGAAGGGGCTATGAACTGTCTTCAATAAATTTCATTTCTCTGTCTGTCTGTCTGTCTGTCTGTCTGTCTGTCTGTCTGTCTGTCTTCTCTCTCTCTCTCTCTCTCTCTCTCTCTCTCTCTCTCTCTCTCTCTCTCTCTCTCTCCCTTTCATGCCAGCATATATAGCTTTAAAAGGGCACTTCATACCCAGCTAATGACTGAATTTTCCAATTCATGCTCTTAAACTCTCTCTCTCTCTCTGTCTCTCTCACTCTCTCTCTCCCTCTGTCTGTCTGTCTGTCTGTCTCTCTCTCTCTCTGTACTGGTCTCTTTCATTTATTGTTCCAAAGGTGCTGCTTGTCAAGTGTAAATTTTTGTCTTTGCTTACAGGTTGGGGTGCCTGTTCAATGATTTTTTTTTTTCTTTTTCCAGAAATGTGTTATAATTTTATTGTTGTGATAATGTTTATTGTATATATATTTATCTATTCCAATAACCATTTTTTCATGAACTATATATATGTTATGTATCTTTCTCTCTTCCTCCATTTTTTCTCTTGTGTCTCTCTGTCCTCTGTCTCTCTGTCTCTGTCTCTCTCTGTCTCTCTCTCTCTCTCTCTCTCTCCTCTCTCTCTCTCTCTCCTCTCTCTCTCTCCTCCCCTCTCTCTTCAGGCATTGATTGTCGTCTGTTCTTTTGTGTTAACCATTTCCTCTGTCTATTTATAGCGTTTATGTATGTTTACTTTAATTCTAGATTAGTTTTGCTGATGTTATTATTGCATTTTATATGTATTTCCCTTTGTTGAGGGCCGGATGTAAAAAAAGCCATTTTGTGCTTATTCCGCTTTTTCCCTCATTAAAAAAGATTCGTTCGTTCTCTCTCTCTCTCTCTCTCTCTCCTCTCTCTCTCTCTCTCTCTCTCTCTCTCTCTCTCTCTCTCTCTCTCTCTTTCCTGTTGCTTTTTTTCTTTCTTTTTCTTACTTTCTTTTATTCCTTTTCGTTCTTTTCCCGTGTTTTGTTTTTCCCATTCTTTCTTCTTCTTTTTTTTCTTTGCCGTGTGTAGTAATAAAGGCCTCAAAAGCCGACCGGCACAAGTGATAACTCACGGTTGCCATTGTTTTGTTTTTGTGTGTTTTCAATTGTCTTTGTCTGCCATAGAACCTGAAATCAAAGTAGACTCCCTCCCCTTCCCCCCTCAAGAAAAGGCCATCAAAAACATTAAAAAAAAAAAAAATGAAACGGAGCCAGACAACTCGGCCATTGGCAAGTTATCGCATTCACTGTCACGACGGAACGACATCGGAGCGTTGCACACAGAAAGGCACCATCGCCTTTTACGTCTCCGGTGTCGGCTGTCTTTACCGTTCCGGTGATTATCTTTCTGTCTGTTCATTTTCCTTTTTTTCTGCAACTCTTTTTTTTTTTTATCTCGCTCTTTCTTTTCTCTTCGTTTTGTTTTCTGCAATAATTTCAGTATTACTCTGGGCAACCTGTTATGGCAGCTTTTGCCCCATTTGTGTGCGGGGACCATTCTTCAGCGATTCCCAGTTATAATAATAATGATAATGATGATGATAATAACAACAACAAAAATAGTAATAATGATAACAATAATGATAATATTAATGATAATGATAATGGTAATGATAATAATAGTAATCATAAAATAATAACAGCAGTAACATTTATAATGATGATGATGATGATGATAATGATGATGATGATAATAATAATAATGATAATAATAATAACAACGATGATGATGATGATGATGATGATTATCATTATAATGATGATAACCAATGATAGTGATGATAATGTTGATAATGATAATAATAATAATAATAACAATAATAACATTAATAATAATGATAATAATAATAATGATATGCTAATAAGGGTGACAATAAGACAATAAGATGATACTGAAAACAATAGTTGTAACAAACACAACAATCTAGCACCTTCAATTACAATAATACAACAGACAAAGAGAGAGAGAGACAGAGACAGAGAAAGAAAGTAATGGATGTAATGGATGGATGGATAGACAATTGAACAAATAATCCGTAATGAAAAGAAGTACAGACAATTCTTCTGTCTTTACGACGATGACGTACCCACGATTTGTATGAACAAAAACAAAAACAAAACAAAAAAGTTGCAGAGAAGGACATGTTGAAACTGGAAGAAGGTAAGGGGGGAGAAGACTTCTTCTTTTTCTTCTTCTTCTTCTTCTTCTCTCTTCTTCTTCTTCTTCTTCTTCTTCTTCTTCTTCTTTTCGCTTCTTCTTCTTCTTCTTTCTTCTTCTTCTTCGCATTCTTCGCATTCTTCGCATTCTTCTTCTTCTTCTTCTCATTCCTCGCATTCTTCTTTCGCATTCTTCGCATTCTTCGCATTTCTTCTTCTTCTTCTTTGCATTCTTCGCATTCTTCCCACTCTTCTTCTTCGCATTCTTCGCATTCCTCGCATTCTTCTTCTTCCTCTTCTTCGTATTCTTCTTCTTCGCATTCTTCCTCTTCTTTTTCTTCTTCTTAGCATTCTTCTTCTTTTTCTTCTTCCCACTCTTCTTCTTCTCTTCTTCTTCTTCTTCTTCTTCTTCTTCTTCTTCTTCTTCTTCTTCTTCTTCGCATTCTTCTTCTTCGCATTCTTCTTCTTCGCATTCTTCGCATTCTTCTTCTTCGCATTCTTCGCATTCTTCTTCTTCGCATTCTTCGCATTCTTCTTCGCATTCTTCGCATTCTTCTTCGCATTCTTCGCATTCTTCTTCTTCGCATTCTTCGCATTCTTCTTCTCTCGAAGTCATCAGAACAGCACACTGAAGAAGTGTTGACAAGGTTACACCAGTTCTGTGGGTTGTGTACCAAGTCTCGGGTCTGCGCAAACGTTTTTCATGCGCATTCTGTGACGTGGCCAGTTCATGGGGATTTCTGTCTGTCTCTCTCTCCGTCCGTCCCCCCCCCCCCCCCCCCCCCCCCCCCGCCTCCCCATTTTGTGACATGACCTCACAGCCTACTTTTTAGTTTTGTGCTTGTCACACAGAGCACAAATGCATGCACGCACTCAGCTCAGCATTCAGTCCGTGCACACGCAGTCTCTCCAAACAACCAGAAGGCGCACTACAATAACTCTTCTTCTCCCCCTCCTCTTCGGGGAATAATTTACTAGACAATAATCAACTTTTCCAGCATATACAGCGGGTTTGTTCTCCAAGAGTTATCTTCTGTTCCTCCTCTCCAGTGGAGGTACAAACATTCCACAGATCCACTAGCTGGGACCAAATATCATCTCATTATACATAGTAATTCACAAGAACTTCTTTTACAGGTTTCTCCTCCTCAATGGAGAAACAATTTATACACTTTCCAAAGAAGAATCAAAGATGGCTTAAAATACAGGAATAATATCTGAGTTCCGACCCAGGGGGACAATCAAAAATCATAGTGGGTCAACATGACAAACGCTTTCAAAGTTCTCCCACGACTGCCGCAGTCGTTGTCCTCTTCTACTAGGTTCTCCAACTCTGGAGTCAATTAGGTGCTGCCACAGCACTGGAGCCCAAATACTTTTGTGCGACTGCCACAGTCGCCTATCCCATTACTGGTGCTGCCACAGCACCGGGAAGGGCTGAAACACGAATGAAGTCCGTGTAAGTAATCTATTTCAAAATCTGAATAATGATAAATTCTTTTCCCTTTTTTTCCCTTCTCTTAACCTCTCTCTCTCTCTCTCTCTCTCTCTCTCTCTCTCTCTCTCTCTCTCTCTCTCTCTCTCTCTCTCTCTCTCTCTCTCTTTTCTCTCCCCATCTGTCTATACCTCACCTGGTAATGGTAGATTACAGGTGAATCTCGTCTGCAGTTCCAAACAACCTGTCTGGTCAGTGTCCCCAAGCCATCTCCTTCCTATACTTTATTTTTTCCTTCCTGCGCTCTTCCTGAGTACATATTCAGTGAGTACTCATCTAACTCTACCCATTACCAGCCCTTGGTTACTTGACCAATGGACAACGTCCGTCCATTTTCCTGAGCGATTCAACCAATAATCACCCTACGTCTATAGCCACCAGCGACACCGATCACACTGGTCAGGCCACGTAGATTGTCCTTTCTTTTACCTTTCCTTTTCCCTACCTAGGGAAATGCTTTATATCAAATAAGGGCGTACGCGACGGAACGTCACATGTCGCCATGTGAGGCTACGTCACATGACAGTGCTGATGTCAGTAGACTTTCCTGTGGTCAACTGTGCTCCTGGGTGGTTTGAGGCACATGTTCACTGCTGATAGGGTTAATGTCTTGTTCACTGCTGATAGGGTTAATGTCTTGTTCACTGCTGATAGGATTAATATCATGTTCACTGCTGATAGGGTTAATATCATATTCTCTGCTGATAGGATTAATATGTTCACTGCTGATAGGATTAATATCATGTTCACTGCTGATAGGGTTAATATCATGTTCACTGCTGATAGGATTAATATCATGTTCACTGCTGATAGGATTAATATCATGTTCTCTGCTGATAGGATTAATATCATGTTCTCTGCTGATAGGGTCAGTGTAGGGTGGATATCAGTGTAGGGTGGATAGCAATCAGTGTAGGGTGGACATCAGTGTAGGGTGCATAGCAATCAGTGTAGGGTGGATAGCAATCAGTGTAGGGTGGATATCAGTGTAGGGTGGATAGCAATCAGTGTAGGGTAGATAGCAATCAGTGTAGGGTGGATAGCAATCAGTGTAGGGTGGATAGCAATCAGTGTAGGGTGGATATTGGTGTAGACTGACTTCAGTATAGGGTGACATCTTGTGGAGACACCTCAGCTCCATGCCTTGCACTCCTCACGCCAGGCCCCCTGTGAGGGTCCATGTCTCACATAGCAGTGCAGCAAGATGGAACATAGCAGTGCAGCAAGATGGAACATAGCAGTGCAGCAAGATGGAACATAGCACTGCAGCAAGATGGAACATAGCACTGCAGCAAGATGGAACATAGCACTGCAGCAAGATGGAACATAGCAGTGCAGCAAGATGGAACATAGCACTGCAGCAAGATGGAACATAGCAGTGCAGCAAGATGGAACATAGCACTGCAGCAAGAAGGAACATAGCAGTGCATACAGGACCCCGATCTTGTCTTCGATGGAGTTGTTCCAGTCCTTCCTTACAGCTTTTGGTCTGGACAACTCTCTGCTGCCAGTGAACAGATTGTGGGTCTGGATCCCTCACAGCTAATAACGGATCTCAGGGAAGTGAACAGTTTCTCGTGTCTATGGACATCATGTCAGCATCGATGGTGATAGTGTGACTGGCCGTCAGCTTGGCGTTCTTGGCGCTGATTTCTGAGCCGTGTCTTGCTGAGAGTTCATGCAGTCTTTGAACAAGCTTGTCAATGTCGTTAGCCGTGTCTTGCTGAGAGTTCATCCAGTCTTTGAACAAGCTTGTCAATGTCGTTAGCCGTGTCTTGCTGAGAGTTCATCCAGTCTTTGAACAAGCTTGTCGATGTCGTTAGTTCACTGCCTGCCCGGCCGTCAACGTCAAGCAGACGTTGGCCCTTGACCTTGCTGCAATGCCACTGTGCTATCATGACCTCCACGTGCATCAGCTGTGATGTATTCCAGGAATGTGTTGAAAAGTGTGGCACTCCAAATAAAGCTTGGGTCCACTTTCCAGTAGCGCTGTGTACGAAAAAGACGGCTCAAAACTATAGATCATTACCATTCACCAACAGCATATGACAATCATGATATTCTGAATGGTAACAAAAACCATTAATGAACCTGAAGACAGCGGATTGTTGTTTCAAGGGGGAGATTGGTCAGTAGACTTGGCTGGTTGTGTTTGTCCGCCCTTATTCTCTGTCACAAATGGACATGACTTTGTGGTGGGCTGACCATGGGGAGCTCTTCAGACGGCCAGCGAAGGCCAGAGCAGATGGCCAGCGAAGGCCAGAGCAGACGGCCAGCGAAGGCCAGAGCAGACGGCCAGGGAAGGCCAGAGCAGACGGCCAGCGAAGGCCAGAGCAGATGGCCAGCGGAGGCCAGAGCAGACGGCCAGC
Organism: Conus canariensis; assembly: GCA_033310375.1. Lineage (NCBI taxonomy): Eukaryota > Metazoa > Mollusca > Gastropoda > Neogastropoda > Conidae > Conus > Conus canariensis. Next base: position 85,715,796 of record CM065721.1, read on the forward strand.
GAAGGCCAGAGCAGACGGCCAGCGAAGGCCAGAGAAGATGGCCAGTGGAGGCCAGAGCAGACGGCCAGCGAAGGCCAGAGCAGACGGCCAGCGAAGGCCAGAGCAGATGGCCAGCGAAGGCCAGAGCAGACGGCCAGCGAAGGCCAGAGCAGACGGCCAGCGAAGGCCAGAGCAGACGGCCAGCGAAGGCCAGAGCAGACGGCCAGCGAAGGCCAGAACAGATGGCCAGCGAAGGCCAGAGCAGATGGCCAGCGGAGGCCAGAGCAGATGGCCAGCGAAGGCCAGAGCAGGCAAAAGGCGATACAACATTCAGCAGAGTGATGTGATGGATGTCAACATGTCGATCCAACATGGCTGGAAGCACTGGTCCAGTTGTATCTACAGTCTGAGTGGGTAGCTGGACTGCACAGTCACTCGGTCATATCACCGCGAAAAGGACCAAGAACTATGTCAAATAAAGTTAGAAATGTAGACACATCTTCACATGAACACACTGCCTTCAGGGGCAAGGGGGAATGAGGGGTATGGGGGAAAGGTTGGAGAGAGGGGGCACGCTCTCTCTCTTCTCTCTCTCTCTCTCTCTCTCTCTCTCTCTCTCTCTCTCTCTCTCTCTCTTCATAGATGTCCCACTTGACATGATCTTTGAATTTGTTAAAGAGATTAACTTTTTTCATCTGGTCTAAGATTTTACGGAAGAAAGATTTTCAACGAAGTTTCTGGTGCGTTTTCAGAAGGTGTATTTTAAAGAGATATGTGAATGTTTTGTTTTTGTTTTTGTTTTTGTTTTGTTGTTGTTGTTGTTGTTTTGGTTTTGGTTTTTGAATGACTTCAACGTAGTGACAGCCCTGATATGGCCCTTTGCGGTCGGCTGAGCTATGAGCAACATTACCTTACCTTACCTTACCTTACCTTACCTTACCTTACCTTACCTTACCTTCTCTCTCTCTCTCTCTCTCTCTCTCTCTTTCTCTCACACATACGCACACACACGCGCGCGCGCGCGCGCGCGCGCGAGAGAGAGAGAGAGAGAGAGAGAGAGAGAGAGATGGAGGCGGGGGAGGCAAGCAGAGAGGCAAAAGGACAAGGGGGGGAGGAAGCGTCACAACATCAGAGAGTTAGTGAGTGGAGGTTACGGAGAGAGAGAGAGAGAGAGAGAGAGAGAGAGAGAGAGAGGGGGCAGACAGACAGACAGACAGAGAGAGCAACAGAGAGAGGCAGAGGGATGGGTTAGGCAAAGAGAGAGAGAGGCAAAGAAGGGGGGTGACACAGAGGGGCAGGTAAAGAGAGAATGGGGGAAGGGGCTTATAAAGATAGACGTGCAAAGAGAATGTATAAGGAGTGGGGAGAGAGAAAGGGTGGGGCAGAGAGAGAACGAAAGACGCGGAATGTTGCAGAGAGAGAGAGAGAAAAGAGAGAGAGAGAGAGGGGGGGGAGAGAGAGGGAGAGAGAGGAGAATTATAGTAAGCATAGGCTCTGACGCTCTACGTTTCAAAAAAAAGTGGGGGGGGGGGGGCAGGAAAATGAAAGCTCCGTGTCGGTATTCATTAACTTCTTCTAAAGACATATTTGCGCTGAGGGAAAAGAAAGAATGACTGAGGAGAAAAAATATTCTCCGGAAAGTACTGTGGAAGGGATTGGTTCAAAGGATGGACGAATGACAGGACCAGCAAGTGAGAACTGTTTCGCTCCTCGCCAAGAAGTTGTCAGGCTTGCTGTTGATTTCTGGCGGCCAGCTAAGGAGAAGCGCTTCTAAGTGTGCGAAACAAAGCAAAAACAAAAACGAAACAAAACCAAACAAAACCAAAAGCAACTTCCCCTGAGAGACAGTCTGTGAAGGGGTCTCTCAGACATTTTGCCTGCGATGACCTTTTCTGTGTGATGTGAACGCGTTGAATGTATTGATATACCATTAAGGACCGGTTTGTTCCTTACGTGTGTGTGTTTTTTATTGTTTCTTTGTTTGTTTGCATTTTTTTGCATAGTCCTTGATGTCTCGGATTAGGGTCAGGGGAGACAAGGCATGGAAATATCCAAGTCTGGGGGATGTGGAGAGGGGAGGATTATTGAAAGCCGCTGGTAATACTTGGCGGGCTGCAACCTTTTTTATGAAATGAAGACACCGCGTGTGAGTGGGTAAGTGAATGAATAAATGAAGGAACAGAAATGAACAACGGATGAGAGAGAGAGAGAGAGAGAGAGGGGGGGGAGGGTAATAAAGATGACAAAACAAACAAGCAAACAAAAAAAAAGAAAAGAAAGAAAGAAAGAAAGACAGCATGGGAGGAAGTTTTAAAACCATGAATAACGTAATTTATTCTTTGGCATCTCTTCTGCGAGGGAGGGATAGGCGCACGAAAAAGATATCAGGAAAAGAAAAAAAATAATCGAATGAGTCCAAAAACGAACGAACGAATGAGTTAAATCAACAGTGAGAAAGAACACCGGAACAAACATTTGAGCAAAACAAACATGCGAACAACAAAAATAACTGTTTTTTTTTTTTAAGTAGAAAACAATTGAAGTGTTAGAAGACAGAAAGGCGCTCTGGTACACAAAAAGGAAGAAAACAATACTGTAAATGTGAATGAAAGAAGCAATGACATTGGGGTTTTAAAAAAGTGGGTTCCAGTTCCATACGATTTAAAGGTGACACTGTATGATGAGCAAACCACTTAAGTCTTTGTCTCATCCCCCAAATCTCAAGGCATGATGTCCACGGTTGTTTGTATGTATCTATGTTGTTCGGGACACACACACACACACACACACACACACACACACACACACACACACACCACACACACACACACACACACACGCACACACGCATGCGCGAGCGTATGCACCAGAACGACCAGAATGATTAGCGCTGTGAAGTGCCGGACGATACCTGAGTTGTTGTTAGATACCACAAACAACTCTGGCTGTTGACACCTTGACCACTCTGGCTGTTGACACGTTGACCACTCTGGCTGTTGACACGTTAATTAGTCTGGCTGTTGACACGTTGACCACTCTGGCTGTTGACACGTTGACCATTCTGCCTGATGAATTGTTGACCACTGTGGCTTTTGACTCGTTGACCACTCTGGCTGTTGACACGTTGACCACTCTGACTGTTGACACGTTGACCACTCTGGCTGTTGAAACCTTGACCACTCTGGCTGTTGACACCTTGACCACATTGGCTGTTGACACGTTGACCACTCTGACTGTTGACACGTTGACCACTCTGGCTGTTGACGCGTTGACCATTCTGGCTGTTGACGCGTTGACCATTCTGGCTGTTGACACGTTGCCCAGTCTGGCTGTTGACACGTTGACCATTCTGGTTGTTGACACGTTCACCAAACTGGCATCCTTATATTTGGATCTACACACCTGGACTGAAAGATTTCCTTTCATATCGATCATTCTTTCTTATTTGGGGGCGCCGTCTTTCTCTCCGGCATCGTGTCTATGTCTGTGGCCTGCTCGTTACCTGGCTTTTTCAGGCGGCCGATGGACGGAGAGTTTTCTCCCTTGGTGGGGAAAGGCCATTTATCACAGGTGTGTGGCCTGTCAGTGATCAGGGGAGATTACCCACTGACCAGGCCGGGTCTCCTGACGTGGATGGTCCAACCGCAGTGGCCTCCAGACAGGTCTGGCTCTGTTGGCATCGAACCACACCATCACCACATGCCGCCAGTCAGTGGCTCTGTTGGCACCACACCATCACCACACCATCACCACACCACACCATCACCACACCATCACCATCACCACACCATCACCACACCATCACCATCACCACACCATCACCACACCATCACCACACCATCACCATCACCACACCATCACCACACCATCACCACACCATCACCATCACCACACCATCACCACACCAACACCATCACCATCACCACACCATCACCATCACCACACCATCACCACACTATCACCATTACCACACCATCACCACACCATCACCACACCATCACCATCACCACACCATCACCACACCATCACCATTACCACACCATCACCACACCATCACCATCACCACACCATCACCACACCATCACCACTCCATCACCTTCTGAGTTAAATCAACAGTAAGAAAGAAGACCGGAACAAACATTTGAGCAAAACAAACATGCGAACAACAAAAATAACTTCTTTTTTTTTTTAAAGTAGAAAACAATTGAAGTGTTAGAAGACAGAAAGGCGCTCTGGTACACAAAAAGGAAGAAAACAATACTGTAAATGTGAATGAAAGAAGCAATGACATTGGGGTTTTAAAAAAGTGGGTTCCAGTTCCATACGATTTAAAGGTGACACTGTATGATGAGCAAACCACTTAAGTCTTTGTCTCATCCCCCAAATCTCAAGGCATGATGTCCACGGTTGTTTGTATGTATCTATGTTGTTCGGGACACACACACACACACACACACACACACACACACACACACACACACACACACACACACGCACACGCACACACGCATTCGCGAGCGTATGCACCAGAACGACCAGAATGATTAGCGCTGTGAAGTGCCGGACGATACCTGAGTTGTTGTTAGATACCACAAACAACTCTGGCTGTTGACACGTTGACCACTCTGGCTGTTGACACGTTGACCACTCTGGCTGTTGACACTTTAATTAGTCTGGCTGTTGACACGTTGACAACTCTGGCTGTTGACGCGTTGACCATTCTGCCTGTTGAATTGTTGACCACTGTGGCTTTTGACTCGTTGACCATTCTGGCTGTTGACACGTTGACCACTCTGACTGTTGACACGTTGACCATTCTGCCTGTTGAATTGTTGACCACTGTGGCTTTTGACTCGTTGACCATTCTGGCTGTTGACACGTTGACCACTCTGACTGTTGACACGTTGACCACTCTGGCTGTTGAAACCTTAATCACTCTGGCTGTTGACACCTTGACCACTCTGGCTGTTGACACCTTGACACTCTGGCTGTTGACACCTTGACCACTCTGGCTGTTGACACGTTGACCACTCTGACTGTTGACACGTTGACCACTCTGGCTGTTGACGCGTTGACCATTCTGGCTGTTGACGCGTTGACCATTCTGGCTGTTGACACGTTGCCCAGTCTGGCTGTTGACACGTTGACCATTCTGGTTGTTGACACGTTCACCAAACTGGCATCCTTATATTTGGATCTACACACCTGGACTGAAAGATTTCCTTTCATATCGATCATTCCTTTCTTATTTGGGGGCGCCGTCTTTCTCTCCGGCATTGTGTCTATGTCTGTGGCCTGCTCGTTACCTGGCTTTTTCAGGCGGCCGATGGACGAGAGTTTTCTCCCTTGGTGGGGAAAGGCCATTTATCACAGGTGTGTGGCCTGTCAGTGATCAGGGGAGATTACCCACTGACCAGGCCGGGTCTCCTGACGTGGATGGTCCAACCGCAGTGGCCTCCAGACAGGTCTGGCTCTGTTGGCATCGAACCACACCATCACCACATGCCGCCAGTCAGTGGCTCTGTTGGCACCACACCATCACCACACCATCACCACACCACACCATCACCACACCATCACCATCACCACACCATCACCACACCATCACCATCACCACACCATCACCACACCATCACCATCACCACACCATCACCACACCATCACCATCACCACACTATCACCACATTATCACCATTACCACACCATCACCACACCATCACCACACCATCACCACACTATCACCATTACCACACCATCACCACACCATCACACCATCACCACACCATCACCATCACCACACCATCACCTACACTATCACCATTACCACACCATCACCACACCACACCATCACCACACCATCACCACACCACACCATCACTACACCATCACCACACCACACCACACCATCACCACACCATCACCACACCACACCATCACCACACATCACCAACCACACCATCACCACACCACACCATCACCACACCATCACCACATCACACCACCGCCACACTACACCATCACCACACCATCACCACACCATCACCACACCATCACCACACCACACCATCGCCACACCATCACCATCACCACACCATCACCACACCATCACCATTACCACACCAGCACCACACCACACCATCACCACACCATCACCACACCATCACCACACCCCACCATCACCACACCATCACTATCACCACACCATCACCACTCCATCACCTTCAGAACATCGATTGTGTTCATTGTGCTACACGTCCGATCTACCGGCGTGTGAAGACGATTGTCATTTTAGGCTGACATTGCAAACTTTGAAGTGAGGTAGGCGGCTCGTGCTGGTGCTGTCGTTTTGTGGACTGAGAAGAAACTTTGGGCCAACCTCCTGACATTGGGACCAGGACTACTTTCTCACCGCCACAAACTGTTCGTGAATCACAGATATAATTTTTTTTTGTTTTGTTTCTTTTCTTCTTGGTTTTGTTGTTGTTGTTTGTTTAATTGTTTGTTTTTGTTTTTGTCTCTTTTTTTGTTTGTTTTGTTTTGGGTTGTTTTTTTTTTTGCTTTGTTTCCCTTTTCTTCATCTACACTCTCTAAACCTGCTCTAAAGTGGATTGTGCTCATAGCACTCATCGCATCCTCTTTATTTGCACCGCTGTAAACGTTTTTTTTGTTGTTGTTGTTGTTGTTGTTGTTTTTGGTGTGTGTGTGTTATCGTCATTCATTGCTTTAAGCTTAATACCTTGTTTTCTTTCTTTCTATTTGTTCGACATCGTGCTTCAACCATTGCTCTTTTTTGTTGTTTGTTGTTTTACTGACTAATTGAATTTTCTAAAGATACATTCTGTTATCTGTTTTAGGCATAATAGTTAACCTTTAAATTCTTTCTGTGCATTTGCCATTATTGTGCGTTATCCACAAACGTTACTTTTCTCACCTGTATTCTGTTGTTGTTGTTGTTGTTGCTGCTGTTGTTGTTGTTGTTGTTTTACCTATAATTCTCTGTGTCTGTTTGTGAAAACTGTCTTCCTCGTCGATTTGTGCCACTGTTCCCTTACTACCCATGCCTTACCATAATCCCGCTGTCCCAGGACTTCAAGTTGGAAATCTCAATGTCTATCATTTATTTAATAAGGTCCATGAAATCTCATCACTGTTAAAACAGTCACCCCATCCAGTACAAGTATTTGGCATAAGTGAAACAAGGTTAGACTCTTGCATCACAGATAACCTTATTAGCATTCCTGAATACAACATAGAACGACGCGACAGTGATCAACCCCAACATACTGGCCTTGCCGTATACATTCATCAATCAATTGCCCACATTACCCGACGCAGAACTGATCTTGAAACTAATACTGTCGAATGTATCTGGATTGAAATAAAAAAAACTCCAAATCACCGCCATTATTAATCGGACATTTATATGGACACCCATCTTCCACATACGAATGGTATGACAACTTTGTACAAATGATGGATTGGATCTGTCACAACAATTCAAATATACTACTGTTAGGGGACTTTAATATTGATATGTTAAAACAACAACCAGCTTGGACAAGTACACTATCACTTCATGCACTCCATCAGTTAGTACAAACCCCAACGAGAATAACTAAAACAACTGCGACTCTTATTGATCATGTATACACTAACAACAAATCTGCAATACTAGATGTTTCAGTGGTACATTCTGGTATTAGTGATCACTGTCCAGTTTTCTGCACGTGGTCCTTAAGGCTCCCCAAACCACCACCCAAAGGTCACACGACCATCCAATACCGCTCTTTCAAAAAGTTTAATGAAGCAGCATACCTCTATGACTTAAACATTTCCCCATTTCACTTAACTTTTTTATTACTCAGACGTCAATGATGCACTGTCCTTCTGGTACCAAACATTCCTCACCATCATAAATAAACACGCGCCGTTACATCAAAAAAGAGTTAGGCATCCGCAGATGAACCCGTGGTTAACGCCAGAATTGCTGCAAGAAATGGAACTACGTGACCAACTCAAGGCAGCAAATTTGTTTGACGAATACAAAGAGCAGAGAAACTTTGTTTCAAACGAAGTTGAAAAAGCCAAACGAGACTACTTCAGTCAAATGATAACGGACGCAAAATCCACAGCGCCAATGTGGAGGGCAATAAACACTATTGTACGCAACAAGCGTACAGATTCACAAAATTCAAGCACAAACATCACCCCGGACAAATTTAATACCCACTTTCTGTCATTATCAGATACCCTTACTCAAGCTTCACAGACTATAAGAGCACCAAATGAATATACATGCCCGACTTCCCTAATATCATTTTGCAAACAAAAACTTGGATCCAGTAACTCAGTCAAAATTCCCCTTCTTGCTGTACATGAAGTAGGTATGCACATAGCGCAATTAAAGAATAAAAAATCCATGGGTCCTGATAACATGCCCGCATTTCTTCTCAAACTCGCTCTACCTTACATTGTTGAGTCTCTTACATACATATATAATTTATCCATTGAAACTAATGTTTTCCCTCAGGCGTTCAAAAACGCCAAAGTGATCCCCCTTCCAAAATCAAATGATTTGTCGGATCCAAATAATTTCAGACCTATATCCTTACTTTCGATTCTATCCAAACCCCTTGAAAGACACATACACACACACGTATCTCAGTTCATGGAGAAAAACAAACTATTTCACCCACTCCAATCTGGATTCCGATCTAATCATTCCTGCCACACAGCATTATCACGAATGTGTGACTCATGGCTTTCAAACATGAACCAATCACAAATGACAGGGGTTGTCTTTCTTGACTTCAAAAAGGCGTTTGATCTTGTTGATCATTCCATTTTTCTAAAGAAACTATCTGTCTACTTGAACCATACCCCGACAATCTCATTATTCCAATCATACTTGAACGATAGGACTCAGTATGTGGTGCTTAATGGCAAAACTTCCGCTTCAGACTTTGTCAGACATGGAGTCCCACAGGGCTCTGTACTAGGCCCCCTACTATTCTGCATCTTCATCAATGATTTACCATTGTCCGTATCAGATGAAAAGGTCACGACAGATTTATTTGCTGATGACTCGTCACTCCAAACGAATGGTAGTGATCTACAGACAATAGAAACTTCTCTCCAGGAAAGTCTAAACGACATGTCAGACTGGTGTCATTCAAACTCAATGGTCATACACCCAGCCAAAACCAAATCTATGATTATAGCTACCCGCCAAAAACACCACTTGACTCCTCTTTGCCTAAAACTTCAGTTAAATGGCACTTCTATCGAGCAGGTAGACGAGCATCGTGTTTTAGGGTTAACGATAGATAAAGAATTGAAATGGCAATCTCATCTCAATAACGTTTGCAAGGTAGTCTCAAAACACCTTTTCCTGTTATCTCAATTAAAACGTTACGTCAACAGTAATGTGCTTAAACTTTTCTTCAATGCACACATAATGTCACGTATCAATTACGCCTCAACAGTGTGGGACGGCAGTAGTGACGTCCACCAAAAAAGGCTGAATTCTCTCCATAGACGCGCAGCAAAGCTACTCCATCCAGCTGTATCTCTAACAACAGACGAAAAACTAAAAGCGCTGAACATACTTCCTCTGAATAGGCAACTGGAATTCAACAAGGCATCATTTATGTTTACAATCTTGACAGATACTATGCCATGTTATATCAATGCCCTTTTTACAAGATCGAACAGCTTTTCTGGCTCGACGAAATTCCTTCTTCCCTACCAACGCATTGATCTATACAAAACAAGCCTAGCTTACTCTGGACCATATGTCTGGAACTCACTTCCACCGAATCTACAAAACATGAATACTTTAAAACTTTTCAAGGAACATTTGCATAAACATTTTATGTCTCAGTAATTAAATTATTCAATTACAATGATTAGCGCCCATTCGCAAAGTCTTCTATGAACCATACTTTGAATAAATTGTCTAACATAAAACCTACTCCATTAAAATCGCTCATCCCCACTCCCACTCTGTCTACCATCCCTTTTCTCCTCCCACTATCTACCATTCTCTCTTCCCCACCCTCCTCTGACCTTTCTGTCTGTAGTCTTGTTTGTTTGTTTGTAAGTTTCCTTCTGTTTTACCATCCCCCATCTCATTAGTGCTTTTATGAATTGTTTGCTTATCCTTGTAGAATTAGATTACCATGTTGTTATGTTGAATTGTCAGTATGAACGATATGTGTTGAAATAATGTATGCATGACAAGGACAGATTGTAAGACTAGGCTTTGGCCTAAAATCTCCATCCTTGTGTATTAAAGATCAATCAATCAATCAATCAATCAGTCTCAATCTCTCTCTCTCTCTCTCTCTCTCTCTCTCTCTCTCTCTCTCCTCTCTCTCTCTCTCTCTCTCTCTCTCTCTCTCTCTCTCTCTCATCATCTTCTTCTTCTTCAGGGACGGCTTTTGAAGAAGCCCATGTAGCGAAAGCTTGACGTTTATTACATGCATCCCTGTTGAGAAAAGATGTTCACGTTGTTTCAATCTTTATTTCATTTTTTTAATACGTTCACGTCGTTCTGCATTGGTGCTCTGCCAGCTTCACGTAAGAATGTATGTGTGTGTGTGTGTGTGTGTGTGTGTGTGTGTGTGTGTGTGTGTGTGTGTGTGTGTGTGTGTGTGTGTGTGTGTGTGTGAGTGTGTGTGTGTGTGTGTGTGAGCGTGTGGTGTGTGTGTGTGTGTGTGTGTGTGTGTGTGTGTGTGTGTGCGTGTGTGTGTGTGTGTGTGTGTGTGTGTGTGTGTGTGTGTTGTGTGTGTGTGTGTGTGTGTTCGAAGAAAGTTTTGTTTTTTCGTCAAAGTGATTCTTCATTACTTGTTTTGCGCTACTTTTTTTTGCTCAGACTTTTCTCCTCACGTCCTCATTCTACTCCAGGCTTTCTCCTCATGTCCTCATTCTGCTCCAGGCTTTCTCCTCACGTCCTCATTCTACTCCAGGCTTTCTCCTCAAGTCCTCATTCTGCTCCAGGCTTTCTCCTCACGTCCTCATTCTACTCCAGGCTTTCTCCTCACGTCCTCATTCTGCTCCAGGCTTTCTCCTCACGTACTCATTCTGCTCCAGGCTTTCTCCTCACGTCCTCATTCTACTCCTGGCTTTCTCCTCACGTTTTCATTCTCCTCCAGGCTGGCTCCCTTTCTCAGACTTTTCTCTCTATGTCCTCATTCTGCTCCAGGCTGGCTCCCTTTGTTCAGACCTTTCTCCTCATGCCCTCATTCTGCTCCAGGCTGGCTCCCTTTGTTCAGACCTTTCTCCTCACGTCCTCATTCTGCTCCAGGCTTTCTCCTCACGTTTTCATTCTCCTCCAGGCTGGCTCCCTTTCTCAGACTTTTCTCTCTATGTCCTCATTCTGCTCCAGGCTTTCTCCTCACGTCCTCATTCTACTCCAGGCTTTCTCCTCACGTCATCATTCTGCTCCAGGCTTTCTCCTCATGTCCTCATCTGCTCCAGGCTTTCTCCTCATGTCCTCATTCTGCTCCAGACTTTTCTCCTCATGTCCTCATTCTGCTCCAGGCTTTTATCCTCATGTCCTCATTCTGCTCCAGGCTTTCTCCTCATGTCCTCATTCTGCTCCAGACTTTTCTCCTCATATCCTCATTCTGCTCCAGACTTTTCTCCTCATGTCCTCATTCTGCTCCAGGCTGTCTCCCTTTGAGCGATTTGATGGAGAATTTCTCTGGTCCCTGTGGCTTTTACAACACCACAAACCTACAGGATGTTACAACCTTCCAGATGGTATCTTTCTGGGAATTACCAGGGGTGGGCTGACACTGCTCTATCAGCCGGCTTCTATCTAGTCATCTGTCCCAGGTGACCCAAGTTGTCACAATTAGTTCTGTACAAGACACAGACTTCAGTGCTTCCCGCTTGCTGCCAGTGAAGGTAGTCATGGTTACCCTTAAACGCTGCCTTTCTCGTCCCATGCCTTCCCCTCCCACTCCTCTCCCCCTTCCCTGTCCCCACCTTACCTCACCCCCACCCCTTCACCCCAGAATCTTTGCTAACTGTTCATGAAGACGAAGATTACCTGAACTCGTTCTCATCATGACAACTGTTGGTTTCATTTCATCCTTTGGTCAACTAGTGAGGGACTGAGGCTGCATTTCTCAGGAGACCCAGGTGTAGGCTACGTTCTACGGTTCTAAAGAAAAGAAAGAAAAGACACAAACAATGTTAGGTAGGCACTCAAGGTCTGACCAGCGCGTTGGGCTAATGCGTAGGTCAGACATCTGCTAAGTCGTAGCCACGAGACCCTCTTCAATTCTCTCATCTTAGTTGGTAATTCATTCATCCGTCAGCTTAAAATCATGGTCTCAAAACTTAGCAGATGTGGTGTAGCGTATGTGGACTAGTCCGCACGCAGTGACGCCTCCTTGATGAAATTGAAACTGAAAGTACGATTCTTTGCCGCTTGTCAGCGCTGATGTGACCGACACACTTCGGTTACTGAACCCTAGAAGTGACCGCTCCGACTCTTTGGCACTGGTGTGACCAACACACTTCGGTTACTGAACCCTAGAAGTGACCGCTCCGACTCTTTGGCACTGGTGTGACCAACACACTTCGGTTACTGAACCCTAGAAGTGACCTCTCCGACTCTTTGGCACTGATGTGACCAACACACTTCGGTTACTGAACCCTAGAAGTGACCGCGCCGACTCTTTGGCGCATTCTGACTTTGCTGGCATCCTTTGTGGCATCCTCAAGCGTAGGCACACAAGGATCGCCGTTCCTATTGATTACGCCATACTTATTTTGGGCTACTTGTTTATTGATAGCTGGGACTTCCCATTTTGCTAATCCTCCCTGGCTGCCTTGACAGATTATTGGATTGTTATTTTTCCCCTGCTGGTGAGAATACCGCAGGATCGTGGGTGGTATATTTCCGTTGGATACCAGGGGGTAAAATAACATGACTTAGCCGGGTTCTGCTGATCACTCTCACCCAGCAGACGAAAGTCGCCTCCAGGTTGGCGCAACAAAGGGTTGTGTTGACAGGACCGAGTTCAATCATTAGGACATGTTGGCACTGGAAGGTTCCACGCCTACTCCACCTCCTCTCCCCTCCCCCATTTCCCCATCCCCGTCTATCTTTCTACTTTTTTTTCTAATCTTTGCTAAGTCAATACTGTCTTGATGCAGGGTGGGGGAGGGTGGGGATGGAGCTGGGGAGGGGTTGTTTGTCTGAACTGGATTTCAGCCATTGCTCACTTGCATGTTTGTTAGATGTCTCTTCAGTGTGTGCGCATCTTGACATTACTTCGGCAGTAGCACTCCCCCTCCTTCCCCCCTCCCCCCCCCCCCCCCCCCCCCCTTAAATCTTGCGATTATTTCTGTATTGGCAGTTTCCTCCCTTTTCTCTTACCATTACTGCTCCAATGGCTGTTACCTCCCTTTTCTCTTACCATTACTGCTCCAGTGGCTGTTACCTCCCTTTTCTCTTACCATTACTGCTCCAGTGGCTGTTACCTCCCTTCTCGCTTACCATTACTGCTCCAGTGGCTGTTACCTCCCTTTTCTTTTACCATTACTGCTCCAGTGGCTGTTACCTCCCTTTTCTCTTACCATTACTGCTCCAGTGGCTGTTACCTCCCTTCTCTCTTACCATTTCTGCTCCAGTGGCTGTTTGCTTCCTTTTCTGCCTAACTAAGTAACTTCCCCCAGCCATAACAATTTCTTGCTTCGTTTCTTGAACAAGATCATGTTTACTTCCATTTACCTGTTGAGAATTCGTTGAACTTGGTCGCTTGTGTATTTAATCATGTGTTTTGTGTTTCATTTGACGATTTGATTTGTATTTCTATCTTTATGTCTGTTTCAAAAAAGCACTTTCACATTAGTGGTAGTACTTCTGTTGTTAGTATAAACATTATTGTCATTGTGTTTGTTTATTTATTCCCCCTGTTTCTTCGAGCATGGGCATGACGAGAGATCTTTCAGTCCTGCTGTATATCTGTCTCATGAACATTGTGTGGACGACAGATCTTTCAGTCCTGCTGTATATCTGTCTATTTGTCACACTTTCATTGTGTAGTACTCATGTTGTGATGACGACAGATCTTTCAGTCCTGCTGTATATCTGTCTCATGAACATTGTGCATGACGACAGATCTTTCAGTCCTGCTGTATATCTGTCTCATGAACATTGTGTGGACGACAGATCTTTCAGTCCTGCTGTATATCTGTCTCATGAACATTGTGATGACGACAGATCTTTCAGTCCTGCTGTATATCTGTCTCATGAACATTGTGTGGACGACAGATCTTTCAGTCCTGCTGTATATCTGTCTCATGAACATTGTGTGGACGACAGATCTTTCAGTCCTGCTGTATATCTGTCTCATGAACATTGTGTGGACGACAGATCTTTCAGTCCTGCTGTATATCTGTCTCATGAACATTGTGCATGACGACAGATCTTTCAGTCCTGCTGTATATCTGTCTCATGAACATTGTGTGGACGACAGATCTTTCAGTCCTGCTGTATATCTGTCTCATGAACATTGTGGCATGACGACAGATCTTTCGGTCCTGCTGTATATCTGTCTCATGAACATTGTGTGGCATGACGACAGATCTTTCGGTCCTGCTGTATATCTGTCTCATGAACATTGTGTGGTGCTCATTCCTCTTTCTGCCCATTTCTTGCTCTTTGTTTTCTTTCTGTCTGTGTCCATGACTGTTCAATTGTGCTCTTTGTTCTCTTTATGTGCTGTTGTCCATGATTGTTCAATGTGCTCTTTGTTCTCTTTATGTGCTGTTGTCCATGATTGTTCAATTGTGCTCTTTGTTTTCTTTCTGTGCTGTTGTCAATGATTGTTCAACTGCGCTCTTTGTTTTCTTTCTCCGTTGTTGTCCATGATTGTTCAATTGTGCTCTTTGTTCTCTTTATGTGCTGTTGTCCATGATTGTTCAATTGTGCTCTTTGTTTTCTTTCTGTGCTGTTGTCAATGATTGTTCAACTGCACTCTTTGTTTTCTTTCTCCGTTGTTGTCCATGATTGTTCAACTGTGCTCTTTGGTTTCTTTTCTGTTGTTGTCCATGACTGATCAACGTGCTTTTGTTGTGTGGTGGTGGGTGGTTTTTTTTGCTGTTGTCCATGATTGTTCTGCCTGTGGTCTTTGTATCAGTAGTCTCTGACTCTCATGCCTGTAGCCCATGGGTTGGAGAGGGTGGGGATGGGGGTGGGGTGGGGGTCTATTGTATCCTCACCTGAAGAAAATTCCCTTCTGATAATTTCATGTTTCTGCACTGTGTCCGACTGCTGTGTCTTTTTCTTTGCTGTCTCCGTCTGTTGTTGTTTTTTTCCAGCGTGTATGTATTTTAGTATTGCTGTATGTGTGTTGTGTGTGTGTGTGTGTGTGTGTGTGTGTGTGTGTGTGTGTGTGTGTGTGTGTGTGTGTGTGTGTGTGTGTTGGTGTGTGTGTGTGTGCTGTGACGACTAGGCAGTGAAAGTTCCACAGGAGTGATCCATTCCTGTCTATTCCGTGGCGCTATCAGTTCATCTAGTATTGATTTGATTTCTGTTCCTACTGAATTTATTTTAATGCTTTTTAACCGTCTATTTTCAAACATGGTCGCCCTGAACAAAAGTGCTAGGCTGTTCTCTGTCTGAAACGGTGTGAGTGTGTTTGTTTGTGTGTGCGCCTTGCAGCCAGCATGTGAGGAGGAGGCTGCCTCATGCAGCACGGTTTTGTTGTGTGCGCCTTGCAGCAGCAGTGAGGGAGGCAGGCTGCTCATGCAGCACGGTTTTGTTGTGTGCGCCTTGCAGTCAGCAGTGAGGGAGGCAGGCTGCCTCATGCAGCACGGTTTTGTTGTGTGCGCCTTGCAGCAGCAGTGAGGGAGGCAGGCTGCCTCATGCAGCACGGTTTTGTTGTGTGCGCCTTGCAGTCAGCAGTGAGGGAGGCAGGCTGCTCATGCAGCACGGTTTTGTTGTGTGCGCCTTGCAGTCAGCAGTGAGGGGGGAGGGAGGCAGGCTGCCTCATGCAGTACGGTTTTGTTGTGTGCGCCTTGCAGTCAGCAGTGAGGGAGGCAGGCTGCCTCATGCAGCACGGTTTTGTTGTGTGCGCCTTGCAGTCAGCAGTGAGGGAGGCAGGCTGCCTCATGCAGCACGGTTTTGTTGTGTGCGCCTTGCAGTCAGCAGTGAGGGAGGCAGGCTGCTCATGCAGCACGGTTTTGTTGTGTGCGCCTTGCAGTCAGCAGTGAGGAGGGAGGGAGGAGGCAGGCTGCCTCATGCAGCACGGTTTTGTTGTGTGCGCCTTGCAGCCAGCAGTAAGGGAGGGGAGGGGGGGGGGAGGCAGGCTGCCTCATGCAGCACGGTTTTGTTGTGTGCGCCTTGGCAGTCAGCAGTGAACGGGGAGGGCGAGGGGGGGGGGGAGGGAGGCAGGCTGCCTCATGCAGCACGGTTTTGTTGTGTGCGCCTTGCAGCCAGCAGTGAGTGAGGCAGGCTGTCTCATGCAGCATGGTTTTGTTGTGTGCGCCTTGCAGTCAGCAGTGAGGGAGGGGAGGGGGGAGGGAGGCAGGCTGCCTCATGCAGCACGGTTTTGTTGTGTGCGCCTTGCAGCCAGCAGTGAGGGAAGGGAGGGGGGGGAGGCAGGCTGCCTCATGCAGCACGGTTTTGTTGTGTGCGCCTTGCAGTCAGCAGTGAGGGAGGGGAGGGGGGAGGGAGGCAGGCTGCCTCATGCAGCATGGTTTTGTTGTGTGCGCCTTGCAGCCAGCAGTGAGGGAGGCAGGCTGTCTCATGCAGCATGGTTTTGTTGTGTGCGCCTTGCAGTCAGCAGTGAGGGAGGGAGGGGGGAGGGAGGCAGGCTGCCTCATGCAGCACGGTTTTGTTGTGTGCGCCTTGCAGTCAGCAGTGAGGGAGGGGAGGGGGAGGGAGGCAGGCTGCCTCATGCAGCACGGTTTTGTTGTGTGCGCCTTGCAGTCAGCAGTGAGGGAGGGGAGGGGGGAGGGAGGTAGGCTGCCTCATGCAGCACGGTTTTGTTGTGTGCGCCTTGCAGTCAGCAGTGAGGAGGGGAGGGGGAGGGAGGCAGGCTGTCTCATGCAGCATGGTTTTGTTGTGTGCGCCTTGCAGCCAGCAGCGAGGGGGGGGGGGGGAGGCTGCCCAATGCAGCATGGTTTTGTTGTGTGCGCCTTGCAGCCAGCAGTGAGGGAGGAGAGGGAGGAGGGAGGAAGGCTGTCTCATGCAGCATGGTTTTGTTGTGTGCGCCTTGCAGCCAGCCGTGAGGGAGGGCGGGGAGGGAGGCAGGACATCCAGGAGCGAGGTCCTCTGACGAGCTGTCCTCTATGGCAAAGGATCCACGGGCCTTAGTAGCGAAGGGAGGGTGGGATGATTGGGATTGATATGTTATAAATCGTTATGACTTTGTCAATTCTGGGCTGTTTTCCACGCCAGCGGTGGTCCTATTTATCACGTCATTCAACACTCTATGGACCTACTTAACACAACATCCAACATGCTATGAGCATATTTACCACGTCATCCAACACACTGTGGTCCTATTTACCACGTCATCCAACACACTATGGTCCTATTTACCACGTCATCCAACACACTATGGACCTATTTACCACGTCATCCAACACATTGTGGTCCTATTTACCACGTAATCCAACACACTGTGGACCTATTTACCACGTCATCCAACACACTATGGTCCTATTTACCACGTCATCCAACACACTGCGATCCTATTTACCACGTCATCCAACACACTGTGGTCCTATTCACCACGTCATCCAACACTCTGTGGTCCTATTTACCACGTCATCCAACACACTATGGTCCTATTTACCACGTCATCCAACACACTATGGACGTATTTACCACGTCATCCAACATACTCCGTCACGAGAAACGGTCCACCTTTCACACACACACACCCCCCTCCCCCCCCGCCCCCCTAATAAATTTGTCATATGTATTTTTTTGTGCTTTAGAGTGTATAGATCACGAAAAATTATGTTAACATAAAAACTCTTGGGACACACTGTCCTTTCTGGCTTAATTTTTAAGGGTACCCATCTCAGGTGCCGCGGCTGCTTTTCATCGGTCCAAAATGTTCCATAAGTTTGGTGATCACCTGTGTCTTTGTTATTTAAGTTACTAGAATTTCCTTTATGTTTATGTTGCCAGTAATGCCTTCTGCACGATACGCTATAATTAGAACGATAATATATGCAATAAGGTGACCGCAGTGAAGCTACGTGTGTACCCACCGTATGTCACACGTTGCGAACTGTAAATTTGCCAAAGTGTTTGCAATAAACTGTCTCTCTTGAAAAGTGTGCAACTTATTAGAAACAAAGTACACCACAATTTCAAAGAACAGTCTCTTGTGGTTCTTTTGAGCTATGCCACATCACCATGGGCCTATGCTGATGTCCTCTTTTGCCGGGTTATCTCCCCTACCCCCTATTTGGTTTCGACGCAAATTTTATTCTTTACAAATTCATATTGGACTTTTTATTGGAAAAAAAGTTAATGTGCACTTTCCAAGTGTGAACGCATATGTGTGTGCGTGTGTGTGTGTGTGTGTGTGTGTGTGTGTGTGTGTGTGTGTGTGTGTGTGCGTGCGTGCGTGCGTGCGTGCGTGTGTGCGTGCGTGCGTACGTGCGTACGTGCGTGTGTGTGTGTGTTGATGATGATGATTGTTCTCAGATGCTGGCATTGGAAGGCATTCTGTTTCATGGTGACATCTGCCAGACTGTATTTAAATCAACCACAATCTCATCATTCTGAGTCGCTTCCCTCGGCACAAGTAGAAAGCGACTCTTCTGATACGTAGGCTATAACAGCTTCTTCTTCGCCGTCGTCAGAGTCTGGAAAATCCACAAGGAAGTCAACCATATCTGCGGGCAGGATGACGTCCTCCTCTTCTGCGGACTACACTGGTTCCAAGGTGCCATCAACGTCAATTCATCAATGTCCATTGCTTGCTGCTGGAACATCAGACATGGGTTCGAGAGCCCTCTTCCAAATGGCAACTTGATAGTTGCTCAGTTTGATGTGCTTTTGAAGAGTTTGTTTGCACGGAGGCATGCTTGCCAGGTCAACGTTGTGGTTTGCGTTCAATGGCTCATCTCCACATCTCTCCTTGAGTAGCTGGTGTCGGAGGTCATTGACACCGGTGAAACAATGTCTGCCGTACATGATACAGGTGAAGGTCTCAAGATCGGCTTTGACTTCTTCAGCGATGGCCCATGTACCTCCAAGGCGGGCAATAGTTTCCACAAATCTTGGATTCTGCCGAAGAACTTTGATGGGTTTAATTTTCCCAATGCCCTTGAATACACTTGTAGTGTCGCAGCCAGTACAAGCATGAAGAGGCAGGTAGGCGGTGCAGTGCTGTTGCCTGTATGTTGTTGAGATGTCGGTCACGTAGATGAGCCGTTGTTTGCTCCCCATTCCTGTGTCGAACAGAATCACCACGTCCTTCAGCTGCAGAGCGAAGTGCAGGAAAATGAAGAAAATGTCCGAGTCGGGACTCTTCACACGGACGAAGCTGTAGCCGTTCTGTTCAGCGTACGCACAGCAGGGGGCAACTCTGGAATCCGTCTCTTGTGTGGATTTGAGCATTGCGGTTGGCGTCCTTGTTGTCGTCAGCTCATCTGCCGATTGCAGCAGGAAGGCTTCTCCCTCACATATCAGCATGACTTTTCTGTCCTTGAATTTTGGCGCATTCTCATCTTTGCTCCAAACGTCGAGTAATACTTGACTGAGCTGCTTCTTGTTTTCGTCGTTTGACAGAAACGTTTTCCAGTCTGCAAGACGCTTGGCGCTTCCTCCTTTCACGATGATCTTATCGCCAGTGCCTCTCCTTTTCCTTTCCATCGCTTTGATTGAGTCCGTTTCGTACATGTCTGTACTGAACACCACGCCCGTTCCCTTTGGCAGCATGTCAAATATCTTCTGGCTGATCTCCCTGAAATTGGAGGGAAGCTGTTGCAAACAGTGAAACACTGCGTTGCCATCGATCACAACCAGCGTCGCTTCATGGGGAGGTAGAGCGGCATCTTCCATATCTT
Source organism: Conus canariensis (assembly GCA_033310375.1). NCBI lineage: Eukaryota > Metazoa > Mollusca > Gastropoda > Neogastropoda > Conidae > Conus > Conus canariensis. Next base: position 85,735,833 of record CM065721.1, read on the forward strand.
TGGAGAGGTAGTTAAACCCTTTTGCTTTGTCGGTCTTGGCAAGGAAATCGTCAGCAGTGGCAATACTGTTAGGTACAGGAGTAAGTTGGTATGTCATCAACTGTTTCAGATCGAGTTGAACACCTGCTTCCTGTGTCTTTACAAGGAATTCAAAGGCAAGGTTCCCTTGTTGTTTGTATTCCACAACCTTCTTCTTGGTAGTCCTCATGTGGACGTATTTGTTCATCGATGCCATCGTTTTCGGGTTTAGCCGCATGACTGGTTCAAAGAAATTGTCATTTGCCATCAGTCTCTGTGTGATAAACGCCTCCTTCACGGCTTTACCAGCTTTTTCTGCCCTCAACACATCATGCTGAATGCCGGCTGGGACAAATGCTCCAGATAACAGGGCGATGAGTTTGACCGAGGCTTCCTCACAGAAAAGGTCGATGAAACTTTTGATTGCATCCTGAGTCTTCATGACGTTGCTTTCGCTCTTCAGTATCTCAGAAGGACGCAAGTCACGATATCTACTGCCAACCTCATCACCTTGTGCCATGCTAGCCATGTCGAGAAGATACTTTGACCTCTCATGGGTTGTCCTGACCCATCTTTGGTAGGCTTCCTGGTTCGACAGCAGTCCTGTGAGACCAGCGCCACCTCCGGCAGCTCCTCCTCGGCTTTTGGCGTGATTCATGAACGTTTCTTCCATGGTCTTGTCCACTGCACAGCGATTGCCAGAAATGAAGGACCTTGCCACGCTGAAAGCACCTCTCTGCAGCATCTCCTTGGCTCCAGGATTTGACAAGTCAATGTTTGCCAAGAAGGCTGAGAAGAAGGTCAGATAGCGTGTGTAGTTTTGTCCACCGAAACTGAAGAAGAGGTCTGGCATTTGGGACATCGTTTGTGCGAGCAGCAGGAAGTCGGTGATTTTGACAGCCTCAAGGAGCGCTAGGACAAGCCATACATGATCGATGTCGACAAACAAAATTGTGCAGTTGGTCCAAAGGCTCCTTCTCTGACTCTGTCTCTGAACTGTTCGTACTCTGCCGTGAACTGAAGATAGCTTCATCTTGCTGAAGCTCAGTCAACGTCTCTTTTGAGAAGACACATGAGGCTGTCTGGAGTTTGATCATGCTGTCTTCCGACAGTGTCGGAAATGACGTGTCTTCATCTCTGATTTCAAGATATTTTTCCAGCAGCAAGCGTTCTAGACTCTCACGCATTGTCTTATGACAGAACAATGTTTGTTCATATGTTTGCCGGACAGCACCCCTTGCAGAGAACCAGAAGAGATCAGACCTACCTTCTGAGGGATATCTCCGAACCCAGAATCATCCAGCTTTTCCCCAAGCATCTTGAGGTTCGCACAGGCAAGGTGGAAAGTACCGATCAGAATAATATGCTTCTTGTACCGGTCAGGTTGGTTCCCGACAATCGGGTAGGCTTTCATACAAACCCCAAGATCAAACGTAGTGATAACATACTCTTGTCCAACCTCTCTCGTGGCCTCCTCTGCAAGTCCCAAGCACTCCTGGACTGTCTTGTACTCGGTGATTGGGTGATGGATCACAAGGTAGTAGTCCAATGTCATCTTTGCGGGCTTCTGCCCACACTGAAATGAAGCCAGCCCAAGCTGGTATTTCCTGATCTGACATGCTGCTGTATTTCCAGAGAAGAATCCAGTGGAGGTTTGAACTTTGAACTTTCTTGAGAGCATCTTCACCTCCATCAACTGTCCAGTGCCTAATTGCAATAGGTGGGCTTTTCTGCTGCTTTACGAAGCATTCCGGTAAATCCTCTTGTGTCAAATACACAGACTGCAGAAGAAGAAGCTGTCATATCCTACGTATCAGAAGAGTCGCTTTCTACTTGTGCCGAGGGAACCGACTCAAAATAATGAGATTGTGGTTGATTTAAATACAATCTGCAAGATGTCGCCATGAAACAGAATGCCTTTCACACACACACACGCACACACACACACACACACACACACACACACACACACACACACACACACACACACACACACACACACACACACACACACACACACACACACACACAAAATATGCGCTTACACTTGGAAAGTGCACATAAACTTTTTTTTTCAATTAAAAGACCAATGTGAATTTGTAAAGAATAAAATTTGCGTCGAAACCAAATAGGGGGTAGGGGAGATAACCCGGCAAAAGAGGACATCAGCATAGGCCCATGGTAATGTGGCATAGCTCAAAAGAACCACAAGAGACTGTTCTTTGAAACTGTGGTGTACTTTGTTTCTAATAAGTTGCACACTTTTCGAGAATGACAGTTTATTGCAAACACTTTGGCAAATTTACAGTTCGCAACGTTTGACATACGGTGGGTACACACGTAGCTTCACTGCGGTCACCTTATTGCATATATTATCGTTCTAATTATTGTGTATCGTGCAGAAGGCATTACTGTCAACATAAACATAAAGGAAATTCTCGTAGCTTAAATAACAAAGACACAGGTGATCACACCAAACTTATGGAACATTTTGGACCGATGAAAAGCAGCCGCGGCACCTGAGATGGGTACCCTTGAAAATTAAGCCAGAAGGGACAGTGCGTCCCAAGAGTTTTTATGTTAACATGATTTTTCGTGATCTATACACTCT
>CM065721.1:85743461-85753461 GCA_033310375.1 Conus canariensis
CACACTGGCAAAGACTGGCACACTTCATGGCACACAGGTAAAGACTGGCAGACTTCATGGCACACTGGCAAAGACTGGCAGACTTTATGGCAAAGACTGGCAGACTCCATGGCAAAGACTGACAGACTTCATGCCAAAGACTGGCAGTCTTCATGGCAAAGACTGGCAGACTTCATGGCAAAGACTGGCAGACTTCATGGCAAAGACTGGCAGACTTCATGGCACACTGGCAAAGACTTGCAGACTTCATGGCAAACTGGCAAAGACTGGCAGACTTCATGGCAAACTGGCAAAGACTGGCAGACTTCAAGGCACACTGACAAAGACTGGCAGACTTCATGTCAAAGACTGGCAGACTTCATGGCAAAGACAGGCAGACTTCATGGCAAAGACTGGCAGACTTCATGGCACACTGGCAAAGACTGGCAGAATTCATGGCAAACTGGCAAAGACTGGCAGACTTCATGGCACACTGGCAAAGACTGGCAGACTTCATGGCACACTGGCAAAGACTGGCAGACTTCATGACAATGACTGGCAGACTTCATGGCACACTGGCAAAAGACTTGCAGACTTCATAGCAAAGACTGGCAGACTTCATGGCAAACTGACAAAGACTGGCAGACTTCATGGCAAAGACTGGCAGACTTCATGGCAAAGAATGACAGACTTCATGGCAAAGACTGGCAGACTTCATGGCACACTGGCAGACTCCATGGCAAAGACTGACAGACTTCATGCCAAAGACTGGCAGTCTTCATGGCAAAGACTGGCAGACTTCATGGCAAAGACTGTCAGACTTCATGGCAAAGACTGGCAGACTTTATGGCACACTGGCAGACTTCATGGCAAAGACTGGCACACTTCATGGCATACTGGCAAAGATTGGCAGACTTCATGGCACACTGGCAAAGACTGGCAGACTTCATGGCAAAGACTGACAGACTTCGTGGCAAAGACTGGCAGACTTCATGGCACACTGGCAAAGACTGGCAGACGTCATGGTAAACTGACAAAGACTGGCAGACTTCATGGCAAAAACTGACAGACTTCATGGCAAAGACTGGCAGACTTCATGGCAAAGACTGACAGACTTCATGGTACACTGGCAAAGACTGGCAGACTTCATGGCAAAGACTGGCAGACTTCATGGCAAAGACTGTCAAAGACTGGCAGACTTCATGGCGAACTGACAAAGACTGGCAGACTTCATGGCAACGACTGGCAGACTTCATGGCAAAGACTAGCAGACTTCATGGCAAAGACTGGCAGACTTCATGGCAAAGACTCGCAGACTTCATCGCAACGACTGGCAGACTTCATGGCACACTGGCAAAGACTGGCAGACTTCATGGCACACTGGCAACGACTGGCAGACTTCATGGCACACTGGCAAAGACTGGCAGACTTCATGGCAAAGACTGGCAGAGTTAAGGGCAAAGACTGGCAGATTTCGTGGCACACTGGCAAAGACTGGCAGACGTCATGGCAAACTGACAACGACTGGCAGACTTCATGGCAAAGACTGGCAGACTTCATGGCAAAGTCAGGCAGACTTCATGGCAAAGACATGCAGACTTCATGGCACACTGGCAAAGACAGACAAACTTCATGGCAAACTGGCAAAGACTGGCAGACTTCATGGCACACTGGCAAAGACTGGCAGACTTCATGGCAAAGACTGGCAGACTTCATGGCAAAGTCAGGCAGACTTCATGGCAAAGACATGCAGACTTCATGGCACACTGGCAAAGACAGACAAACTTCATGGCAAACTGGCAAAGACTGGCAGACTTCATGGCACACTGGCAAAGACTGGCAGACTTCATGGCAAAGACTGGCAGACTTCATGGCAAAATCAGGCAGACTTCATGGCAAAGACTGGCAGACTTCATGGCACACTGGCTAAAACTGGCAGACTTCATGGCAAAGACTGGCAAACTTCATGGCAAAATCAGGCAGACTTCATGGCAAAGACTGGCAGACTTCATGGCACACTGGCTAAGGCTGGCAGACTTCATGGCAAAGACTGGCAGAGTTAAGGGCAAAGAATGGCAGACCTAATAGAAAACACACAGACTAAATGTCGTCCCATGAAGGTGGATGTTGTTAGAGTGAAGGTATTGCATCAGGCCAGTGTCAACAGGTGTCATGTCGTGCCATGAAGGTGGATGTTGTTAGAGTGAAGATGTGGTAGTCAGGGGGCGACAGCGGCGACACTCAGCAAAGCAGAAGAGGAATGGAGTCTGTGCAGACAGGTGGCATGCTGGGAAGGTGCAGATGACGTCACGGGCCATGGTCTCACTGAGGGAAGAATGCCGGCGCGGCATTGTCAGGGTGAAGAACGGAAATGGCTATGGGGTGAAGGTCATCCGTGGCACCCACGCATCGACACTCTGCATGACAACTCTGAACACAATCATCAAATGGCAGAAGTTAGACTGCTTTTGTTTTTATTTGGGAAGAAGTTCAGGTCTGTTTGTGTGATGCCGGCGACACGTGGAGAATGTATGGTGATACACTGAGAATGTATGGTGATACACTGAGAATGTATGATGATACATTGAGAATGTATGGTGATACACTGAGAATGTATGGTGATACACTGAGAATGTATGGTGATACACTGAGAATGTATGGTGATACACTATAGACACGGCAGGCAAAGATCAGTGCTTTGATCTCTAGTAATAGGAGGAGGAGAAGTGCTAGTGGAGGTGGTAGTAAAAGTAGTAGTAGTAGTTTGACAATCGTCACTATTGCTACTAGCTTACAAGAAGTACTTATATGATTATGATTTCACCTTAACCTGAAATCAACATGTGATATTTTACCTGAAATCAACATGTGATATTTTACCTGAAATCAACATGTGATATTTTACCTGAAATCAACATATGATATTTTACCTGAAATCAAAATGTAATATTTTACCTGAAATCAACATATGATATTTTACCTGAAATCAACATGTGATATGGTTGGTCATTCATTTTCTTTTGTTTGTCTCGTCATCATGTTGTGTGTGTGTGTGTGTGTGTGTGTGTGTGTGTGTGTATGTGTGTGTGTGTGTGTGTGTGTGTGTGTGTGTGTGTGTGTGTGTGTGTGTGTGTGTGTGTGTGTGTGTGTGTGTGAGAGTTGGAGAGATTCCGAATTGTAATGTATGATTTATTCTTTTTTAAAAAACTGGTATGATCAAACAATATCTGCTATTCTTCTGAAAATTGTCAGTGATTTCAATGCTTGTCGCCAAAAATCCATTCTTTAAATGTTTCTGCTCTTGAATGTTGCACATGATGAAATATTGAAACATTCTTTTTTAATGTGCTCTCTCTCTCTCTCTCTCTCTCTCTCTCTCTCTCTCTCTCTCTCTCTCTCTCTCTCTCTCTCAGAATATGCAGGCAGGGCTAAAGCTAAAGTTGTAGAAATTACGTGCAGTACGTCCAGCTGACGCTGACCATGTTCAGAAAACAGGGTCAAGGCTGAAGCCCACTGCATGAGAAAAGAACACACGTGTGGCACGCCTGTTGTTGTTCACGAAACAAAGACACAAACTGGCACCTGCGGTCAAAATCGTATGAAATGGAGAAAGTACTTTTGAAAACAATGCTTACAAATCCTGATTTGCTGGTTTTATACCATCTTTGGGCATTTACTTCGCTTATAAATTTACAATGCGTGGTTTTGACTTTAGCCCTCTAGGGGGAGGGAGAGGGAAGTGCAGCCTTGATGTGCCAGAATGATGTTATGAGACAGTGATCCCCTAGGCAATGATAACGGGGGCATCATCATTTGGATAATCCTACTGGTTGTCCAGAACGCTTTGCGCCTGTATAGCCACAATGCTAAATGGCCCGTATAGCCACGATGCTAAATGGCCCGTATAGCCACGATGCTAAATGGCCTGTATAGCAATGGTGCTAAATGGCCTCTATAGCCACGATGCTAAATGGCCTGTATAGCCACTATGCTAAATGGCCTGTGTGGCCACGATGCTAAATGGCCCTATGAAGCCACGATGCTAAATGGCCTGTGTAGCCACGATGCTAAATGACCTGTGTAGCCACGACGCTAAATGGCCTGTATATCCACGATGCTAAATGGCCTGTATAGCCACGATGATAAATGACCTGTATAGCCATGGTGATAAATGGCCTGTATAGCCACGATGCTAAATGGCCTGTATAGCAATGGTGCTAAATGGCCTGTATAGCCACGATGCTAAATGGCCTGTATAGCAATGGTGCTAAATGGCCTGTATAGCCATGGTGATAAATGGCCTGTATAGCCATGGTGATAAATGGCCTATGTAGCCACGATGCTAAATGGCCTGTATAGCCACGATGCTAAATGGCCTGTATAGCCACGATGCTAAATGGCCTGTGTAGCCACGATGCTAAATGGCCTGTGTAGCCACGATGCTAAATGGCCCTATGAAGCCACGATGCTAAATGGCCTGTATAGCCACGATGCTAAATGACCTGTGTAGCCACGACGCTAAATGGCCTGTATATCCACGATGCTAAATGGCCTGTATAGCCACGATGATAAATGACCTGTATAGCCATGGTGATAAATGGCCTGTATAGCCACGATGCTAAATGGCCTGTATAGCAATGGTGCTAAATGGCCTGTATAGCCACGATGCTAAATGGCCTGTATAGCAATGGTGCTAAATGGCCTGTATAGCCATGGTGATAAATGGCCTGTATAGCCATGGTGATAAATGGCCTATGTAGCCACGATGCTAAATGGCCTGTATAGCCACGATGCTAAATGGCCTGTGTAGCCACGATGCTAAATGGCCTGTGTAGCCACGATGCTAAATGGCCCTATGAAGCCACGATGCTAAATGGCCTGTATAGCCACGATGCTAAATGGCCTCTGTAGCCACGATGCTAAATGACCTGTGTAGCCACGGTGCTAAATGGCCTGTATATCCACGATGCTAAATGGCCTGTATAACCACGATGCTAAATGGCCGTGTAGCTACGATGCTAAGCGGCCTGTATATCCACGATGCTAAATGGCCTGTATATCCACGATGCTAAATGGCCTGTGTAGCCACGATGCTAAATGGCCTGTATAGCCACGATGCTAAATGGCCCGTATAGCCACGATGCTAAATGGCCTGTGTAGCCACGATGCTAAATGGCCTGTATAGCCACGAAGCTAAATGGACTGTATAGCCATGATGGCCTGTATAGCCACGAAGCTAAATGGCCTGTATAGCCACGATGCTAAATGGCCTGTGTAGTCACGATGCTAAATGGCCTGTGTAGCCACGATGCTAAGTGGCCTGTACAGCCACGATGCATAATGGCCTGTATAGCCACGATAGTAAATGGCCTGTGTAGCCACGATGATAAATGGCTTGTATATCCACGATGCTAAATGGCCCTATGAAGCCACGATACTAAATGGCCAGTATAACCACGATGCTAAACGGCCTGTATAGCCACGATAGTAAATTACCTGTATAGCCACGATAGTAAATGGCCTGTATAGCCACGATGCTAAATGGCCTGTATAGCCACGATAGTAAATTGCCTGTGTAGCCAAGATAATGAATGGCCTGTGTAGCCACGATGCTAAATGGCCTGTATAGCCACGATGCTAAATGGCGTGTATAGCCACGATGATAAATGGCCTGTGTAGCCACGATGATAAATGGCCTGTATAGCCACGACGATAAATGGCCCTATGAAGCCACAATGCTAAATGGCCTGTATAGCCACGATGCTAAATGGCCTGTATAGCCACGATGCTAAATGGCCTGTATAGCCATGATGCTAACTGGCCTGTATAGCCACGATGCTAAATGGCCTGTATAGCCACGGTGCTAAATGGCTTGTGAAGCCACAATGCTAAATGGCCTGTGTAGCCACGATGCTAAGTGGCCTGTATAGCCACGATAGTAAATGGCATGTATAGCCACGATAGTAAATGGCCTGTATAGCCACGATGCTAAATGGCCTATATAGCCACGACGATAAATTGCCTGAATAGCCACGATGCTAAATGGCCCTATGAAGCCACGATGCTAAATGGCCTGTATAGCCACGATGCTAAATGGCCCGTGTAGCCACGATGCTAAATGGCCTGTGTAGCCACGATGCTAAATGGCCTGTATATCCACGATGCTAAATGGCCTGTATAGCCATGAAGATAAATGACCTGTATAGCCACGATGCTAAATGGCCCTATGTATCCACGATGCTAAATAGCCTTATAGCCACGATGCTAAATGGCCTGTATAGCCACGATGCTAAATGGCCTGTATAGCCATAATGCTAAATGGTCTTTGTAGCCACGATGCTAACTGGTATGTATTGCCACTATGCTAAATGGCCTGTATAGCCACGATGCTAAATGGCCTGTGTAGCCACGATAGTAAATGGCCTGTGTAGCCACGATGCTAAATGGCCTATGTAGCCACGATGCTAAATGGCCTGTATAGCCACGATGATAAATGGCCTGTGTAGCCACGATGCTAAATGGCCTGTGTAGCCTCGATGCTAAATGGCCTGTGTAGCCACGATGCTAAATGGCCTGTATATCCACGATGATAAATGGCCTGTGTAGCCACGATGCTAAATGGCCTAAGTAAGACATGATAGGATTTGTTACCCCTGGCACGGTCTCTCAGATTAGACAGGCTAAGAAGGGGGCCCATACAGAGACCTCTTTTTATTCCACTCTATTATTGTTATTATTATTAGTTATTTTATTATTATTATTATTATTATTATTATTATTATATTATTATTATTATTATTATTATTATTATATTGGGTATTTGTATAGTTCCTATCCTCGGTCACAGACCAAGCTCTACGCGCTTTACAATAAACACACTATCTCACTCACTCAACGGGCTGCCTACCCAGGTAGAGCCGGCCGAAGAGCAGCCTACTGGCGCTCATTCAGTCGTTTCCCGTTCCATTCAAATATCAGTCACTCATTTTCATTTATCTTATTTATTCCTCCAGTTTCTCACATAGGATGCATGCGATGTTTATACGTGTCCTCCATTTCCACCGGTACACGATGGCACACGATAACACCCTAACACCACCCCCACCCCACCAACCCCCACACACACACTTCTCCTAGGTCCAGGGTCTTCCCTTCTTTCAGCTCACCATCAAGTCTGTTCAACCTTCTCTCTTCTGTCTGTGGTCTTCTTTGCCCCTGCTGTTTTTCAGCTCACCATCAAGTCTGTTCAACCTTCTCTCTTCTGTCTGTGGTCTTCTTTGTACCTGCTGTGTTCGCTGTGCAGTGTGACGTGTCATGGAAGGGAAAGGAGATGTTGGAGATGGATGGAGCAGTGGCTGTCAGCATCATTCATTGGCTCGGTGTTGTGGACGAGAGGTAGGCGTTGGCCGTGTGTATCAAGTGGCTATCTTACAGGAAGTCGTTGGCTATCCTACAGGAAGTCGTTGGCTATCCTACAGAAAGTCGTTGGCTATCCTACAGGAAGTCGTTGGCTATCCTACAGGAAGTCGTTGGCTGTGCTACAGGAAGTCGTTGGCTGTCCTACAGGAAGTCATTGGCTATCCTACAGGAAGTCGTTGGCTGTCCTACAGGAAGTCATTGGCTGTCCTACAGGAAGTCGTTGGCTGTGCTACAGGAAGTCGTTGGCTATCCTACAGAAAGTCGTTGGCTGTGCTACAGGAAGTCATTGGCTGTCCTACAGGAAGTCGTTGGTTGTGCTACAGGAAGTCGTTGGCTGTGCTACAGGAAGTCGTTGGCTATCCTACAGGAAGTCGTTGGCTGTCCTACAGGAAGTCGTTGGCTGTCCTACAGGAAGTCGTTGGCTGTGCTACAGGAAGTCGTTGGCCGGTGTGTATGAAGTGGCTCTCCTACAGGATGTCGTTGGCCGGTGTGTATCAAGTGGCTGTCCTACAGGAAGTCGTTGGCTGTCCTACAGGAAGTCGTTGGCTGGTGTGTATCAAGTGGCTGTCCTACAGGAAGTCGTTGGCCGGTGTGTATCAAGTGGCTGTCCTACAGGAAGTCGTTGGCCGGTGTGTATCAAGTGGCTGTCCTACAGGAAGTCGTTACTGTCCTACAGGAAGTCGTTGGCTGTCCTACAGGAAGTCGTTGGCTGTCCTACAGGAAGTCGTTAGCCGGTGTGTATCAAGTGGCTGTCCTACAGGAATTCGGGTCAGGACAGCTTCGCGTGTGCCAGGTTAACCTTTGTAGTTTTCAGCTCTCTGTTCCCGGAAGCTGGGCATGACCATGGGGGGGGGGGGGGGGGGGGGGGGGGGGGGGGGGGGGGGGGGGTAGGACTGATTTGGATTCTGTCGTATGTCCTTCCCAAAACTGTGAAGGAGCCAACACTGCGACTTTTCCCCTGGATCCTTAGGTGTACTCCATGGTGGGTGAGTAACAGAGGGATGAAGAATGAACAAAACCTGACTTCTGTAACAACTCCCTCTCCCACCCCCTAATATCCGTCCCCTCCCCCAACGGAAAAGACCAGGAATGCCGTTAGACATATATCATCATTCAGATTCTCAGACAAAACTGAGAGTGGTGACTGTTTGGAAAGGGGGTGGGAGATTATTGCAGGTAGAGGGCGGGGGGGGGGGGGACTTAGGGGGACGAGCCTTCGTTTGCTCTCCACCCCTTTGTGAGTCCAAGGGGCTTTACGAGGTTAGGCAGGCAATCCCCAGTCCATTAAGCGATCAAGGAGTGGAGCAGCCCTCCTGCACTGCCGATCACAGCACACTCACTGCCGCTGCTGGGGATGTTTGGCTGACGACCACAGCAGTTAAGGTGTCTCCACACAGTCATTCCATTCATCACGGGGTGTGCTGATGACCACAGCAATTAAGGTGTCTCCACACTGTCATTCCATTCATTACACGGTCCGTTGATGACCACAACAATTAACGTGTCTCAACACAATCAGTCCATTCATTACACGGTGCGTTGACGACCACAGCAATTAAGGTGTCCCCACACAGTCAGTCCATTCATTACACGATGCGTTGATGACCACAGCAATTAAGGTGTCTCCACACAGTCGTTCTATTCATCACGGGCTGTGCTGATGACCACAGCAATTAAGGTGTCTCCACACAGTCGTTCTATTCATCAGGGGGTGTGCTGATGACAACAGCAATAAGGTGTCGCCACACAGTCGTTCTAATCATCATGAGGTGTGCTGATGGCCACAACAATTAAGGTGTCGCCACACAGTCGTTCTAATCATCATGAGGTGTGCTGACGACCACAACAATTAAAGTGTCGCCACACAGTCGTTCTAATCATCATGGGGTGTGCTGATGATCACAACAATTAAGGTGTCTGCACACAGTCGTTCTAATCATCATGGGGTGTGCTGATGACCACAGCAATTAAGGTGTCGCCACACAGTCGTTCTATTCATCACGGGCTGTGCTAATGACCACAACAATTAAGGTGTCGCCACACAGTCGTTCTATTCATCACGGGCTGTGCTGATGTCCACAGCAATTAAGGTGTCGCCACACAGTCGTTCTATTCATCACGGGCTGTGCTGATGACCACAACAATTAAGGTGTCGCCACACAGTCGTTCTAATCATCATGAGGTGTGCTGATGACCACAGCAATTAAGGTGTCGCCACACAGTCGTTCTAATCATCATGAGGTGTGCTGATGACCACAACAATTAAGGTGTCTGCACACAGTCGTTCTATTCATCATGAGGTGTGCTGATGACCACAACAATTAAGGTGTAGGCCACACAGTCGTTCTATTCATCATGAGGTGTGCTGATGACCACAGCAATTAAGGTGTCGCCACACAGTCGTTTCTATTCATCACGGGCTGTGCTGATGTCCACAGCAATTAAGGTGTCGCCACACAGTCGTTCTATTCATGACGGGCTGTGCTGATGACCACAACAATTAAGGTGTCGCCACACAGTCGTTCTATTCATCATGAGGTGTGCTAATGCCCACCACAATTAAGGTGTCGCCACACAGTCGTTCTATTCATCACGGGCTGTG
>CM065721.1:85758461-85763461 GCA_033310375.1 Conus canariensis
GCGTGACCATATCTACCATCGTAATAACTGTATCCACACAGTCCACGCGTGACCATATCCACCATCGTAATAACCGTATCCACACAGTCCACGCGTAAACATATCCATCATCGTAATAACTGTATCCGCACAGTCCACACGTGACTATGTCCATCATCGTAATAACTGTATCCACACAGTCCACGCGTGACCATATCCATCATCGTAATAACTGTATCCACACAGTCCACGCGTGACCATGTCCATCATCGTAATAACTGTATCCACACAGATCTAGTTGCAAAGTGAGATGACTGCAGGCGGAAATCTAAATAAATCTTAAATAAATGTTATCGAACCGCCCAGAGAAATGTGGACAAACGAGCCACAAGACAGCTCATTCAACGCCTTCTTCCTTGCGCTGAACTCTGAAGCGATCTGAAGCGATCAAAGCTAAGTGAATTTTCGTTGTTTTATTCGTTTGTTTCTCACCTGAGGAAGACCCAAGAGGTCGAAACGCGTTGTGTTTTGTCTTGTGACTCGTTTGTCCACGTTTCTCTGGGCGGTTCGATAACATTTATTTAAGATGTATCCACACAGTCCACGCGTGACCATGTCCATCATCGTAACAACTGTATCCACACAGTCCACGCGTGACCATGTCCATCATCGTAATAAATGTATCCACACAGTCCACACGTGACCATATCCATCATCGTAATAACTGTATCCACACAGTCCACGCGTGACCATGTCCATCATCGTAATAAATGTATCCACACAGTTCACGCGTGACCATGTCCATCATCGTAATAACTGTATCCACACAGTCCACGCGTGACCATGTCCATCATCGTAATAACTGTATCCACACAGTCCACGCGTGACCATGTCCATCATCGTAATAACTGTATCCACACAGTCCACGCGTGACCATATCCATCATCGTAATAACTGTATCCACACAGTCCACGCGTGGCCATATCCACCATCGTAATAACTGGATCCACACAGTCCACGAGTTCTTACGGGTTCCTGCGACAGAGTGTGGCGAAAGTGTAAGGGATTTTCTCAGCCTAACACCTGTCCTAGCTGACTCCACCTCATTCTGTTCAAAGCGTGTAAGATGTGTGAAGATAAAGGCCTGGCTTAAGTAGACAACAAGCCCGTTGCTCTGGTCTGCGTGCAGTCCTTGGGATGACGTCATATCCTGGTGTGCGTGCAGTCCTTTGGGATGACGTCATATTCTGGTCTGCATGTAGTCCTTTGAGATGACGTCATATTCTGGTCTGTGTGCAGTCCTTTGGAAGACGTTATATTCTGGTCTGCGTGAAGTCCTTTGGGATGACGTTACATTCTGGTCTCTGTGCAGTCCTTTGGGATGACGTCATATTCTGGTCTCTGTGCAGTCCTTTGGGATGACGTCATATTCGGGTCTGCGTGCAATCCTTTGGGATGACGTTATATTCTGGTCTGCGTGCGGTCCTTTGGGATGACATCATCAGCTGCAACCTGTCCGTCATTGGCAGTAACATTTTCAGCCAGTCTTGATCCCAAGAATGTGGAAAGGCATGCAACGATTCCATATCAGTGTAAGTACGCCTGTAGTCTTGGATAATCGGCTGAAGGACATCAAGGTGCAAAGTTTGCAGCTGTGTTGATGGTTGTGCACTCTGTTTCGTGGGTATTTTATATCGTGAGGGAAACACACAAGACGAAGTGAGCCGTTAGACAGTAGCGAGATGTTAAAAAGCCAGGAGCAGAAGACTGGCATATGGAAAGGGAAAATGCAGATGGGACTTGACGTCCAGACTCGGAGAGGTACGAGCAGCTGAACTGTATGAAAACAACAGTGGGTCAAGTATGTCCACATTTGTCTCGTTTACAGATGGCACTTGTTAACACACTCTGTTCAAAGTAATCTACGTCAGAAGAACACCCTAACAAACAAATCAAACAAACAAAACAGGGAGAGTCACTACAAACACAATGGTCAGAGCAGCTAAGATCGACCTGTGAAGAGCTTGTGTAAGATGTGGTGGTGAAACACCAATAGAGAACAGAACGTCAACACAGAGCATGTGTGCGGAATGCACCAATAGGGAAAAGGACGTCAACACAGAGCATGTGAGCGGAATGCACCAATAGGGAAAAGGACGTCAACACAAAGCATGTGAGCGGAATGCACCAATAGGGAAAAGGACGTCAACACAGAGCATGTGTGCGGAATGCACCAATAGGGAAAAGGACGTCAACACAGGGCATGTGAGCGGAATGCACCAATAGGGAAAAGGACGTCAACACAGGGCATGTGAGCGGAATGCACCAATAGAGAACAGGACGTCAACTCAGAGCATGTCGGCGGAATGCACCAATAGGGAAATGGACGTCAACACAGAGCATGTGAGCGGAATGCACCAATAGAGAACAGGACGTCAACTCAAGCATGTGCGGAATGCACCAATAGGGAAAGGACGTCACACAGAGCATGTAGCGGAATGCACCAATAGAGAACAGGACGTCAACTCAGCATGTGGCGGAATGCACCAATAGGGAAATGGACGTCAACACAGAGCATGTGGGTGGAATGCACCAATAGGGTAAAGGACGTCAACACAGAGCATGTGAGCGGAATGCACCTATAGAGAAAGGACGTCAACACAGAGCATGTGAGCGGAATGCACCAATAGAGAACAGGACGTCAACACAGAGCATGTGACGGAATGCACCAATAGAGAACAGGACGTCAACACAGAGCATGTGAGCGGAATGCACCAATAGGGAAAAGACGTTAACACAGAGCATGTGAGCGGAATGCACCAATAGAGAACAGGACTTCAACACAGAGCATGTGAGCGGAATGCACCTATAGAGAACAGGACGTTAACACAGAGCATGTGTGCGGAATGCACCAATAGGGAAAAGCACGTTAACACAGAGCATGTGAGAGGAATGATCAATGTCCACCATGGCCTGTAGTCAGCGCTTCTCCACCAGTCCTCAGCCACACAGCAATGTCACACAGCAATGTGCTCTGTGTTCATCATAGTATGGCTTGTTGTCAGCGCATTCCCCACCAGTCCTCAGCCACCCAACTATGTCCTCTGAGTTCACCATAGCATGGCCAGTGGTCAGTGCCTTCTTCACCTGTCCCCAGCCACACAACAATGTCCTCTGCGTTCACCATAGTATGGCCAGTGGTCAGCGCCTTCACCTGTCCCCTAGCCACATAGCAATGTCCACCATGGCCTGTAGTCAGTGCCTTCTCCACCTGTCCCCAGCCACACAGCAATGTCCACCATGGCCTGTAGTCAGTGCCTTCTACACCTGTCCCCAGCCACACAGCAATGTCCACCATGGCCTATGGTCAGTGCCTTCTACACCTGTCCCCAGCCACACAGCAATGTCCACCATGGCCTGTGGTCAGTGCCTTCTTCACCTGTCCCCAGCCACACAGTAATATCCTCTCTCTGTGTTCACCATAGCATGGCCTGTGATCAGCGCCTTCTCCACCTGTCCCCAGCCACACAGCAATGTCCACCATGGCCTGTTGTTAGCGCCTTCTCCACCTGTCCCAAGCCACACAGCAATGTCCACCATGGCCTGTGGTCAGCGCCTTCTCCACCTGTCCCCAGCCACACAGCAATGTCCACCATGGCCTGTGGTCAGCGCCTTCTCCACCTGTCCCCAGCCACACAGCAATGTCCACCATGGCCTGTGGTCAGCGCCTTCTCCACCTGTCCCCAGCCACACAGCAATGTCCACCATGGCCTGTGGTCAGCGCCTTCTCCACCTGTCCCCAGCCACACAGCAATGTCCACCATGGCCTGTGGTCAGTGCCTTCTTCACCTGTCCCCAGCCACACAACAATGTCCACCATGGCCTGTGGTCAGCGCCTTCTCCACCTGTCCCCAGCCACACAACAATGTCCACCATGGCCTGTGGTCAGCGCCTTCTACACCTGTCCCCAGTCACACAGTAATGTCCTCTCTCTGTGTTCACCATAGCATGGCCTGTAGTCAGCGCCTTCTCCACCTGTCCCCAGCCACACAGCAATGTCCACCATGGCCTGTAGTCAGTGCCTTCTCCACCTGTCCCCAGCCACACAGCAATGTCCACCATGGCCTATGGTCAGTGCCTTCTTCACCTGTCCCCAGCTACCCAGCAATGTCCACCATACCTGTGGTCAGTGCCTTCTCCACCTGTCCCCAGCCACACAGCAATGTCCTCTGTGTTCACCATAGCATGGCCTGTAGTCAGCGCCTTCTCCACCTGTCCCCAGCCACACAGCAATGTCCTCTGTGTTCACCATAGCATGGCCTGTAGTCAGCGCCTTCTCCACCTGTCCCCAGCCACACTGCAATGTCCTCTGTGTTCACCATAGCATGGCCTGTAGTCAGCGCCTTCTCCACCTGTCCCCAGCCACATGCAATGTCCTCTGTGTTCACCATAGCATGGCCTGAAGTCAGCGCCTTCTACACCTGTCCCCAGCCACACTGCAATGTCCACCATGTTCCTGATGGTCAGATCGCCTTCTACACTGTCCCCAGCCACACTGCAATGTCCACCATGGCCTGCGGTCAGGCCTTCTCCACCTGTCCCCAGCCACACAGCAATGTCACCATGGCCTGCGGTCAGTGCCTTCTCCACCTGTCCCCAGCCACACAGCAATGTCGACCATGGCCTGTGGTCAGTGCCTTCTCCACCTGTCCCCAACCACACAACAATGTCCACCATGGCCTGTGGTCAGTGCACTTCTCCACCTGTCCCCAACCACACAGCAATGTCCACCATGGCCTGTGGTCACGACCTTCTCCACCTGTCCCCAGCCACACAGCAATGTCCACCATGGCCTGTGGTCAACGCCTTCTCCACCTGTCCCCAGCCACACAGCAATGTCCACCATGGCCTGGTCAGACGCCTTCTCCACCTGTCCCCAGCCACATAGCAATGTCCACCATGGCCTGACGTCAGCGCCTTCTACACCTGTCCCCAGCACACAGCAATGTCCTCTCTCTGGC
>CM065721.1:85768461-85773461 GCA_033310375.1 Conus canariensis
ACAGCCATTCACTGTCCGTGCTTCACAGCCCTTCATGTCAGTGCTTCACAGCCGTTCACTGTTAGTGCTTCACAGCCCTTCACTGTTGGTGCTTCACAGCCCTTCACTGTTAGTGCTTCACAGCCCTTCACTGTCAGTGCTTTCACAGCCCTTCACTGTTAGTGCTTCACAGCCCTTCACTGTGCTTCACAGCCTTCAGTGTTAGTGCTTTACAGCCCTTCACTGTTAGTGTTTCACAGCCCTTCACTGTCAGTGCTTCACAGCCCTTCACTGTTAGTGCTTCACAGCCCTTCACTGTACTTCATAGCCCTTCACTGTTAGTGCTTCACAGCCCTTCACTGTTAGTGCTTCACAGCCCTTCACTGTTAGTGCTTCACAGCCCTTCACTGTGCTTCACAGCCCTTCACTGTTAGTTCTTCACAGCCCTTCACTGTCAGTGCTTCACAGCCCTTCACTGTCAGTGCTTCACAGCCCTTCACTGTCAGTGCTTCACAGCCCTTCACTGTGCTTCATTGCCCTTCACTGTTAGTGATTCACAGCCCTTCACTGTGCTTCATTGCCCTTCACTGTCAGTGCTTCACAGCCCTTCACTGTGCTTCATTGCCCTTCACTGTTAGTGATTCACAGCCCTTCACTGTCAGTGCTTCACAGCCCTTCACTGTCAGTGCTTAAACAGCCCTTCACTGTTAGTGCTTCACAGCCCTTAACTGTCAGTGCTTCACAGCCCATCACTGTTAGTGCTTCACAGCCCTTCACTGTTAGTGCTTCACAACCCTTCACTCTGCTTCACAGCCCTTCACTGTCAGTGCTTCACAGCCCTTCACTGTTAGTTCTTCACAGCCCTTCACTGTTAGTGCTTCACAGCCCTTCACTGTTAGTTCTTCACAGCCCTTCACTGTGCTTCACAGCCCTTCACTGTTAGTGCTTCACAGCCCGTCGCTGTTAGTGTTTCACAGCCCTTCACTGTCCGTGCTTCACAGCCCATCACTGTTAGTGCTTCACAGCCGTTCACTGTT
This sequence comes from Conus canariensis, assembly GCA_033310375.1. NCBI lineage: Eukaryota > Metazoa > Mollusca > Gastropoda > Neogastropoda > Conidae > Conus > Conus canariensis. The sequence continues at coordinate 85,769,478 of CM065721.1, forward strand.
AGTTCTTCACAGCCCTTCACTGTTAGTGCTTCACAGCCCTTCACTGTTAGTGCTTCACAGCCCTTCACTGTTAGTGCTTCACAGCCCATCACTGTTAGTGCTTCACAGCCCTTCACTGTTAGTGCTTCACAGCCCTTCACTGTTAGTGATTCACAGCCCTTCACTGTCAGTGCTTCACAGCCCTTCACTGTTAGTTCTTCACAGCCCTTCGCTGTCAGTGCTTTACAGCCCTTCACTGTTAGTGCTTCACAGCCCTTCACTGTTAGTGATTCACAGCCCTTCACTGTCAGTGCTTCACAGCCCTTCACTGTTAGTTCTTCACAGCCCTTCACTGTTAGTGCTTCGCAGCCCTTCACTGTTAGTGCTTCACAGCCCTTCACTGTCCGTGCTTCACAGCCCATCACTGTTAGTGCTTTACAGCCCTTCACTGTTTGTGATTCACAGCCCTTCACTGTTAGTTCTTCACAGCCCTTCACTGTCAGTGATTTACAGCCCTTCACTGTCAGTGCTTCACAGCCCTTCACTGTTAGTTCTTCACAGCCCTTCGCTGTTAGTGCTTCACAGCCCTTTACTGTTAGTGCTTCACAGCACTTCACTGTCCGTGCTTCACAGCCCTTCACTGTGCTTCACAACCCTTCAGTGTCAGTGCTTCACAGCCCTTCAGTGTCAGTGCTTCACAGCCCTTCACTGTTAGTGCTTCACAGCCCTTCACTGTTAGTGCTTCAAAGCCCTTCACTGTTAGTGCTTCACAGCCCTTCACTGTGCTTCACAGCCCTTCACTGTCAGTGCTTCACAGCCCTTCACTGTGCTTCACAGCCCTTCACTGTCAGTGCTTCACAGCCCTTCACTGTCAGTGCTTCACAGCCCTTCACTGTGCTTCACAGCCCCTCACTGTCGGTGCTTCACTTGGGTCTGCGGCCCTCCTTCACACGGTTCCACTGTCTGCAAGGACCGCTCGCTCTGGCGACCAAAGTGAACGAGCGTCGGGCGAGCACCTGCCTGTGGCCTTCCAACCCAGCAGGCCCCGTGTCATTAGCGACCAGTCATTAAGAAGCGCTGACATTTCTGGGAATCACGTGACCCGACATATTTATTGACACACATGTTCAGTGGAAAAAAAAGGAAACGAAAAACAAAGATGTTTGGTTCGGTTTCTTTCCGTTAAAGAGATTTTATGTTGTATTCCATGCCCACGAAGTGAATAATGTGCGCGCGCACACACACCAGGGGAGAGAGAGAGAGAGAGAGAGAGAGAGAGAGAGAGAGAGAGAGAGAGAGAGAGAGAGAGAGAGAGAGAGAGAGAGAGAGAGAGAGTTTAAAGGTTCACACACATTTTTAGGATATCCCAAAAGTAATCATAGTAAAGTAATTTCCGGCCTGCAATTCAGCAAAACACGTAATTTGCAGGAGGATAGCATGAAGCACTTATTATTTAGAAAATAGAAAAGGGAAGAAAGAAAGAAGAAAGGGAGAAGAGAGAAAAAAAGAAAGAACGATAGATCGATATAAAGGAGAAACAAACAAAAAAAGAAAGAAAAAAACAAGCAAGACCAATAAAAAGCAAGAACGAGGAAAGACAGACACAACAAGAAAGAAAGCAGTACGAACGGAAAAGAATAAAAGGGAAGAGATCACAGGTGAAATAAACGATTTTGGGTTAATGTTGGCACCGCAACCGTCAATCAAAGGCCATCAACCATTTAACACAAGAATCCAGTTTCTGTCAACTTTGGGTTACTTTCCAGCCACAGGGGACAAATGAAAAAGATGGAGAGTGGAAAACGGTCTGCTTTTGTTCAACCAGCACTGTCTTCGATGACCGCTTTAGACCTGCAACAAAACTTTGTTTACTCGCCGACTGACAAAAAGATCGCTTTGCTTCCAAACCATTTCACAGATCATCTGTGCTTGTCCATCTGTTGCACAGGGAACGGTTGCACACGTTTTATGCCACTGAGAGAGAGAGAAAGAGAGAGAGAGAGAGAGAGAGAGAGAGAGAGAGAGAGAGAGAGAGAGAGAGACTGTCAGACAGACAAAGACTGAGAGAGACAGACAGCTAGACAGACAGACAGACTAGCAGACAGAGACAGAGAGACAGAGGCAGACAGATGGGGAAGACACAGACAGAGAGAAGGAGGAAGACAGACAGAGAGACAGAGAAAGAGAGGGACAGAAGGGGGTGGTGGGGAGGGAGAGAGACAGACAGAGTGGCTAGGAAAGGAGAGGAGAGAGAGAGAGAAAGACTGCTTTTTTCCCTCAATATCTTTTCCAGTCTTTTCTCCAGGCCTTTTGTTTTTCTCCAGGCTTGTGTGGATTTTCCAAGTGATCACTCAGACTGAATTCTAAGGACTTCCTCCAAGCACTCGCAATTTCCCAGGTCTTTCTCCAGCTCTTCCCAGACTTTCTCCAGTCTCCTAGGACTTCCTCCAAGCACTTCACCCAGACTTTCTCCAGGTCTTCCTCCAAGCACTCGCCCAGACTTTCTCCAGGTCTTCCTCCAAGCACTCGCCCAGACTTTCTCCAGGTCTTCCTCCAAGCACTCGCCCAGACTTTCTCCAGGTCTTCCTTCAAGCACTTACCCAGACTTTCTCCATGTCTTCCTTCAAGTACCCACCAGGGTATCTCCAGGTCTTTCACTAAGCACTCACCAGACTTTCTCCAGGACTGTCTCCAAGCACTCACCAGACTTTCTCCAGCACTCTCTCCAAGCACTCACCAGACTTTCTCCAGCACTCTCTCCAAGCACTCACCAGGCCTTTTCCAGCACTCTCTCCAAGCACTCACCAGGTTTTTTTCCAGCACTCTCTCCAAGCACTCACCAAACTTTCTCCAGCACTCTCTCCAAGCACTCACCAGACTTTCTCCAGCACTCTCTCCAAGCATTTACCAGACTTTCTCCAAGACTGTCTCCAAGCACTCACCAGGCTTTCTCCATGTCTTCCTCCAAACATTCACCCAGGCTTCTCCAGGTCTTTCTCCAACATTTTTTTTCTGCTAGGTTTCAGCGCATTCACGAGGCATTCCTTCAATATTACATGAGGCCGTCCTTCAAGATTTTTACGAGGCCTTCTTTCAATATTTTACTAGGCCTTCCTTCAAAATTTCGCGAGGCCTTCCTTCAAGATTTTTACGAGGCCTTGCTTCAATATTTTACGAGGCCTTCCTTCAATATTATACGAGGCCTCCCTTCAAAATTTCACGAGGCCTTCCTTCAAGATTTTCACGAGGCCTTCCTTCAAGATTTGTACGAGGCCTTCTTTCAATATTTTACTGGGCCTTCCTTCAAATTTCCCGAGGCCTTCCTTCAAGATTTTTACGAGGCCTTCCTTCAAGATTTTGTACGAGGCCTTCTTTCAATATTTTACTAGGCCTTCCTTCAAAATTTCGCGAGGCCTTCCATCAAGATTTTTACGAGGCCTTCCTTCAATATTTTACGAGGCCTTCCTTCAACATTTCAGGAGGCTGTCCTTCAAGATTTTCATGAGGCCGTCCTTCAAGATTTTCATGAGACCTTCCTTCAAGATTGTCATGAGGCCTTCCTTCAAGGTTTTCAAGATTGTCATGAGGCCTTCCTTCAAGGTTTTCAAGATTTTCATGAGGCCTTCCTTCAAGATTTTCACGGGACCTTTTCCGGGCTTTCCCGCATGTTCTTCATCAAACTCATTTGTCGCATCATTCTCCACCCGGTCCTCCAAGCTTTATTCCGGATTTTATCCCGTCCTTCCATTATCCTATACTGCAGATTTGATCCCGACCTTTCTCCAAGCTTTACTCCAGATTTGATCCCGACCTTTCTCCAAGCTTTACTCCAGATTTGATCCCGACCTCTCTCCAAGCTTTACTCCAGATTTTATCCCGACCTATCATCATCCTTTACTCCAGATTTTATCCCGACCTATCATCATCCTTTACTCCAGATTTTATCCCGACCTTTCATCATCCTTTACTCCAGATTTTATCCCGACCTTTCTCCAAGCTTTACTC
>CM065721.1:85778461-85795961 GCA_033310375.1 Conus canariensis
CTGATGTCAGCTGTGGATGTGAACTGATGTCAGCTGTGATGTGACCTGAAGTCAGCTCTGATGTGAACTGATGTTAGCTGTGATGTGACCTGATGTCAGCTGTGATGTGAACTGATGTTAGCTGTGATGTGACCTGATGTCAGCTGTGATGTGACCTGATGTTAGCTGTGATGTGACCTGATGTTAGCTGTGATGTGACCTGTTAGCTGTGATGTGACCTGATGTTAGCTGTGATATGACCTGATGTCAGCTGTGATGTGAACTGTTAGCTGTGATGTGAACTGTTAGTTGTGATGTGAACTGTTAGCTGTGATGTGACCTGATGTCAGCTGTGATGTGAACTGATGTTAGCTGTGATGTGAACTGATGTCAGCTGTGATGTGACCTGATGTTAACTGTGATGTGACCTGATGTCGCTGTGATGTGAACTGATGTTAGCTGTGATGTGACCTGATGTTAGCTGTGATATGACCTGATGTCAGCTGTGATGTGAACTGTTAGCTGTGATGTGAACTGTTAGCTGTGATGTGAACCTGATGTTAGCTGTGATGTGAACTGTTAGCTGTGATGTGACCTGATGTTAGCTGTGATGTGAATGATGTTAGCTGTGATGTGAACTGACTGATGTTAGCTGTGATGTGACTGATGTTAGCTGTGATGTGAACTGATGTAGCTGTGATATGAACTTGATGTCAGCTGTGATGTGAACTGACTGATGTTAGCTGTGATGTGAACTGATGTCAGCTGTGATGTGACCTGATGTTAGCTGTGATGTGACCTGATGTCAGCTGTGATGTGAACTGATGTCAGCGTGATGTGACCTGATGTTAGCTGTGATGTGACCTGATGTAGCTGTGATGTGAACTGATGTCAGCTGTGATGTGACCTGATGTCAGCTGTGATGTGACCTGATGTTAGCTGTGATGTGACTGATGTAGCTGTGATGTGACCTGATGTCAGCTGTGATGTGACCTGATGTCAGCTGTGATGTGACCTGATGTCAGCTGTGATGTGAACTGTTAGCTGTGATGTGAACCTGTGTAGCTGTGATGTGACCTGATGTCAGCTGTGATGTGAACCTGATGTTAGCTGTGATGTGAACTGATGTTAGCTGTGATGTGAACCTGTTAGCTGTGGTGTGAACTGATGTTAGCTGTGATGTGAACTGTTTGCTGTGATGTGAACTGATGTTGTTAGTAGCTGTGATGTGACCTGATGTTAGCTGTGATGTGACCTGTTTAGCTGTGATGTGAACCTGATGTCAGCTGTGATGTGACCTGATGTAGCTGTGATGTGAACTGTTAGCTGTGATGTGAACATGTAGCTGTGATGTGAACTGTTAGCTGTGATGTGACTGATGTCAGCTGTGATGTGACTGATGTTAGCTGTGATGTGAACTGATGTCAGCTGTGATGTGACCTGATGTTAGCTGTGATGTGACCTGATGTTAGCTGTGATGTGACCTGATTGTTAGCTGTGATGTGAACTGATGTTAGCTGTGATATGACCTGATGTAGCTGTGATGTGAACTGTTAGCTGTGATGTGAACTGATGTAGCTGTGATTGATTGTAGTGATGAACTGACTGATGTTAGCTGTGATGTGAACTGATGTAGCTGTGATGTGACCTGATGTTAGCTGTGATGTGAACTGATGTCAGCTGTGATGTGAACTGACTGATGTTAGCTGTGATGTGAACTGATGTTAGCTGTGATGTGACCTGATGTTAGCATGTGAAGATATTGAACTGATGTCGACTGTGTATGTGATGTGACTGATGTTAGCTGTGATATGAACTGATGTCAGCTGTGATGTGAACCTGATGTTAGCTGTGATGTGACCTGATGTCAGCTGTGATGTGAACTGATGTCAGCGGTGATGTGACCTGATGTTAGCTGTGATGTGACCTGATGTTAGCTGTGATGTGAACTGATGTCAGCTGTGATGTGACCTGATGTCAGCTGTGATGTGACCTGATGTTAGCTGTGATGTGACCTGATGTTTAGCTGCATGTGATCTGATGTTAGCTGGATGTGACCTGATGTTAGCTGATGTGACCTGATGTCAGCTGTGATGTGACCTGATGTTAGCTGTGATGTGACCTGATGTCAGCTGTGATGTGACCTGATGTCAGCTGTGATGTGAACTGTTAGCTGTGATGTGAACTGTTAGCTGTGATGTGACCTGATGTCAGCTGTGATGTGAACTGATATCAGCTGTGATATGAACTGATGTCAGCTGTGATGTGAACTGACTGATGTTAGCTGTGATATGAACTGATGTCAGCTGTGATGTGACCTGATTTTAGCTGTGATGTGACCTGATGTCAGCTGTGATGTGAACTGATGTCAGCGGTGATGTGACCTGATGTTAGCTGTGATGTGACCTGATGTTAGCTGTGATGTGAACTGATGTCAGCTGTGATGTGACCTGATGTCAGCTGTGATGTGACCTGATGTTAGCTGTATGTGATCTGATGTTAGCTGTGATGTGACCTGATGTCAGCTGTGATGTGACCTGATGTCAGTTGTGATGTGACCTGATGTCAGCTGTGATGTGAACTGTTAGCTGTGATGTGAACTGTTAGCTGTGATGTGACCTGATGTCAGCTGTGATGTGAACTGATGTTAGCTGTGATGTGAACTGATGTTAGCTGTGATGTGAACTGTTAGCTGTGGTGTGAACTGATGCTTAGCTGTGATGTGAACTGTTGGCTGTGATGTGAAATGATGTTAGCTGTGATGTGAACTGACTGATGTTAGCTGTGATGTGAAATGATGTTAGCTGTGATGTGAACTGATGTTAGCTGTGATGTGGACTGTTAGCTGTGATGTGAACTGTTAGCTGTGATGTGAACTGATGTCAGCTGTGATGTGAACTGATGTTAGCTGTGATGTGAACTGACTGATGTTAGCTGTGATGTGAACTGATGTTAGCTGTGATGTGAACTGATGTTAGCTGTGATGTGAACTGTTAGCTGTGATGTGAACTGTTAGCTGTGATGTGACCTGATGTCAGCTGTGATGTGAACTGATGTTAGCTGTGATGTGAACTGTTAGCTGTGATGTGAACTGTTAGCTGTGATGTGACCTGATGTCAGCTGTGATGTGAACTGATGTTAGCTGTGATGTGAACTGATCGAGACATGCATGCGAGAGACGAATGAAAACGAGGCGAATCAGCGCTGTACGTGGCACCATATCACCTAGCTTGGGTGTTCACACACAACACACACACACACACACACACACACACACACACACACACACACTCACACACACACACACACACCACGCACACACACACACACACACACACACACAACACACACACACACGCCCCCCCCCCCCCCCCCCACACACACACACACACACACAGGCAGAGCTATAAGGTTGAAAGTTAACACCTGCCCCCATCCTATGTTTCAGTTTCCTCAGGAAGCCAGGATGGCAACAGCGCCACCTACCGGGCCCAGAGCCAGAACCTCTTGTCACCCCATACCACGGCTTCTGGTTGGTCCGCAGTGGAAGGCCAGCGAGGGGCTAGCCACGGCGATTGGTCGTCTGACTTGTCACGTGACATCCCCGTCTCCCGTCGTGATCCGAGGTTCCGTTACGTGGATCTGGGCAAGCGCACTATCGACTTCCGCAACTTCCAGGCGGGTTGGGCAAGAGGCGACTGGACCGGATCAACTTTCACGTGGGGCTGGGCAAACGGCACGCTGGCCAAAGCAGCCTGGACTGGAGTGTTCCCCGTCGAGCCGAGGACGACTCAGACACTGTTCCCTCTGATCCATTTCTTGCAGGCGCAGCGGAGTTTGCTGATGACTTCAGACATGGGCGTGTTACTGCTGAGCTCCGTCACTACGACGGCCGGCAGCCGACAGGAAACCCAGCTGACAATGAGGTCACAAAGAGGAAGGTGGACAGGATGAACTTCCGTGTCGGCCTGGGCAGAAAACGGAGCGACTCCCAGCCTTTGCTGCCCGTCAACCACGCGCCGGGCAGCAATGGGCTCAGCGGTTCCTTCAACGTCTTCAGTTCGGACCTCGACTCTGGACTGGAGAAAAGAAATGTGGACAGAACTAACTTTGGCTTTGGTCTGGGCAAACGGAGCATAGATCAATATAATTTCAAGTTTGGATTAGGGAAACGACAGATCGATGGAAACAGTTTCAGGTTTGGACTGGGCAAACGTGCTATGGACCGCAATAACTTCGGATTTGGTTTGGGTAAACGAAGAATAGATGATAACAATTTGAGTTTGGGGTTAAGAAAACGGGAAAGAAGTAACGATGAGATTCAGCTTGGTGTTGGTAAATACCAAGGGGACAGACACGGTGTCAGGCTAATACTTATCAAACGAAGCGTCCATCAGCCGGACTCCCATCTTGAACCAGAGGGAAGGAAAGTGGAGGACGCCAAATTTCAATCAACAGGAAATGAACGTAGCGTTGACGCGCACAGTTCTGACATCGATTCTGGGAAACGGCCAATGGACAGCAACAACTTCAGCACTGGATTCGGAAAACGGACTATGGACCGCAACAATTTCGGATTTGGACTTGGAAAACGGACTATGGACCGCAACAATTTCGGATTTGGACTTGGAAAACGGACTATGGACCGCAACAATTTCGGATTTGGACTTGGAAAACGGACTATGGACCGCAACAATTTCGGATTCGGACTGGGAAAACGGACTATGGACCGCAACAATTTCGGATTCGGACTTGGAAAACGGACTATGGATCGCAATAATTTCGGATTTGGACTTGGAAAACGGACTATGGACCGCAACAATTTCGGATTTGGACTTGGAAAACGGACTATGGACCGCAACAATTTTGGATTCGGACTGGGAAAACGGACTATGGACCGCAACAATTTCGGATTCGGACTTGGAAAACGGACTATGGACCGCAACAATTTCGGATTCGGACTGGGAAAACGGACCATGGACCGCAACAATTTCGGATTTGGACTTGGAAAACGGACTATGGACCGCAACAACTTCGGATTCGGACTGGGAAAACGGGCTATGGACCGCAACAACTTCGGATTCGGACTGGGAAAACGGAAAGTGGATCGTAACAATTTTGGATTTGGCCTGGGTAAACGAGGCTTAGACCGCAACAATTTCGGGTTTGGACTAGGTAAACGGACAGTTGACCCCAACAACTTTGTATTTGGATTAGGAAAACGAAAAGTAGACCGCAATAACTTTGGATTTGGACTGGGAAAACGGAAAGTAGATCGCAACAATTTCGGGTTTGGACTGGGAAAACGAACACTCGACCCCAACAACTTTGTATTTGGCTTGGGAAAACGGAAAGTAGACCGCAATAACTTTGGATTCGGCTTGGGAAAACGGAAAGTAGACCGCAATAACTTTGGATTCGGCTTGGGAAAACGGAAAGTAGACCGCAATAACTTTGGATTCGGCTTGGGAAAACGGAAAGTAGATCGCAATAACTTTGGATTTGGACTGGGAAAAAGGAAAGTAGACCGCAATAACTTTGGATTTGGACTGGGAAAACGGAAAGTAGACCGCAATAATTTCGGATTTGGACTGGGAAAACGAACCCAAGTTCCTGAGGTCACAATGGGGAATGAAAATGCAAACGCTGCTGATTTCCACTCTGATCTGAACAACTTGCTAGATCTGAACAACGTGTTAGAAAGATCCAGCCTTGACACTGGAAGCAGTCACGGGAAGATTACAGCTTCTAAGGCTCCGAACTGGGTGAAGGAGAAGGGCGCAACCGTGTCACCGGGAATGAGCGAAGATGGCAGCACGGGAACCTTAGGCCCGTTCTACTCCACCACAAAGCTGCAGGACGTGGCCACTGTCCAAGGCCTCCTGTCCACCTCTCTGCAGCCCAGTCCGTCGCTCCTGCCCTCCACCACCGCGCAGGTCCCCAGCCTCCGAAAAGCCACGCTGATGTCTGCCCACCACCGCCTGCAGAAGCGCTGGTCCAGCACTGCTTTTAAGTCCAAGGTTCGAATCGCGCCTTTCCGCCGTTCGGCGTCCTACTTAGATCCCAAACTGCTGTGGTTTGGCTTGGGGAAGCGGGGTGGGAAGTGAAGAGAAGGCCACTCCACGTCTGGATTTCACAGGCCTTCAGAGTGGTCTCCCATCTTGGACCGAGTCCAGACATTAAAAAAAAGAAAAGGCTGATGTGTGTGGGGCTGTCACGTGGTCACTCCTTGCTGGGCGCTGTGCAGACAGTGTTTTCTCCTCCTCTGCCTCCCGTCCTCCTCTTCTTCCTTCTCCTTCTTCTTCTTCTTTCTTCTTCTTCTTCTTCTTCTCTTCTTCTTCTTCTTCTCCTTCCTCTTCTTCTCTCTTCTTCTTCTTCTTCTTCTTCTTCTTCTTCTTCTTCTTCTTTCTTCTTCTTCTTCTTTTCCTGTCCTCCACTGGCGACCTTGGGAAGATGGGAAGACAGAAGGTCCCCTGGATGACAGAGCGGAGCTAACCCAGTGTACTGCCACCTCCTTGCTCTACCCTGCCAACTGTCATTACTCTGCCCTGCCAACTGTCATTACTCTGCCCTGTCAACTGCCATTACTCTGCCCTGCCACTGTCATTACATCAGTCCACACATTACTCTGCCCTGTCAACTGCCATTACTCTGCCCTGCCAACTGTCATTACATCAGTCCACACATCACTCTCCCCTGTCAACTGCCATTACTCTGCCCTGCCAACTGTCATTACATCAGTGCACACATCACTCTGCCCTGTCAACTGCCATTACATCAGTCCACACATCACTCTGCCCTGTCAACTGCCATTACATCAGTCCACACAGTATTCTACCCTGCCAACTGTCATTACATCAGTCCATACAGTACTCTGCCCTGCCAACTGTCATTACATCAGTCCACACATCACTCTGCCCTGTCCACTGTCATTACTCGGCCCTGCTAACTGTCATTACATCAGTCCACACAGTACTCTGCACTGCCAACTGTCATTACATCAGTCCACACATTACTCTGCCCTGTCCACTGTCATTACTCTGCCCTGCCAACTGTCATTACATCATTCCACACATTACTCTGCCCTGCCAACTGTCATTACATCAGTCCACACAGTACTCTACCCTGCCAACTGTCATTACATCAGTCCACACAGTACTCTGCCCTGTCAACTGTATTTACATCAGTCCACACATCACTCTGCCCTGCCAACTGTCATTACATCAGTCCACACATTACTCTGCCCTGCCAACTGTCATTACATCAGTCCACACAGTACTTTACCCTGCCAACTGTCATTACATCAGTCCACACAGTACTCTGCCCTGCCAACTGTCATTACACCAGTCCACACATTACTCTACCCTGCCAACTGTCATTACATCAGTCCACACATTACTCTGCCCTGCCAACTGTCATTACTCTGCCCTGTCAACTGTCATTACATCAGTCCACACATTACTCTGCTCTGCCAACTGTCATTACTCTGCCCTGCCAACTGTCATTACTCTTCCCTGCCAACTGTCATTACATCAGTCCACACAGTACTCTGCCCTGCCAACGGTCATTACTCTGCCCTGCCAACTGTCATTACATCAGTCCACACATTACTCTGCCCTGCCAACTGTCAATACATCAGTCCACACAGTACTCTACCCTGCCAACTGTCATTACATCAGTCCACACATTACTCTAGCCTGCCAACTGTCATTACATTAGTCCACACATTACACTGCCATGCCAACTGTCATTACTCTGTCCTGCCAACTGTCATTACATCAGTCCACACATTACTCTGCCCTGCCAACTGTCATTACATCAGTCCACACATTACTCTGCCCTGCCAACTGTCATCACATCATTCCACACATTACTCTGCCCTGCCAACTGCCATTACGCTGTCCTGCCAACTGTCATTACAACAGTCCACACATTACTCTGCCCTGCCAACTGTCATTACACCAGTCCACACATTACTCTACCCTGCCAACTGTCATTACATCAGTCCACACATTACTCTACCCTGCCAACTGTCATTACATCAGTTCACACATTACTCTACCCTGCCAACTGTCATTACATCAGTCCACGCAGTACTCTGCACTGCCAACTGTGTTTACATCAGTCCACAATCACTCTGCCCTGCCAACTGTCATTACATCAGTCCACACATTACTCTGCCCTGCCAACTGTCATTACATCAGTCCACACAGTACTCTACCCTCCCAACTGTCATTACATCAGTCCACACATTACTCTGTCCTGCCAACTGTATTTACATCAGTCCACACATCACTCTGCCCTGCCAACTGTCATTATATCAGTCCACACAGTACTCTACCCTGCCAACTGTCATTACATCAGTCCACACAGTAGTCTACCCTCCCAACTGTCATTACATCAGTCCACACATTACTCTGCTCTGCCAACTGTCATTACTCTGCCCTGCCAACTGTCATTACTCTGCCCTGCCAACGGTCATTACTCTGTCCTGCCAACTGTCATTACATCAGTCCACACGTTACTCTACACTGCCAACTGTCATTACATCAGTCTACACATTACTCTACCCTGCCAAATGTCATTACATCAGTCCACACAGTACTCTACCCTCCCAACTGTCATTACATCAGTCCACACATCACTCTGCTCTGCCAACTGTCATTACTCTGCCCTGCCAACTGTCATTACTCTGTCCTGCCAACTGTCATCACTCTGCCCTGCCAACTGTCATTACATCAGTCCACACATTACTCTACCCTGCCAACTGTCATTACATCAGTCCACACATTACTCTGCCCTGCCAACTGTCATGACATCAGTCCACACAGTCAGAGTCCTTCTTGTGAAAAGTCACGTTTTTTTTTTTTAATCCAGTCGGTCTCTAATATTACGCGTTGTACTCTCTTCTCTCTCTCTCTCTCTCTCTCTCTCTCTCTCTCTCTCTCTCTCTCTCTCTCTCTCTCTCTCTCTCTCCCCCCTAAACACAGACCGAGGAGTCAGAGCGAGGCTGAAGCAAAACCATACTTTCTACTTGTCCTTTCGTTTCTATTTCTCCCCACCCACCCCCTGCCCTTCCTCGAGGTTCCGCCTTCCCCCCCCCCCCCCCCCCCCCCCCCCCCCCCCGTCATTATTTTACTTATGTCTGATCTACATTATTGCCTGCACGCATGTAAGAAGCAAAAGTTTGTTTTGAATAGTAGTTATTAACGTTTGATTTGTTGTCCGGATCATAGAATTGTAGTTTGTTTTTCTTGTTAATCTGCGTACTGAGTTGAAACACTCGCAACAATGATTTTTTTTTCCCAATGAGGGGCGATGCTATAGTTTTTCCCTTTTTTCAACAATTGTCTTAATCTTGTCGATGTCGGTGTAAATAATTCAGAACTGTATTCCAATGTATGATGGATGCAAAGTTTGCAGCTTGCAAATCTTTACCTAAACTCCCCTTTGGTTGTGTTTCTGTGTCACTAACGCGTTTAGATTTTTGTTTAAACAGTAATTGAAATAAACCTCTCTCTCTCCTCTCTCTCCTCTCTCTCTCTCTCTCTCTCTCTCTCTCTTCACACACACACACACACACACACACACACACACACACACACACACACACACACACACTCACTCACTCACGCACTGCCTCCCCTGTCTCCATTAATTTATCTTTTTTGTAATATGGAATGTTGCCAGCCTGTAGGAGAGGATTGTGTTGATTTTTAGCGATAGATGTTTATGTTTTTTCCCCAGATATCAGTTGCTGTTGTTGCTTTTTTTTTTAACAGCGTACTGATCTGAGACATTTACAACAATGAACTCGTTTCTCTCGGTAACTGGCGATGTTAGCCTTTTTTAACAACTGTTTGGACATTGTCAAGGTCTGTGTAGATGTTTCAAAACGACATTCCACCGTTTCCCGCCAGTGTGGGCAGGACTCAGTGTCGGCACCTTGCAAATCTCCACGTAAACTCGTCTTCGGCTGTGTTTCTGTATTAATAACACTGTTTGAACAGTAATAAGACTCTCTCTCTCTCTCTCTCTCTCTCTCTCTCTCTCTCTCTCTCTCTCTCTCTCATCTCTCTCCTCTCTCCCACACACACAAAACACACACACACACACACACACACACACACACACACTATCTACCTATGATCTGATGGGATGGGTAAGTGGAGGGAGATAGGGCGTAATGGCGAGGAGAATATGTTGCCACATAAAACCCGTGTGCCCTATCGGTCTTGGGGATCTGTGTGACCGAGACACCGGCACTTCAGGAGAATCAATAAGAACCGCTCGTTTTCCTGGGACTGGCCTTATCTGGCCCTGGATCTTCACGTCCTTACCTCTGCAAGAACACGGCAGACCCATCGGCCTAATGTAGCCCAGTGTTTGGACAGCGTCAGAGGCTACGGCAGACCACGGCCGCGGCCACAAAAGTCTGGGCGGAACGCTTGTTTATTGCCTACTTCCAGGGCCCCTCGCCCGGTAGAACTCTCTTGCTGGGGCCTACCTCAGACCTGCCAGCACTCAGGTGAGGGAGTCAGCTGGACTGTCCTCATCATCCTCACCCGCTTTCCTCATCATCCTCACCCACTTTCCTCATCATCCTCACTCAGCTGTCAATCAGCTGGACTGTCCTCATCATCTTCACCCACCTTCCTTATCATCCTCACCCAGCTGTCCTCATCATCCTCATCCAGCTGTCCTCACCATCCTCATCCAGCTGTCCTCATCATCCTCACCCAGCTGTCCTCATCATCCTCACCCACTTTCCTCATCATCCTCACCCACTTTCCTCATCATCCTCACCCAGCTGTCCTCATCATCCTCATCCAGCTGTCCTCATCATGCTCATCCAGCTGTCCTCATCACCCTCACCCAGTTGTCCTCATCATCCTCACCCACTTTCCTCATCATCCTCACCCAGCTGTCCTCATCATCTCCACCCAGCTGTCCTCATCATCCTCACCCAACTGTCATCATCCTCACCCACTTTCCTCATCATACTCACCCACTTTCCTTATCATCGTCACCCAGCTGTCCTCATCATCCTCACCCAGCTGTCCTCATCATCCTCACCCAGCTGTCCTCATCATCCTCATCCAGCTGTCAGTCAGCTGGACTGTCCTCATTCTCCTCACCGAGCTGTCAGTCAGCTGTCCTCATCCTCACCCAGCTGTCAGTCAGCTGTCCTCCTCATCCTCACCCAGCTGTCAGTCAGCTGGACTGTCCTCATCATCCTCATCCAGCTGTCAGTCAGCTGGACTGTCCTCATTCTCCTCACCAAGCTGTCACTCAACTGTCCTCCTCATCCTCACCCAGCTGTCAGTCAGCTGTCTGTGCAACCTTGATCCATCCTAGTTTGTGCCCGGCGTAAACAATGCTGATCGTGGTCCACATGTGGGGAGCGCCTTGCCAGCTGAAAGAAGACTCGGAGTGTCTTACTGCATAGCAAGTACATTTTCTTGGAAAGCAACGCCGTGCGATGATCACTAGGTTACATGCAACAGATGATATTCATCTGCAGTACGCAAGATGATAATCACCAGAAACACACTACATGATAATCACCAGAAATGCACTACATGATAATCACCAGAAATACACCACATGATAATCACCAGAAATACACCACATGATAATCACCAGAAACACACTGGATGATAATCACCAGAAACACACTGGATGATAATCACAGAAGTACAACAGCGGGTTGTCACCATTGATATCCTCAGCACAGAACCTGTCTCAAGTACAACAGTCGAGCGATGCGTTATATGGAAACAACAACAACAACAACAACAACAGCCACATCAAAGGAGCCCCAAGATGAGAATATTATTTTTGTGTCATTTTTAATGCAAGAGTAGATTACAACTCGTTTAAAATGAGAGTTTGATTCATGGTCTTATGGAAATATCATTCCACAGTCTGGGGTAGAGAAAGAATATTCTATTCACTCGCAGTTTATTGTGAAAAATGACAAACACGGTCAAATCCTTTTCAAACTAAATTTCCCAGCGCAACAGACGCTGTAAAATTTTAGCCCCTATATTTTGCTAGCCGACTTTCTGAAAATATCGTATTAACACCTGAAATCTGCAGAGAGGACTGTTGGATCGCGTCAAGTGTGATTCGTGGAGGAGAGGAAGGAATTGGGGAGGGGGGGGGGGGGGGGGGCAGGGATTAAATTCGGTCGCTTTTGTGATATACGATGACGATGGTTCCATAAAACTGGTAGGCAGACCTACTTACAATATCGCTGAGAATGTCACCTCTGTCCCTGCCAAGCTGAAGGCAGGGAGAGGTTGCATCACTGCCATGATCATGTGCGTGTGCTGAATGCTGTTTTCCCGCAATATCTTCTTCATGTTCTAGGAAGGTAACTGGCCATTTCTAGTGACGACCAAACACGGAGTCCAAGTTGACAAAAGCTAAACGGTGTAGCTAAACGCGAACTTAGGTGTAAAATAGGTTAAGGTTTTATTTTTTTTATTTTTGAGGTTAACTAGTTTGTATTGAACAATACAGAATTTCCGTTTACACATACTGTCTGTTTGAGAGTATTGGGAATTACGTGAATCAAACAATTCCTGTTTATCATTGGCAAACTCAAAGTGCAGATTTAGCGACGGGCGATGGCGCCGACCAACACGACGAACGTCATCAGTATCAATGGAAACAAAAACAAACAACAACAAGAAAAGCGCTGGTTGTTGCCCGCAGCCCTGTAGTATCCAAAGCGAGGGACGGATCCCTGTGGTCATTAATGACACCGCCCGTCCCCTGCCGTTCAAACACAACGGAAATGAAGCTTCGCCATCCATTCCATCAACCAACGTGAAATCTACCTCCGTCCGATGGAATAGGATAACATTTGTAGATCGTATCAAAGGCGACAGAAACATCCAGAACAGAACAGAAAATCGCTATTGATCTTCGGCAAAGAGGCTTCGACACTGAGTTTTGGATGGAGGCTGACTAAGGGGATTGAGGAGGTCGTCACAATGTAGGCTGGCTGAATACTAAGGTGATACAATGTTGCATTTTCTCTGTTTTCTTTTAAGACAGGATTTGTCTCTACGTCATCTCGTCACGAACTGTTTCTTCCGAGGTGTTAATCACAAACTGTTTCGTCCAAGGTGTTAGTCGGGACTGTTTCTTGAAAGGTGGTTTTATAAGCTTGGCAAGTATATTTATGTCACACAATCATGCTACTAACTAAAACAAATCGGTATAGTACCTCAAATCAAGTTGATAACAGCGAATCCGACAGAATGATCTTGGTCAGAGTCACTCCATCAACGTGGCCCACCTAATAGAACATTTCCAGCATCACCAATTATGGGTTTGTTTGTTTGTTTTTTCTTTCTGGGTTGTTACTGAACTTACGGTAGACTCTTGGAGTAGACTGATTTACTTTAGATTGTAAAGCTATACTTTCTGCTGTCAAGGAGACAATGAACTCTGATGCATTTTTTTTTAATTGTCGTTTTTATTTGTTGCGTTGTCGTTCAGTTGTTGTCCCGAGAATAAACCAGGACTGCGGGCTTCTGCAAGCGAAAATGAAAATTATCATTACTGTTTTTCTTTAAGGGTTTTGTTTTGTTTTTGCTTTTGCTTTGTTTTTGTTTTTGCTTTTGCTTTGTTTTTGTTTTTGCTTTTGCTTTGTTTTTGTTTTTGTTTTGCTGTGAAAAGATAAGATTTTACCTTTTCACCGTTAAAGTAAAACCAAGTCTATGTTGTGTCTTTTAACATGATAACAGGATAGCAATCTTATTTGTCTAAAAGATGGAAAATTCATTTTCGACAGCACAGTAACCATGTACCAGGACAATACACAAGTAAAATATCTTCATGCAAGCACAAACACTCTTCCCACACACAACCCCACCCACCCGCACACACACACACACACACACACACACACACACACACACACACACACACACACACACACACACACACACGTACAAACACATGTGCGTGCGCAGCTACAGTACACACCCACTCTCTTTAAAGCATGGAACCTAAAATCACAAAAGAGACATCGTCATTAAAAGCAAGCAACATACTTTATTTAGATATATTCAATTTAATAACATTGAAATAATAAATATGATTATTTAAGACCAGGCATCCAACGACACATACGATTTAAACACACACACACACACACACACACACACACACACACACACACACACACACACACACAGAGAGAGAGAGAGAGAGAGAGAGAGAGAGAGAGAGAGAGAGAGAGAGCAGCACGCACGCAAGTGTTCTGCATGACAAATAAGATTTAATGTTTCGTCATCAGAATTTTTTTTTATATATATATATGAATCAGTGAACCAGTCGTGTCTTTTTCTAATATGGGTGGATGGGGGTGGGAGAGGGGGTTATGGGCCAGAGGAAAGTGGGAGAGAGGGAAGCAAGGAACAGTTCTCAAGAGCGGGTTGTTTTATGATGCCAGAAAATTGGATGAATGCCGTGCTTTTCTCTATGACTGAATGTCGGAAAAGCAAAGCGATGTTATTTCCGATTGTAGTGTGCGTTAAAAAAAACAACTGAATTCGGAGATTGTATTTGTGGCGCTTTTCTCTTGTGTACTACAAGTGATA
Organism: Conus canariensis; assembly: GCA_033310375.1. Classification (NCBI taxonomy): domain Eukaryota; kingdom Metazoa; phylum Mollusca; class Gastropoda; order Neogastropoda; family Conidae; genus Conus; species Conus canariensis. The sequence goes on from CM065721.1 coordinate 85,793,062, forward strand.
TCAATGAATGAAACTGAATCCATGCTCAATGACATCACTCCGGGTGAGACGATAACTTTCACAGTGGAGCCACAATCATCAACTTAGTGCTCAAAGTCACTGGAATTTTTTTCTTTAATTAAGTGGTTGTTATTCCGGATCATCAATAAAACGCTGAACCTGATTAACTGGAATTGAGGAAGGAGAGGTAGGGATGGAACTGATGACTTTGAATTGAGGAGGGAGAGGCAGGGATGAACTGATGACGTTGAATTGAGGAGGGAGAGGCAGGGATGAACTGATGACGTTGAATTGAGGAGGGAGAGGCAGGGATGAACTGATGACGTTGAATTGAGGAGGGAGAGGCAGGGATGAACTGATGACGTTGAATTGAGGAGGGAGAGGCAGGGATGAACTGATGACGTTGAATTGAGGAGGGAGAGGCAAGGATGGAACTGATGACGTTCAATTGAGGAGGGAGAGGCAGGGATGAACTGATGACGTTGAATTGAGGAGGGAGAGGCAGGGATGGAACTGATGACGTTGAATTGAGGAGGGAGAGGCAGGGATGAACTGATGACGTTGAATTGAGGAGGGAGAGGCAGGGATGGACTGATGACCTTGATTTGAGGAGGGAGAGGCAGGGATGAACTGATGACGTTGAATTGAGGAGGGAGAGGCAGGGATGAACTGATGACGTTGAATTGAGGAGGGAGAGGCAGGGATGAACTGATGACGTTGAACTGAGGAGGGAGAGGCAGGGATGAACTGATGACGTTGAATTGAGGAGGGAGAGGCAGGGATGGAACTGATGACGTTGAACTGAGGAGGGAGAGGCAGGGATGGAACTGATGACGTTCAATTGAGGAGGGAGAGGCAAGGAGATGAACTGATGACGTTGAATTGAGGAGGGAGAGGCAGGGATGGAACTGATGACGTTCAATTGAGGAGGGAGAGGCAGGGATAAACTGATGACTTTGAATTGAGGAGGGAGAGGCAGGGATGGAACTGATGACGTTGAATTGAGGAGGGAGAGGCAGGGATGAACTGGATTGACGTTGAATTGAGAGGGAAGGGGAGGCAGGGATGGAACTGATGACGTTGAATTGAGGAGGGAGAGGCAGGGATGGAACTGATGACGTTGAACTGAGGAGGAGAGGCAGGGATGGAACTGATGACGTTGAATTGAGGAGGGAGAGGCAGGGATGAGATACTGAGTGGACGTTTGAATTGAGGAGGGAGAGGCAGGGATGGAACTGATGACGTTGAACTGAGGAGGGAGATGCAAGATTGGAAGTGATGACGTTGAATTGAGGAGGGAGAGGCAGGGGTGGAACTGATGACGTTGAATTGAGGAAGGAGAGGCAGGGGTGGAACTGACGACGTTGAATTGAGGAAGAAGAGGCAGGGTGGAGGTGTCATGTTCAGAGCAGTCTAGTGGTCTAAAAACTTCCCGTGCAGAGTGTGAAAGGGATTGTGGGAGTTTCTTTTGAGCGCCAAGTCACAATATGTCATTACAGATGCGAAAAATTAATATATGTCCAACAGCTCCAATATGATAATAATGAAATCTTGTCCATTAGGCTCTGTCTGCAAGTATAGGAAACATGTTATATGTCTCTGTTGCTAATCAGATGGCCTGAAAACGATTTCATTCTTGTTGCCATGACAACATTCCCCAATCCGTCGCTGGCTGGTCTGTTCTGTCCACCGGCGTAAAGAATCGAAGTCTCACTCTGTGCTGTTCCTTTTTTTTTTTTTTTTTTTTGAGAGTCCAGCCACCTCCTGTGCTGACCGTATGAAGAATCACAGTGCCGCTCTGTGCCGACGGCATGGAGAATCACAGTGCCGCTCTGTGCTGACGGCATGGAGAATCACAGTGCCGCTCTGTGCTGACGGCATGGAGAATCACAGTGCCGCTCTGTGCTGACGGCATGGAGAATCACAGTGCCGCTCTGTGCTGACGGCATGGAGAATCACAGTGCCGCTCTGTGCTGACGGCATGAAGAATCACAGTGCCGCTCTGTGCTGACGACATGAAGAATCACAGTGCCGCTCTGTGCTGACGACATGAAGAATCACAGTGCCGCTCTGTGCTGACGACATGACAAATCACAGCGCCGCTCTGTGCTGACGACATGAAGAATCACAGTGCCGCTCTGTGCTGTTCCCTTTTCCAGAGAGTCCAGCCACTTCCTGTGCTGACGCGCCATCCCTGTGAAAAAAACGGTTCCAGAATCTGCTCCGGGTTTAAGCAGTCATCCTTCCTGATCGGGAACATCCAGTCTGAGACTCGTTCAGGTCCGCCAGATGCTTGCAACGTCAGCAGTTCCTTACGACTCAAGCTCTAAAAAAAAAAATCTGATGTCGATTATTCATTGTAGTATAACTGGACTGAACTTCTTGATTCTTTGTTTCCAAATACTGGGTTAATGTGAAAGAAAGCAACACTGAAAAAGCACGCCAAGTTCACTTTTCGTGTCAGTTTAGTGTGTTGCAGAGAATAACACGTTGTCGGTTTAGTGTGTTGCAGAGAATAACACGTTGTCTGTGTAGTGTGTTGCAGAAATAACACGTTGTCGGTTTAGTGTGTTGCAGAGAATAACACGTTGTCTGTGTAGTGTGTTGCAGAGAATAACACGTTGTCTGTGTAGTGTGTTGCAGAGAACAAGACGATCGTAAATATTAGAGCGTAGTTTGTGTGTCTATAAACAAAAAATATAAAGCTGGCCCTCACTGTGTTTGTGTGCAAAGAAAACACATAATTTGCTGCGACGAGATTTTAAAAGGACTATATTTAGAGCGAAGACTGAGGATTGTGTGCGACAGTCCGAGACATGTTGACTTGCTCTGAATGTTCGGTAAAATAAAATGAAATAAAATGAAAGTAGTAAAACCTGTCATGTCGCGTTGATGACCAA
>CM065721.1:85803461-85815961 GCA_033310375.1 Conus canariensis
AAATAAAAAAAAGTAACGAGGTGGTTACAAAGAACGAAACGAGGTAGTTTATAAAGAACGAAACGAGGTAGTTTATAAAGATTGTAACGAGGTAGTTTATAAAGATTGTGACGAGGTAGTTTATAAAGAATGTAACGAGGTAGTTTATAAAGAATGTAACGAGGTAGTTTATGCTGTCACTGACCACAGGAGCGGAAAGGAATGGCAACGTATCGTATATTTCTGCGAGGTGATGAACAACTGTAATGTGTCAACGGCAACGTATCGTATATTTCTGCGAGGTGATGAACAACTGTAATGTGTCAACGGCAACGTATCGTATATTTCTGCGAGGTGATGAACAACTGTAATGTGTCAACGGCAACGTATCGTATATTTCTGCGAGGTGATGAACAACTGTAATGTGTCAACGGCAACGTATCGTATATTTCTGCGAGGTGTGACAACTGTAATGTGTCAACGCAATATCGTATATTTCTGGAGGTGATGAACAATGTAATGTGTCAACATATAATTATTTCTGGATAAAATGAATTTTCTAGTATAACATATTACATCAAGACAAGAATTTCTGTGGTGATGAACATGTGAGAATATCCCCTACGTGTTACTAAAGCCTTGCAAGCTGTCGGACACTAGCCATCTCCTGTCCCTCTTGCGTGAACTAATGATCTGAAATCACCACTCTCACCTTCCCTCATTCCATCCTCCTCCGTACTCCTTCCCTCTTCCCGCCAGTAACTCCTTATCACTCACTCCCTCCTCTCCTCTCCCATCCCTACCCACAACTAAGCCGACTTTTCCTCAGGTGGATCAGCCCATTTCACTCCTTTCTCATCATTCATCGGCATTTCTCTCTCGCATCCAGATCCATGTAACTAATGCCGACATTTTCCTCAGGGTGGGCAGTAATGTCAGTGTGACTATTGCGACATTTTTCTCAGGGTGGGTGTCAGTCAGGTGACTAATGCTGACAATTTCTCAGGTGGATGTCGTCAGTGTGACTAATGCCGACATTTTTCTCAGGGTGGGATGTCAATCAGTGTGACTATTGTTGACATTTTTCTCAGGGTGGGGTGTCAGTGTGACTAATGCTGACATTTTCTCAGGGTGGGATGTCAATCAGTATGACTATTGCTGACATTTTTCTCAGGATGGGGTGTCAGTGGGACTATTGCCGACATTTTTCTCAGGGTGGGATGTCAGTCAGTGTGACTAATGCCGACATTTTTCTCAGGGTGGGATGTCAATCAGTGTGACTATTGCTGACATTGTTCTCATGGTGGGGTGTCAGTGTGACTAATGCTGACATTTTTCTCAGGGTGGGGTGTCAGTGTAACTTATGCTGACATTTCTCAGGGTGGACGTCAATCAGTGTGACTAATGCCGACATTTTTCTCATGGTGGGGTGTCAGTGTGTTTAATGCTTACATTTTTCTCAAGGTGGGGTGTCAGTGTGACTAATGCTCACATTTCTCAGGGTGGGATGTCAATCAGTGTGACAAATGCTGACATTTTTCTCAGGATGGGGTGTCAGTGTGACAAATGCTGACATTTTTCTCATGGTGGGGTGTCAGTGTGACTAATGCTCACATTTCTCAGGGTGGGATGTCAATCAGTGTGACTAATGCTGACATTTTTCTCAGGATGGGGTGTTAGTGTGACTAATGCTGACATTTTTCTCAAGGAGTGGTGCCAGTGTGACTAATGCTGACATTTTTCTCAAGGTGGGGTGTCAGTGTGACTAATGCTGACATTTTTCTCAAGGTGGGGAGTCAGTGTGACTAATGCTGACAATTTTCTCAGAGTGGGATGTCAATCAGTGTGACTAATGCTGACATTTTTCTCAGGGTGGGGTGTCAATCAGTGTGACTAATGCTGACATTTTTCTCAGGGTGGGATGTCAGTGTGACTAATGCTGACAATTTTCTCAGGGTGGGATGTCAATCAGTGTGACTAATGCTGACATTTTCCTCAGGGTGGGATGTCAATCAGTGTGACTAATGCCGACATTTTTCTCAGGGTGGGTTGTCAGACTGACTAATGCTGACATTTTTCTCATGGGGGGGTGTCAGTGTGACTAATGCCAACATTTTTCTCAGGATGGGGTGTCAGTGTGACTAATGCCGACATTTTTCTCATGGGGCGGTGTCAGTGTGACTAATGCCGACATTTTCCTCAGGGTGGGGTGTCAGTGTGACTAATGCCGGCATTTCTCATGGTGGGGTGTCAGTGTGACTAATGCTGCCATTTCTCAGGGTGGGGTGTCAGTGTGACTAATGCCGGCATTTTTCTCAGGGTGGGGTGTCATTGTGACTAATGCCGACATTTTCTCCGGGTGGGGTGTCAGTGTGACTAATGATGGTATTATATCAGAGTGGGGTGTCAGTGTGACTAATGCCGGCATTTTTCTTAGGATGGGGTGTCAGTTTGACTAATGCTGGCATTTTTCTCAGGGTGGGGTGTCAGTGTGACTAATGCTGGCATTTTTCTCAGGGTGGGGTGTCAGTGTGACTAATGCTGGCATTTTTCACAGGGTGGGGTGTCAGTGTGACTAATGCCGGCATTTTTCTCAGGATGGGGTATCAATGTGACTAATGCCGGCATTTTTCTCAGAATGGGGTGTCAGTGTGACTATTCCGGCATTTTTCTCAGGGTGGGGTGTCAGTGTGACTAAAGCCGACATTTTTCTCAGGGTGGAGTGTCAGTCAGTGTGACTAATGCTGACATTTCTCAGGGTGGGGTGTCAGTGTGACTAATGCCGGCATTTTTCTCAGGGTGGGGTGTCAGTGTGACTTATGCTGACATTTTTCTCAGGGTGGAGTGTCAGTCAGTGTGACTAATGCCGACATTTTCCTCAGGGTGGGGTGTCGGTGTGACTAATGCTGACATTTCTCAGAGTGGGGTGTCGGTGTGACTAATGCTGACATTTCTCAGAGTGGGGTGTCGGTGTGACTAATGCTGACATTTCTCAGAGTGGGGTGTCAGTGTGACTAATGCTGACATTTCTTAAGGTGGGGTGTTAGTGTGACTAATGCTGACATTTCTCAGGGTGGGGTGTCAGTCAGTGTGGCTAATGCTGACATTTCTCAGAATGGGGTGTCAGTGTGACTAATGCTGACATTTCTGAGGGTGGGATGTCAGTGTGACTAATGCTGACATTTTTCTCAGGGTGGGGTGTCAATCAGTGTGACTAATGCTGACTTTTTTCTCAGGGTGGGGTGTCAGTCTGACTGATGCTGACATTTTTCTCATGGTGGGATGTCAGTGTGACTAATGCTGACATTTCTCAGGGTGGGAATCAGTCAGCGTGACTAATGCGGACATTTATCAGGGTGGGGTGTCAATCAGTGTGACTAATGCTGGCATTTCTCAGGGTGGGATGTCAGTCAGTGTGACTAATGCTGACATTTCTCAGGGTGGGGTGTCAGTGTGAGTAATGCTGACATTTCTCAAGGAGGGGTGTCAGTGTGACTAATGCTGACATTTCTCTGGGTGGGGTGTCAATCAGTGTGACTAATGCTGACATTTCTCAGGGTGGGATGTCAATCAGTGTGACTAATGCCGACATTTTTCTCAGGATGGGGTACCAGTGTGACTAATGCTGACCTTTTTTCTCAGGGTGGGATGTCAATCAGTGTGCTGGTTTCTACGCCTGGCACGGGTTCTGGCGCCGTCCTTAAACAACACGAACAGAAACACGAACAGATACACGAACAGAAACACGAACAGATACACGAACAGAAACACGAACGGTCAAACTATTTCCACTGACAGTTTCAGGTTTTTCAAGGCGGTGTCACTGCATACAGAGCAGTCCAGATACGCTACATCACATCGAGACCACACTGCACAGCTGATGGATAATGGAATTAATGTTTAAGATGAGAGGAGTTAAGACGAGGGTCTCACGGATACAATTTTCACTGACGTCTGACCAGTGCATTAGCCCAACGCGCCGTCAGGCTTTTGGTACCTACCCAACATTTTTTTCACATATAAGATGGAAGTGTTCATAACATTTCACAGGAGTTCAACTGACTCCTACCCATCGGGCACTAAAGCTAGTTGACAGAAACACAGATCGTCGACACAAAGTTAAGATATATTAATATAATACAACGCAAATGCATTTCCACACTTAGACTTAGATGCTCCCGCGTCTTGCGACGCATGAGGCAGTCAAGGCGCTCCACTGTGCACGGTCCTCAGCCAGTTTGCTAGTGTCACTCCATCCTCTGTCAACGAGTCGGAGGTCTCTCTCCACTGTCTGTCGTCAGCTCATCCTGGGTCGTCCTCTTTTTCTCTGGCCTGCTGGGGTCCATTTAATGGCCTGGTTTGCAGGTCTTGACGAGGGTAATCTTAAGACATGACCCAGCCAGTGGAGGTGCCGTCTACAGACGATGGTTGACACGGGGAGCTGTTTGGACCTCTCCCTGACCTCTTCATCTGGTACAAAGTCTGACCATTTGATGCCCAAGATCTTACGTAGGCACTTAGTATCAAAAGCGTCGAGTTTCCTCTCCTGAGTGGTCTTCAGTTGCCAGGTTTCACATCCATATAACAACGGTGAAATCACACTGGAGTTATAAATTTTCAGTTTCATTCCAAGGGAGAATTTCTTGCTGTTCCATAATTTGTTCAGCTGATTGGATGCTGATGTTGCTTTCCCAATACGACACTTCAGTTCATGGTCGAGATCATTGGCGTTGTTGATAGAGCTGCCTAGGTATGTAAAGTTCTCCACTGCTTCCATTTGTTTTTGGTCGATGAGAACGTCTGTTGGCCCTTGGTATTTACCGGTAAGCATGTTTTTAGTCTTGTTGGCACTGATGATGAGGCCAATGTTGCTTGCAAACTTGCTGATGTTGTCTACAAGCACCTGCAGATATTGAGTGATGCTTGCAAGAGCGGCAATGTCATCGGCAAAATCCAGATCTGAAAGGCTGTTCCCTTCTGTCCACTTGATTCCCTTTCCTTGGGTTGCGTGTTTCAGAACCCAGTCAATGGCAATTGCAAGAAGAGAGGGGAGAGGATACAACCTTGCCTTACTCCGGTGACAACTTCAAACCAGTCACTGTAGCCATCTTCTGTCCTGACTCTGCACTTGGAGTTTATGTATATCTGCTCAATGGCCAACACAACTTTCTCTGGGATGCCATAGGTTTTCATGATTTTCCGCAATGATGGTCTGTGGACACTGTCAAATGCTTTGGTGAAGTCAATGAAGCTGATGGCCAGGGGTACTTGGTGCTCTCCACACTTCTCGATGATCTGTCTTAGTGTGAAGATCTGTTCCGCACAGGATCGTTTTGGGCGGAAGCCTGCTTGTTGTTCCCTGAGCTCATTGTCCACTACGTCGCGTAGTCGGTTGAGGATGACCTGGCAGTACACTTTCCCTGGTATCGACAGTAGAACATTTCCACAAGATAAGAAAAAAAACACAAACGAACGAACACAAGAATTACCCACACCTTGGCTCAATTACCTAATTACTACTTTTCTTTAAGTTATCGACGCATACTTGGTTCTGTAGACACTCCACCATTGGCTAGAATAGCGAAATGTTAATATATTACGAAGCGTGATAACCAGTAATTTTATTTAGGAAATGTTCACTAGTTTTGTCCTTCCAGAAATGTTGAGCAACTCATGCAAAGTGGGTGGTGTTGACAATATTTAGGCAGAAGCCGTTGACAGAAATAACCCCCTTCTCATCCCTTCCGCTCCCCTCCCCTTCATTCCTCCTCTCCCACTCCGCCACAATGGCCGACATTTTCCCAGAAGCGTGATGGAGTTTCAATCAATACGCAGATATTTCTACACCACGTTGTGGTTCTGGTGCCGTCACGGCTACCAAAACACACAGCAGCAGGCGTGGTCAGTCCAGTTCCTCAGGTAGATTCGGAGTGGTGTGTAGGTGAAGACAGACAGTGACAGGAGGTGGTGTGTAGCGAAGCAGACAGTGGACGTGAGGGTTGTGTGTAGGCGAAGCAGAAGTGACGTGAGGGTGTGTGTAGCGAAGACAGACAGGTGGACAGTGAGGGTTGTGAAGTGTAGAGCGAAGACAGACAGGTGGACAGTGAGGGTTGGTGTGTGGTGAAGACAGACAGGTGGACAGTGGGGGTTGTGAAAGGAGTGGTGTGTAAGCGAAGACAGACAGGTGGAAAGTGAGGGTTGGTGTGTTGGTGAAGACAGACAGGTGGACAGTGGGGGTTGTGAAAGGAGTGGTGTGTAGGTGAAGACAGACAGGTGGACAGTGAGGGTTGGTGTGTAGGTGAAGACAGACAGGTGGACAGTGAGGGTTGGTGTGTAGGTGAAGACAGACAGGTGGACAGTGAGGGTTGGTGTGTAGGTGAAGACAGACAGGTGGACAGTGAGGGTTGGTGTGTAGGTGAAGACAGACAGGTGGACAGTGAGGGTTGTGAAAGGAGTGGTGTGTAGGTGAAGACAGACAGGTGGACAGTGAGGGTTGGTGTGTAGGTGAAGACAGACAGGTGGACAGTGAGGGTTGTGAAGAGACTGCAGCTCGGGGCAGGAAGATGCTGGTTACTTTATTGTGAAGTTACAGATGCCAGAAACGCCGACCACAAATAGTATCAACAGCCCACAAACCAGGCTTATTTATGGCGCAGGAGGGGAATGGAGGGGGGGGGGGATAACGGCGATACATCAGAAAAGATTTTTTTTTTATCTCTAACTTTCAAAGGCAATACTTAACTTGTTTATGTTGTCGATAAAGTGAAGGTAACACAGAAAGAAGCCATAGAAGGGGCTGTTTCTGATTTGCTTGTTTTAGTAGATGAAGTGAATGTTTCACAGAAAAAAGCTTTAGATGGGGTAGTTTTTAATCTGTGTAATAGATGACGTAAATGTTTCACAGAAAGAAGCTATAGAAGGGACTATTTTTAATTTGTATAATAGATGACGTGAATGTTTCACAGAAAGAAGCTATAGAAGGGACTATTTTTAATTTGTTTGTATTGTAGATGAAGTGAATGTTTCACAGAAAGAAGCTATAGAAGAGGCTATTTTGATTTGTTTGTATTATACATAAAGTTAATTTTATACAGAAAAAAAGCTATAGAAGAGGCTATTTTTAACTGTGCTGTTCATCTCTGTTCCTTTTAGGCAGATAGATAGATAGATAGATAGATAGATAGATAGATAGATAGATAGATAGATAGATAGATAGATAGATAGATAAGTGAGTACAGTTATGCAGTTTGCCACACTGTATTTTCCGACGATTGGTACATATCAACAGCTCATTTTGCATGAAAGCCACTCACCCATAGGTTACGGGGTCAGAGGATGGGGGAGAAGACTTAGCCATTTTAAGACACTGAGACGGGGGCCTGTCTGATACCATACCCACACGACCAGGACAACAAGGCACTAAGATGCGCCAGCAAGATTCCACTACACCATGGTAAACTGCAACCTCCTATCTTTACCACCAGACCAAAGCAGTGTTCCACTTACTACAGCAGATGTTAAATGTTACAATTTACATGCTGTTAGCTCAAGAATCTTAGAGGCAGGTTGTCTGTGCCCTGGAATGGCGACCCTGCACAGTTTGGTCAGTTGATCAGTGTTGCGGTTCATGGTTCGTTGTCTGTGCCCACAATGAAGACTGTACAGTCTGTTCAGTGTGGCGGTTCATGGTTCGTTGTCTGTTCGTTGTCTGTGCCCACAATGAAGACTGTACAGTCTGTTCAGTGTGGTGGTTTGTGGTTCGTTGTTTGTTCGTTGTCTGTGCCCACAATGAAGACTGCACAGTCTGATCAGTGTGGTGGTTTGTGGTTCGTTGTCTGTTCGTTGTCTGTTCGTTGTCTGTGCCCCCAATGAAGACTGTACAGTCTATTCAGTGTGATGGTTTGTGGTTCGTTGTCTGTTCGTTGTCTGTGCCCCCAATGAAGACTGCACAGTCTGTTCAGTGTGATGGTTCATGGTTCGTTGTCTGTGTCCACAATGAAGAGTGTACAGTCTGTTCAGTGTGATGGTTCATGGTTCGTTGTCTGTTCGTTGTCTGTGCCCCCAATGAAGACTGTACAGTCTGTTCAGTGTGCTGGTTTGTGGTTCGTTGTCTGTTCGTTGTCTATGCCCACAATGAAGACTGTACAGTCTGATCAGTGTGGTGGTTTGTGGTTCGTTTGTTCGTTGTCTGTTCGTTGTCTGTGCCCACAACGAAGACTGCGCAGTCTGATCAGTGTGGTGGTTCATGGTTCGTTGTTTGTTCGTTGTCTGTGCCCACAATGAAGACTGCACAGTCTGTTCGGTGTGGTGGTATGTGGTTCGTTGTCTGTTCGTTGTCTGTGCACACTAAGAAGACTGTACAGTCTGATCAATGTGGTGGTTCGTGGTTCGCCAACACCTTGAAAGCCAGCCCGAGAAGCTGCTACATCAACACTGCTTCCTGGGACGATGTCGCCCTTGACAGAACACAGTGAAAGCAACCGTGTACCCAGGGCACTAAAACATTCGAGCCTAAAAGAGCAGCCGCCATCCAAAAAAAGAGGAATCGGAGAAAACGGGGTCATCCTCGCAGGACTCCATTCCATGCAGCGTCTGTGGACGACTTTGTGCCTCGAGAATTGGTCTTCATTCCCAAATGAGGACCCACATCAGCAGAGGACCTGCTGCCTACTCATCCGACGGACACGACGAGAGAATCCAACATCAACAGCCAGTCGTCAGTGTTCTGAATGCTGGCACACAGGGGTCTGCATGTCTGAAGACTTGAGTGGAACAGCCATCTTTCAAGTCCCTGACTTGTTGACCGGCTCCAGGAAAGGGGGGGGGGGGGGGGGCACGGAACTGTTGGCGCCCAGTGGCCGCGTTCTTTCTGTCATGCAGTCTTCTCTTCAGTGCACACAGAAAACCAACGGTACTGATCTGGGTCTCCCTTCAAACCCAGTGCCTCTTCTGCTTGGCGTCCCACAGGGCTGTGTGCTCGGTCTTCTGCTTTTCGTGCTTATGTAGCCATTGTCTGAAATGTTCTCACAGCCTTCTATTACTTATGCTAGTCTTGAATCTGATACTCGGTCGTATGATTCTGCTTAATCAAAGTCTTGCTTCGCTTTTTTCACTCACTTCGTGATCTCAGTCTTATTATTGATGACCCCTCCTGCCACCCCCACCCCCTTCCTCCTGTGTCCTGTTTGACTTCAAACTGTCTGTGAATAAACAAGCTCAGAAAATCTGTCAACTTTGCAGAATCGGACAGTTTTGTCACCAGCTCACACTGCAGGCTACAGAGACACTGAGTACCCGACTGCCTGATTACCTGGTTATTTTCATTTCATGATTACTTGGATTATCGCGATGTGGTGCTGGCCAGTCTGCCTGTTCCCCAAACTAATAAACTTCAGAAGTTTCAAAATTGTGCAGACAGTTTGATTTTCAAACCTTTAAAACAATCTCACATCACTTCTCCTCTGATTGAACTCTTCTATATGGTTGATTTTAAAAAGCATTAAAGCAATCCCACAGCACTCCTCTTGTAATTAGATTCTTCTCTCTACTTTGATTTTCAGCATTAAAGCAATCCCACAGCACTCCTCTTGTAATTAAATTCTTCTATCTACTTTGATTTTCAGCATTAAAGCAATCCCACAGCACTCCTCTTGTAATTAAAGTCTTCTATCTACTTTGATTTTCAGCATTAAAGCAATCCCACAGCACTCCTCTTGTAATTAAAGTCTTCTATCTACTTTGATTTTCAGCATTAAAGCAATCCCACAGCACTCCTCTTGTAATTGAATTCTACTATCTACTTTGATTTTCAGCATTAAAGCAATCCCACAGCACTCCTCCTCTGACTAAACTCTCCTGGCTTCCAGTTTTCCAGAGAACAGATTCATTTGACTCTATCTCATAAGGGATAGTAATGGATTCTACTTCACACTATCTCACTGAGATACGTCCAGTATACACACCATCTCGTTATCTTCTTCCCTCAGCAAATGCTCGCGTTTTGTTCACTCCTAAACACAACACAGAGGGGATATTAATCTTTGCCCTCATTTCCGTCATCCTCAACTTACATGCTCGCTCTATTTGCCTTGCACTAAATCATTTCGGTATGCCCATCTCGGTGATATAAACAGAAATGCGTCCTCGGTCAGTGCCAAATCCATCCTGTGTCTGAGCACTGGGCGATTGTTCCTAAAGACTCCTTGTATCTATGCATGATATTATGTCGTGAAATGCATCGTGCGTGCATGCCCGCTATCTATTGGACAATACCACTGTAGGCTGTAATGTAAGAATGCTGTAAATGTGCACAAATGTTATGCTTTATTTTGTTTTGTTTTTCTTTTTTTTATCTTATTTTGCTGTTGTTGTTGTTGTTGTTGTTTTGCATTACCTCTGATTTGAATTTTGAATTTATTTACAATGAGAAAAAATGTTCCTGTTACATTTAATAAATCATTTTAGTTTCACTTTCATTATAACCACACAATTCCCTTGCAAAGCTTGGGGGAAAATATGCGAAATGGTCTCTGTCACGGAGAAAACAAAATATACGCCATTTATGATATATTAAATCAAACGCTTGTATCTTTAACACAAATAAAACTAGGCCATACTGAGTGAATCACAGTGAGACTGCAAAAACAATGGTTGAAAATATCTTTTTTAATGTATACATAAGAAAACCCCCATTGAAGGTGGCACAAGCAAACAGCACTGCTGACTACAGCTGATGCTCCTTACTGTGATTAAATTATCATTGTCCAGTCACTTTGAAATAGCAACAGCTAGATGCACTGAGGATAGTGCCCCAGGTCCAGACAAAGGACGGTATCCAGATATCAAACGCATCTCTTCAGTCTTCAGCGGGACAGTTTGGATAAACGCTGTGTCCCAGAAGATTGGATGCACAGATGACGGGAAAGATTTTCATCGGCTAGGTGGCTACTACACACTCACTGTGCAAAATACAGTAGGAAAGCTCATGGAACGAATCATAGTAAGAAAACTTGCATGAAACTTTGAAAGTAAACCAGTTCTATCCCACCCTTCTTCCCCGATCAGGGAGGCTACAGAACAAGGAGAAAATGCAGTCACTTTTGCCTGGGACGTTAATGAAGGATTAAAAGGAAAGGAAGAAACGTTGGCAGTTGCAATAGACCTGGAAGATGCAATACAACAAAACTCTAGTTCTCGCTTCTCATGGAGTTACTCCTTGACTCTAGTGTCAGCAGGACACTCATACGATGGATTGCAGCGGCACTTCAGGAGCGAACCGTCATCTACGTTTCGGAGACTGGATGTCTGAACGTCGTAAACTCTCTATGGTATTACCTCAAGGTTCTCCTCTCTCCCCTGTTGTATACAATGTTTACACTAAAGGCCTTGCAGATTGCTCGAGTGCGAATGCAAACACTAGCAGATGACGATCTGATCTACAACACATCAAGGAATGTTCAAGAAGGAACGACATCAGATCGTCATCAGTTGAATCAGATTGCTCAGTGGTGTCAAGAAACTGGATCGTCTATCAACCCTACAAAAGCTCAGACAACAAGACATCAGGACAATTATCCTCACCAATTTCTTTCAGTTGAATACTGAATCAACTGACAACCTATGCTGTTTGGATATAGGCTTTGATAGAATGCTGACCGTTAGAAAATATGTTGCAAAAGGGCCTGTCTGCCATGAAAGCAATGACAACTAAAGGCATTGAACAAGGCTATTTCTACCGATTGCATCAGGCAGTTTGACTCAGTGTGATTGTTTATGGATCAGGGCTACCAACACTGTCCAAGAGCAATCTTCTCAGATCAGGAAAAAATTAAAATGAAGCAATGAGACTGATCTTAGGAACTTCAAAGAACACGCCAGTTGAAACAATGCGATACCTGTTTGACCTTCCTTCAATGCAGACAAGACACAAGCTAGAACAGGCGAAGACATATTTCAGAGCACTTGAAAATCCCCACACCCACTACATGTAACATCCAAGGAAACAAAAGGCACTCGGCTAGGACATGGAAAACCATGGATGGGACAGGCAGAAGACAATGTACAGCTTTTGTGCCAGTTAGCAGAACTCAAAGAAAGAAAGAATGGGAAAAGTATCCAGACCACTTCGAAAACCTCTACCAAATTGCCATCGCTCCAGAACTTGGAAAGCACTGTCGAGAATGACCAGGAGGCAAAATCAACGCAGGAATTCAGATGCAAGTGGAAAATGTCGGCATAAAAGAAGATATTTGTTATGTACACTGACGGTTCTGTCATCAATGGTAAGCTGGGAGTACACAGTGAAGCAAAATGGTCGCACGACCAGGAAGACAATAATAGATACAGTTCAACAACTTCAAGTGTAACAATAGAGGTAGAAAAGGTGACACGGGCACTCCACTGGATCTCATCCACAGACCAGCTTAGAAATCAACAAGCAATGATACTGACTTACTTGATGAACCTCCTTCAAAAGGTGAAAAGTGGAATAGGAATGCCCTGCTCGGAATGACGTAATGTGC
>CM065721.1:85823461-85863461 GCA_033310375.1 Conus canariensis
TTATATGTGGGGATGTTTTTGTACTGATGATAATGGTCATAATAATCAGCGTTATATGTGGGGATGTTTTTGTACTGATGATAATGGTCATGATAATAACAGTTATATGTGGGGATGTTTTTGTACTGATGATAATGGTCATGATAATAACAGTTATATGTGGGGATGTTTTTGTACTGATGATAATGGTCATAATAATAACAGTTATATGTGGGGATGTTTTTGTACTGATGATAATGGTCATAATAATAACAGTTATATGTGGGGATGTTTTTGTACTGATGATAATGGTCATGATAATAACAGTTATATGTGGGGATATTTTTGTACTGATGATAATGGTCATAATGATAAGTTATATGTGGGGATGTTTTTGTACTGATGATAATGGTTGGAAAGGGAGATTGGCGGAGGGAGGGGGGAGGAAAAAAGGGAAAGGGGGCAGTGGGGGAGCAGGGGGATGTAAGGAGGGGAGGGAAAGCTCATATCTCTCCGCATATATCTACGTGTGCACAGGGAGGGAGGGGAACTCATGCCAACAGTATTATTGGAAAAACCAACAGTACTATAGGATGATGTTATTGTCATGAGTGAAATAATGTGGTGTTTCAGTTTCAGTTTCATTAAGGAGGCGTCACTACGTGTGAACTTGTCCATATACGCTACACCACATCCGGTAAGTTTTGAGACCACACTACACATGATTTTAAGCTGATGGATAAATGAATTAACAACTAAGATGAGATAATTGAAGAAGAGGGTCTCATGGCTACGACTTAGCAGATGTCTGACCTACGCTTTAGCCCAATGTCCTGGTCAGACCGTGAGTGCCTACCTACCATTGATTGCCTTTTTCTTTTTTTTCTTTTTTGTATGTGTGTGTAGTGAATGTACACATGTGTGTGTGTATGGATGTGTTTCCACGGGTCCATGTGTGTGCGTGTGCGCATGTGTGAGTGTGTGTATGTGTGTGTGCGCATACGTGTGAGTGTATGTGTGCGCACACGTGTGTATGTGTGTGTGTGTGTGTGTGTGTGTGTGTGTGTGTGTGTGTGTGTGTGTATGTGTGTGTGTGCACGTGTGTGCCTGCATGTATGTACGCTTGTGTGTGCGTGTGCATGTGTGTGTGTAATTTGTGGATTTGTGTGAGCACACACACACGTATCTGCATATATATGTGCACGTATATGTGTGTGTCTTTGTATGTGGGCGTGTACGCATGTGCGTGTGCGTATGCATTTGTGCGTCCATGTGTATGCGTGTATATGGGCACGCGTATGGGTATGGACGTGCACATGCACGCATGTGTATATGTGTGTGCATAGCAGCGAGTGGACGTACGCGTGCACGATTGTGTGTGTGTATGTGTGTGTGTGTGTGTGGCGCGTGTATGTGCATGCGTGTGCGTGCATATGTAGTGAGTGTGTGTGTGTGTGTGTGTGTGTGTGTGTGTGTGTGTGTGTGTGTGTGTAATGACTGTGTGAGTGAATGTTCAGATGATGACTTAGGATCAAGAACAAAAACAAGACCATCAAATACAACATATATGTGCACACGCACATAGGCGCAGACGCACATATGCGCAGACAACACACACCACACACACACACACACACACACACACACACACACACACACACACACACACACACACACACACACACACACACACCACACACACACACACAACACAGCACACACACACCACACACACATCACACACATAACAAAGGAACAACTCCTCCCCTTCACACCCCCCATGCACACACACACACACACACACACACACACACACACACACACACACACACACACACACACACACACACACACACACACTCACTCACTCACTCACACACACCAACGCTTGCACATTCACGTCCGTGGATTCTCTAATTAACACGCTGGCATCACCCTACTGATGAACACACACCAGCGCGCACACGTCCACGGTATGCGCTGGGGGCCCTGAGAGATTCAAAGTTTTATCTCAGTTGCCATGTGTTTGGTCATTTGTGTCTGTTTTTGGAAAGGCCCAGTATGAGTTTGCCCCAGTCTCTAGGAGTCTCCGCAGTGTTGGCCTTGAGATGGGGTGGCATTAGTATGATGACGCCGGTTGGGGGAAAAAGAAAGTGATCAATGACTGAAAGATGATGATCATTGTCATAAGTGAGATCAACAGTACTATAGGATGATGATCATTGTCATAAGTGAAATGATGTGGTGGCATTAGTATCATATGCCGGTTGGGGGAGAATGGAAATGATCAATGACTGAAGGATGAAGATCATTGTCATACGTGAGATCAACAATACTATAGGATGATGATCATTGTCATACTTGAGATCAACAGTACTATAGGATGATGATCATTGCCATAAGTGAGATCAACAGTACTATAGGATGATGATCATTGCCGTAAGTGAGATCAACAGTACTATAGGATGAAGATCATTGTCATACGTGAGATCAACAGTACTATAGGATGAAGATCATTGTCATAAGTGCGATCAACAGTACTATAGGATGATGATCACTGTCATAGGTCAATAATTTGGTGGCATTACTATAACAATGCCATTTGGGGGAAAAAGGAAATGATGGATGACTGATGGATGATGATCATTGTCGTAAGTGAGATCAATACTACCACACACACACAGACAACACAACACAACACACACACACACACACACACACACACACACACACACACACACACACACACACACAACCACATACACACACAGACAGCTAATGGGTGGTGATCATAATGATAATAGTCATATGTGTGAATATTGGTACCGATGATAATGGTTTGGAAAAGGATGAGCAGTTGAGAGGTAGGTAAAAGAAAAACACCACACACAGTTGAGAGGGAGGTAAAACACACACACACACACACACACACACACACACACACACACACACACACACACACACACACAGAAGAGAGAGCATACACATACACAGAGGGGGGAAACATGTAACCAGTGAAAGGAATGGAAATGGTCAATGAGAAAGGGGGGGGGGGGTTGACATGTCAAAAAGAAAAAAAAAAGGGGGGGGGAGTTGATAGGGGAGGGGAGGAGGACTGGTGTCTGGATAAAGAATAGATATAGTAAATAGAGGGGGTATAAGGAAGGGGGAAGAGGAACATAGCTGTAAGTTAATGTGAGGTAAATAGTTGGGGGTATGGTAATGTGAGTGTGAGTGTAATTTGGTGGAGGATATAGTAGGCTGGTGTAGCGGTGGTGGATAGGTGTATGTTGTTTCTGGATGTTGATGATATGGGGGTGGATGGAAGGAGCAGGGATGTGTAAGGGGGGGGAGGGGGGGGAGGGGGGGCAGGAGGGTCAAATACCAGCACCTACACTTCTGCACAGGAAAGATGGAAGCGGAAGGGAAATTCGTCTGGAGGTGGTTGTGTATAATGTTGAAAGGAAACCAGGCGTTTGTGGAAAAAAAGCGGGGGGGGGGGGGGGGGGGGAAGGAGGGATAGGTCTGTGAGTAAGCAGTGGTTTGGTATAGAACATGGGGAGTGTGTGGTGTGAAACGAAAGATGAAGGAGGGTAGCTATAACTTCTGTATGAAGTGGGTAGAGGGGGGTACGGTGGTGTGTGTGTATGTGTGTGTGGTGTGTGTGTGTGTGTGTGTGTGTGTGTGTGTGTGTTTGTGTGTGTGTGTGTGTGTGTGTGTGTGTGTGTGTGTGTGTGTGCGTGCGTGTATGTGTATGTATGTGTGTGTGTTGGTAGAACATATTGCCGGCTGGTGTTACAGTGGTAGATATGTATACTTGTGTTACTTTTGGATGTTGATACCATGGGGCTGTAGCGTTCCGAGTTTGGCAATGAGATAGGACCTTTGTGTGATACGTTCAAAGTTGTCACTCTGTGGTTGCCAAAGTGGCAAGACTTTGGCATGGTTGATGTGTTGGGGGTGACTGAAATGTAGGGCAATTGTTACGGATGGAATGAGTGTGTTGCGGGTGTCTGACTGTCTGACTCTCACACAGAAATTATGGATGCATGCACGACTTTTCCAGTTCACATACACACACCCATTCACCCGAACCTTGACAGCCAGGCAACAGAACAACACTTTTTTTTGTTTCATGCTGCCCGAGCCATCAGACAAGCATATTATTATAATAAATATAAGTTCATCAATAGGTCAGCACGCCAACCATAAGGCGTACACACATAACTATATATATACTACTTCCAGGTACGCCAAACACAGGGCGCACGACACAAAATACATCTATATATAATTGGCTATCTACTAGTGCTGCTGGTGCTGGCCGCGTCCGGTCCAACACAGTTCTCTGAACGGTGCAGTGTTCCAACAATGACGAGGAGGATGCTAAAGACGACGAAGACGATGAAGACGACGAAGACGATGAAGACGATGAAGACGACCTCTACAGAGTCAAGTCCGACACAGGATTAATGGAACTTCACAGAGCTGTGGCTCAAAATCACTGCCACACTGACGACGTCTCTGCCGACGACAAGGCGACAGTCTCACACAGGAGCTGTGGCTCACACAACAAAACAGAACGCAGCGACGGTCTAGCCAACAGGTCACTGGATCAAATCTCGGGAGCGGCGCTCTGGCTTGGCAGCAGCGGCGTCTCCGACCCAACTGGCTCAGTGGGTAGTCGGTCCTGGGCGCAGTGGCAGGTAGGGTAGTTGTCGGCACTCAGGCCGGCCTCTCCACGCCGACACAAGGCGGAGAACAAGGGGGTAGATCACAGCTACAGCCCCGACCCTCAACAAATGGCAGCCAGTCCCCTTCAGACCAGGGTACACTTCTACCTGGGGAAACTGATTAACTACCTTGATTATCATGGCTACTATTCGTTACAATCACGACTACATTCATATTCATTAGCACATCACATTCCACTAGAACTTGGGACAAACATCAGCATATTCTTTCTTCATAACACTACAACATTCCCTTTTCCGGAATCATAACACTACAACATTCCCTTTTCCGGAATCATAACACTACACAGGAAAGGATTTCAATATAAACCTTTCAAAATCTAGTTTTCCAAATGAGGGGAAGGATTCCCACCTAGACCCTCTTCAATAAATCATGAATACAATCATTACAACAATTAATGATTACTTCTCATCAAACTATGAATGTCTTTCGTCACGACAAAAATGTTCATTTCATTTCATATTATCACCAGATTTTAAGTTTCTTTTTTCAAAAGATTCATCTACTTCAATATATGTAAGGGAAAGATTTCCACACACTCTTGTTTACCAAACACACAACTAATCAATATTCATATAAAGAGTGAGTTAAATACTCGTCCACATCAAAAATCAAAACCAACATATATGATAGTCTATGACGCTCACTTTGGGAGCTTATTATCCATAGCATCAAAACTTTTTCTTTTCGTAAAGCTATGAAGTAGCTAAACCACACTGGAATAATCAACACCTTTTTTTTCATCACGAAGTTCATGACTAGTTAAGGCACAGAATAAGCAATTTTTTCCCCTGAAGATCACTTCCTTTAACACTTATTTCATCTATTCATGTTTTCCGAAATAATTTCGTTTTGCTACCCTATCAAGTCATAGGATAACAGAACACAAAAAATACTTTTCTTTTCTAAACAAAAACTTCACAGTGCGCTGAGGAAGTTTCAGTCGCTCCTAAACGGGAATACGGCTTCGGTTTGCTAATAAATAAATATTGGATGATAAATACCTGACTGCCACCAAAAACAGATAGGAGTCCCTCTTCGGCTTCTGGATAGTTGCGTTGCCGGAATCACTGCAGAGACTGCCTAACCGTTTCAGCTCACACAGAGCGCAGGTGAGCAGCAGTCAAGTAAACTTTTCAACTGGCTTCCGGTTAGCACGGTTGCACAAAAAAATTGTGACTGGACGGGAAACGGTCCGTCAGAGCAACTGGTTTGGGCCGGTGGTGGCGGATGTCAGCTAGGTGTTCAGAGATGCGTGTCTCAAGCGTGCGGGATGTCTCATCTATATATATATATATATATCTTGCCACACAGCTGGCAGTGGATAGCGTACACAATGTTGCGGCTCTGACAGGAAAATGTACATATAAATTGTGAAGGGGTCTTCGGGGCCCTGTAAGATTTGTCTTGTTTGGTAAGAGGGCAGATTTTGCAACTGGGTTTTGAGCAGGGAAAAGTACCTGGTGGTTTAGGTGTGGAGATTTGGTTCAATTTGGACCTCACAAGTAGCTCTTTCAGGTTTTTATCACGTTTGAAAGTGATCATAGGTTTGATTTGAAAGGCAGGTTTGTGGTTTTGACTAAGCACCAATTGGATTTAAGAATCCTGCAGATGGGGAGGGTGTGTGGGTGGAAGAGGACGTAGGCGGTGGGTCTGCCTGTCTTTTGGATGCTGGTATTCCAAAGCAGATGTTCTGGATATGGCTGTGGTGTGACTGAGAGCTTCATTGATGACAGAACTGGGGTATCCGCAGACTGTGACAAATTGACATTTTGGCTGCTTGTTTAGTGAAGTCGTCTTCGTTGGAACAGAGTCTGCGCAGACAGAGGAATTGCGAATGTGGGATGCTGTCTTTAGTGTGTGGGTGGTGGGAGGATGTGTAGTCTAGGTATGCATGTGCATCAGTGGGTTTGTAGAAAATGGAAGTTTTGAGTAGGTCATCTTCGATGGAGATGGTGATGTCCAGGAAGTTATTTGAATGTGAAATGGTGTAGATTAGTTGGATGGATGGATGGAAGGTCTGGCCAAAGTTGAGAAAATTGAGGAAATCTTGTTTGGGCATGGATGTGGCTCCCAGTCCATCATCAATGTACCTTTTGTACAGCTCTGGTGTGGGGCCTGTGTATGTGGTTAGTAAGCGGTGTTCTAAGTGTCCCATGAAGAGGCAGGTTTAGGATGACCCCATTTTGGTACCCATAGCAACACCACTGATTTGTGAGATTGTGTGATTGTTGAATTCGAAGGTGTGAGGGTGAAGACTAATTATGCAAGTCTGACCAGTGTAGTGGTGGGAGGGTGTTGTTGGTTTGGGGGCCGTTTGTTGAGGAAGAATGTGAGGGCCTTCAGTCCATTGGCGTGGGGGACAGAAGTTTAGAGTGACACCACGTCAAGTGTGAAGAGGAGGCTGGGTTGAAAATTGGGGTCTGTGTTGTTGAATTAATCATGTTGTGTGAGTTGTGTCTTTGAGGTATGTGGGGAGGCTTCAATGGGTCTGCCAGGTGTGTTTGTTTTGTATATTTGGGGAAGCAGGTAGAAGGTGGGCTGTTTAGTTTCTGTCATGATCGGGAGTTTGGCTGTGGTCAGTAGGTTGTCGGGTTTGATTTCTTCTTTGATTGAGTTTGCAATGAATTTCTCGTGTTGTGGGAGTGAGTGGTGTATAGAAATTTATGTTTGGCAGTTGTTTTTTGTGTTTCTGTTATGTACAATTGTTTGTCCCAGACCACAACTGCACCACCCTTGTTTGCTGGTTTGATAACTATGTCTTGTCGTTCTCTTAATGATTTGAGGGCTTTCTGTTGGTCTTGTGAAAGGTTACAGTGTCGGACAGGTTTGGATTTGATTTGGCTGATGTCATGTTTGCATTTTGTATGTAGAATTCAACTTCGCTGGATGTGTTGGAGGGTAGTGGGCAGAGCACTGGGATTTGAAAGAGTTCAGTGAAAATGTCAGAGTTCTGTGGTTGTGGGGCTGGGGTACGTTTTCAAGTGTCGCCATCCAACGAAGTTTGCTAAAGAATCTTTCCACATCAAGGTGGTTCTGATATTTATTGGTGGTGGGTTGAACGGGGATAAATTTCAAACCTTTTGCCCAGACTGATCTTTCGTCTTCGGAGAGGGGAAGATTCTCAGGGACGCAGTAGACAAGGTGGTGGTGGTGTTCAGATGTGGTAGTGGGATCAGAATTGTGGGTTGGGGAGTCTGAATGGTCTGGGCAATTTGTTATGTGTTTGTTTTGTAATTGTGATACTTTGTCTTGTTTGATCTGGTTGCAGTGGTTGTAAATGAGTTGGTTGTGTGTATGGATGAGCTGTCTGAATTTGGAGGCAGTGGCTACGAGCATGATAATTGTGGTTTGTTGTTTGAAATGTTGGAGAAGGTTGGACAGAGATTTCAGGGTTGAACTGAGTGTTTTGATATGTGCCAACATGAGTTTACGACTGGCTTGGAAAAGAGTCTTTGTGGTGGTAGTGATGAGAGTGGTGTTAGGGAGGTTGGATGGAGTGTGGGAAAGTGAGAAGCCACGAGGAGTGATGCGTAGTCTAAGGCATTGTTTAAGGAAGTTGAGATGGGATGCTGAATTGGTTTTCTGAAACTATGTTTTGGCATAACCTGTGCAAACGGCTGGATGATGGGTGGTAGAAAACGAATGGACAGGCAAAAGCTGGCATGAGTGCGGGGGGAAATTTGATGGTTGACATTATGTTGTGGTGTTGGTTGTTGTTGAGACGGTTGTGGGAAAAAGAAGAGTTGGGCAATGAGGAATGCCGAATGAAGATTGCACGCATACAGCTCAGAATGGATGTGAAGCAAAAGGAAATGAGGGACAATGAAAAGTGGTTTACAGCGTTCACAATTACATATAGAAAATCAAAGACGTGACGCGAAATACAAAACAACAAAGGGTAGCAGTCAGTATGAGTCAAAGACGTGATATGAAATAGAAAACAACAAAGGGTAGCAGTCAGTATGAGTCAAAGACGTGACATGAAATAGAAAACAACAAAGGGTAGCAGTCAGTATTCAGTTCAATTCAATTCAAACAACTTTATTATTACAAAACGTGAAATTCAATGTGGCAACGTCTTTTGATTTTTACAACATAACACAGTCAATTTAAAAAAAAAGTACAAATTAAGTATGAGTCAAAGACGTGACGTGAAATACAAAACAACAAAGGCTAGCAGTCAGTATGAGTCAAAGTTAGTTAGCTCTCTCTCTCTCTCCACACCCCCACCGCCATGTCTCTTTTCTTTACTTCCCTTTTTTCTCTCACCCCCCTCCCCCAATCCTCTTTTCCAGCCGCCATCATTATCAGCACAAAAACATCCCCACGTATAACTGTTATCATTATGACCACCACCCATTACTTCTGCCTGATGGGTATCCCCCCTATATGTGCGTGTGTGTGTGTGTGTGTGTGTGTGTGTGTGTGTGTGTGTGTGTGTGTGTGTGTGTGTGTGTGTGGTGTGTGTGTGTGTGTGTGTGTGTGTGTGTGTGTGTGTGTGTGTGGTGTATGCATGAGTGTGTGTGTGTGTGTGTGTGTGTGTGTGTGTGTGTGTGTGTGTGTGTGTGTGTGTGTGTGTGTGTGTGTGTATGAGTGTGTGTTGTGTGTGTGCATGAGTGTGTGTGTGTGTGTGGTGTGTGTGTGTGTGTGTGTGTGTGTGTGTGTGTGTGTGTGTGTGTGTGTGTGTGTGTGTATGAGTGTGTGTGGGGGGGGGGGTAGGTGGGTGCGTGTTGTTGTTGGCATGTCAACACTGTTTCCATTGATCATTTCCATTCATTTCCTTTCCAACCAGTATATATACTACTATCCTAATACCAACATTTTCTCACTTCTCACAATTAATCTCATTCTGATCATCATTCACCACAATACTGTTTACATTTTCCCCCCTTTTATGTGAATTTTTCTCTCCCCCGCCCCCCCTTCCCCCTAGATACGATACCCTATTTCTCATTGATCAATTCCATTTCTCTTCAACAAAAACTATCATATTAATGCCAACACATTATTTAACTACTACAATGAACACTATCCAACGGTACTGTTTACTTTTCCAATAACACTGTGTGCATGATTTTCCCATCCCTCCTCCCTGTACATACGTATGTGTGGGCGGAGAAATATGAGCTTCCCCCCCCCCCCCCCCCCCCCCCCCCCGCCCCTTCCCCCTTTTTCCCCAACAACGATAGCCCCTCACCTACTGATCCTTTCCAATCATTATTATGATTACCCCCATCCCCACATCAATCATTATTATGATTACCCCCATCCCCATATATAACTACTATCACCATAATCACCACCCATTAGGGTTTCTTTTTTAATGTATCATTTTTATTCCTTACCACTAAGTGCTATAATCAATCCACCATGATCACTACCGTCACTAATTAAACAATAATTACGAAACAAATTAACAAGCCCTACTGTTTCACCCCCACCTCTATCCCCCTTTTTCTACAAAAAAAAAACCTCTACCAGTATCCCTGGTCTTATTATATACGTTTTCATCATCGCCACCATTATCACTATCATTGCCATTATTACCATTATTATCACGGTCATCACTACTATTTCAACTCCCATGATCCCCTCCCTAACGGCCTCGTTCTCACCCAACAGTCATTTTGCGCCGAATATGAGAAGATTAGAGGTTTCTCGTTCTTCGTTTTCACTGTCCTACATGTTGTTCGTTTTTCCCTGAAGAAGACCTAAGAGGTCGAAACGCATTGTGTTTTTGTTCTGTAATCTGTTTGTTCTGTTGCGGTGAATGTAGTTTTCCATAAACATAAAAGTTAATCCAGATGTTTTAGTTAACTTTGTGATCATGAACTAAGGTCAAGACTAGAACAATCAATCACAATACTCGATTTTAAAAATCGGCATGTGGTGAGTTAGTTGCGCTGGCTGTGTGAACAAAAATGGGCGGGAAATGGAGATAAATTGCCGCCCAATAACGCCGACAGATTATTCCCATTACCATGTCATGATCAGACAAACCGACATGCTGAATACAGCATTGTTCCTTCCTCGGAACATTTTCCCCAGAATTCTCAGCATGGTAATGAATCGTTTTGGATTCGTTTTTGTATCACTTGTCTTCGCTATTTTTTTCCTCTTATATTTCTTTCATGCTTTCCTTTCTTCTTCTTCTTCTTCTTCTTCTTCTTCTTCTTCTTCTTCTTCTTCTTCTTCTTCTTCTGCTGCTGCTGCTGCTGCTGCTGCTGCTGTTGCTGCTGCTGCTGCTGCTGCTGTTGCTGCTGCTGCTGCTGCTTCTCCTCATCCTCATCCTAATTCTTCTCCTCCTCCTCATCCTCCTCTTCTACTTCTTTTTTTATTCTTCATTTCCTTCTCCTTCTTCGTCCCATTCCTTCTCCTATCGCTCCTCCTCCCTCGCTTCCTCCTCCTCCTCCTCTTCTTCCTCTTCTTCTTTGCACTCTTCTTCTTCTTCTTCTTTTTCTTCTTCTTTTTTCGCTTCTTCTTTTTCTTCTTCTTCTTCTTCTTCTTCTTCTTCTTCTTCTTCTTCTTCTTCTTCTTCTTCTTCGCATTTTTCACATTCTTCTTCGCATTCTTCTTCCCACTCTCTTCTTCTTCTTCTTCTTCTTCTTCTTCTTCTTCTTCTTCTTCTTCTTCTTCTTCTTCTTCTTCCCCTCTTCTTCTTCTTCTTCTTCTTCCCACACTTCTTCTTCTTCTTCTCTCCTCTTCTTCTTCTTCTTTGCATTCATCTTCTTCTTCTTTGCATTCTTCTTCTTCTTTGCATTCTTCTTCTTCTTGGCGCTCTTCTTCCCATTCTTCTTCTTCTTCCCACTCTTCTTCTTCGCATTCTTCTTCCCACTCCTCTTCTTCGCATTCTTCCCACTCTTCTTCTTCGCATTCTTCTTCCCACTCTTCTTCTTCGCATTCTTCCCACTCTTCTTCTTCGCATTCTTCTTCCCACTCTTCTTCGCATTCTTCTTCCCACTCTTCTTCTTCGCATTCTTCTTCCCACTCTTCTTCTTCGCATTCTTCTTCTTCTTCTTCTTCTTCTTCTTCTTCTTCTTCTTCTTCTTTCTTCTTCTTCCACTCTTCTTCTTCTTCTTCTTCTCTATTTTCTTCTTCTTCACTTCATTCTTTTCCCACTCTTCTTCTTCTTCTTCTTTCTTCTCTTCTTCTTCTTCTTCTTCTTCTTCTTCTTCTTCCCACACGTCGTCTTCTTCCCAGTCTTTTTCTTCTTCTTTTTTTTTTCCTTCCCACTCTTCTTCTTCCCACACTTCTTCTATGAAGAGATGTTATTGGCCGTTGGGGCTGATGAGACGTCGTTGACACGTCTCTCTGTCTGGAAGTGTCCATAATAGATCACAGTGTCTGTCTGCCGGCAATCCACAGGACGGTGAACATTTCACATTGTCCACAGGACGTCTGCCCATCTCCCAGCAAACAGCACGCATTAAAAAAAAAAAAAAACCTGCCCCAGCTTACGCTTCAAAGAGGCTTTGTCTTCTGCTGGAGAAGAATATCAACCGTTGTTACATTTTATGGCATAGAATATTATCATTCTTCTTCTTCCTCTTCTTTCTTTCTTTCTTTCTTTCTTTCTTTCTTCTTCTTCTCTTCTTCTTCTTCTTCTTCTTCTTCGCATTCTTCTTCTTCGCATTCTTCTTCGCATTCTTCTTCTTCTTTGCATTCTTCTTCTTCTTCGCATTCCTCTTTGCATTCTTCTTCTTCGCATTCTTCTTCTTCTTTGCATTCTTCTTCTTCCCACTCTTCTTCTTCTTCTTTGCATTCTTTTCTTCTTCTTCTTCTTCTTTCTTCTTCTTCTTCTTCTTCTTTTTTCTTGCTTCTTCTTCTTCTTCCTCTTCTTCTTCTTCCCTTCTTCTTCTTCTTCTTCTTCTTCTTCTTCTTCTTCTTCTTCTTCTTCTTCTGTCTTCGCATTCTTCTTCTTCTTCTTCGCATTCTTCTTCTTCTTCTTCGCATTCTTCTTCTTCTTCGCATTCTTCTTCTTCGCATTCTTCTTCGCATTTTTTTTCTTTCTTCGCATTCTTCGCATTCTTCTTCGCATTCTTCGCATCTTTTCCATTCTTCTTCTTCTTCTTCTTTGCATTCCTCTTCTTTGCATTCTTCTTCTTTGCATTCTTCTTCTTCTGCTTCTTCTTCTTCCCACTCTTCTTCTTCCCACTCTTCGTCTTCGCATTCTTCTTCTTCTTCGCATTCTTCTTCTCCTTCGCATTCTTCTTCTTCTTCTTCTTCTTCTTCTTCTTCTTCTTCTTCTTCTTCTTCTTGCTTCTTCCCACACGTCGTCTTCTTCCCAGTCTTTTTCTTCTTCTTTTTTTTTTCCTTCCCACTCTTCTTCTTCCCACACTTCTTCTTCTATGAAGAGATGTTATTGGCCGTTGGGGCTGATGAGACGTCGTTGACACGTCTCTCTGTCTGGAAGTGTCCATAATAGATCACAGTGTCTGTCTGCCGGCAATCCACAGGACGGTGAACATTTCACATTGTCCACAGGACGTCTGCCCATCTCCCAGCAAACAGCACGCATTAAAAAAAAAAAAAAAACCCTGCCCCAGCTTACGCTTCAAAGAGGCTTTGTCTTCTGCTGGAGAAGAATATCAACCGTTGTTACATTTTATGGCATAGAATATTATCATTCTTCTTCTTCCTCTTCTTTCTTTCTTTCTTTCTTTCTTTCTTCTTCTTCTTCTTCTTCTCTTCTTCTTCTTTTCTTCTTCTTCTTCTTCTTCTTCTTCTTCGCATTCTTCTTCTTCTTTGCATTCTTCTTCTTCTTCGCATTCCTCTTTGCATTCTTCTTCTTCGCATTCTTCTTCTTCTTTGCATTCTTCTTCTTCCCACTCTTCTTCTTCTTTGCATTCTTCTTCTTGTTCTTGTTCTTGTTCTTCTTCTTCTTCTTCTTCTTCTTCTTCTTCTTTGCATTCTTCTTCTTCTTCCCACTCTTCTGCTTCTTCTTCTTCTTCTTCTTTCTTCTTCTTCTTCTTCTTCTTCTTCTTCTTCTTCTTCTTCTTCTTCTTCTTCTTCGCATTCTTCGCATTCTTCTTCGCATTCTTCTTCTTCTTCTTCGCATTCTTCTTCTTCTTCGCATTTTTCTTCTTCGCATTCTTCTTCGCATTCTTCTTCGTATTCTTCGCATTCTTCTTCGCATTCTTCGCATTCTTCTTCTTTGCATTCTTCTTCTTTGCATTCTTCTTCTTTGCATTCTGCTTCTTCTTCTTCCCACTATTCTTCTTCCCACTCTTCGTCTTCGCATTCTTCTTCTTCTTCGCATTCTTCTTCTCCTTCGCATTCTCTCTTCTTCTTCTTCTTCTTCTTCTTCTTCTTCTTCTTCTTCTTCTTCTTCTTCTTCTTCTTCTTCTTCTTCTTCTTCTTCTTCGCATTCTTCTTCGCATTCTTGATCTTCTTTCTTCGCATTCTTCTTCTTCTTCTTCGCATTCTTCTTCTTCTTCTCATTCTTCTTCTTCTTCTTCCCACTCTTCTTTTTTTCGTAAAGATCATGATGATGATAATGGTGGTTACTTTTGTTAGATATGTTGACATTAGTGTTGTTGTTGTCTTAACATGTCCATATCAATATGATTATTTCTTTTGTTGCTGTTGGTGGTAGTAGGAGGAGGAGGAGAAGGAGGAAGACGGCGAGGAGTGTCATCACCATCACCATCATTATCATCATCATCATCATCATCATCATCATCAGTTGTAGTATTAGCTGTTCTAATAATAGTAGTGGCGGTAGTGGTAGTAGTAGTAGTAGTAGTAGTAGTAGTAGTAGTAGTAGTAGTAGTAGTATTGATGCTGGTTTTGATGCCACATTTGTAGCACAAAACCTACAGGGGAAATAGGGTTTTTTTTCGATTGTCAGCAATCTTTCCTTTTCTTTTTTTAGACATTGTTAGACGACATTATTTGCCTGTATTTTTTTTTCCAACATCATTGTTGTTTCATGTTCTCTCTGCTTGTGTATTTCAAGCTTTCTTGAGAGATCAGAACGGACTAGTCTCAATGTCTACTCCACCTCATTCTCTCTGTCTCTCTGTCTTTGTCTCTGTCTCTCCCTCTGTCTCTCTCTCTCTTTCTCCTGCAAGTTTGCGTGAGTATGTATGTGTGTGTGTGAGTGAGTGAGTGAGTGAGTGAGTGAGTTAGTGTGTGTGTGTGTGTGTGTGTGTGTGTGGTGTGTGTGTGTGTGTGTGTGTGTGTGTGTGTGTGTGTAGTGTGTGTGTGTGTGTGTGTGTGTGTGTGTGTCGTGTCGGTGTGTGTGTGTGTGTGTGTGTGTCTGTGCTCGTGTCGTGTGTGTGTGTGTGTCTGTGTCGTGCCGTGTCGTGTCGTGTCGTGTCGTGTCGTGTGTGCCGTGCGCTGTGCAGGCTGAGCATGTGGGGTGTGCTGCGGGCATCGATGCATTGTCAAGCAATGCATGTGTTATGGTAAGAGTGCGTGCATGCATGTGTGTGTGTGTGTGTGTGTGTGTGTGTGTGTGGTGTGTGTGTGTGTGTGTGTGTGTGTGTGTGGGGTGTGTGTTATGTCTGTATGTCTGTCTGTCTGTCTGCCTGTCTTTCTGTCTCTCTGTCTCTGTCTACATGTTTGTGTCTGTGTATGCACGTGGGTTCACGGGTGCGTGCGCTTGCTCGTACATGCGTGTGCGTATATGTGTGCGCCTGTGTGTGCACCTGTTTAAACGCGCGTGTGTGTGTGCGTCTGCGTGCGTGTCTTGTGTGTATATATGAATCCATGTCTGTGTGTGTGTGCGTGCGCGAGTGCGTGCGTGCGTGCGCGCGCGCGTGCGTGCGTGTGAGTGTGTCCTTATGTGCGCACGTGTCCTGTGTGCCTATGTGTGCGCCAAAACAAGACTTGTTTCTCATTTCTCATATGATTCCAATTTAGAATACAAAGGATACAAGAACGATTTTTCATCTGTATAAGTAACAAGAAAGTGAGAGTGTATCTGCGTGTCTGAAAGTGCATGCATGTTCATGCATGTTGTAAAAGAAAGCGCACATGTGTCAGGAAAAAATGCAATGTCCTTATGAAGTGAGCTAAACCCAATATGACCCACGTGCAATGACATAGGATTGACCGCGTGTCTCAAACAAACGATAATCGCAGAGACAGAACAATAACCTTGATCTTTATAGCGAACCACCAAGAAAACGTAGACAAACGAAATGCAAGGCAAAACACGACGCGTTTCGACCTCTTAGGCCTTCTTCAGGCAAGATGTAAACACTCAGGACAACGAAAATAAACGAGCAATCACTTCTCTTCATCCACGTTAGATTTCCGCCCGCAGCCGCCTCACTTTGCAACTTGATAGTTACGATGACTGTTCTGCCTTAACTGACTCAGATATTTATGATGACTGTTCTGCCTTAACTGACTCAGAAGCAACAATGGTGCCAGAGCAAGAGGCAGGATCAGTACAACGTGCACGCAGTACCCTCTTGAACACACATTAAAGAAAGAAATACAGGGGGGGGGGGGGGGGGGACAGAAAAAAAAGACACAGAAGGAAACAGAAACAGGCATTTTTTAATGTCAACAAGGAGAAAAGAAGTAACTACTAATACATCAACCCATAAATGAAAAAGGACGACAGACCAGCTGAGGAGCCAAAGCAGTCACTGTCACACCGACAGCATGTTACTTGCCTGGCACAGAGACCATACAATCATATGATAATAACTATAATGATAACACTCAGAGACCATACAATCATATGATAATAACTATCATAATAACACTCAGAGACCATACAATCACATGATAATAACTATCATGATAACACTCAGAGACCATATAATCATATGATAATAACTATCATGATAACACTCAGAGACCATACAATCACATGATAATAACTATCATGATAACACTCAGAGACCATACAATCACATGATAATAACTATCATAATAACACTCAGAGACCATACAATCACATGATAATAACTATCATGATAACATCAGAGACCATACAATCACATGATAATAACTATCATAATACACTACCAAGAACTTGATTTTTGTCTTTTCTTTCTGTTCCTCTTGTTCTTCCAGTGTTATAGAAAGTCCTGGGAATGTTTGGGAAATGTCAGTGGCATTAATCACATCCATCAAAAAAACTGGGGGGGGGGGGGGGGGGGGGGGGTTATCACCAGTGTAAATAGCCCTGACACTTCGATAATGTTGTTTCTAAATACGTCAGTCACCTCTTCCTCCCCAGACTCCCCTTTCCCGACCCCAAAGCACCATCCCCATCCTTCCCTCTCTCCCACACAAACACTTCAAGCATCCCACAGATTTCATTTCGCCATCTATGTCCCAAATGTCCCCCCCCCCCCCCCCCCCCCGACCCCCTCTTGTCTCCCTTGGCACAGTCCTGTGCCGATTGTCTCCCTTTTCTGCCCCTTCCATCCCCTAAGGGACCGTACCGATTGTCTCCCTTTTCTCCCCCTTCCATTCCCCTTAAGACTGTGCCGACTGTGTCCCTTTTCTGCCCCTTCCATTCCCCTCAGGACTGTGCTGATTGTCTCCCTTTTCTGCCCCTTCCATTCCCATCAGGACTGTGCCGAGTTTCTCCCTTTTCTGCCCCTTCCATTCCCCTTAGGACTGTGCCGATTGTCTCCCTGTTCTCCCCCTTCCATTCCCCTCAGGACTGTGCCGATGGTCTCCCTTTTCTGCCCCTTCCATTCCCCTTAAGACTGTGCCGATTGTCTCCCTTTTCTGCCCCTTCCATTCCCATCAGGACTGTGCGATTGTCTCCCTTTTCTGCCCCTTCCATTTCCATCAGGACTGTGCCGATTGTCTCCCTTTTCTGCCCCTTCCATTCCCTCAGGACTGTGCCGCTTCAGCTTCAGGTCTTGGTGACTGTGCACAGCTCATGGCCCTTCCCTGTTTGCCGCAGTGCTGTGTGGTGACTGTGCCCAGCTTGTGGTAGCTCTTCCTTCACAGCAATTGATCACAGCTCTTCCTTCACACCAATTGATCACAGCTCTTCCTCCACAATAGAAAGAAACTCGTGGAGAGCGTGGCAGCAGAGTCCTCAGAAGAGGAGCCCCCTTCAAGCAAGTGTTTCGGCCCTTATCTCCTGACACTCTAGGGGGGTTGGGCCACACCCGGTTCATGACTCCGGATGTCCCTCTGCTGCCCCTTTTTTTCCCATCGTTGGGATGAGCCATGGCTGGGATTCGAACCCATGACCCCTGGACATGCTCATTTTCATTCATGCCCACTTAATGACTCGCACTCTAACCACTGAACCACAGGGACACCTGATATTTGTAGGAAAGTTAAGCCTTATGAAGTTCACTTTTGTTCCTCCTTGACCAGATCCAGCTTGAACACCTCACTGCCGCTTCTGCCATTGCTTAAGCGGCAGAGAGGTGTTAAAGCTGAAACACTTGCTTGAAGGGGCCTTCTCATCTCACAGCTCTTCCTTCAAAACAATTGATCACAGCTCTTCCTTCACAACAATTGATCACAGCCCTTCCTTCAAAACAATTGATCACAGCTCTTTCTTCAAAACAATTGATCACAACTCTTCCTTCAAAACAATTGATCACAGCTCTTCCTTCACAACAATTGATCACAGTTTGTTTTCATAAAGCTTTCTTCTTTTCAGATGCACATCCTCTGGATATTGTTTCAGTTTCAGTTTCATCAAGGAGGCGTCACTGCGTGTGGAATAGTCCTTATACGCTACACCACATCCGCTGAGTTTTGAGACCACACTACGCATGATTTTAAGCTGATGGATAAATGAATTAAATTAAATTGATTTCATTTAGATAAATGAATCAACAACTAAGATGAGACAATTAAAGAAGAGGGTCTCGTGGCTACGACTCAGCGGATGTCTGACCTACGCATTAGCCCAACGCGCTGGTCAGACCTTGAGTGCCTACCTACCATTGTGTGTTTAGTGAATGTGCACATGTGTGTGTATGGATGTGTGGGCACGGGCCCATGTGTGTGCGTGGGCGCATGTGTGTGTGTGTGTGTGTGTGTGTGTGTGTGTGTGTGTGTGTGTGTGTGTGTGTGTGTGTGTGTGTGTGTGTGTGTGAAACTTTGAAACTTGAAACTTGAAACTTTTTTTATTGTCACTAAACACCATCAAAGGATTTATGGACACAAGATGGCGATGATTAAACAACTCATCGTCCAAAGAAATAATAATTTGTTCATTTTACACAAAAAGTCATTATGTAAAGCAGTCATATACATATTTCGCAATTTCAACCTGAAGGTCATCATTAGACATCAAAGTTCTTATTTTCAATGAGGTAGCGTCGTATATATCCATTTTGTTTATGATACGTTTTTTAAACGTATTCCTGATTTTATCGTACCGTTTACAAGAGTCTAAAAATGTACCTCGTCTTCTATTATATTGCAAGTTGTACATTTCCTGTCTTCACGCTTAATATGGGAATATCTACCTCTTTCTATTGCGAGATCATGTGCGCTAATTCTTAATTTACAAAGTTCTTTCCTGTAATGTTTATTTGTGCATTTGATGAGGTGCGGTTCAAGCCTATATTTATTACTGATGTCATTATAAAATTTTAACTTTGGTGCTCTTTCCTTTTCTTTTTCCCAAAAGTGTATATATTCACTTTGTAACTTTCTCTCTATTGCATAACGCAATTTTTTAGGGTTAAGTGTACTTTGGTTATTCCATACATGTGTCATTCCAGTATTACTTAAGATCTTCTTTACAGAAGATTTCCATGAAGATGATGGGTCAAGATCTTCGTACGCTTCTCTTAGATATGAGTCTTCCTTTGATTCCATTATATGGATCCAAAACATGACTACTTGACTCATTATTTCTTGACACAAGGGAAATCTTCCAAGTTCAGCTAGTACTGGTAATTTCATTGCTTTTCTGTGTACGCCTAATATATGTCTGCAAAATTTTACATGTACGTTCTCGATCGGATTATTGGATAATAAGTATTTGTGATAAATGTCGAACATTGTAGTCTGCTTTTCAACATGTCCTATCTTTTCTGTAAATGGAAACCAAACTTCTGCGCCATAAAGCATAACTGGTGAAATCAAAGCATCAAAGAGTTTTGCTATTGATGATACATTGACATGTTCTCCCTTTACTTTACGTAGTAAGGAGTGTACAGCTTTGTTACCTTGTTTTGCTAGATGATCTTGTGCTTTATGTAACTCTCCACTTTTATGAAGAATTATTCCTAAATATTTGAATTCATTTACTGTCTCAAGAGAATCGTTTCCACATGTAAATGCGGTTGAAAATTTTGAGTCAGTTTTAGTGAATATGACAACTTTTGTTTTATCTTTATTTAGTTTCATGCCCCATTCTGTACAATAATTATGAAGTCGGTTAAGTTTGGTTTGTAATCCTGATTTTGTGTTTGACAACATAACTATGTCGTCAGCATAAAATAAATGCGATATTCGTGTTTCTTTCAGCTTGTTTATAACAGGAGAATCATTGTTATCAATATAGTTTGAGATATCATTTATGAAGATATTAAACAGCGTCGGGCTAAGCGAACTGCCTTGAAGAAGTCCTTGTTTGACCGGGACTGATCTTGTAAATCCATTATTTGATTTTCCACAAACCATCGCGTTTGTGTACATATCTTTTATAACCCGATAACAATAGCCATTGATTCCTATATTGTATAGTTTCAGAAGTAAAGCGTCATGCCATATGCTGTCAAATGCTTTTCTAAAGTCTACAAAACAACAGTATAGTCTGCCATTCTTTTTTCTTATTTCACTATCAATGATCTTTTTTAAAATGAATATCTGGTCTGTTGTTCTGTAGGATTTTCGAAATCCTGCCTGTTCTTTTATAAATAAATCTCTGCTTTCTATGTAATTTGTTATCCTGTTGTTTAATGTTTGACAGAAAGCATTACTCAGGCAGCAGTTTAAAGTAATTCCACGATAATTGTTAGGATTTGTAGGATCGCCGCTTTTATAAATGGGCACACAAATGCCATGTTTCCACAGAGTGGGATACTGGCCATATCTTAGTACCCAGTTAAATATGTTCTTAAGAGGTATAATTATATTAGGCAAACTGGCTTTGATTATTTCATTTGAGATTCCGTCCTTTCCCGTGGCTTTTTTATTTTTTTAATTTCGAAATGTCTTATGGATTTCTGATATACTAATTGGTTCATCATTGTTATCAATATAGTTTGAGATGTGTGTGTGTGTGTGTGTGTGTGTGTGTGTGTGTGTGTGTGTGTGTGTGTGTGTGTGTGTGTGCGTGTGCGCATGCGTGTGTGCGCGTTTGTGTGTGTATGTGTTCGCGCATGTGTGTGCGTCTGTGCACGAGTGTGTGTGTGTGTGTGTGTGTGTGTGTGTGTGTGTGTTGTGTGTGTGTGTGTGTGTGTGTGATGTGCGAGTGTATGTGCGTGTGCAGAAGTGCGTGTGCATGTGTGCGTGTGTGTAATTTGTGGGTTTGTGTGAGCACACACACGTATCTGCGTATATATGTGTACATATATATGTGTATATGTGTGCGTCTTTGTATGTGGGCGTGTACGCATGTGCGTGTGTGTATGCATTTGTGCGTTCAAGTGCATGCGTGTTTGTGCGCACGTGTGTGGGTGTGGACGTGTACATGCGCGCATGTGTATGTATGTGTGTACGTAGGAGCGAGCGAACGTACGCGCACACGTTTGTGTGTGTGTGCGTGCGTGCGTGCGTGCGTGCGTGCGTGCGTGCGTGTGGTGTGTGTGTGTGTGGTGTGTGTGTGTGTGTGTGTAGTGACTGCGTGCGTGAATGTTCAGATGACTTAGGATCAAGAACAAGAACAAGACCATACAACATACACGTGCACGCGCACACGTGCGCGCGCACACACATACACATAACAATAAGAACAACAATCTCTCCCCCTCACACACACCCCACGCGCACACACACACACACACGCACGCACACACACACACACACACACACACACACACACACACACACACACACACACACACACACACACACATGTTCTATGTCCTCCAGAAAGATCCAATCCGTTTTTGATGTGTGGGTACCTGGATGTATATATGCATTGATGACTACAAGGCTTTTCTGATTACCATCCGGTCTTTGTAGCCTCACACCTATTAGTTCACGTGTGCTGCTACACCAGTTTTTCCCAAGTCTATGCTGGACTGTTTGTTTTTTATTATCATAGCTAGTCCTCGTCCATCGTGCTTTTTGAATATTATGAAGTCATCTAATTGTAATGGTCTGTGGGCGGCACTTCTACTTTCTTCTAGACACAGAACATCAAAGTCACATGCTAGTTTTTCAATTGTTGAGATCCTCTTTCTGGCACTGCAGCAGTTCCAAGTACAAATCCTGAAATATTTCTTGGATAGTCTTTCAGCTTTTGTTACATTCCTACCTACCTTTCTTCTTCTCCCACCTCTTTTGCTACGCCGACTATTGTTTTAAGGGGATCCAGTTTTAAGTCCCAAAGCCTGCACCCGAAGATCCCCAAGGTGCAAGCGAGACAAAGTATTTTGAGAACCCATAACAAGGTATTCTTAGTGTTGAGGGGTCATAAGCGGTCGCCCTGACAGAGCCTCGTATCAGGGAAGGGCAATGGATGTCCATACATGTAGGGAACGCCTGCACATGTGAAGTCCGTCAGCCTGGTGTCGTCCTAGGGCCAGACTGCATACGGTTCGAGACTGTTTAACCAAACAGCCATTCATCCCCTCGGCACTGTATGAAATCCTTGGGATTGGGGGAGGTCGACTCGAAGATAAAAAAAAAAGTTTCCGTTTACTTAATGGTTGATTGATCATTCTTCACTTTAAAGTTAGTTTCCAGCATCATGTCATCCTTAAGGACTGGATGACCCGAAACAAACTAAAACTAAATGAAGATAAGTCTGAACTGATCCTGATCACCCCACCAAAACTTCAAAACCACCCTTCTGTTCCGACTTCCATCAAACTTGTTGATTCACCTATCACTCTCTCTCATTCTGCCCGCAACCTCGGTGTAACTCTTGATCAAACCCTGTCCTTCCAACAGCATGTCAGCAATGTCTGTCGCACTTGCTTTCTTGAACTCCGCCGAATTGCTTCTATTCGCCATCTTCTCTCAGAAAACACAACAAAAGCTCTTGTCTGCGCATTTGTTCTATCCCGCCTGGATTACTGTAACGCTCTTTTGTCTGGCTCTCCCTCTCATCTCATCAACAAACTTCAAAGAGTTCAGAATCATGCTGCCCGTCTCATCTTCCGCACTTCTAAATATAACCATGTTACTCCATTGCTCCGCTCTCTCCACTGGCTCCCTGTTCAGCTAAGAATATCCTACAAGATTGCCTCTCTCTGCTTCAAATCTATCGAGTCTTCCTGTCCTGAGTATCTCACCCACCTGTTACATCTTTACACCCCATCTCGAGCTTTACGTTCCTCATGTGACACTCGTATCTACAGTATCCCCACTGTTCGCACTAAAACCTTTGGTCAACGTTCCTTTGCCTATCAAGCTCCAACTACCTGGAATCAATTGCCTCGCTCTCTCAGATACTCACCCTCACTGCCCACATTCAAGCGCCTTCTCAAAACTCATCTGTTTCCTAGGTAACTTCGTCTTCCCTGTGACCCGACGTTTGCAATGTGTGATGCGAGTGTCTGCTTTGTGTGCGTTCGTGTCTGTGTGAGTGTGTGTTTGCGTGTATGCATGCTTGTGAGTTTGTGTCCTTGCTTTGGATTTTGATGCCTTTTTCTCATGTATGATTGTTATATATTGTGTGATTTGATGTCTGTTGTGATATTGTAAACGCCTAGGGCATTCAATTGATTAGGCGTCATAAATGTTCATAATAATAATAATAATAATGTCACAAGACTGGGGGGTTACACTAAAAAAATTCATTGTGACGCATGGAGAGAGATGAGGTGACACATTCTACTCCATTGATGGTGAATGAAGTTCTCTATAAATACAAACTCAAGCCTGGTCGGCTGTGTTTTTACTTTGTGATCATGAACCAAGGTCAAAGGTTAAACCAATCGATCACAATGCTTGGTCTTAAAATCTGCATATGCTGCGTGAATAGTGCCGGAAGCGTGAACAAAAATGGGCAGGAAAATGGAGATAAATTGCTGGCCCAGAATGCAGACAGATGATTCCCATTATCATGTCATGATAGACGAGTGGACATGGTGAATATTGCACACCTCGCTCCAGGGAACTTTTTTTTTCAAAATTTTCAACATGGTAATGAATCGTTTTGGGTCCATTTTTGTATTATTTCTCTTTACCTTTTTTCTTACATTTTCTTTATGATTTTCTCCTGCTCTTCTTTTTCTTCTTCTTCTTCTTCTATGAAGAGATGTTATTGGCCGTTGGGGCTGATGAGACGTCGTTGACACGTCTCTCTGTCTGGAAGTGTCCATAATAGATCACAGTGTCTGTCTGCCGGCAATCCACAGGACGGTGAACATTTTACATTATCCACAGGACGTCTGCCCATCTCCCAGCAAACAGCACGCATAAAAAAACTCGGATCCCAGCTTACACTAAACTTTTTTGTTCTGCTGAAGGAGAGTATCAAAGGTCATTACATCTTATGGCAAAGAATGTATCATTCTTATTCCTATTTCTTTTCTTCTTGTTCCTCACCTTTGTTTTTGGTTTTGCCCCTCCTTCTCATCTTTTCGTAAGATATGATGATGATTATACTTAGTGTTAGCTATACCGGTATTTTTGCTATTTTGATTGTGGCATTTCCTAACAACTATGATTATTAGCTTTGCTGTTATAACACCACCACCACCATCATCAACAACATTAGTAATAACAATAGTGATAACAATAACAGTTACTATTATTATTGCTGCTGCTGTTGTTGTTATCATTATCCTTCTTTTTATTAAACTTTGTCTTGATGCCACTTGACAAAGGATGGTGGAACAATATGACTGTTTACCTGTCACCGGGCTTGCTTTTTAGTTGTTCAGACACGATTAGGAAAATGTTATTCACTTGGAGAAATTCTACTTCATTTTTTTTAAATTTCTGTCAGGACTGATCATCTTAATGTTCTCCTAACCGGACACTCTCTCTCTCTCTCTCTCTCTCTCTCTCTCTCTCTCTCTCTCTCTCTCTCTCTCTCTCTCTCTCTCCCCCACACACACACACACACACACACACACCACTCACACACACACACACATACTGGCAGACTCACTAACTAATTGACAAACCTTTTTTCAGATTAATCTGAAAACTTATGTAGACGCGTGCACCTATGCGTGCCATCCCCAAACAGGAAAGCCACTGAAAGCTGTGGACGATCCTACACTCGTTAAACACCCCACGACAGGAAGGACAATGGAAGCATTTTACCGCCATCATGATGACGTCAGCATGTTGACAGTGAAATTCACCATTCTCTCTATAGGAGGCGCTGTCAAAGTAAGATGGCTGCTATTTTCTGTCATGTCTTGAAGGGTGGAGGGGGTGGAGGAGGGTTGGAACCGCTGCTGAAACAGGCTACTGTGTTTGTCCGCCATGCTTGGTTTATTGGGTGTCCTCTTGTTCCACCCGCCGTGCAATGGGGCCACTCAGGTGGAACTGCCTTGGTTCTGGTGGTTTTAGGGTCAAACACAAACCGAATCCTGCTTTGATCTGGATACGCCGTGAAAGATGCCTGTGGCGCCAGGAAGGTGTCGCCACTTGCTTCGCTTGAAGAGAAGACCACGACCTTTCATTTCAGAATGGTTGTTGCTGCTGGTGCTTTGGTGGTAGGGTCAGGTCTTCCCTGTGATGCCAGCACATTGATTCTGCAGGCAATGAACATCTGATAGGGGAGAGTATGGCATCTTCCGAGCTTCAAAAGCCCACTATTCATTTTGTTACTTGATACTGTTTCTTTTCATTGTCTTTCATCATTGTGTTATTTGTTATTTTCTTTTCTTTAAATTGTCTTTCATGTGGCATTATTCATCTTGCTATTTGTTACTGATTTGTGTTCGTTTTGGGGGCCAGATATTTCTCTGTAGTGTTTCGTCACCATGAAAACAGTTGTGATCACGAAAAGAGTACTTATGACTCGTGTGTAATGCACACTGAGACATTTCACTGACCACAAAACATCCTGCGGCTGAATGCGGAAAATTACCCTATGACGAAAATAACCACCATATGCCCAAAATAGCCACCATATCCGGAAAATAACCTATGCGGAAAATAACTAACCATGCCGAACATAAACACCACATTCCGAAAATAACCACCATATGCGGAAAACAACCACCATCTGCCAAAAATAACTACCATATGCCAAAAATAACCATCATATGCCAAAAATAACCACCATATGCCAAAAATAAACACCACAAGCCAAAAATAACCACCATATGCCAAAAATAAACACCATATGCCAAAAATAAACACCATATGCTGAAAATAACCACCATATGCCGAAAAAACCGTCACATGCCGAAAAAAACAGCTGCTGATTGCACTTCCACACCGAGCGATATGCTCTTAAGGTTGGTCCTCAGTGTGTGGTGTCCAGGGCATGCTCTTAAGGTTGGTCCTCAGTGTGTGGTGTCCAGGGCATGCTCTTAAGGTTGGTCCTCAGTGTGTGGTGTCCAGGGCATGCTCTTAAGGTTGGTCCTCAGTGTGTGGTGTCCAGGGCATGCTCTTAAGGATGGTCCTCAGTGTGTGGTGTCCAGGGCATGCTCTTAAGGTTGGTCCTTAGTGTGTGGTGGCCAGGGCATGCTCTTAAGGTTGGTCCTCAGTGTGTGGTGTCCAGGGCATGCTCTTAAGGTTGGTCCTCAGTGTGGGGTGGTCTGGGCATGCTCTTAAGGTTGGTCCTCAGTGTGTGGTGTCCAGGGCATGCTCTTAAGGTTGTCCTCAGTGTGGGTGTCCAGGGCATGCTCTTAAGGTTGGTCCTCAGTGTGGGGTGGCCTGGGCATGCTCTTAAGGTTGGTCCTCAGTGTGTGGTGTCCAGGGCAGGCCACGCTGCTGAAGCATGAGCTGATGACAGAAACAGCCTTGGCTGGAGGTGTGTAGTGCTGTCTGACAGTGAACATTCCCCGTGCCATTCTCTGCTGTGGAAGGGGGCTGTGGAAGGGGGCTGTGGCTGTAGAAGGGGGCTGTGGATGGAGATGTGTTCTGCTGCCTGACAGTCTGCAATCCCGGTGCCATTCTCTGCTGTGGAAGGGGGCTGTGGAAGGGGGCTGTGGATGGAGGTGTGGTGTGCTGCCTGACAGTATACAATCCCGGTGCCATTGCCTGCTGTGGAAGGGGGCTGTGGAAGGGGGCTGTGGAAGGGGGCTGTGGCTGTAGAAGGGAGCTGTGGATGGAGGTGTGTTGTGCTGCCTGACAGTCTGCACTCCCTGTGCC
Source organism: Conus canariensis (assembly GCA_033310375.1). Lineage (NCBI taxonomy): Eukaryota > Metazoa > Mollusca > Gastropoda > Neogastropoda > Conidae > Conus > Conus canariensis. The sequence goes on from CM065721.1 coordinate 85,850,555, forward strand.
ATTGCTTGCTGTGGAAGGGGCTATGGAAGGGGGATATGGACGGGGCTGTGGACGGGGGCAGTGGACGGGGGCTGTGGACGGGGGCTGTGGAAGGGGGCTGTGGACGGGGCTGTGGAAGGGGGCTGTGGCTGTGGAGGGGGCTGTGGCTGTGGAAGGGGGCTGTGGCTGTGGAAGGGGGCTGTGGAAAGGGGCTGTGGCTGTGGAAAGGGGCTGTGGCTGTGGAAAGGGGCTGTGCCTGTGGAAGGGGGCTGTGGCTGTGGAAAGGGGCTGTGGAAGGGAGCTGTGGACGGGGGCTGTGGAAAGGGGCTGTGGCTGTGGAAGGGGGCTGTGGCTGTGGAAGGGAGCTGTGGCTGTGGAAAGGGGCTGTGGCTGTGGAAGGCGCTGTGGCTGTGGAAAGGGCTGTGGAAGGGAGCTGTGGACGGGGGCTGTGGAAGGGGCTGTGAAGGGCTGTGGCTGGAAGTGGGCTGTGGCTGTGGAAGGGGACTGTGGCTGTGGAAGGGGGCTGTGGAAAGGGGCTATGGCTGTGGAAAGGGGCTGTGGCTGTGGAAGGGGGCTGTGGCTGTGGAAGGGGGCTGTGGCTGTGGAAGGGGGCTGTGGCTGTGGAAAAGGGACTGTGGCTGTGGAAAGGGGCTGCGGCTGTGGAAGGGGGCTGTGGCTGTGGAAGGGGGCTGTGGCTGGAGATGTGTAGTGCCTCCTGACAGTCTGCATTCCCCGTGCCATTCTCTGCTGTGGAAGGGGGCTGTGGAAGGGGGCTGTGAAAAGTGGCTTTGGAAAGGGGCTTTGGAAAGGGGCTGTGGCTGTGGAAAGGGGCTGTAGCTGTGGAAGGGGGTTGTGGAAAGGGGCTGTGGAAAGGGGCTTTGGAAAGGGGCTGTGGCTGTGGAAAGGGGGCTGTAGCTGTGGAAGCGGGCTGTTGCTGTGGAAGGAGGCTCTGGCTGGAGATGTGTAGTGCCTCCTGACAGTCTGCATTCCCCGTGCCATTCTCTGCTGTGGAAGGGGTCAAGGGGTCAGCTCCGTGACGTGTTGATGTTTTAACCTAACCACGGGAATAAGCCAGGGGGCCAGGAGCCATTGCTTCTGTCTCCATTGTCACATCCGCCATCGTTTCATCCCCAGCCGGCCCACTCTTTGGTCGTTGTTTGTATGAGGGAGCCATTGCTTCTGTCTCCATTGTCACATCCACCATCGTTTCATCCCCAGCCGGCCCACTCTTTGGTCGTTGTTTGTATGAGGGAGCTATTGCTTCTGTCTCCATTGTCACATCCACCATCGTTTCATCCCCAGCCGGCCCACTCTTTGGTCGTTGTTTGTAAGAGGGAGCTATTGCTTCTGTCTCCATTGTCACATCCGCCATTGATTCATCCCCAGCCGGCCCATTCTTTGGTCGTTGTGTGATGATGCCTTCCTCTCATATCCGCCACTCTTTAATAAAACCTGCTTGTTGTGATTAATATGACCTGCTTGTTGTGATTAATATGACCTGCTTGTTGTGATTAATATGACCTGCTTGTTGTGTTTAATATAACCTGCTTGTTGTGATTAATATGACCTGCTTGTTGTGATTAATATGACCTGCTTGTTGTTGTGATTAATATGACCTGCTTGTTGTGATTAATATGTCCTGCTTGTTGTGTTTAATATAACCTGCTTGTTGTGTTTAATATAACCTGCTTGTGATAAATATGACCTGCTTGTTGTGTTTAATATGACCTGCTTGTGTGTTTAATATGACCTGCTTGTTGTGATTAATATGACCTGCTTGTTGTGTTTAATATGACCTGCTTTTTGTGATTAAAATAACCTGCTTGTTGTGCTTAATATGACCTGCTTGTTGCGATTAATATGACCTGCTTGCTGTGCCTAATATAACCTGGTTGTTGTGTTTAATATAACCTGCTTGTTGTGTTTAATATGACCTGCTTGTCGTGATAAATATGACCTGCTTGTTGTGTTTAATATGACCTGCTTGTTGTGTTTAATATAACCTGCTTCTTGTGATTAATATGACCTGCTTGTTATGATTAATATGACCTGCTTGTTGTGTTTAATATAACCTGCTTGTTGTGTTTAATATAACCTGCTTGTTGTGTTTAATATAACCTGCTTGTTGTCATTAATTTGACCTGCTTGTTGTGTTTAATATAACGTGCTTGTTGTGTTTAATATGGCCTACTTGTGTTTAATATGACCTGCTTGTTGTGTTTAATATAACCTGCTTGTTTTGTTTAATATGACCTGCTTGTTGTGATTAATATGACCTGCTTGTTGTGATTAATATGACCTGCTTGTTGTGTTTAATATAACCTGCTTGTTGTGTTTAATATAACCTGCTTGTTGTGTTTAATATAACCTGCTTGTTGTGTTTAATATGGCCTACTTGTGTTTAATATGACCTGCTTGTGTTTAACGTAACCTGCTTGTTGTGATTAATATAACCCGCTTGTTGTGATTATGACCTACTTGTTGTCTTCAGCCGGCACAATGGTGTTTAGTATAACTAGCTTGTTGTCTTCAGCCGGCACAATGGTGTTTAGTATAACTTGCTTCTTGTCTTCAGCCGGCACAATGGTGTTTAGTATAACTTGCTTCTTGTCTTCAGCCGGCACAATGGTGTTTAGTGTAACTTGCTTGCTGTCTTCAGCCGGCACAATGGTGTTTAGTATAACTTGCTTCTTGTCTTCAGCCGGCACAATGGTGTTTAGTATAACTTGCTTCTTGTCTTCAGCCGGCACACTGGTGTCATGTTGTCGTGAGTGTCTGACTGTTTGTATGGATGGCGGCATGTCAGAGTCTGGACACCGCTGAATGACGTTGTTCACGTGTTGGTGTTCGCTGAATTCCCATCGTCAGAACCCTTTCGTGTCTATTTCAACCAGCCTGTCATCTGCTTGAGGCGGCACATGGGGCCTTCTTCTTATGAAGACCTGTCCGTCGGTGTGTACACAAGAATTACACAAACCGGTGAGTAACAACAACGTGCGTTTCTTTGGGAAACAAAGAACGAACGAACGAACGAACAAAATTTTATTTTACCAGGGTAATGAGATAAGCAACTTAGACATGCTTTTTCCACCCTGCCCTGGGGACCAAATTAGACCAAAAAACAAAGAGAGAGAGAGAGAGAGAGAGAGAGAGAGAGAGAGAGAGAGAATGAGACCAGAATCTATGAACAGGTCAGCCATCGTACTGAAGACTATTACAAGCACTGCCCACATAGTGGTAGATAGCCAGACTGGCCAGCTGGTCTACCGTGGCTGGCTGTTCATGTTCTCTTTGTAGTTGTATCAGATGAAGCCCATCCCTTCCGACTCTTTGTCGTCACTGCTGCCGTGTCACTGTGCCTTCTTCAGCGTCGTCTTGTAGTCTGCTCCCCATCTGACAGTGCTTGGGAGTTGGTTTAAAGCGAGGGGTCTCTAATTCTTGAAATTCCATGACTTTCAGCAAGAATTATAAAAAAAATGATTTCTTACTTAGATCATCGTACTGATCTTTATTTACGAAATAGAAGAATCCTTAGTGAACTTTTTGGAGGAGCCCATTTCCTGAAATTCAGAATTATTTCCCTAAATGGTAAAAATGAATACTTTTGGTTGACTACGTATGGATGATAAAGACATTGGGAAGGTTGTCAATAGCCCTCTGCTGAGAAATGTGTGTTCTGTACATTATCATTTGTAGTGCAGTAACGTTGATGTCTCACAGTTACTAACTTTGCAGCCACAAGGCATAAGCGTTGATTTATTTACATAATGATAAATCCCGTATTTAATGTACTGAATAACGAAGCCTGTCCTGATTTAAACAAAAAATGTGCAAAGCGAAGTAGTTACTGGTGCAGCAGAGAAGGACACGTCTTGTAGTCACTAGAACAGCACAGAAGGACACGTCTTGTAGTCACTGGTGGAGCACAGAAGGTCAAGTCTTGTAGTTACTGGTGCAGCAGAGAAGGACACGTCTTGTAGTCACTGGTGCAGCAGAGAAGGACACGTCTTGTAGTCACTGGTGCAGCACAGAAGGACACGTGTTGTAGTCACTGATGCAGCACAGGACACGTCTTGTAGTCACTGGTACAGCACAGAAGGACACGTGTTGTAGTCACTGGTGGAGCACAGAAGGACACGTCTTGTAGTCACTGGTGGAGCACAGAAGGACACGTCTTGTAGTCACTGGTGCAGAACAGAATGCCACGTCTTGTAGTCACAAGTACAGCACAGAAGAACACGTCTTGTAGTCACTGGTGGAGCACAGAAGGACACGTCTTGTAGTCACTGGTGGAGCACAGAAGGACACGTCTTGTAGTCACTGGTGCAGCACAGACGGACACGTCTTGTAGTCACTGGTGGAGCACAGAAGAACACGTCTTGTAGTCACTGGTGCAGCAAAGAAGGACACGTCTTGTAGTCAGTGGTGCAGCACAGAAGGACACGTCTTGTAGTCACTGGTGGAGCACAGAAGGACACCTGTTGTAGTCACTGGTGCAGCACAGAAGGACACATTTTGTAGTCACTGGTGCAGCATACAAGGACACGTCTTGTAGTCACTGGTGGAGCACAGAAGGACACATGTTGTAATCACTGGTGCAGCACAGAAGGACACATTTTGTAGTCACTGGTGCAGCATACAAGGACACGTCTTGTAGTCACTGGTGCAGCACAGAAGGCCACGTGTTGTAGTCACTGGTGGAGCACAGAAGGCCACGTGTTGTAGTTACTGGTGCAGCACAGAAGGACGCGTCTTGTAGTCACTGGTGGAGCACAGAAGGACACATATTGTAGTCACTGGTGGAGCACAGAAGGACACGTGTTGTAGTCACTGGTGCAGCATACAAGGACACGTAGTTACCGGTGCAGCATACAAGGACAAAAAGTCAGTGGTGCAGCATACAAGGACACGTAGGTACTGATGCAGCATACAAGGACACGTAGTTACTGGTGCAGCATACAAGGACGCGTATTTACTGGTGCAGCACGGGACAAGTAGTTACTGGTGCAGCACAGAAAGACACATGTTGTAGTCACTGGTGCAGCACAGCAGGACACGTGTTGTAGTCACTGGGGCAGTACAGAAGGACACGTGTTGTAGTCACTGGTGCAGCACAGAAGGACACGTGTTGTAGTCTCTGGTGCAGCACAGAAAGACACGCGTTGTAGTCACTGGTGGAGCACAAAAGGACACGTGTTGTAGGCACTGGTGCAGCACAGAAGGACACGTGTTGTAGTCACTGGTGCAGCACAGAAGGACACGTCTTGTGGTCACTGGTGGAGCACAGAAGGACACGTGTTGTAGTAACTGGTGCAGCACAGAAGTACACGTGTTGTAGTCTCTGGTGCCGTACAGAAGTACATGTGTTGTGGTCACTGGTGGAGCACAGAAGGACACGTGTTGTAGTCACTGGTGCAGTACAGAAGTACATGTGTTGTGGTCACTGGCGCAGTACAGAAGGACACGTGTTGTAGTCACTGGTGCAGCACAGAAGGACACGTGTTGTAGTCACTGGTGCAGTACAGAAGGACACGTGTTGTAGTCACCGGTGCAGCACAGATGGACACGTGTTGTAGTCACTGGTGCAGTAGAAAAGGCCACGTGTTGTAGTCACTGGTGCAGTACAGAAGGACATGTGTTATAGTCACTGGTGCAGTACAGAAGGACAGGTATTGTAGCCACTAGTGCTGCACAGAAGGACACGTGTTGTAGTCACTGGTGTAGCACAGGACACGTATTGTAGTCACTGGTGCAGCACAGAAAGACACGTGTTGTAGTCACTGGTGCAGTACAGAAGGACACGTGTTGTAGTCACTGGTGCAGTACAGAAGGACACGTTTTGAAGTCACTGGTGGAGCACAGAAGGACACATGCTGTAGTCACTGGTGCAACAAAGGACACGTGTTGTAGTCACTGGTGTAGCACAGAAGGACACGTGTTGTAGTCACTGGTGCAGCACAGTAGGACACGTGTTGTTGTCACAGGTGCAGTACAGAAGGACACGTGTTGTAGTCACTGGTGCAGCACAGATGGACACGTGTTGTAGTCACTGGTGCAGTACAGAAGGACACGTGTTGTAGTCACTGGTGCAGTACAGAAAGGCACGTCTTGTAGTCACTGGTGCAGTACAGAAGGACACGTGTTGTAGTCACTTGTGGAGCACAAAAGGACACGTGTTGTAGGCACTGGTGCAGCACAGAAGGGCACGTCTTGTAGTCATTGGTGGAGCACATAAGGACACATGTTCTAGGCACTGGTGCTGCACAGAAGGACACATGTTATAGTCACTTGTGCAGCACAGAAGGACACGTGTTGTAGTCAATGGTGCAGCACAGAAGGACACGTGTTGTAGTCTCTGGTGCCGTACAGAAGTACATGTGTTGTGGTCACTGGTGGAGCACAGAAGGACACGTGTTGTTGTCACTGGTGCAGTACAGAAGTACATGTGTTGTGGTCACTGGTGCAGTACAGAAGGACACGTGTTGTAGTCACTGACGCAGCACAGAAGGACACGTGTTGTAGTCACTGGTGCAGTACAGAAGGACACGTGTTGTAGTCACCGATGCAGCACAGATGGACACGTGCTGTAGTCACTGGTGCAGTACAGAAGGCCACGTGTTGTAGTCACTTGTGCAGTACAGAAGGACATGTGTTGTAGTCACTGGTGCAGTACAGAAGGACAGGTATTGTAGCCACTCGTGCTGCACAGAAGGACACGTATTGTAGTCACTGGTGTAGCACAGGACACGTATTGTAGTCACTGGTGCAGCACAGAAAGACACGTGTTGTAGTCACTGGTGCAGTACAGGACATATGTTGTAGTCACTGGTGCAGTACAGAAGGACACGTTTTGTAGTCACTGGTGGAGCACAGAAGGACACGTGTTGTAGTCACTGGTGCAGCACAGTAGGACACGTGTTGTAGTCACTGGTGCAGTACAGAAGGACACGTGTTGTAGTCACTGGTGCAGCACAGAAGGACACGTGTTGTAGTCACTGGTGCAGCACAGAAGGACACGTGTTGTAGTCACTGGTGCAGCACAGTAGGACAGGTGTTGTAGTCACAGGTGCAGTACAGAAGGACACATGTTGTAGTCACTGGTGCAGCACAGAAGGACACGTGTTGTAGTCACTGGCGCAGCACAGAAGGACACGTCTTGTAGTCACTGGTGCAGTACAGAAAGACACGTCTTGTAGTCACTGGTGCAGTACAGAAGGACACGTGTTGTAGTCACTGGTGGAGTACAGAAGGACACGTCTTGTAGTCACTGGTGCAGCACAAAAGGACACGTCTTTCAGTCACTGGTGCAGCACAGAAGGGCACGTCTTGTAGTCATTGGTGGAGCACAGAAGGACACGTGTTGTAGGCTCTGGTGCAGCACAGAAGGACACATGTTATAGTCACTGGTGCAGCACAGAAGGACACGTGTTGTAGTCACTGGTGCAGCACAGATGGACACGTGTTGTAGTCACTGGTGCAGTACAGAAGGACACGTGTTGTAGTCACTGGTGCAGTACAGAAAGGCACGTCTTGTAGTCACTGGTGCAGTACAGAAGGACACGTGTTGTAGTCACTTGTGGAGCACAAAAGGACACGTGTTGTAGGCACTGGTGCAGCACAGAAGGGCACGTCTTGTAGTCACTGGTGCAACAAAGGACACGTGTTGTAGTCACTGGTGTAGCACAGAAGGACACGTGTTGTAGTCACTGGTGCAGCACAGTAGGACACGTGTTGTTGTCACAGGTGCAGTACAGAAGGACACGTGTTGTAGTCACTGGTGCAGCACAGATGGACACGTGTTGTAGTCACTGGTGCAGTACAGAAGGACACGTGTTGTAGTCACTGGTGCAGTACAGAAAGGCACGTCTTGTAGTCACTGGTGCAGTACAGAAGGACACGTGTTGTAGTCACTTGTGGAGCACAAAAGGACACGTGTTGTAGGCACTGGTGCAGCACAGAAGGGCACGTCTTGTAGTCATTGGTGGAGCACATAAGGACACATGTTCTAGGCACTGGTGCTGCACAGAAGGACACATGTTATAGTCACTTGTGCAGCACAGAAGGACACGTGTTGTAGTCAATGGTGCAGCACAGAAGGACACGTGTTGTAGTCTCTGGTGCCGTACAGAAGTACATGTGTTGTGGTCACTGGTGGAGCACAGAAGGACACGTGTTGTTGTCACTGGTGCAGTACAGAAGTACATGTGTTGTGGTCACTGGTGCAGTACAGAAGGACACGTGTTGTAGTCACTGACGCAGCACAGAAGGACACGTGTTGTAGTCACTGGTGCAGTACAGAAGGACACGTGTTGTAGTCACCGATGCAGCACAGATGGACACGTGCTGTAGTCACTGGTGCAGTACAGAAGGCCACGTGTTGTAGTCACTTGTGCAGTACAGAAGGACATGTGTTGTAGTCACTGGTGCAGTACAGAAGGACAGGTATTGTAGCCACTCGTGCTGCACAGAAGGACACGTATTGTAGTCACTGGTGTAGCACAGGACACGTATTGTAGTCACTGGTGCAGCACAGAAAGACACGTGTTGTAGTCACTGGTGCAGTACAGGACACATGTTGTAGTCACTGGTGCAGTACAGAAGGACACGTTTTGTAGTCACTGGTGGAGCACAGAAGGACACGTGTTGTAGTCACTGGTGCAGCACAGTAGGACACGTGTTGTAGTCACTGGTGCAGTACAGAAGGACACGTGTTGTAGTCACTGGTGCAGCACAGAAGGACACGTGTTGTAGTCACTGGTGCAGCACAGAAGGACACGTGTTGTAGTCACTGGTGCAGCACAGTAGGACAGGTGTTGTAGTCAGGTGCAGTACAGAAGGACACATGTTGTAGTCACTGGTGCAGCACAGAAGGACACGTGTTGTAGTCACTGGCGCAGCACAGAAGGACACGTCTTGTAGTCACTGGTGCAGTACAGAAAGACACGTCTTGTAGTCACTGGTGCAGTACAGAAGGACACGTGTTGTAGTCACTGGTGGAGTACAGAAGGACACGTCTTGTAGTCACTGGTGCAGCACAAAAGGACACGTCTTTCAGTCACTGGTGCAGCACAGAAGGGCACGTCTTGTAGTCATTGGTGGAGCACAGAAGGACACGTGTTGTAGGCACTGGTGCAGCACAGAAGGACACATGTTATAGTCACTGGTGCAGCACAGAAGGACACGTGTTGTAGTCACTGGTGCAGCACAGAAGGACACATGTTGTAGTCACTGGTGCAGCACAGAAACACACGTGTTGTAGTCACTGGTGCAGCACTGAAGGACACGTTACTGGTACAGCACAAGACACATATTCACTGGTTCAGCACAGAACACGTGTTGTAGTCACTGGTGCAGCACAGGACACGTGTTGTAGTCACTGGTGCAGCACAGGACACGTGTTGTAGTCACTGGTGCAGCACAGAACACGTGTTGTAGTCACTGGTGCAGCACAGGGCACGTGTTGTGGTCACTGGTGCAGCACAGGACACGTGTTGTAGTCACTGGTGCAGCACAGGGCACGTGTTGTGGTCACTGGTGCAGCACAGGACACGTGTTGTGGTCACTGGTGTAGCACAGGACATGTGTTGTAGTCACTGGTCCAGCACAGAAGGACACGTGTTGTGGTCACTGGTGTAGCACAGGAAATGTGTTGTAGTCACTGGTCCAGCACAGAAGGACACGTGTTGTAGTCACTGGTGCAGCACAGGACACGTGTTGTGGTCACTGGTTCAGCACAGGACACGTGTTGTAGTCACTGGTGCAACACAGGACACGTGTTGTAGTCACTGGTGCAGCGCAGGACACGTGTTGTAGTCACTGGTCCAGCACAGGACACGTGTTGTAGTCACTGGTGCAGCACAGGGCACGTGTTGTATTCACTAGGGACCTTAAGATTAGACGTCAGGTATCCGATAGGGGGATAGATAGGTAACGCATCGACCCCGTATCGCAAAGTATCGTGCGATTTCATTAGACCGTGCGGCTTCGATTGACGTATCACAAGCAATCTATACGTGGCCTTTCCCGTATTTGTTTTACAAGAGTACAAGTCAAGTGTCAGGGTAAGTAACATTTTGGTTGTTTATTTTAAACCTTTTCTCAACTTAATCTGTATGTTTTCATTCACTATAGTTTGTGCAAAACACTTTCAAAGATACCACCCACTCACAGGCAAAAGTCAGGCGACCGGGTAACACGCATCGCCAGTGAGCCTCTCGTCACGTGAACGAGATTTGAGATCGCGGTTCCACTTCAGTTCTATTCATTCTTAAATCAGCTAAATTGTGACTAAAAAGCAATAAATATACACGAATCGTGATATTTTAAAGTGTTTTTGATCACTTGGTGCTATCATTTTGTTTTGAAAGCATGTATTCCATGCTTTTGTGGAACTGGGTCAACTGATGCCCCGCTACAGAGCGGCAGAAGCAGACGACACACAGCAGAAAGAGGCGTTTGCCGTCTTTTTTTTTTTTTTTACAAATTATAATTTTAACAGAAAAAAAATATGCACACATGGGCAATATATAGACAACATCAGTTTTTATTCCACCAGCTTCGAGGATTTTTGTTGTTTTTTTTTTTTTTATCCGAGGAACGTTTTTAGTTAAATATGCAGTCAGTTATCATAGATCTGTCTTAAGCAGAGTAGTGAGTACGTGTGGAAAGATTACAGGAAAAAAACAAGATTAACTACATAAACTGTATGAAAGTCGTGCTGTCAGAAAAGGTACTGAGATCGCTGCAGATAAGTCTCATGTATGTGCGCATGCGTGCATTTGTATGTGTAGGTGGGTGTGCACATAAGGAGGGGCGGGGAGGGGGGGGGGAGGGATCTTACATGTGTATGTAATTAATTTTTGTTTGTACATGTACTATTGCTTATTGTAATTTGGCTGTCATGCATACCTTTTTATTGGCCACTCTTAATTTCTCGAAAGAGATAGTAAAGTGTTTTTGATTTGATTTGATTTGATTTGATTTATCCAAACATCAGAGAGAGAGAGAGAGAGAAATGTGTGTGTGTGAGTGTGTGTGCGTGTATAAGGTGTGTGTGTGTGTGTGTGGTGTGTGTGTGTGTGTGTGTGTGTGTGTGTGTGTGGTATTCTGCATGACATTTGCATATACTTCAACATAACTTATGTCTCTCTGTTTTCAGATGGCAGCCAAAGAAGAGAAAAAGAAGAAATTTTACTTTCTACCAAGGATGGACATTCTCCTCATAATGGACACTTAACCTTTAGCAGCTGCATGCATTTGCGCGTCTGATTGCTAAAACATGAAACCGTGTAGAATTTTACCCAATTTTATGCTTAAATCATGCACGAAGACTGACACAGCCTGCAGTGTTACTTACAAACGCAAATAATGATTTACACACAAATCCAATAAGTAAAATAACATTTATCTAATGCACAATACAAATCTAATCTAACAACCATATTTACGAAGACAGACGTACAAAAGAAAAGAATACACCCCCCCCCCCCCCCCCCTCCCCTCCACCATCTCAGTCAGCATGAAAATCATGTGCCTGTGGCAAAACGATGGCAAATTCCTGTCTTATCCTTCCCCACACGTTCCTCCCCTGCTCAAAAGAGCATGTGTTACTTCCCTGTGGGGGGGGGGGGGGGGGGGGGGGCTTGGGGGACGTGAGCTACAAGCACGTGTAATCTAAACCTAAACTGGAATCACGTAGGTCATATGTACGCATCTCGTTGCGTATACGTATATGGCGATACGTCACGTGTGACAAGGGAAGTAACACATGCTCTTCTTCTTCTTCGGGTTGAGAAGCCACAATCGACTTGCTGATTTTTTTGCTGCTGTGTTCTTTTATCTAAACACAGTGCCAGCAGGAAGCCCGCTGACCCCGCAGGTCAGACCGTTTGTTTTTTCTTTTTTTTTTTTCTTTTTTTTTATTTGAGCAGGGGAGAAACATGTGGGGAAGGATTAGACAGGAATTTGCCATCGTTTTGCCACAGGCACATGATTTTCATGCTGACTGAGATGGTGGAGGGGGGGGGGGGGTATTCTTTTCTTTTGTACGTCTGAATATATCTTCATAAATATGCTTGTTATATTAGATTTGTATTGTGCAATAGATAAATGTTATTTTACTTGATGGTTTTGTGTGTAAATCACTATTTGCGTTTGTAAGTGACACTGCAGGCTGTGTCAGTCTTCGTGCATGATTTAACCATAAAATCTGGTGAAATTCTACACGGTTTCATATTTTAGCAATCATACGAGCAAATGCATGCAGCTGCTAAAGTTTAAGTGTCCATTATGTGAAGAATGTCCATCCTTGGTAGAAAGTAAAATTTCTTCTTTTTCTCTTCTTCGGCTGCCCTCTGAAAACAGAGAGACATACGTTATGTTCAAGTATATGCAAATGTCATGCAGAATACCACACACACACACACACACACACACACACACACCTTATGTACGCACACACACTTACACACACACACATTCTCTCTCTCTCTCTCTCTCTCTCTCTCTCTCTCTCTCTCTCTCTCTCTCATGTTTGGATAAATCAAATCAAATAAAATCAAATCGAATCAAAAACACTTTATTATCTCTTTCGAGAAATTCAGCGTGGCCAATAAAAAGGTATGCATGACAGCCAAATTACAGAAATAGTACATGTACAAACAAAAATTAATTACATACACATATAAGATCCCTCCCCCCCCCCCCCCCCCCCCCCCCTTATGCGTACACCCACCTACACATACAAATGCACGCATGCGCGCATACATGGGACTTACCTGCAGCGATCTCAGTACCTTTTCTGACAGCACGACTTTCATACAGTTTATGCAGTTGTTCTTGTTTTTTACCTGTAATCTTTCCACACGTACTCACTACTCTGCTTAAGACAGATCTATGATAACTGACTGCATATTTAACTAAAAACGTT
>CM065721.1:85868461-85955961 GCA_033310375.1 Conus canariensis
AGGCGAGTAGCTTAGCAGTCGATAGGATAAAAACGGATGATGTGCAGCATGTAATATTGTATGAAGTGTGGTTGTGTTGGCATAACAAGGATTAACCACTGGGTTATCTGACAAGAGATGACATGAGAGTGAGGTGCTGGATGGAAATTTTGGCGAACAAATCATGTTTTTGATATATGATTATAATTGACAGTGCAAAGAGGGGTAATAATGTGAAGGATTGTGGCTGCGAGCCGATTCTCTTGTGTGAACATGCTGGAACTGTGAACCGCTAAAAATTGATAAGTTTTTTTTGTTTTGTTTTTTTTTTCCCTCTGAGAGATGTGTATTACTACTGGTTATTGTGTGGAGACATTTCCTTTGAAATTGGCCATTTCCTAGATTATTTAGTATGTCCTAAGGGGGCCCATGGAGTCCGTGGTGGATCGCTTAGATTGGTTTATTTCTCCGAGAATTGGGTGTGATTCATAATTTCATATGTAATAGCGTGGATTGGCTCAGGGAGAGTATTGTTTTACCGCTGTTGTAAGGGTTGGCAGGAAATGGGTATGATAACCCCAAAGTGAGTAATGGGTTGGGGGATGTGTTCGAAATTCAAGGGGTCACTCTCATGCCCGAGTGGGAAGTAGGCAAGGGAGATGGAGAGTTAAAGCTTTACCAAGTAGCCTATGTGCCTTGATGACTCGGGTGGTAGCAACATTACAGTAGGGGCCTACAGTTGTGTCAGCAGGTATCCTGTTCCGTCCTGAGGCTGGGGCCAGATCACCGCAGTTTACTGCCGCGTGCCGGCAGGTGAGCGGCGCTTTCCAGTACCTGTTGTTTTCCCGGGAGAGGGAGACCACCCAGGCCGTCTGCCTTCTGTGGGGCAGCTCTCCTCCAGCTACCGGTGCTCTTCCGGGAGTTCTCCGGCACTGGTTCCTCGTCCCGGTTTAGGCGTCCTGTGAGAGGGCGCTGCACCAGGCCTTTTTCCACCCTTGGTGTCCGGCGGGGCCTTCAGAGGAGGAGGCGTCCTACGAGCCCCGGACCCGTCGAGAGGGCGTCTGGTGTGTGTACGTTGGGTGTCGTGCCCATCGCAGGGAGGAGTCAGACTGCGGGAAGCCACGGTCAGCGCCGGGGTGCAGAGTCTTCGGGGAGGGTGTCGGCCCGCGGAGGAGCCACGGTCAGCGCCGGGGTGCAGAGTCTTCCGGGGAGGTGTCAGCCTGTGAGGGGCCACGTACAGCGCCGAGGACTGGAGCTTTCCGGGCCGGGATGGGTTGTCCCATGGTTGTGATAGAAGGGGTGTAGCGTTAGGCAGTAGGGTTAGGGGTGTTAGCTACTGCCTCCTTTTAGGACGTAGTGGCCGGCACAGTGTAGGGTACTTGTCGTTGCCTCCCTTAGGGACGCAGTGACCAGTTTGGTAGTGGTCCCGGGTTAAAAGAGAAGGGTGAGTCCTGGGGAGAGGTGTGGGTGGTAGCAGTCGTTAAGAGTTTAGAGTCCCTTTGGTAAATCCTTGTCCCTAGTAGTTAGTCACCACGTGTGCGGGCTATCGCTGTGTCCCCAGGTCACAGTGATATACTGTAACTGGTGTTTTAGGTTAGGTTAGGGTCTTCCAGGTCATTATAGTAGAGTAGGGTGAGTCAGCGGGAATTGGGATACTTGTGTGCAGTTGTGGATGTGCGTGAGTGGTGGCGCCATGGAGTGTGTGTGAAATAAAGAAGCGTGCGTGATTGTAAAACTGTGTTAGTGTGCTGTGTTGTCTGACCTAGTGTGTGATAGGCGTGGGTAAGGGTGGTAGGGCCGTCCGGCTTAGCGACCGTGACACTTTGGTGGAGATGCGGGGTAGTAAGCGGTTCTGGGTAGGTGATAGGTAGCTAGGAGGGAGGTAGGGGGGTGTTGTGTCCGGTGTGTACGTTGTGTGAAATGTACGTGGGTGGTTGGTGGGAGCGTACCAGTACCCTGGGAGGTGGTACGTAGTGTCCCTGTTCACTTCAGGCAGCTTTCCAGTGGCATAGGGCGGGGCACTTGTATTGGTGTGAATGGGTTGGCGCTACCGAGTGGGTGAGGTATGAATGGTCAATAAACATTGAGTGGTTGTTGGAAGTGTGAGTGATTACACCGTACGGTGTAGGTGAGGTGCCGGAGGGTACCAGGTGTCCTTTGTGTCCCTTACATGTGGTATAACCCCAGTGAGTAGGTAGAGTGGTACCCAGCCCGTGACTGTGCACGCTGTGTGCTCGGATATCCTGTGGGGATTAAGGGCAGAGTAAGCCCAGGTGACTGTGTGTGAAGCACGAGGGTGCGCAGTGTTGTGGCATAGGGTATGCTGTGAGTGCACCTGGACTTGAGGGGTGCAAGTGCACTGTGATCGTGTGGGTGCGGCCTACCAAGACAGTGAGGCCTGTGACTGTGGGTAACTGGTGCGCATGCACAGTGGACGGTGGACACACGGTGTCACGTGGTTCAGTCAGTGACCAGACAGTGCATTGGTAGTATTATATGGGTTGGAGCTCATGGGGGTATATGTATGAGGTACACAAGTGTGGGTGGAGTTATGCTTGGTGCGTGACTCATTGAGAGTATTGTGTACTTGTGCTGAGTTGCTTCAGGGGCTAGTGCGTAGTCAGGAACCTCCAGTTGCGCTCAGATCGCATACTGTCCGTTGCTAGCTCTGTGGTGGTAGGGGTACCCTATGTCTAAACACACCCGAGCCCATCCGCAGTACGACCCCGATAGTGTCATGGATCCACAGGGCCCTACGGCGGATACCAAACCTAAGGTTAGTGACCAGGGAGCGGGGGTGGATCAAGAACAGGGGACGGGGGCTTATGCAAAGTTCGCCAAGTTGGGAGCGGCGATGGGTTTAGCTGGGGGAGACCTCGCCAAGTTCGTCACAGACTCAGTACGTAATGAGGATGAGAAGACGGCGAGAGAAGCAGAATTGGAGCTCCGGATGGAGGAGAAAGTGAGGCAGAAGATGAGGGATGAAGAGGAGAAGGCTGCTAGGCAGAGGGAGCTAGAGATGCAGCAGAGGAAGATAGAAGAGGAGAAAGCTGATAGACAGAGGGAGCTAGAAATGAAGCAGAAGATCGAAGAGGAGAAAGTGAGGCAGAAGATGAAGGATGAGAGGGAGCTAGAAATGCAGCGGACGCAGATTGAAGAGAAGAAGGCTGCTAGGCAGAGGGAGCTAGAGATGCAGCAGAGGAAGATAGAAGAGGAGAAAGCTGATAGACAGAGGGAACTAGAGGTGAAGCAGAAGAAGATCGAAGAGGAGAGGGAAAGGTTAAAGCGGAAGGATGAAGACGAGAAAGCAGCAAGACAGATGGAACTGGAACTGCAGAGGAAGAAGATGGAGGAAGAAAGGGCAATAAGGGAAATAGAAGCTCAAGCACGGCAAGCCGAGTTAGATCTCAAGAGACGAAGAGATGAAGCCGAGTTAGAGGCAAGAGAGCGAGAGCTAATCATACAAGAGAGACAGGCCTTAGATGAAGCAGCGCATAGGAAACGCTTGATTGAGGTGGAGGAAACGAAGCATGTCCACCTTGAGCCGTTAGGAGAGAACGACGACGTGGACGCTTTCATCGCCCAATTTGAGCGTGTAGCCCAGATGTGCAAGTGGAGCAAGACCTCATGGCCCACACGTCTGATGTCTCTGCTGAGAGGAAAGGCTAGAGAAGCGGTGATGCGGTTAAGTGCGGATGAGTTAGGCGACTATGATCAGATAAAGGGCGCCCTGTTAAGCCACTTTAGGCTAGATGCTGAGGCCTACCGAGAAAAGTTCAGGAGCATCAAGAAGGACGCTGCTGAGACTTTTGGCCAGATGCTGGGAAGGATGAAGCGGTGGTTTTCCCTCTGGTGTGTGGCAGCGGGCAAGGATGAGAGTGTGGCAGAGGACGTAAAGGATCTGCTGTTCCAGGAACAGTTTTATCAGCTATTGTCTCCAGAGTTCACAACTGAGGTGCGGAAGACATGCCCGAAAACTGTGGAACAACTTGCAACGGAAGCTACTGTTTTGGCAGAGGCCAAAAGACTGGGGAGGAAGGCGAGGCAAGACCGAACAGTTAACCAGCCCAACCTGGGTAATACACGTGAAACAGCAGGGAGCCAGCCCACAGGGAGGTCCCAACAAAGTGATGGTGCACTACAGCAGCTGAACAGGAGATCAGAAGGGCCTAGATCGACCATAGTTTGTTTCAACTGCAAGAAGCCAGGCCACATCGCTAGGAAATGCCCTGAGCCCCATTCTGTTGGAGCTGTTCATTGTTGTGACCAGCCCCAAGCTCGAGTAGTCCCTACGTTGTGTCGCCCATGCGCTGAGCAGCGGTACGAGCCTGCGTGCATTGTAGAAGTTAACGGGTCTCCGGCCAATGGATTACGGGACACTGGTGCCGGACACACCGTAGTGGCCAAGTGGTTAGTACCGGCAGATGCGTACACGGGAGAGACAGTCCCAGTAGTGTTGGCTGAGTCCAGATGTAGGTCTGTGTTGCCTGTGGCGGTAATAGAGTTGAAGTCACCATTCATCGCGGGGAAGTTGGAGGTTTTGGTCATGAATAGCCCTGTGCAGGAAGTCCTGATCGGAAACTTCGCAAAGAGAGTAGGAGATCCCGGTTGGACACGTGTGCCTGTATACGCAGACCCGGCGTTGGTAGGGGCAGTGCAGACACGCGCGCAGAGAGCCAGGGAGCAGCAAGAACTGTACCACTACCCGTCAAGGAATGCATTCTGAACACCTCTACCCAGCAGTTAATTCAGATGCAGGACCAGGATGAAACCTTGAGGAAGGCTCGGAGTGCGTGTGAAGCAGGGACGCACTTCCACACCAAGTTTGGACGAGTTGAGTACGCGCGGAAGTTTGGTGTACTGGTCCGGCGGTTTGAGGGTCCCAAGGACGTAGCGAGTCAGATCTGCGTCCCAGCTGAACTACGGACCACGGTGATGAAGCTAGGCCACGACGTACCCATGTCTGGTCACTTAGGTACCACCCGAACCAAGGAGCGAGTTGGTCGCCATTTTTATTGGCCAGGCATGCATGCTGACATTCGTCGGTACTGCCAGTCATGCTTCCAGTGTCAGCGTACTGTGGACAAGGGAAGAGTCTCAAGAGTTCCCCTCGTGAAGATGCCACTGATGCGTGAGCCGTTCGAGCGGGTTGGGATGGACATCATTGGTCCCATCGTTCCAGCATCCCAGAATGGGTACAGATACGTGTTGGTGACGGTCGACTTTGCGACAAGATATCCGGAAGCAGTCCCTCTTCGCCAGATCACGAGTGAGTCGGTGGCAGAGGCAGCGTTCAACATGTGGACACGAACGGGAGTCCCTG
The DNA here is from genome assembly GCA_033310375.1 of Conus canariensis. Lineage (NCBI taxonomy): Eukaryota > Metazoa > Mollusca > Gastropoda > Neogastropoda > Conidae > Conus > Conus canariensis. Next base: position 85,873,764 of record CM065721.1, read on the forward strand.
GGTCGGTACTGACTGATAGAGGAACCCAGTTTACTGGTCAGATCATGCAGGAGGTCTACCGACTATTAGCCATTCGAGGTCTGACTACCACACCATACCATGCGCAGTGCAATGGATTGGTGGAACGCTTCAACGGTACTCTGAAGCGGATGCTGCGCAGGTTATGTCAGGAGAAACCAGGTGATTGGGATCGGTGGATACCAGCACTGCTGTTTGCGTACCGTGAGGTCCCACAAGAGAGTACCGGTTTTTTCGCCTTTTGAGCTGCTATATGGACGCCAGGTGCGCGGGCCGATGCAGATATTGAGAGATCTGTGGTTACAACCGGAAAGGCAAGAGCTCCGTACAGCGGCAGAATACGTCGTCAACTTGAGGAACAAGATAGCTGAGTCATGCGAGCTGGCAAGGGAGAACTTGGCAAGGGCAGCGTATAGGTACAAGCGACATTTTGACTTGAGGGCGAAACCCAGGAAGATAGCTGTGGGGTCCAGAGTACTAGTACTTCGGCCGACCAAGCAGAACAAATTGGAACTGGCATGGAGGGGTCCCTGTACAGTACTAGAAAGAGTGGGTGAAGCAGATTACCGCATAGCAGTAGGGGGAAAGACGAAGATTTTCCACGCAAACCTACTAAAGTCGTTCATCGAGCGCGCTGCAGATCCAACAGCCTCGGTAGCTGCGGTTGTTGTGCCGGAGGAGCCTGAAGAGGAAACAGTAACTCCCTTGATGAGCAAGGACATTCCTACCATTCCCTTGGAGGCCACAGAAGGCCCTAAAGATGTGGTAGTACTTACTGAAGACCAGCACTTTACTAGGAAGTTGCACGAGTTAGTGGCCGAATTCAAGGAAGTACTGACTGATGTGCCCTCATGCACAAACCTAGAAACGTGCAGCATCAAGTTGACGTCAGAAGGTGTTCAGTAAGATCGACCTCGCTAAGGGGTATTGGCAGATCCCGATGAGTAGAGAGGACCGCGCGAAGACTGCTTTTGCTACACCGGAAGGACAATTCCAGTGGAAGGTTATGCCATTTGCACTGTGTACCTCAGGGGCAGTGTTCACGCGCATGATGAGAAAGCTATTGCAGCCACTTGAGAGCCCAGATGTCGATAATTTCATTGATGACATCCTGGTGGCCACAGTTGATCAGGACAGCCATATAGAGGTTCTCAGGCGTGTTTTCCAGAGACTCAAGGAATGTTCTTTGTCAGCCCGGCCTTCAAAGTGTGAGCTGGGAGGAAGGGAAATCACCTACTTAGGGCACAGGATAGGTGCAGGGAAGATATGGCCTGAGCAGGATAAAATGATCCGCATTTTGGATGCGCCTAGGCCTGAGACCAAACGACAAGTGCAGGGATTCCTGGGATTAGTGGGGTACTACAGGAAATTTGTGCCCCGGTTTGCTGACATTGCCAAGCCCCTTACTGATCTCACAAAGGGAACAACCAGGCAGGTGGAATGGGACGACGAGTGCGAACGTGCGTTCCAAGCCTTGAAGCAGCATTTCTGCCAACCTCCCGTCTGTAATTTGCCGGTACCAGGTTTGACATTTGTGCTCCAGACTGACGCATCAGAAATGGGAGTGGGAGCTATACTGTGACAGCAGTACCCTGAAGAGATGCGCCCTGTAGCATGTGCCAGTAGAAAATTAAGCCCTGCAGAGCAGAATTACCCTATAGTAGAGAAGGAGTGTCTGGCAGTGGTGTGGGGAATACAAAAGTTCCAGGTGTATTTGTATGGGACTCCCTTTATTGTCCAGACAGATCATTCCCCACTCCAATACTTAGAAAAGATGAAGTCTGTTAGTGGGAGGATCACAAGGTGGGCACTGCAGCTGCAGCCATTTCAGTTTACGGTGCAGGCAGTGTCTGGGAAGGACAATGTGGCGGCAGACTTCTTGAGTCGCTTGCCGTAGAGAGAGAGAGAGAGAGAGAGAGAGAGAGAGAGAGAGAGAGAGAAAACCTGAGGGTTCCATTAACCTGTGTCGTGAGAGGTTGACATTGTCGAAGCTATGCATGTGTTATCTTTGGTAGAGAATGGCGTAGCAAAGTGTTACTGAGGGTGTGGTATTTGTAGCACGTGTTACACAGCAGTTGTGCGTAATCAGAGCCCCCTCAGTTATGAAATTTATATGTAGTGCGTAGTGTAACGGCTGCCTATAAGTGCCTGCATTAAGGTCATATGTGGCAGCGTTAGACCAGGTTGATTAATGTAACCTGTGATTGTTGATGTATTTAAAAGTTGATGCTGTTGTGATGGAAGTTTTGGTGTGCATCAAAAGTAACAGTAGGACAGAATGAGTGATGGGGAATTGGATTCTTATAGGTAGGGCGTGGCCAAAACGCCGATCGAGTGAGAAGAAGTTGTTGGTTTTAACCTGTAGTTAAAACTTAGTCAGGGGGGTGTGTCACCGATCGGCGGTACTAAATCAGTATGTCCATGTGTTTAAGAGTAGTGGTGGTTCAAGATAGAGAGCGTGTGTGCGCGCGCGCGCGTGTGTGTGTGTGTGTGTGTGTGTGTGTGTGTGTGTGTGTGTGTGTGTGTGTGTGTGTGTGTGCGTGCGTGCGCTCGCGCGTATGTGAGGTTGGGGTTTAGTTAGCTACAGTTAGGTTAAGTTCCTCAGGGTTAGGTAGAAAGATTAGGCTAGGTAGGAGGCTGGGGAAATAGGACATACAATATTCTTTCATTCCAGTCTTCACTTATTGAAGGAATGGAATGGAAGCGGGGGGGGGTTGGTTTCATTCCCGATTGTTACCCTTTTGTTACTTTGGTTCTATACCAGAGAAGGCGGGGCAGGATATCGGCTGTTGTTGTGTTGTCAAGTCTGTGAGTTGTTGTGGTAAATTGTCATGTTGTTGCACGAGCAACAACTAGTCCGTTGGTCAGGTGTGTCAGCTCTGCGGAGGGATACACTGCTCTGACCAATCGTTGTTTTGTGTGGTGAGTGGAGTTCGCTTGATTCCGACCAGGGCGGAATGCGTTGGGGTAGCTTCACTTCGGTCCCTGGTGTTCGTCGGAGTGGACGTACTCCTTGTAGGTGCGGCGGCAGCGCCGTTAGTTTTTGAAGAGTGACTTCAAGTCATAGTTAGGGCCAGGTCCTCGCCGGGGTTGGGTGCCCTTGGCCTGTGCTGAGTCGGTGTCGTCCTTGTTGCAGCCACTGTCAGCCAGTTGCGGAACTGGTGTGGTTGATCGTCTGTATGTCCAGGTTGGTGATCTGTTAGGTTCGTTGTGTTGTAGTTCGTTGTGTTGTCTTGTATTATGGCGAGTTGAACTGTAGTTGTCTCATGTTGCGATTAGTTGTATGGTGTTCGTTGCGTGTACTGGTTGTCTAGTATGATGTCTTGGTTCCGTGATTGAAATTTGTAGTCAGCCGGTTTGTGTTGTTACCTCTTTCCTGTATATTTTTGTAAGTAATGTACATAGTGGTTCCTGAGTTCGATTGTCATGTGACAGTTTGGCTAGACAATGTGGGTTCGATATAATAACCGTTGATGGGCGGTGATGTAGATATTGTTTGTGGTTTGTCTAGGTTAATTTCCGTGTGTTCAATGAGAAGGTAATACGAGGTTGCTTTTTGTTGAGGATCATAATATGAGTCAGGTGCGGATGTGTCTGCGTGAATCATAAAGGGATTGTGCTCAATTTCAGTCATAAATAGTAATAGTTCGTTGAAATTGATTTACGATTTCGTAGTTGACCTGCACAGCATTGGAATCGGTTAACTGTGTAGTAGGGCTAAGGCCAATTTGTGGTCGAGTGGTTTACACTGGGGTACGGTCGTAACCATTCAACTTGTATTGGTGTCTTTTCACTTTCGTTACGAGTCAGGGTTCTCGACGCGGCTGTCGTGCGCGTGCGGACTGTATCTGTGACGTTCGCATTTGGTACATGATAGTGAGTCCATAGGGTAGAAGTTTTTGTAATACAAGTGACAGTTGTCACACATGCAGGGATGTATGTGTTTGTGACAGAACGGGGTTAGAGAAAGATGTCTTAGGTTGTGGGGAGACAGTCCCATTATGAAATTTAGTAGTCGGAAAGAAGGGGAAGGTAAAGTTTAAGGCGAGTAGCTTAGCAGTCGATAGGATAAAAACGGATGATGTGCAGCATGTAATATTGTATTAAGTGTGGTTGTGTTGGCATAACAAGGATTAACCACTGGGTTATCTGACAAGAGATGACATGAGAGTGAGGTGCTGGATGGAAATTTTGGCGAACAAATCATGTTTTTGATATATGATTATAATTGACAGTGCAAAGAGGGGTAATAATGTGAAGGATTGTGGCTGCGAGCCGATTCTCTTGTGTGAACATGCTGGAACTGTGAACCGCTAAAAATTGATAAGTTTTTTTTGTTTTGTTTTTTTTTTTCCCTCTGAGAGATGTGTATTACTACTGGTTATTGTGTGGAGACATTTCCTTGTGAAATTGGCCATTTCCTAGATTATTTAGTATGTCCTAAGGGGGCCCATGGAGTCCGTGGTGGATCGCTTAGATTGGTTTATTTCTCCGAGAATTGGGTGTGATTCATAATTTCATATGTAATAGCGTGGATTGGCTCAGGGAGAGTATTGTTTTACCGCTGTTGTAAGGGTTGGCAGGAAATGGGTATGATAACCCCAAAGTGAGTAATGGGTTGGGGGATGTGTTCGAAATTCAAGGGGTCACTCTCATGCCCGAGTGGGAAGTAGGCAAGGGAGATGGAGAGTTAAAGCTTTACCAAGTAGCCTATGTGCCTTGATGACTCGGGTGGTAGCAACATTACAGTAGGGGCCTACAGTTGTGTCAGCAGGTATCCTGTTCCGTCCTGAGGCTGGGGCCAGATCACCGCAGTTTACTGCCGCGTGCCGGCAGGTGAGCGGCGCTTTCCAGTACCTGTTGTTTTCCCGGGAGAGGGAGACCACCCAGGCCGTCTGCCTTCTGTGGGGCAGCTCTCCTCCAGCTACCGGTGCTCTTCCGGGAGTTCTCCGGCACTGGTTCCTCGTCCCGGTTTAGGCGTCCTGTGAGAGGGCGCTGCACCAGGCCTTTTTCCACCCTTGGTGTCCGGCGGGGCCTTCAGAGGAGGAGGCGTCCTACGAGCCCCGGACCCGTCGAGAGGGCGTCTGGTGTGTGTACGTTGGGTGTCGTGCCCATCGCAGGGAGGAGTCAGACTGCGGGAAGCCACGGTCAGCGCCGGGGTGCAGAGTCTTCGGGGAGGGTGTCGGCCCGCGGAGGAGCCACGGTCAGCGCCGGGGTGCAGAGTCTTCCGGGGAGGTGTCGGCCTGTGAGGGGCCACGTACAGCGCCGAGGACTGGAGCTTTCCGGGCCGGGATGGGTTGTCCCATGGTTGTGATAGAAGGGGTGTAGCGTTAGGCAGTAGGGTTAGGGGTGTTAGCTACTGCCTCCTTTTAGGACGTAGTGGCCGGCACAGTGTAGGGTACTTGTCGTTGCCTCCCTTAGGGACGCAGTGACCAGTTTGGTAGTGGTCCCGGGTTAAAAGAGAAGGGTGAGTCCTGGGGAGAGGTGTGGGTGGTAGCAGTCGTTAAGAGTTTAGAGTCCCTTTGGTAAATCCTTGTCCCTAGTAGTTAGTCACCACGTGTGCGGGCTATCGCTGTGTCCCCAGGTCACAGTGATATACTGTAACTGGTGTTTTAGGTTAGGTTAGGGTCTTCCAGGTCATTATAGTAGAGTAGGGTGAGTCAGCGGGAATTGGGATACTTGTGTGCAGTTGTGGATGTGCGTGAGTGGTGGCGCCATGGAGTGTGTGTGAAATAAAGAAGCGTGCGTGATTGTAAAACTGTGTTAGTGTGCTGTGTTGTCTGACCTAGTGTGTGATAGGCGTGGGTAAGGGTGGTAGGGCCGTCCGGCTTAGCGACCGTGACACTCTGAAAGTTACAGCGTATTCTAAAAGCTTTTTCAATGAACAGAGCAAGGCGAACGATCATTGATTTGCATTCAGATGCAAACAGCATGGCTAATTTAAATTGGGAAGGACTGTTGTAATACTTGGCTGGTATGTATTGGTCTCTTAACTCTTGATACAATGGGCATTGTAAAACAAAGTGGGTCTCTGTCTCTGTTTGAAGTCCACAACATGGACACAGCAACTCATTTTCGGTCACATTTCTCCGGAAACGCATTTTATGTACATTTAGTTGCGACACACCTAATCTTAATCTGATTAGACTAGTTCTTGCCTGTAAATTACTGACTTACTGTAGGTATGGGGCCAAAATCAAATCACTCTTAAATGTCCTGTAAAGATAGAAACGATCACTCTGTGTTATTTCGGTATGCCACTGCGCTTTGTAATCTTGAATCAGTCTCTCTCTCAATGACTTCAAGAACTCTTTTACATTACCAACCCCTTGATTCTCCCACACTTCTTCAAAACCGTATTTGTACAGAAAGAAGCAGACGGTAGATGCCCATGTGTTCTTGTCTCTATGGTGAAAAAATAGCAACATTTCATAAGCTTTATACGGACGTCGATGAGGCTGCATTTTTAAAATTCTCAACCAGTATTTGATACTCTTTATATACAAATTAACACACAACGGGAGTCTTCCCAATTCTCCATAAACCATTGCATTAGGAGTTCTTACACTTACATTCAGAAACCTTTTCAAGGCAAAAAGGTGTACTTTTTCTAGAATGTCAACATTTCCAATCATACCCCATATTTCTGCACCGTAACTAAGTACTGGCTGTCGAAGAGTTTAAAGAACACAGCTGGTGATTTTTCTCCAATAGACCACAAGAGTTTGAATATATTGATCACGCCTATTTTTGCTTTGCTATACATATCATACAAACAGTGAGAAAAGGAAAGCCTCGTGGACATGATAATTCCCAAATATTTGTACATATTCACCACTGTCATTTTTGTTTGTCCGAAGAACCATTGCTTGTGTTGAGAGATATGTCCACCATTTCTAAACACGACAACGTTTGATTTATCTAAATTAACTATCAGACCAAGTCTTCCAGCTGTGTCATGTAAGACGTTCAGCTGATTTTGTAAACCGGTGACTGAATCGGAGAGCAAGATAACGTCATCAGCAAACATAAGAATTAAGATTTCTAGAAAATCGGGGATAAGTTGAATTCCATGTTTACCTTCTTTGATTACTTCTACAGCCAGCTCATTGATAAACAGAGAGAACAAAACGGGACTACACACCTCCCCCTGTTTTAAACCCAAGGGGCACGTAAACGCGTCGCTTAAATCGTTTCCAACTCTAACTCTTGCCTTCACAGTGTTATACATACTAGTAATAGCTCCGTACATTTTCCCATTAATTCCTCTTTTCTTTAAAACACGCCATAAATTTGCTCGAACAATGGAGTCAAAAGCTTTTCTGAAATCCATAAATGCAACAAACATTTTTTGTGTAACAGTAACTGCTTTTGAGCCATGGCAAACAATGTAAAAACATGATCAATGGTACTGTAATTTTTCCTAAAGCCTGCCTGAGTGTCGTTGATAGCATCATTCTCTTCGATCCATTTATTCAATCGTTCGTTAAGTATGTGGCTGTATAATTTACTGCACACAATCAGTAATGAGATTCCTCGATAATTATCAGGTACATTCCGATCGCCCTTTTTATGCAACGGTTGGATTATAGCTTCTGACCACTGTGAAGGATAATCTCCGGTAGAAAACAATTTATTGAACAGAATAATAAGAAACGGAACAATCACTGTAACAGAGTTTTTGAAGATCTCTCCAACAATCCCATCAGGGCCTGCAGCCTTACCATTTTTTAGAGAACGAATCGCAGCATACACTTCACTTTCTGAAATATCACATTCAAGAGAATCTATATTAAACTGGTTTTCGTCTACATCGATTTGTTCTTCCCTCTCATCAACAGTCTCAAAAGTTTCATCAAAGGACAGACCAGACTGAAATACTTGTGAGAAGTGTTGGTACCATGTATCCTTGCTGATATTATTTTGAACAGGTCTTTTACAGACAGAGATTTCAACTTACTCCAAAATTTGGCAGAATCGTTTACGTTATCGTGTAAAATCTTCACTATATTTGCCCGATGGTCCTTTTTCAGTCTCAGAAGCTCTTTGTAGTCTCTGCGCTTCTGGTTATCAGTCATTCCCTTGACCGCTGGGGTCGTTGGGGGGACGTGATGAGGCAGCTGCCGTTTCTCTCTAGGCTCTTCTGTTGGTGGCTGTCTTGAGGAGATCTGGCATGGTCATTTTGGTCCAGTCCTTTATTTTGTCGGACCAGCTCTTTCTCTGCCGTCCTCGTCTGCGCCCTCCTTCAACGGTACCTTGAAGGATGGTTTTGGAGAGGGTGTTGTGACGGATGACGTGGCCAAACCATGCCATCTTCCGTCGTTTGACGGTTGCCTGAAGTGGTTCGTGGGGCCCAACTAAGTTAGTGACCAGGTTCCGCACATAATCATTGGTCTTGTGTTCTTTGTAGGAGATACGAGTAGTTTCCTCAGGCACCTGGTCTCAAAAGCCTGGATTCTTCTCTCTGTTTCGGCCAGCAGTGTCCATGTCTCGCAACCATATAAGAGGATCGAGACTACTAGTGACTTGTATAGCCGGAATTTTGTGTGGAAATTGATGTTGCTCTTCCACACTCTGTTCAGTCTGGCCATCGCTGCTGATGCGGAGTTGATCCTGATTCGGATTTCTGCTGTGCAGGTGCCATCTTTGGACAGGGTTGCTCCCAAGTATCTGAAGCTGGTCACTTCTTCCAGGGGCTCACCATTCATGGTTATGTTGGCACTGCTGTTAGTCGTGCTGTTGACCATGATCTTTGACTTCTCTGTGCTGACCTCCATGCTGTAGGCACTTGCTCTTGTGACAAGTCTGTTTGTGAGATCCTGGAGCTCGATGTTGCTGCCCCCCATGAGGTCGATATCGTCTGCGAAACGAAGGTTGCAGACCGCCCTGCAGCCAATGCTGATGGAGGTGTGGTGATCCTGCCGCCAATGCTGATGGAGGTGTGGTGATCTTCTAGGGTCTCTTGCATGATTCTCTCCAGAAAACAAGTGGGGTATTTTTTTGCTCCCATCAGAAAACCTAACACAGGGTAACCTTTATTCAAGACTGGCACAGCCTTTTAAACTTGAATAAAGTCAGTCAAATACATAGACGAACAATCTAATAGTGGGGGGAAAAACAAGCGCAGGCCAACAACTGAACTGTCTTCATAGTAATGACTTGGCAAAGATTTGGACTTAAGGGGGGGGGGGGGGGGGGGGGGGGTTGAAGATGGAGAAACTGGGAACATGAAATTAAGAAAATATGTTACAGACATGAAAACTCTTCACTAGCTGCATAAGGGAACCATTGCAATCCCTTTTGAAGGCAGATATATTTGTATTGCCTGCTCCGAGGCCTTTCGTCCGCTGGGTCGGAACTCATCAGGGAGACACGGCTGGTTGTGTCTGCGCTCCTGGCGTCAAATAGAGACACACCACAGTCCATAATACTGTGGTGTTCTCACCACCAAGGGTGCAAAAAAGAATCCAATAGCACCCCCAAAGCAGCCAGCGAAGAGTAGTAAATGAAACCAAAACGAAAGTGTGGGGTGGAAAAAAGTTGCTGAAAAACTAAAGACATTATGCAAATAGTATAAAATATAGGGGACAATCTTTGAGCCTACGCTTCAGGATCCACCCAAAAATGCAAGGGAGATCAAAAGACAAACACACAGACGGACAGAAACAAATACAAATAACCTCAATTTAATCAAAACAAAATCGGAAATGAAATGAGGCAGGGAACAGTAAACGATAAACAGTAAACAAGTGGGGCCTGCGCTTGTTTTTTCCCCCACTATTAGATTGTTCGTCTATGTATTTGTTTGACTTTATTCAAGTTTAAAAGGCTGTGCCAGTCTTAAATAAAGGTTACTCTGTTTTAGGTTTTCTTATGGGAGCAAAAAATACCCCACTTGTTTACTGTTTATCGTTTACTGTTCCCTGCCTCATTTCATTTCCGATTCTCTCCAGAAAGATGTTGAAAAGGACTGGAGATAGTAGGCACCCTTGTCTGACTCCGACTGTGGTCGGGAAGAACTGGCCCTGCTGGCTATTGAGAAGTACTGTGCTGCTGGAGTGTTCGTAGAGGGCCTGGATGACTTGAACGAGCCTCTCATCAATGTTGAAGTCTCTGAGAATCTGCCATAGGCCGTTGTGCCGCACCCGGTCGAATGCCTTCTTAAAGTCAATGAAGTTGTGGCAGAGGTCCTTTTGGTGTTGTAGATGCTTTTCAATCAGGACTCGACAGTTGAAAATTTGTTCCACAGTGCTCCGCCCTCTTCTAAAACCTCAGCCTTGGATTTCAGTCGGTTGAGGATGATGCGAAGCATGACTTTGCTGGGGTGGCTGATCAGACTTATAGTCCTGTAATTTTGGCGTTGTCTGAGGTTGCCTTTCTTGGGTAAGGGAATCACCAATGACTGGGTCCACTCTGCTGGCCACTTCTTTTCTGTCCAGATCTTCTGACAAAGCATTGTTAGTGCTTCTGTGGTCTTTTTTCCCTCCGTATTTCACAAGCTCAGCTGGGACATTATCCACTCCTGGGGATTTCCCTGGCTTCAGACTCTGTATCGCGGCCTCTACCTCCTCCTTCAGTATTTGGAGACCGTTCTTGCTGTCTGCGGGTCGTTGGTTGTCCCGCAAAATGGATGTGTCCGGGTTGAGCTGGTAATTGTAGAGGCCCTCACAGTATTCTGTCCACCTCATCAGGACTTCTTCATTCTCTGTCAGTAGCTTGCCATCCTTACCTTCGATGACTGCTGATCTTGTCTGGTTAGTCTTATTGAGGGTCTTGAGTGTGTTGTAGGCTTCTTTGCTGTTCCCTGCTTCCATGCCTTTCTCGATTGCTTCGCACTGCTCCTCTATCCAATTTTCCTCGGCTGTCTTCATCTTCTTCCTGACTTCTCTGTTCGCCTGTTGGTACTGCATCCTGGCTTCGTCTGGCTTGGTCTGGTTATAAGTATTTCTAATTTCCTCGTCGTCACCTCTACTTCTGTAGTATCGTCTGAGATCGTGACGGAGTTTCTTTTTGTGTTGAGAGCATTCCTTATCAAACCACGGGTCTTTTCTTTCTTTGCCAACAGTAGTTGACTTTCTCATACATGAACTGGTATCAATCAGTGACTCATTAGACACTTGTATTGCTTCGTTGATATCAATATCAACAAGGTCAGATGCTCTTGTCATTTGATCCCTAAACTCAATTGTTGACAATTTGTCTTTAAAATCGTCAATTTTGTCTTGGTCCCAGACAATCTTTTCGAACTTGAACGTACTACATGTTGCATTCTGTTGATCAGCTACGTTGACATTAGCTTTAAATAAAACTTCAACTGGCATGTGTTTAGATTCTATTCTTGGCGTAATGTTCGATGACACACAATAATTCAACAAGCATCGAGACACAATGGCATAATCAACAATACTGCATCCTGTAGGAGAAACGTAGGTAAAGTGGCCAAAGTCAATATCACCTTGAATGGCACCATTAAGTATAAACAAATCAAAAGAATTGCAGACATTTAACAAATATTTGCCAAAATCATTCTGTATCTATATCTCATCTTTTGAGGTACGGAAAACAACACTGTCAGCGTTTTCTTCATGCAAAGGGCACATCCTTTCATCGTCATCATCATCATCTGTACTGTTTTCACCCCCAGTCCGTGCATTGAAGTCTCCTAGCAACATGAATGGTAAGTTTCCAAAAGACGCTATCACATCCATAATACACTGCTCCAATATCTTGATACCATTTGTTATGTCCGTATCATGGTAATAGGAAGAATTGTTAGGCGGTACGTACACACCTAGCAGAATCACTGGTGAAATCGTGCCAAAAAGGTCCTTAGACAGTTTTAACACTATGATATTGTCATAATCCACATCAATCTTTTCAATGTACTTGACGAGGTCTTTTTTCACTAGCAGAGTCAATCCTCCTGATAATCTAGCCGTTACACCGTCAGACACTTTAACGCCTGGTATGACGTAAGCACTGTGTTTTGGAAACAAATGATCAGGAAATTTAGTTGCGAATGTTTCGACTACGAGACTAAAGTCGAATTTAGCAATATAAGACCTTGCCTCAGGATCGTAAATCCGAGACAGACCTTCAATGTTGTAGGTCATGAACTTGAGACTTTGCATGACATGAACCTGGCCGAGTCCCTATAAATCGCTGTGTTTTGTAGTTTTGCTGTGTTTTGTGGTTTCCTGAATGGTTGCTTGGCGTTTAGCTGTGGAATTCGTGGAACTACTCCTCAGCCGAGTTACAGGTCTGCCGCGTGCAATATTGTCACTCGAGGGCCGAGTCAATCGCTCCGTCGGGGCTGTGGTAGTTCTGTCGTCCTTGTTCCGCTCAATTATTGTCCGTTCTTGCACTGGTTCAGTTGGTGTGTATGTCTCATCATGTGCATTTTTGTTAACTGGGTTTGTCACGCTGTCTGTCATCCCAATGTCCGTGTTCTGTTCGTCATCCTTTTCGCTGTTGTTGTCCGGGGGAGTCTGTCGTGGGGTTTGTCCTTCGGGCTGGACTTGTTTTCCAGTGGTCTCAGTGTTGATCACAGTGTCATTTTCTTTATCATTTTCACTACCCTTGGCAATATCAGCCACGGTCAGCGGTGGCAGTGTGTCATCATCAAGTGTCTGTCCTTGCCCATCAGTTTTGGTCTCGTCGAAATCGTTTCCTCTCAAAATTTGGTTTCTGTCAAAATCACCGTCTGTCCCCTTTCCATTACCATGCACCGAGTCTGTCGCCTCATATGACTGCCCCACATCGTCATCTTTCAAGATGTCGTTTGTGTCAAGATTTCCGTCTATCACATTTTCATTGTCAGACACTTGGTCGGTCACATTGTGTGATGGTGTCTTTCTCTGGGTTGTCCTGTCGCTCGTGCTGTCCGTCTGTGTGTCGGTAATGTGAGGCTGAATGCTGATAAGGTTGGTGTCTCGTGCCGGTGGCAGTGGTGGAAAGTGGTACACAGAGCTGTAGTTGTAGCTGTAGTATGGCTGAACCGGACAGATCCAGTCCTGTACCCCGTTCCCTTCACCGTACCATCTCCCACCCCCAAAGTGTCTGTAGTAGTCAGCCGATGGATGGTCCCTGTCTCTAAACGGAAATCCTTGTAACTCCTACCTCCTACTGTCGCTCCTTTGCCCGTCAGCGTGGTGGTGTTCACTGGAGTAAGTCCGATCACCTTCGTTGTAGCGGTTGCTACTGTGGTAGTCGTGGCTCCAGGTACTGCCCGCGTGGTGTCGTTCTGCCCTCTGCCACTGTTGACCGGGTCGTCTCCTCTGCTCCTCCACCACCAGCCTGTTGCCCTTGTAGTAATCGTGCACACCTTGACTGGTTCCGCATTGTGTGGCAGCCTCTGCTCAGAGTATGATTTCGGAATGGGCCTGCCACAACCAGCTTGTTTCCTTTGTAGAATGCACGTATTCCATTAGCTTGGTAGTCTTGAATGATCTGCTGTTGTTTGGTGGTTAGGTCACCTGCCACTCTGATCCCTTTCTTTCTCAGCCCCTCTCGTCCTTTAGTCAGTACACTCATTTTATCTGACCATCTTTGTCACACTGTGCATAAATGCATGCCCGCACTCAGCCCAGCATTCACTCCATGCACACGCAATCTCTCCAAACAACCAGAAGGCGCACTACGATACTCTTCTTCTCCCCCTCCTCTCCGGGGAATAATTTACTAAACAATAATCGACTCTTCAATCTTTTCAATCTTATGTTCCTCCACTCCAGTGGAGGTACAGACATTCCACAGATCCACTAGCTGGGACCAAATTTCATCTCATTATACATAGCAATACATACATATATCGTCTAACGGTTTCTCCTCACTGGAGATACAATATTTATATTTTCAAGAGAGAATGAAAAAGATGGCTTAAAATATAGGTATTTCAAGTGAGTTCCAATCTAAGGGGGGACAATTAAAAGTCATTATGGGTCAACATGACAAATGCTTTGTTTTCTCACGAATGGTGCTGTCGTTGTCTTCTACAGCTCGATTCTCCAACCCTGGAGACGATTAGGTGCTGCTGCAGCACTGTAGCCCAAATATTTGTGCGACTGCCTCAGTCGCCTAACTGGTGCTGCCACAGCACTGGGAAGCAACTACCTCTGCGACTGCCTCAGTCGCCTAGTCCGTTACTGGTGCTGCCACAGCACCGGGAAGGGCTGAAACACGAATGAAGTCCGTGTAAGTAATCTATTTCAAAATCTGAATAATGATAAATTCTTTTCCCTTTTTCCCTTTTCTTAACTTCTCTTTTTTCTCTCCCCATCTGTCTATACCTCACCTGGTAATGGTGAATTGAAGGTGGAACTCGTTCTTCAAACAACCTGTCCGGTCAGTGTCCCCAAGCCATCTCCTTCCTATTCCTTATTTTTCCCTCCTGCACTCTTTTTGAGTACACGTTCAGTGAGTACTCGTCTAACTCTACGCATTACCAGCCCTTGTTTGCTGACCAATGGACAACGTCCGTCCATTCACTGAACTGTTTTAATAGCCACCAGCGACACTGATCACACAGGTCAGGCCATACAAATTATTGTTTCTTTTACCTTTTCTCTTCCCTACCTAGGGAAATGCTTTATAACAAATAAGGGCGTATGCGACGGAACGTCACATGTCGCCGTGTGAGGCTACATCACATGACACCCCCCATCCCGGGGTGAAAAAAAACTTTCGCCAAGAAATTTTTTTTTAAATACACATACATATCTAGTTAATATACAACCTCAGCCATCAATCATCAATTTTTCATCATTCAAGAGTTTCCATCAATGCATAGAACTAGCCTTTATGAACATCATAAAGATCCAAAATCACATTCCAAAATCTTAGTTTGAGAAAAAAAATGCAATCACTTTTGTTTAGTTTTTTTAAAAACAAATTCATACTCCATCACTAATCACAAGTTACATAGACACGAAGAACATATGATACTGATTATTCCAAATGCCAGTCATGTATATATAGCAAAATGTAAACAGTTTTTTTCTGGCGTGTTGTCACATAATCATATGTCCCAACATCATCACAAAATGAGAATTTCCTCATGACTCACTTGATGAAAAAAAAATTTGGCAAGTGAAAAGTCTTTGTTCAAGCAAAAATATACAATATAGCAGTCCACTCGAAAGTTAAACACTTTTTTTTCATTCTTCATAATGGACCGACATGGAAAAAAACAACACTTGTAAGACATCATATGAAGTATTCTGCACACATTCTCAAAATAGCATCCTACAAAGAGCCACCAATGCCAATACATATGCACTTTTAGAGAAAGATCAGTCACAACTACTTATCAATTCAGACTGACAATAGCAGTCATAACGCTGCCAAAATATCAATCAAGTCTTTCCACAATGAAAACAAACAGCAGAATAAAAAATACGTCCACAATGAAACCAAACAGCAGTTACAGCAGCACGAAGGATACTGTGCACTCACTCACGAGACAAAAAACCTGCCATGACATTCTGAGTTCCAGGTAATGGCTCAATGTCAAACTTGAACTCCTGCAATGACAAAGCCCATCTCAACAGCCTGCTATTTTTGGTCTTGGACGACTGCAAAAACGTCAATGGCCTATGGTCGGTTTGTAACCGAAACTGTCTTCCAGTCAGGAATCTGGCAAATTTCTCACAAGCCCAAACAATGGCAAGACACTCCCTCTCAATTGTTGAGTATTTGACTTGTGTGTTAGAGAACTTTTTACTTGCATATTGGACAGGGTGTAACAATCCATTCTTTTCCTGCAACAGTACAGCTCCCATGCCTTTGGAGATGGCATCAGTTCTCAAAACAAAATCCTCTGAAAGAGAGGGGAAAAGCAGCACAGGGAATGAATTGAGGGTGTCTTGAACACATTCCAGAGCTTTCTGGCACTCATCTGACCAGACGATACTTTTGTTTTTTGTTCCTTTTGTTAAGTCACTCAAAGGGGTTGTCAATGACGCAAAGTGCGGTACATATCTTCTGTAATAGGACAACAATCCAATGAGTGATCTGATCTGTTTCTTTGTACTGGGTCTCTTCAAGGCCAAGATCTTTTCTACTTTCTTTTCCTCTGGTGTCATTTTCCCAACAGAAATGACATGACCCAAAAACTCAAGAGTCTGGAATCCAGCACGAATTTTGGACGGTCTAGCCATCAGACCAAAATTCCGGAGTTTACAAAAAACAGCTCTCAAGTTTTCCTCCAGATCATTCCATGACTTTGCAGCAAGCAAAATGTCATCAAAAAAACTTACTGCTCCACACTCATGAAGTTTTAGTGCACGCATCATTCTGGCAAAAGAAGCTTGGGCGTTTTGTAATCCAAATGGCATTTTCGTGCATTGAAACAGTCCAAAAGGTGTCTGAAAAGCTGTTTTTTCCTTGTCTGCTTCAGCCATCGGGATTTGCCAATATCCTTTAGTCAAATCTATTTTGACAAAATATTTTCCTTCTGAGAGTTGACAAAGACGTTCCTCAATGTCTGGGATAGGTTCTGCATCAAACACAGTGATTTTGTTTAACTTCCTGTAATCGATGCAAAACCGCACCGAGCCATCAGGTTTGTCCACCAATACAACTGGTGAGCTGTATGGTGACGAGGACGGTTCAATAACTTTCAACCGAAGCATGACCTGAATCTCTCTTTCGACAACCTGCTATTTCGCAAATGGGAGAGAGTATGGTTTGACTCGGACTGGGTTTTCCGTACTCAAGTGAATAGTATGGGGTTCAATTGCTGTCACTGTCCCTGGGTATCAGTCAGAACATCCTGAAAGTCCTTCAAAATGCCTTCCAATTGTTCCTTCTGAATCAAAGATAGATCATCACACACAACAACATCACGATAAGTTTCTCCCTGGACAGAAAGAACGGGCAGAGGTACAGTATCATCTATACTGGTAGATGTTAACAATCCCACATTTGCTGTTTGCACAGTCTTTGCTCTGTCTCTGTATGTGACATCAGGTACTAAATCAGAATCAATGATTTCTGTAACAGCCACATCTGTTCCATACACTGGACATATCCATTCAACTGACTCATTAATGGCAACATTTGTACGTTCAACATACTTTTTTAGCATGTTTACATGGAACACCTTTTCAGCATTTGCCATTTTCACTTTGGGAACCACAATCTGTTCGTTGTCTTGTCCAGGTACATGCCTGTAGAGGATGTCAAAGTCCAGTATGTACGTTGGCTTGTCCGTTGGTTTGTCAGAGACACTCTGCTTTGCAGTAGACAGTACAGTCGTCAATGTCTCGTCGCTTCTCTGCATAGTCTTCAAAATGTCTGGTGTAACTTTCAGTTCATCTACTTTTGAAACCTTGAGCGGTTTTGTGGGTTTTCCCTGCCCTACGACTTTTGACCTTGTACTGATGAGACAAGGAACGAAAGATCCTCCGGCACCACCATGTACTGTCGCAACACCTGGTAGATTTCCCAAAATCAAATCGCAAACTGGATTCTCAATAACACAGGCGGTAAGCGACCCGGTGTAGTATGGTGTATCAACGGAAATTTTTGCAAGTGGAAAAGTTTCAATTTTTCCACCAAACGATCTGCATCTCTGAACACTGTCAAGATATTGGTCTGGTAGAACAAAACATTTCCTTACACCAGCTGTGGTACAACCTGTATCTCGCAAAACAGAACCTTGTAAACCATTAATGACACAATCCTCCAAAAGAAGACCATCAATGGACTGATCTGGTGCCAAAACAAGACCTTCACATGTAGTGGAAACAAATCCAGTTTTGCTCCACTTCCTTTGAAAGGACAGTCCCGTTTCAAATGGAATTTGCACTCACAAAAGTGGCAACGCATGGTTTGGTTGGCGGACAACTGGTTACCATTAGTCTGTGAACCTCGACCTTGCCCACGAACTGGACCAAAGGGTCTTCGCAGTTGTTGTTCACCACGCCCTCGGAAAGGAAAAGGTATTTCCGGTGGTGAGTATTCGTACTGACGGAAATCGCCAGAACCGACATGGCCTTGACCACGGAAAGGTCGTTGTCTGTTGCCAAAAGACGTGTAAGAGTGCGGACCTTGGAATGAAGCGCGATTTCCTCTTCTAAAGTTTCCTTGTCCAGAATGTATCTGAAATGCCGCGTGAGACTTGAAAAGGGACGAATGTTCCTTGCGGGCAACACCTTTATCCGGATGAGCAATACAGTACTGATCCGCCATCTGACACAATTCGTCAACGCTATCGAACTGTCTTTCCTTAAGAAAAGTGGCCAAATCCTTACTGACGCTTTGAAGAAGTTGCTCTCGAAGTAGCAAATCTCGCAGTGATTCGAAAGTTTTATTTGTCTTTGTTAGCTCTATCCATCTGTCTAAACAATGACTCATTCTTATCAAAAAAGACGGAAATGATTCTCCCTTGTCAGGACGAATGGATCGGAAACGCTCACGAAAACGGTCAGCTGAGCATTGAAACTTCTTTAAGAGTTCTTCTTTTAATTGATCCCAAGTCAACCCTTCCTTTGCCGCAAGTGTGTGGTATAGTGCAAAAGCACTTCCCTTAAACAGCGACGCGATAAACAATGTCCATTTCTCCTTCGGCCAACCACAAGAAGTAGCGTGGTTCTCGAACCGAAAAAGAAAACTCAATATCGTCGGTTTTTTCTTCGAACGGCGGCAACTTCGGAATGTATGTTGACTTCGGATGAAATGTACTCGTGGAACCGACCGGTGGAGGTGGTGGAGGTTCTCTCGATGCCTGTAATTTTTTAATTTCCGCATCAGTCTCTAATTCAAGTTGTCTCAGTTTAAACTGCCGTTCCTTATCCTAATCCTCTAGCTCTAGTTTTCTCTGAACCTCCTCTCTCTCTGTCTGTAGTTTTTTTTCTTCAAACTCTAATCTTTTTTTTAATTTTCTTCCATCTCTTTCTGTATTTATTTCTCTTCAAACTCTAATCTTTTTAGATTTTCTTGTCGTTCTTTATCTTTTTCTTGTCGTTCTTTATCTTTTTCTTCTAGTTGTCTCTGTCTTTCCTGTCTCTCTCTCTCTATCTCTCCGTCTGCCCTATCCAGACATTGTTGGACATAGTTTGCTAATTTATCACCTTCAAAGCCTAAACGCTCGGTCTGTCGTACATATTCATCAACATTTTCCATCATGAATAGTTACCACAAAGAAACAAGAAACAATGACTAAATATGATTAAAATGAGGCGATATGTGATGTTATATACATTTCAAAAAAAAACTTTGTTACAGTATGTACAAATAAAGAATTTAAATGCCGGTATAAACAGAAAAATAATAAAGGCTTACAAAAGAGAAGCACTAATAAGAAATGACAATGTGACCTTTCCAAAAGAGATTTTCACCAATATTCTTTCCGAAAGGGAAAAAGACAGCTAAGAAAATGAAATGTAATACTAATAACTCTTTTTTTTCCGAATGAAAAGAAAACAGACAAAATATACAGGTTTTTCCCGGAAATAAATTCTTTATAATGTTTATGTTCTTAACTGTTCTTATTGTACTTGTTACTTTCTTACTTAGTTTCTTGGTACAACAAAATAGAAGAGTTCACAAAACAAATGATTCGCCTTAAACAATAAGTGAATACAAAGTTACAAAACAAATGAATTAACGAACAATTAAAAAGAGGGGGAGAAAACCTACACTAACGGAAATCCTACCTAAAAGATGACAATGATGAAAAGAAAACTAGATAGGCGCCTATTGAAGAGAAGGTTTGGAGATTTTTTTTAAAGGGGGCGAAAAGGAAATGAAAGAATAGACAGGTCCGGTATAGAAAGAGGAAATCAGAAAAAGCAAAAGAGGCCCTTAGACAGCACCCTAATGGCAACTGTCGCCCGTAAAGCTGGAGACGGGAAAGTATTCAACTAATAATACACACAATATACTAAAACTCAATGCAATAAACAATCTAATAAATATACAATCAGAAACACACACACACACACACACACACACACACACACACACACACACACACACACACACACAAACAACCCCAAACCCAAAAGATAATCAAGAAAAGATGTTTATTTGGAGTGAGCGGTAATCCACTCCACCACCAACACTAGTTGAGTGACGGAGGTGAAGTCGATCCCACACTCAGAGGGGTAAGGGGAAAAATCCAAATAAAACGAAAGGAAAGATAAAGAATTAGATAGTAATGAGAAAGGGAGGGACTATTGACTCCCCAACGCCATGCCCCCCTGCTAAAACAGAGCAGGAAGAGGTTGGGGCTGTCAGTCCTGGGGAAGGGGACAAAATAAAATCTAAGCTAAGGGAAGGACAGCGACTCCTCAACGCCCTGCCCCCTTGCTGCCAGGTTCGAGCAAGAGGAGGTTGAGGCTATCAGTCCTGAGGGGGAAAAGGGTCAAAAGAAAATCCTACAAAAAAATCCTAACAGAGTAGAGCAAACAAAAGAAATTTGAAACACTCGAAAACACACATACAGAAACAAATGAAAAATAAATACTACAAACAATAATGACAACAATCAATAATACTTTCTTTTTTTTCTTTTTTTTTTTTGCACAAATAGAAATCTTAATCCTTTCCTTGGAGGGGGTATCTTTTTTTTTTCTTTTGGAGGGGTACAAATAGAAATCTTTTTTTTTTCTTGGAGGGGGTACAAAAAAAAACAAAAAAACCTTGTCCTATGTCCTAAGTCCTAGTCCTAGTCGGGGTCACCACTGTCACACTGTGCATAAATGCATGCCTGCACTCAGCCCAGCATTCACTCCGTGCACATGCAATCTCTCCAAACAACCAGAAGGCGCACTACGATACTCTTCTTCTCCCCCTCCTCTCCGGGGAATAATTTACTAAACAATAATCGACTCTTCAATCTTTTCAATCTTATGTTCCTCCACTCCAGTGGAGGTACAGACATTCCACAGATCCACTAGCTGGGACCAAATTTCATCTCATTATACATAGCAATACATACATATATCGTCTAACGGTTTCTCCTTCTCACTGGAGATACAATATTTATATTTTCAAGAGAGAATGAAAAAGATGGCTTAAAATATAGGTATATCAAGTGAGTTCCAATCTAAGGGGGGACAATTAAAAGTCATTATGGGTCAACATGACAAATGCTTTGTTTTCTCACGAATGGTGCAGTCGTTGTCTTCTACAGCTCGATTCTCCAACCCTGGAGACGATTAGGTGCTGCTGCAGCACTGTAGCCCAAATATTTGTGCGACTGCCTCAGTCGCCTAACTGGTGCTGCCACAGCACTGGGAAGCAACTACCTCTGCGACTGCCTCAGTCGCCTAGTCCGTTACTGGTGCTGCCACAGCACCGGGAAGGGCTGAAACACGAATGAAGTCCGTGTAAGTAATCTATTTCAAAATCTGAATAATGATAAATTCTTTTCCCTTTTCTTAACTTCTCTTTTTTCTCTCCCCATCTGTCTATACCTCACCTGGTAATGGTGAATTGAAGGTGGAACTCGTTCTTCAAACAACCTGTCCGGTCAGTGTCCCCAAGCCATCTCCTTCCTATTCCTTATTTTTCCCTCCTGCACTCTTTTTGAGTACACGTTCAGTGAGTACTCGTCTAACTCTACGCATTACCAGCCCTTGTTTGCTGACCAATGGACAACGTCCGTCCATTCACTGAACTGTTTTAATAGCCACCAGCGACACTGATCACACTGGTTAGGCCATACAAATTATTGTTTCTTTTACCTTTTCTCTTCCCTACCTAGGGAAATGCTTTATAACAAATAAGGGCGTATGCGACGGAACGTCACATGTCGCCATGTGAGGCTACATCACATGACAATCTTGCAAACTTCACAATGACGGGCTGTGGTTTAGAAAAGTCACTGCTTCGGCCGAGACGATGGGCACGTACAATGTCCTCAGAGGACCACGTTTTCCCTGGCACAGTGTCTTGAAGTGTACTGATCACTTTCTTTGCACATTCTTCGTAATTTTCATGAGATGATTGTGGTAGACTGAAAAACTTGAGGTTGTCCTCTCCTTGAAAATGATTCTAACGTGTCAATTTTTTCGCTGAACTCACTTGATATTTTTTTTAAGCTTATCTTCCATGTCAGAACTGACTTTTTTGTTTCTTCTGACATGAAGTAGAAACGATCTTCAAGATTTGCTGTTTTGGCTTGTAGGTGTTGTAGCTGTGTTTTCATCGCTCCCAGCATGTTGTGCACTTTTGCTAATAAGTCTTTGCCACGCGAATCGAAACGTGTTTCGAGTTGCTGACACAAAAAATCTTTCAACTTTGTCTCATGTTGATGTAGTAAATCGCTCAATGTTTTTTTCCAGCTGACAGTCAGGACCAGGGTTCGTCTCAATGTTGTTTGCGCACATCCGCAGTTCGAACAGTATGACAGTGAGGAAAATGCACTGTGTCTGAGCTCTTCTCGCTCGGTTTGTGCTGACACATTCGGCCATGGCGAGCTTTGCGCGCTTCCCCAAGAATTGAATGTATACTGCAGCAAAACGACCGCAGATAGCTCGGAAATAATTTGTCTCTAAAGGCATGATCACCTCAGCTATCACTTGGTACAATGCTTAAGCGTATCATTAAACGAAAGACTTCATTAATTAACAAAAACAATTAATGAAACACTCCGAACAAGAGAACACGTCTTTCTTCTACCTCTGATGAGTGTTCACCCCCCAGAGAGAGAGAGAGAGAGAGAGAGAGAGAGAGAGAGAGAGAGAGAATTTCCTTCCAAATTCCTGTATTTCCAAGTAGAGCCTTTCTGTTCAAGATCAAGGTCGGTTTCGTCCCCAACACATGCCACGCCCCACATCTGCGCCCCAGGGTACGCCCGTTCATTTCACACCTTGCATCCGCACCCTCCTCCCCTGTTCACTCACCCATGTCACGCCCTGCGACCGCGCCTATCCACCTACACTCTCTCCATTCAACCACGTCACACCATGCATCCGTTCTCTTCTCACAACCCACCCCTGTACGCCCATCCACGTCATGCTCTGCTTGTGGACACCCCTCCCCTTTCCCTCCCGTACACCAATGCCTGCCACGCCCCATATGCACGTACCCCCCCCCCCCCCCCCTTTATCCATACGCCCACCCATGTGCATCAAAGCATTCCCCCCCCCCCCCCCTGTGATTCCCTTATCCTTTATGAACACCCACGTGCATCAACGACCCCTGCCCCCATTTTCTCATGCTGAATCTGCTGCACCACATCCCCATTCTACATCCTTGCCCCCTCTGCCTCAGTACAACCACCATGTCACCGCCCTTCATCTGCGCTCCCTCTGCCTCAATACACGCACTATGCCACGCCCTTCATTCGCATCTTCTGCCCCAATATGTCCTACCATGTCACGCCCGTCTTTTGCGTCCCTCTGCCCCAATACGCCCATCATATGCCCTTCATCCACGCTCCATCTGCCCAATACGAGCACCCACGTCACACCCTTCGTCCTTCCCCTCCTGCTGCCATATGCCCTCAACGTCAAACACGCCCTGCATCCATACCCCCTCTGCCCCAATACGCCCACCTAAGTCACGCCTTTCATCTGCCCCTTCTCTACACCAACACACCCTCCACGTCACACCCTGCATCCATGACCCCTCTGCCCCAATACGTCTACCCACGTCACGCCATTCATCTGCTCCCTCTGCCCCAATGTGCCCATCTGTGGCACACCCTTCATCCGCACCACCCTCCCCGGCCACAGCCCCACCCATGTCACACCCTGAAATTGACGCTCTCCCCCCCCCCCCCCCCTCCTTCCTTCCCTGTATCCAAACCTATATCATTATCTGAAACCCGCGCCCCTTAACCCCACCCATGAGAAGCTCCCAAATCTGCACTCCCTGTACTCCCACCAGTGTCACACCCTGCATCCGTGTTCCCCGCCCCATCTCCCTACTCATGTCCTATCCTGTACTTGCACCCTCCCTCACCCGTCCATCCAACCATGCCAGGCTCCGTTTCCATGACGGCTGTATCTGTGTGTTCCATACCCGCCACCATGTCGTACACTGCATCTGTGCCCCATTAACCCCATTCACGTCACCCCCTGCAGCCACATCCCCCAAACCCCCACACAGAGTACCCTGCATTCGCTCCCCCCCCCCCCCCCTCGTCTGTCCATACATGTCGCGCCCTATGTACGTGCCTCTCCTCTCCACCCCCCTCCCCCACTCCATTTACCTATCCATGTCACATCATGTATCTGTGCTCCAGACTCGTTCCCCATACACACACCCATGTCACGCCCTGGATACACGATCCCTCGGACCCATTACGCCCACCCATGCGCATCCACGCTTTCCTGCCCCGTCCCGTCCTCCCCCCCCCCCCCCCCCTTCCTAACGTCCATCCATTTCACGCGCTGTGTCCACCCCCCCCCCTCTTCCCTCCATTCAGCACGCCCAGCCATGTCCTCTCTCTCCTCTCCCGCCAATGTCACACCTTGCATCAGCATCGCTATGCCACAAAGCACCCGCCATGTCATGTCCTTCATCCATGGCCCATCTGCCTCAATAAGACGCCCACATTGCGCCCTTCATTTGCACCCCCTCTGCGCTCATACGCCCACCATGCCACACCCTTTTCCCGTCCCCTCTGCCCCAATAAGCTCTCCATCTCCCCCCACCCCCATCCTTGTCATGCCATGTATTCGCACCTCCCCTCCCCTGTCCCTCCATCCATGCCATACCCTGCATCCATGACCGCCGTACCATCACCAATGTCATACGTTGAAGCCACGTCCTCCATACCCGCCAACATGTCGTACACTGCATCTGCGACACCCTTACTCCCATCCATGTCACACCCTGCATTCAAGAGGCCATACCCATCATGTCACACCCTTCATCCCCTCTGCCCCATTAACTCATAATGTCACGCCCTTCATCCGTGCCGCGTCTGCCCAGTATTGCCCCAAGAAGACACCTACGTCATGAACTTCATCTCCCCCTCTGCCCCAATACATCCACCGTGTCACGCCCTTCATCTCTTCCCCTCAGCCCTAATACACCCACCATGTCACGCCCTTCATTCCCTTCCTAATACACCCACCGTGTCACGCCCTTCATCCCCTTCCCCTCTGCCCTAATACACCCACCATGTCACGCCCTTCATCCCCTTCCCCTCTGCCCTAATACACCCACCGTGTCACGCTCTTCATCCCCTTCCCCTCTGCCCTAATACACCCACCGTGTCACGCCCTTCATCCACGCCCCCTCTGCCCTAATACACCCACCATGTCACGCCCTTCATCCCCTTCCCCTCTGCCCTAATACACCCACCATGTCACGCCCTTCATCCCCTTCCCCTCTGCCCTAATACACCCACCGTGTCACGCCCTTCATCTCCTTCCTCTCTGCCCTAATACACCCACCGTGTCACGCCCTTCATCCCCTTCCCCTCTGCCCCAATACACCCACCGTGTCATGCCTTCATCCCCTTCCCCTCTGCCCTAATACACCCACCGTGTCACGCCCTTCATCTCCTTCCCCTCTGCCCTAATACACCCACCGTGTCACGCCCTTCATCTCCTTCCCCTCTGCCCTAATACACCCACCGTGTCACGCCCTTCATCCACGCCCCCTCTGCCCTAATACACCCACCATGTCACGCCCTTCATCCCCTTCCCCTCTGCCCTAATACACCCACCGTGTCACGCTCTTCATCCCCTTCCCGTCTGCCCCAATACACCCACCGTGTCACGCCCTTCATCCACGCCCCCTCTGCCCGAATACACCCACCGTGTCATGCCCTTCATCCCTTTCCCCTCTGCCCTAATACACCCACCGTGGCACGCCCTTCATCCACGCCCCCTCTGCCCCAATACAACCATCGTGTCACGCCCTTCATCCCCTTCCCCTCTGCCCCAGTACACCCACCGTGTCACGCCCTTCATCCCCTTCCCCTCTGCCCCAGTACACCCACCGTGTCACGCCCTTCATCCCCTTCCCCTCTGCCCCAATACACCCACCGTGTCACGCCCTTCATCCCCTTCCCCTCTGCCCCAATACACCCACCGTGTCATGCCTTCATCCCCTTCCCCTCTGCCCCAATACACCCACCGTGTCACGCCCTTCATCCCCTTCCCCTCTGCCCCAATACACCCACCGTGTCATGCCTTTCATCCACGCCCCCACTGCCCCAATATGCCCATCCAAGTCGCGTTTTTCATCTGTGCCCCCTCTGCCCTAATACACCCACCCCTGTCATGCACGCCCTTCATCCACGCCCCGCCCTCCCCCCCCCCCCCCCCCATACATCCTCCATTTCATATCCTTCATCCACGCCCATTTGTACCCCAATACGCCCACCCACGTCACGCCCTTCATTCACCCCCAACTACGTCACGCCCTCTATCCGCCCCTTTGCACAACACATCCACCTACGTCACGCCCTTCATTTGCCCCAACACACCCATCTACGTCACGCCCTTCATCTGCCCATCACACCCACCCACGTCACGCCCTTCATCTGCCCCAACACACCCAACTACGTCATGCCCTTCATCTGCCCCAACACACCCACCCACGTCACGCCCTTCATCTGCCCCAACACACCCACCCACGTCACGCCCTTCATTTGCCCCAACACACCCAACTGCGTCATGCCCTTCATTTGCCCCAACACACCCAACTGCGTCACGCCCTTCATCTGCCCCAACACACCCAACTACGTCATGCCCTTCATCTGCCCAACACGCCTACCCACGTCACGCCCTTCATCTTCCCTAACACGCCCACCTACGTCATGCCCTTCATCCCTGCTCCTTTACCAAGTAAGGCCACCCGAGCCACATACTGCATTGATGCCCCCCCCCCCCCCCCCCCCCCCCCCCATATGCCCAGGCATGTTAGGTCCTGAAATCTTAACACTTCCTGTTCCCCTATTCATGTCATATACTATACCCTCATCCACGTCACACCCTGAAATCTGTGCATCCCATACACCCAACCATGTCACGCTCTGCATCGAGGCTCCTCCTCCTCCGTACACCCACCCATGTGGATCCATGCTCTCCCCTCCCCCCTTCTTTTTGCCCTTCCATGCCACGCCCTGCATCCATGCCCACCCTCCTCGCCCACCACGTCAATTTCTGCATCTGCGTCCCCTCTGCCCCAATACTCCACCAATGTCACGCCCTTCATCTGCGTCCCCTCTGTCCCAATACTCCACCAATGTCATGCCCTTCAACTGCGTCCTCTCTGCCCCAATACTCCACCAATGTCACGCCCTTCATCTGCGTCCTCTCTGCCCCAATACTCCACCAATGTCACGCCCTTCATCTGCGTCCTCTCTGCCCCAATACTCACCAATGTCACGCCCTTCATCTGCGTCCTCTCTGCCTCAATACTCACCAATGTCACGCCCTTCATCTATGCCCATTTGCTCCAATAAGACACCAATGTCGCGCCGTTAATCCGCGCCATCGTTACGCCAGTAAGCCCACCATGTCACACCCTTCACCCCCCGCCCTTCCCCAGTAAGACACCCATGTCACGCCCGTCATATGCAGCCCCTCTGCCCAATACGCCCACCATGTCACACTCTTCATCTGCGCACCCTCGGCCCCAAGAAGACAGCCATGTCATGCCCTTCATCCGCCCCCCTTTGCCCCAATACGCCCATCATGTCATGCCCTTTATCTGCCCTCGCCACCCCAATACCCCTACCACGTCAAGCTCTTCATTCTCGTCCCCTCTGCTTCAATAAGGCACCCACGTCACGCCCTTCATCCACGCCCCCTTGGTCCCAGTACGCTCACCCATGTCCCCGCCCGGTATTCGCACCTCTCTGCTTCAACACACGCCCCATGCCCTGAAATCTTCACTCACTGTTCCCTCACTCATGTCACGCCCTGAAATCTTCACTCCCTGTTCCCTCACTCATGTCACGCCCTGAAATCTTCACTCCCTGTTCCCTCACTCATGTCACGCCCTGAAATCCGCGCCCCCTGTACCTTAACCCATGCAAAACCCTGAAAACTGTGCACCCTGTACACCCATCCACATCATGCCTTCCCTACCCTACCCCCACCTATATCATTGTCCCCCCCCCCCCCCCCCCCCCCGTTCGCCTCTTTACCTCACTAAGGTCGGGGGCGGAAATCCGCAGCCCACATACTCCCACTCACGTTACGCGCTGAACCCTGCTCGCTCATCCCCCCCCCCCCCCCCCCCCCTAACCTATGTCATGATCTTAAAATCCGCGCCTTATACCATCATCACCCATGTCAAGCTCTGAAATCTGCGCTCCCTGTACTCCCACTCATGTTACACCCTGCACCCACACACCCCTGTACCCCAACCCATATTACACCTTGCATCTTCACCCCCCCCCCCCCCAATCCATGTCAAACCCTGAAGTCGGCGCTCCTGTACCCCCCACCCATGTTAAGCCCTGCAACTGCACCTCCTCCCCATCACCCCACCCATGTCACGCGTAGCAACCGCGACTGCCGAACCCCCCTCCACTGTGTTCCCGTCCTTCACACCCGCAACCATATCGTACGCTGCATCCTCAACGCCACACCCCTGGGACACCCTGAATCCCCGTCCCACGTAGCCCCATGTCTTACCCTGGCTTCGCTTCTCCCCCTCCTCCTCCCGCGTACGCCCATCCTTGTCGCGACCAGCAACCGCGTCCCGTGTACCTCACCGTAGGCCCGCCGACTGAACGACTGACTGACTGGAAAACCGACGGACCGACCGACTGAACGAATGGATGACTGAACGATCGACTAACCGACTGAACGAACGAATGACCGACCGACCGACTGTATGACTTGACTGACTGAACAACCGATTGATCGAATGACTGACTGACTGAACGATGGACTGTCCGACTGAACGAATGAATGAATAAACGATCGACCGACCGAATGAATGACTGAACGACCGATTGCCAATTGAATCGAGTGAACGACCGAGTACACGAATGACTGAATGACCGACCGACATACCGACTGAATGAATAAACTGAACGACCGATTGACAGTCCGAACGACTGAATTGACTGACCGACCGACTGTCTGAACGACCGATCGATCGACTGAACGAATGAATGACTAAACGACCGATTGACCGACTGAATGACTGATCAACCGACTGAATGACGGAACCAATTGACCGAATGAATGATGATCAACCGACTGAACGAGTGACTGAACGAATCAACAGCTGAAGGAACGAATGACCGAATGAATGATTGGATAACTGATTGACCGAATGAATGACTGAACAACCGACTGAGAGGATGAATGAATGAACGACCGACTGAATGACTGAACCGACTGACCGACTGAATGACTGAACGGCCGACTGACCGAATGACTGACTGAACAATCGACTGGCTGACCGAAAGAATGATTGACTGAAGGAACGAATAACCGAATGAATGATTAAAAAAAACCGACTGACTGAATAAATGACTGAACGACCTACCGACCGAAAAAACAAAATGACAGAGCGATGAACTGACCGACTGAACGAATGTATGGCTGAACGACCGAATGAAGGAATGAATGACCGAACAAATGATTGATCGACTGAACTAATGAATGAATGAATGAACGATCGACTGACCGACTAAACGAATGACTGACTGACCGACTGAGGGAATCAATGACTAAACGACCGCCTGAATGACTGAACGATCGATTGACCGACTGAACAACTGAATGACAGACCGACGGAATGAACGAATGACTGAACAATCGACTGACCGAATGAATGTCTGACCGACTGAAAGAATGAATGAATAAACTACCGACTGAATGACCGACCGACTCAGCGAAGGAATGACTGAACGACCGATTGACCGACTGAACGAATGAATTGAGTGAATGACCGACTGAACGGATGGATGAATGAACGACCAACTGAACGAATTAAACGAATGAATGAACGACTGAACAAATAAATGGTTGAACGACCGACTGAAAGAATGAATGACTGAATGACCGACTGAACGAATGAATGACTGAACCAACGACCGACTGAACGAACGGCTGACTGATTGAACGAACGACTGAACGAACGAATGACTGAACAAGCAACCAACTGACCGACTGAACGAGCGACCGACTGAACGAATGAATGACTGAACGAACGACCGACTGAACGAATTTATGACTGAACGATCGACTGAACAAACGCACGAAAAACAAGCAACAATGAACGAACGAACAAACAAACAAATGAATGTACGAAAGAAACGAAGGAATACAGAGAGGAAAAACAAGATGCAAAGCATATAAACGTACTCCCAGTTTATCCTGAATACGCGTGAGATATTCAATAAAGAGGAAAAACCGTCTTGGACTGGTGTAACCGTTAGTAATGGCTATTCTGGTAAACATCGGCCATCGTCTGTGACCTATAATGAACATATTTACACATTTTCAGAAAGATCGGCCAAGAACTTTCTGAGATTTTCCATAAAGAAGAAAACCATTATGGGCCGTTAGTAATGGCTATAACGGTAAACTTAAACATCGGGCATCATCCGTGACCCATAATGAAAATACCTACAAATTTTCAGAAATATCGGCCAAGTACTTTGAGATAGATATTCTATAAAGAAGAAAAACCGTTACAGGCCGTTACAGCCGTTAGTTAGTAACGGCTATAACGGTAAACTAAAACATCGGGCATCATCCGTAACCCATAATGAACATACATGCTAATTTTCACAAAGATCGGCCAAGTACATTCTGAGATATTCCATAAAGAAGAAAAAGCGTTACAGGCCGTTACAGCCGTTAGTAACGGTATAACGGTAAACTAAAACATCGGGCATCATCCGTAACCCATAGTGAACATACCTGCTAATGTTCACAAAGTTCAGCCAAATACTTTCTGAGATATTCCATAAAGAAAAAAAATTTTACAGGCTGTTACAGCCGTTCGTAATGGCTATAACGGTAAACTAAAACATCGAGCATCATCCGTGACCCATAATGAACATACCTGCTAATGTTCATAAAGATCTGCCAATTACTTTCTGAGATATTCCATGAAGAAAAACAACCGTTACAGGCCATTACTGCCGTTAGTAACGGCTATAATGGTAAACTAAAACATCGGGCATTATTCGTAACCCATAATGAAAATACCTGCTAATGTTAACAAAGATCAGCCAAGTACTTTCTGAGATATTCCATGAAGAAGAAAACTCGTTACAGGCCGTTACAGCCGTTAGTAACGGTAAAACGGTAAACTAAAACATCGGGCATTATTTGTGACCCATACTGAACATACTTACAAATTTTCAGAAAGATCGGCCAAGTGCTTTCTGAGATATTCTATAAAGAAGAAAAACCGTTACAGGCCGTTACAGCCATTACTAACGGCTATAACGGTAAACTAAAACATCGGACATCATCCGTGACCCATAATGAACATAACTACAAATTTTCAGAAAGATCGGCCAAGTACTTTTTGAGATATTCTATAAAGAAGAAAAACCGTTACAGGCTGTTACAGCCGTTAGTAACGGCTATAACGGGGTAAACTAAAACATCGGACATCATCCGTGACCCATAATGAACATACCTGCTAATTTTCACAAAGATTGGCCAAGTACTTTTTGAGATATTCCATAAAGAAGAAAAAGCGTTACAGCCGTTACTAACGGCTGTAACGCTTTTTCTTCTTTATGGAATTAACGGTAAACTAAAGCATCGGGCATCATCCTTGACCCATAATGAACATACCTACAAATTTTTTGAAAGATCGGCCCAGTAGTTTTGTCTGGAGCGAGTGGAACACATTTTGACCACGGACACACAGACAGCATTTCTTCGTTCCCATTCTAAAGTACTCCCTGTTCTTTAAGAACTGGGAGTACAAAAAGGAAAAAAAAGTATCAAGTAGTGTACCAAAAGAATGAAAAGAGTTCAAACGATTGTAAAACAATTTCGTCTAAAAACATAGCGGGGCATGGGTGGGGAGTTGGGGGGTGGGGGTGGAGAGAAGAGAAAAACGAACTTCTTGTTGCAACTCTATGAGCCGTTAATCTTAAACTGATGTAAAACATTTGAATTATAGATCTAAAAGCAGAAGACCTAAAACTTTCCACCGGTAATACTTTGATTACCACTTCACATGGCAGACACACCGCAAAACATTGTTTAGAGGTGAAATAAATAAATAAATGAATGAACGAATCAATCAATCGATCAGATAAGATAAGATAAGATAATGTTGCTTATAGCCCAGCCGACCGCAAGGGGCCACATAATCAATCGATCAAATCCATCAATCAATCGAGACATAATTATGGTAATCAAATAATAAATCAACACCTTCACAAATAACAACCAAACTAGATAATCAAATAGATAAATGAAGGAACAAATGATGTCTCTCTCTCTCTCTCTAGATATAAATCCAAGCTTGATTGCATTTCATTACATAATAGAAGCCATCTCTTCTACTTATCTACTTAATGAGCATTTTGATTTAGTTACTTTACATTTCTTCTACGATTTTTCCTCAAATGTGCTAGTTTTGATAAAAGAAATTCTTCTAAAGAATAATGTATACATTTCTCTCTCTCTCTCTCTCTCTCTCTCTCTCACACACACACACACACACACACACACACCACACACACACACACACGAGCGCGCGCGCGCGTTACTTGTCAGCTGACTGTTTTCCTGACGAGAAGTCTGACTTGGTATGGATTTGAACTGTCTAGTTGTATCAGAAAGTGGGATGTAAGGAAATGTTTACTGCTGACTTTAATGACAGACCGATCGTGTGTGTGTGTGTGTGTGTGTGTGTGTGTGTGTGTGTGTGTGTGTGTGTGTGCGTACAAGCGCGTGCGTGCGTGCCTGTGTGTGTGTGACGTACTTCCGGATGAGTCTGTAAGCTGTCTTTTCAACTGCTCTTGAAAAAAATTGTGAATTTTGTGGAGTTAGTGAGCTAACTTGTATATTTTACATTTCACGTGTGTTCTTAACTTGTCGTGGACATTTGTGTCAAGTGCGTTCGTCGCCAATTGAAACAGTGAAGTGTTTTTGTATTTTTTAGAGTCGAGTCGTTTTTTTGCTAGTCAAGTAACTGACCTTCACCATGTCTCAAGCTGGCCCAAGTGGTTTATCCGCTGAGATCTTGAAGAACATCAGGTTTGATGACCTTGATATTGAAGGGGCTGTTCTGGGCGCATGGAACGACAGAAATAAGCCGTGTCCGTCTGCCAAAGGCAAAGGGAAAGGGAAAAGAACAAGTGGGGTTAACAATGACGTCAATGGTGATGCTGGAGATATTGCGTCACGAGTTGTAGAACTCCTCGTTCCAGTTCTTGGGGCTACAATAAAGAAAGCTGTGGATGTCTGTATTAAGGAGGTGGTTACAGAACTGTCAGAAAAGGTGTCTGAAAAACTCGGATCTATTTCTGAGAAAGCTCAACAGGGACATCTTTTGCTGCGATACGAGCAGGATAGGCTGGATCAGTATCAGCGAAGGGAAACCATGAGAATCAATGGACTCAAAGAAGAGGAGAACAAAGATCTGGCGGAGAAAGTGATGGAGTTGGGGAAGAAAGTTGGGGTTGGGGAAGAAAGTTGGGGTAGATCTAGAAATCAAGGACATCTCTGTTGCGCATAGAACTGGCCTAAAAAACAAGAAAGCCCCAAGACCAGTGCTAGTGAAGTTCACTTCACGAAGAAGCAAGGCGAACCTCATGATGAGGAAGAGAGATCTGCGCAAGCATGACATGAAAGGAGTTTACCTGAACGATGAACTGACACCCCTACGCTTCAAATTATTCAAAATTTGTAAGGCAGCACCTGGTGTGGACAGGGTATCCACTACCCATGATGGCAAAATTGTTTGTCAGCTGAAGGCCGCCCCTGGGAGGAACAGCAGTGGCAGTGCGGGATCTTCCGGCAGCAACGCGGTGTACGTAGAGTCACCTGACGACCAGAGAACTATAAAATAGGCATTCTGGCTCACCCACCTCCGCCAGCTCCAACCGGCTAAAGCCGGTTTCGCTGTTGCTCCGCTGGCTTACCCAGAGTGCCTATTTTATAGTTCTCTAATAGTAAACACTTTACAAACATACATAATGTGTAGGATTATCTGTTTTTAACACTAATTTAGAAAACTTTTGAGACTTAAGTTTTTGCTTAATCCTTCGTTTTTCTTGATCGTTTTCAATAACATCATTTTCACGCATACATTCATCAAATGCGTCTCTGTCTTTCATGTGAAATAAAACCACTGTCTTTAATTGTTCTCTAAAGTCTTTTAAAACTGAGTTATATTTTTGACATAAAATCCACACACTTATCCCAGCATGTCTTCCACTGAAAGCTAGTTTTGATAAAGTGTTTCTTTTTTTGACTATATCCTTTTCTGCCGAACAATCATCTATAATAAATAATGTCTGCGTTCCCTCAAACAGTTTAAAAAAATGTTCTAAACACTCACTCAGTTTATTGCTAGGGTCAACTAAATAGATTTCATCATCCGTCCATATAAACCTTCTATCGTGATATGCTTTGTTCCATTTAAGTGTCGGACAGAAAATTACAATATGATCAAAATTATAACTATAAACTGTTTGTAATAGGTCGAGGACAAATATTGTTTTTCCACAACCAGTCTGTCCACAAATCAATGAACAATGAGGGGTTTTTGTCATAAAGTTTAACATCGGCATTGACACCAAAGTTGTCTGCTCCATAGTTTTAAAACAGAATTTAATCTAATCCAGTTATTGTTTTTATCATACTCTCTGTCAAAACTTGTTCAGTATAATAAAACCCTATAAGGCCCAAATGTGTAAGATTAATCCAGTTCAGTTCTGTAAGATCGTTTCTATTTAGACTAATATCAATTTTGTTGCTTGTTGTCATGACCTTAATATCCTCGCCATTGTAAAGAACGACGACAGTAACTTTAAGTTTGTCAACGTCTAAGTTTTGCCAGCTAATAAGAATTCCTTTCATAAGATTGTCACTGACGCCCAGAGCTCCATTTCTCGCCTCATCTTTTAAGACAGAAATTTTAAATATCATTGTGAACGTGTCTCCTAATTTTGTGCGTGGAATGAACTGTAATTTTGTAGAAGCTTTCTTTAAAACCGATTCTCTTCTGTGGAGGATGTACTGTTTGTCCCCAAACGGCTTTATTTCGATCTCTTTCCGACTGTTGTCCTCTGGCATAAGACTTACATGTAAAGGGCCAGAGTTCAATGCTTTTCTGAAACTTTTTTGACGGTCAAAAAATGTAAATGGGCTTAAGAATTCAAATTTTATGTCCCATTCTAAATATGGTTCTAAGTGCCATTTGTTGTCAGTTTTTCGAACTATTTTATATTCATACTGACCCGCATTATTTGCTTCTACATTGCGTAGTTGTTCTAGTTTAGGAAACCTTTTGTTGTCGTCAACCTCTTTGCGCTTATAATAACCATCTTTAGTGTACTCAAAACCATATAAAGTGCCTATCTCACCGTTTTGTTCAAAGTCCTCAACGTCTGCAAGGTCTTTTAATTCTAAAGTTACACACCTCTCAGGCGCTAATGTAACTCCTGATTCTTCTGGCCCACGTGACATTTTTTAAAACAACGTATTATTTTATTTCTAAAACAATGTGCAGGTTATCACATTTCACGACTTTCCCTGTTTTATCTGTGATCTTTATATTAAATGATCTGACCCTCCCACAAGCTAATCTTTTAAACTGTAAATTAGGGAATTGTATAATTTCATAATCGCAATATGCAGCTTTCCCTGATGGAAGAGCTCTTAAAACAGTTGAGGGCCTTCCATCATATAAGTTTTCATCAGTGCTCAGCTCGTCCAAATGAACATAGAGTAATGAATGTAATGCAAGATCGAGCGGGTTTTCTCCCTCATAAGTAGTTTTGTCTGATGTAACTCTAAATTCATGAACGGCATAATTGTCAGTTGCAAAGCCTAACATTTTAGCTAGCTCTCCATCAAAAAGGTAACTTACTTCTTCTTCTTCAGGTTTGAATGTCAACATTATTTTCAAATTTGCATTGTTAAGTTTGAGAGTAATGTCGAAGTTACTCATTGCTTCTTTCAGCGAGCAAAACCCGTAATAACCATCAGGTATGGTTAACTGGCTAACTAATTTTCCTCTATTGTCAAATTTTGAAATCTTATTATTCCTCTTGGATTGACTTATATTAAACCATACGACTTTGTAAAAAATTTCATGGAGTGCGACCCTTTGGGTTCCGCAGTTATTATCAATAGCATATTCTAAAAACGAAGGACTGTCTTGAGTTGTTATTGTTACAAACATTTTTAAAACAAATTTTAAAAATGAGTGCATTCAAATATACTAATGCAAAATATTCTGTTGGGCCGCACTACAGTCCTAAAAATATAACAACTGACACCCTTGACATTTCTGTGACTCAGTCTGACGCCTTTCAAGTAAAGGTTAGTACTCCATTGGATCGTTATCTTAACCCTCCTATTAAAAACGACTACATCCCGAAAGTGTGGTTCAGTCATCCGATGCAGTTTTATCAGAACCAGTTAAACTTTGCTGTGTTTTGTGCATCAACTGGGTGTGGAGTGTCGTATGCTGATCATTTAAATCATCCTGATCCTTTGGTGAGGTCAGTGTATAGATTTCATTTTTATTACATCTTCAGACGTATTTTATCTGAACTGCAAGCGCCATTACCAAATGACAAAACGTTTAATCCATTCAGCAACAGAATAGATTACAAGGCTTTTGAAAGGATCTGTAACGAATTTGATATTGACCCAAAGACAGACTTTAGACAAAAGTTGGATCTTAATCATGGTTTAGGCACCCTTTATTTTTGGGGCGTGCATAGAAAGTATAACTACGATTGGAATCCTCCTTACACATCTTTCTCTTCAGGCACAACTGTTCACCTCGGGTCCATAGAGCAAGAGCATAAAACAGCATGGACAACATTTATTTTGGATACCTCTAAGGGCCTAACAAAAGCGGGAATAGAACGAATAAACGACTTTATTCGTACTTATGTTTGGTGTTTGCTAGGTTCGCAAGCACAAACGAGATCAAACATAATTGATCCTTCTACTGGCTTTGACGCCCAAAAACAGTATTTAGCAAATTTAGAGGATTCTATTAATTCTGCAGTTGATTTACCTTCAAGTATTAAAAGGTACCAAAATGTTTTGCAATACGCAAGATCGAAAGTAGACTTTGCTGTTGGCACTGGTTTATACATGCTGCCTTCCGACCTCAGACTCCAGATAGGAACAATAATAAACTATAATAATGAAATCCTTGTGGCTGGTAAAGAAGAGAAGGTCGGAAAAAACGACATAAATTCTAAGCCAGCAATAGCAATAAAAAAAGAAGTCCCAATCCCCGTGGCCCCCTCAAAACCCCATCCAATCCCCAAGGCCCAAAGCCCAAAGGCCATTGAAGACGCGGACTTTGTTCGTGATGACCATGAATATGAAAAGACAGCACTTGTTATTGGATTAACTGCCCTAGGATTACTTGGTCTTTATCTTACTATAAAGTAACCCAACTATTAAGACAACTAATGTCCATAAGTGCTCGGCCATAAAGCCAACTACTTTACTTGCAGTAGACAAAAGCCAGCTAACGATCCCTCCTATTATACCAGGCAAAGAATCTATTGCTTTACTGGCTAATTTTTTTAGTAAGTTTGCAAGGTGATCGAGTTGTTTTTTTACCCATGATTTATCTGACGACGGAGTTGGTGGTCCTGGTGGCACTGCTCCCCCACCACCGCCGCCTGTAATAGCCAACACCAATGTACTTATTGCAAATCCTAAGGCTGTTATAACACTTGCTAATGTGACGCCTTGCTCTCTAAACAGTGTTCTTATTCGTTCTGCTAACGTTGTGTCTTCATATAAAATTCTTTGGATAGTTTCTCTTATTCTGCTCACTTGAGTTCGTAATTGTTCTCGGTTAGTAGACAGCACTTCTAGTCTTGCTGATCTCTCTTGTTCAAGATCTTTTAGTCTTTGTGTTATTCTTTCTTTAACACCAGGTCCTAAGTTGTGGTCATCAGCCTCAACTAGTTTTTCTTTTTCTCTTTTTATATGCTCATCTAGTTCACCCAGTTTTGCTAAATTGTTTGTTAATTCACCTCTGATGCTTTTCAAAGCATGATCAAGGGCCGTTATTTCTCTCATAGGTAGCGGCGGATCGTGCATAGTTTTTAATACTGTTTCTTCTGAAAAACTGGTTTCTGCTTCTATTATTTTGTTTGCTGTTGGGCTTAAATCTTTAAGGGGTATGTTTTGTATTTGGTTATCTGTTGGGAGTTCTTGTAGTGTGTTTTGAAGTTTAGCAACTGCCTCACTGTCTAATCTTCGCGGTTTAGCAATGCCAAGGCGATTTTGATCGCTCACACTGAGCCTTTGTCTAATTGTACTCTTTTTTAAAAACTTTGATGAGTCTGGTTTAGTTGTAAGTTGAACAAGTTGTCCTTCGTCGTTTTCTCACAAACAAATGGTCATCTTTTGTTTCAAAATCATTAGGGTCTATAAAATCAGGAGGTTCTTGGCCTAAACTTTGATAAAATGATTTGACCTTACTTTCTGTTAATTCACGCCGCAATGATTGTAATGGATGTGTCAAAGGTGTCATTTCACTCATGTCGTCTCCAGGATCAAAAACATCATAATCTTCTTCTGCCATGTTTTTAAATAATTAACTTTTTATTTTGTTTTATAAAAAAAAAATGTCACAAGCATATGGCTCAATTCTTGACCCGCATAGAAGACTGAAAGAGCCCTTTGGCGTGAAGGGAAATAAACAGAATATTATTGTTCCAAATAATCCATCTACTATTGATTCAGATCAAATTCTTACTGTTAAATTTCCAGACCTAGGAGCAGATGAAGTGATTGTGCCGGGATCTGCACGGCTTACTTTCAAAATAGAACTTGATTCAGCAACAGACGAAAACAGGACAGTAGTTCAGAATCTGGGACGGGCAATCGTTAAGAAAATTTCTATAAAACTTGAGGGGCAAGAAATATTTTCTTTACACAATGCAGACATATTTCTAATCTATTCTGATCTATGGCTAACCGATAATGAAAGGGCCGATCTTGCGTTTCAAGGAATCGAAAATAACGAAGCACTAAAACACAGAATAGACGCCGAAGACGCTAAAGACGGTAACAAGTATGAAGCTGTAAGTTTTGCTTATGGAAATCGCTTTTCCATACCCTTAGATTTTGAGTTGTTAAAAGCGCATGCGCCATACTTTCAAGGAGCATTAAAAGACAGATTGTCATATGAACTAACTTTTAATGAATACAAACGTGTCATTAAATCTACAGACACTGATTCCAAGTACAGCATTTTCGACATCTCGTTAGAGTTTGACATTGTTAGCAACCCTAACTTAGCAAGGCTGATTGAGCAACAATATCAGTCAAAATTAGCAATATATTACGAAAGAGTGATTCATCATTCAAAATATCCTAAAAGCAGAGCAGACACTATATGGAACTTTAGTTTTAGCGCCGCAGCAAGATCCCTTAAAGGTATTTTATTGCTGTGTGAAGATGAAGAACCATTCAAAAGACAAAGTGAAAAGTTTATCAATCCTAAAATAACGAAAGTACAATGTTCAATTGAGGGTAGTCCTAACCAAGTCTACGGTAGTGGGCTTAAACCTTATCATCATTTTGATGAAATAAGAAAATTGTTTGGAGGCGGGAGGTCTAGAAGTCCAACAGTAGACCTTGCGTCTAAAGATCTACACCTTCACAGTGTTAGACTTGATGAATATTTAACAACGAAATACGGTTTATGGATTGACCTAAGGTCAACAGAGGATAATCAGTTGCATGGGAGTGGGAGAACAGTTAAAGACGTAATAAACATTCAAATTGATAAAGAAAAAGAGAGTGATAAACCACTTAATGTACATTTGTTTTTAATATATGATGCGCAGCTGAATATTCAAGATAACAGATTAAAAGATATCCAATACTAAATTATTTTTATTTTTTAAAAAAAGCATGTCTGTTCAGGTTTATCCAAAAGTGCCCAAAGAAGAGATAGTAAGCAATTCTGTTGCTGTAGACATAAAAACTTTCAGATTAACAAACATAACACAAATGCAACAAAAACTAGAGCAGGACCTTTCAAAATACAGCAAAACCAAACGAAGGTATTCTGCTGTCTTTAATGCTGTTACATATGTTAATACTGGAGCATCGATCACTAGTGCT
This sequence comes from Conus canariensis, assembly GCA_033310375.1. Taxonomy (NCBI): domain Eukaryota; kingdom Metazoa; phylum Mollusca; class Gastropoda; order Neogastropoda; family Conidae; genus Conus; species Conus canariensis. The sequence continues at coordinate 85,913,987 of CM065721.1, forward strand.
CTATCAGCAGGAACAAGTGTAGGTCTCTTAGCAACAGGCGTAGGTGCACCGGTAGCTATACCTCTAGGTGGTTTGTCTTTAACTCTTGGCCTGTGTTCATTGGCTGTAAGTGCTGTCAGCAAAAAAATAAAAGCTAAACTCCAAAAGCACACAGCTATGGTTCAACTAATAACAGCTAAACTTAGTTCCTTCAAACTGACAATAAATAAAGCACTTGCCGACTCGAACATCACGGATGAAGAATTTAGTCGCCTACAGGCTGATTTTGAGGACTACAAAAGACAAAAGTTTGATCTTCAAAGAAAGGCAAGGGCAACTTTTTCTCAACAGCCAGACACCGACCAGATAAAAAAGGAATGTTTAAAAAAAGTAAACGAAACATTAAACTCTGTTCTAAACAGCTCACATTAACAACCCCAAAGGGCGTTTATACTTTAGTTTATGAGTCCAAGCACAAAAAGACCGTTGATATTGATTCTGATTAAGTATTTTTTTTTAATTTAAATAAATATTTTGAGTTAGAAAAGAAACTCAACATGGATAAGATATATGAAGGTTCAGATGAATTGTTTGAAGCAATGCTCGAGGAAGAGCGTTTGTCAAGAGCACTAAATGAGATTGATTTAGAAGTTATTAATCCAAAAAACGTGCGGGAAAGCGTTGTACACGCTATTTCTCAAGTTCCAAGTAAACTAACAATAAACCCTCCAGTTAAAGTAAGGTTAGTTGTTTTAATCGACTATATAACAATAAATGAAGAAAATCTAGAAGTCTGGGTCTCAACTAAACAACAGACTATTCTTTCTCATAATGACTTAACACCTGGTTGGGCAGACCAGCTGCTTACACAGTTTGATGAAGCCTCTGAAGCAGCTAAAATGAGAGGCTCTGGTTGGTCAGAGGGTGAAGTCCTAGACATCAGATTAAAACAGGCTAAGTATGAGCCAATTGTAGGCAAGTCTTACATTCCACTGCCTCCAACATTAGTTGCAAAGAAAGCAGTTTTGAACATAAAAAATTCAGACGACAAATGTTTTATGTGGTGCGTTCTTGCTAGGCTGCATCACGTTGCCAAAAATGCAGAGAGAGTATCTAACTATTTACAGTGGGCCAATGATCTTAACTTTAACGGCCTTGAATTTCCTATGGCTGTAGACAAAATTGATCAGTTTGAAAAACAAAATCCATCAATAACTTTTTAATGTCTACACATGGTCTGAAGAAACCAACCTTCTGCCAATTAGAGTGTCAAAGAACAGTCCAACAATAGGCGAACCAACCAGGAGTCATGTAGACTTACTCCTGATGCAAAGCCTTAATGGGTTGCACTACACTCTAATACGCACAATGAGTAGATTACTAGTGCATACTACAAAACAACATAGCAAACAAGAATTCTGTAGAAAATGTTTAACAAGAATTCCGTCCGTTCAAGCTGCGAGCGAACATATAAAACATTGTATTAGCCCAGTTGACTGTGATACAGAACTAATTACGCCCGGAGAAGGCAGTAAAGTTAGTTTTAAGAACTGGAAACGGTTGCAAACTAGTCCATATGTTGTTTACGCAGACTTCGAATCACTCATTGTTCCTTATGAAGGACCAACCCCACAGAAACTTCCTAAAACAGTCTTAATGAGTAATCATCAGATTTGCTCATTTGCCTTCATCATTGTTAGGTCGGATGGCGCCCATTCAAAGCCAGAATTATACAGAGGACCAAATGCTGCAAAATACTTCTTAAAACGCATGCAGCAAGTGCGTAATGCCTGTTCTAATAATCTGAATTTATCTGAAATCATAATGACGCCTGAAGACCAACAACAGTATGACTCAGCCACTCACTGTTGGATTTGTGGGGCGGCCTTGGTTGCCACCGCAGAGAATCCAACAGTAAGAGACCATGATCACATCAGCAGAAAGTTCAGAGGAGCAGCACACAGTAAATGCAATCTTCAACTAAAGTTTGAACCAAAGACATGGAAGCTGCCTATATTCTTTCACAACTTGCGAGGTTACGACTCTCACCTTATAATGCAAGCAGTAACCAGCGACTTCAGGGTGTCATGCATTGCACAGTCATCAGAAAAGTACATGTGTTTCACTTTAAATAACATGTCTTTCTACGACTCTATGCAACACATGATGGGTTCATTAGAGTCACTGGCTATGTCCTTAAAGTCCTGCCCAATAACAGAAGAATATTTTGACCCAACTCTTGTTAGAAAGGGCGTTTATCCTTATGAGTACATGAACAGTTGGGAAAGGTTTGATGAAGATACACTTCCGCCTAAAGGCGCGTTCTTTTCTAGTCTCAGAGGAAAGGACATCAGTGATTCTGATTACCAGCATGCTCAAGATGCGTGGCAGAAGTTAGAGTGTAAAACGATGGGAGACTATCATGATTCCTATTTAATGGCGGATACCTGTTTGTTGGCGGACGTCTTTGAAAATTATAGGAAGACCTGCATGAAACATTACAGCCTGGATCCCGCGCATTACATTTCTGCGCCTGGGATGAGCTGGGCCGCTTTCTTAAAATTTACTGGAGTACAAATTGATTTATTGTCTGACCTGCCAATGCTTCAGATGATTGAAAACGGATTGCGTGGGGGAATCAGTATGGCGTCGCACCATTACTGTAAAGCAAACAACAAATACTTGGACGACTATGATCCAAGTAAAAGGTCTAACTATCTTATGTATTTAGATGCAAACAATCTGTATGGATGGGCAATGGCGCAATCACTTCCATTACGTAACTTTAAAATGTACACTGTAAAAGACATTCAAAAGTTTTTAAAATGGCTACCTACTCTAGAAGCTGATCGTAAAAGAGGTCTCATTCTAGAAGTTGATTTAGAATATCCTCATGAACTTCATGATTACCATAATGACTATCCATTAGCGGCAGAAACCCTAAAAGTGTCAATGACAGAACCGCCTAAACTTGTGCCTAATCTTCGTGACAAAAAAAATTATGTCTGTCATTACAGACTTCTTCAATTTTATTTAAGACATGGTTTAAAGTTGGCAGCTGTTCATCGTATAATTGCTTTTGATCAAGAACAGTTCATGAAACCATACATAATGAAGAACACTGATCTCAGAACTAAATCCGCAGATGCTTCAGAAAAAGACTTTTTCAAGTTGATGAACAACAGCTGTTTTGGAAAGACTATGGAGAATCCGCACAAGCGTAAAGATGTTAGATTGGTCACCAGAGAAAACGTTGCAATTAAGCTGGTGTCAAAACCAAATTATCAAGACTTTAGAAAATTTCATGATCAGCTTTTTGGAATAATGATGAAAAAAAAGAAAGTCAAATTGGACAAACCTGTTTTTATTGGGTTTACTGTTTTAGAGCTGTCGAAGCTTTTGATGTTAGAATTTCTTTACGACTACTTTAAACCCTTGTATCCAGAGTCCAGAGTTCTGTACACAGATACAGATTCTTTTGTAATAGACATCCCTACTGAAGATTTTTACAAAGATTTAGAAACAGAAGTGGCTAAAGGGCATGCTGGATGGTACGACACATCTGATTATCCTAAAGATTCACCTTTGCATTCAGATATTAATAAGAAGGTTTTAGGTAAGATGAAGGATGAATTATCTGGAGGGGTGATCAAGGAGTTTGTTGGTTTGAGGTCGAAAATGTACAGTCTTTCAAGCCAAAAAAAAGTTGTTAAAAAAGCAAAGGGAATATCTCGTAGTGTTGTGCAATCAAACATATCCCATGACAACTATAAAGAAGCATTGTTCAATAAAAAGACTTTTCATCATGACAATTACAAGCTGCGATCTAATCTGCATGAGATTAACACAACAGTTGTAACAAAACGGTCTCTTGACCGCACTAACACAAAAAGAGTATTTGTTAATCCAGAGTTTTCATATGCAATTGGTCATTGGAGGACATTTGGTCAAGCGCAATTAGATACTCAGTAATTTCTTTATCCAGTATAGCTGGATTATTTGTGGTTGTTGTTTCAAGATTTTTGATTTTTTCATAAATATTAGGATCAATGGGTAGTTTATTCTTTATCATTGTTTTAATAATAAATCTATACGCAAATAATTTTTTTTGAGCTTCCATTTTAACTCAGAAATGTATTTGCCTAAATTAACTAAGCGACTGGAACTGTGTCTGGAGGGATTATCTGCAGTTCTTCCTTCACAAAAGATCTTCGGGGGGCTGGTCGTTTTGTTGTGTCAGTTTCTCGTAAATAATACACGGGCGGATTCATTTTCACAATTTTTTTTATCTCATATGGATCAACACTCCAAACTGGATCTGTTGCCCTGATGCGAGTGTCCCCTTCCGCTTCTCCCGGCGAATAAAGGTATCTCACTTTCAAACCAAATGGTAATAGTTTGCTTGATGAAGACTCTCCTTCAACAACATTTATTGTTTGTTTTCTGATTGCTTGTACTGGTTTTAGACCTTTAAATTCTTCATTATTCATTGCGCGCAAAACTGAGGGCAGTCTTTTTACCCATTCTGTGTTGCGAGAATTGTCAACCAGCTCTCTGTGATACTGGTAGGAAAAAAGCCTTTCAGATAACTGTTTGTTAAAGTTTTCAACCAAACCCTGTGATCTGTGAACACCCGGAATGCCTCTTTTAATGGTAACTCTATGTTTTAACAATAATTGATTCACTTGACCTTTAAATTCTTTTCCATCATCGACTTGAATCATGCGAGGATAAGTTAAGGGTCCTCGTTTGATATATCAGTTGTAAAGCGACAGCAACAGCAGAAGCACTCTTTTGTGTTAATGGTTCAGCATCTTTGTATCTTGAAGCTATGTCAATGACTGTAAGTGCGTACTTAAATCTTTTTCGTCTAATCGTATCATGGGGTAAATATAGAAGATCCATTTGATGGGTGTCGTTCGGAGTTATATTCACAAAGTGTGGTCTTTGTATTCGTTTGGGCGCTGGTAGATAAATTTGCCAAATCGCTTGTTTAGATAACCATTCTTTTGCTGTTTGTTCACTGACTCCCGCTGCTTGGCTAAGCTTTTTAATTGCTGTTATTCCCTTCCAATATCCTTTTGGAGAATAATAGATTTTGTACATTTTTATTCAGCCAATACTTTGTGCAACAAAATACACAGCGGTCATGCCAAAGACAATAAACAATATTTCTTGCATCTTTTGTTTTTCTGATGGTTGATAAAAGTCGCTAAATTTTGGTGGACGCAATGTTTCAACTTGTTTGCCTGTCACTAGAAAATATTCTTTTATTGCCTGGTCAACATCTTTAAATGTGTAAGCTGCATGTCCCTGTTGTTTAAGTCTGTCGTTAATAAAATCTAACTGCTCCATTCTTTGCTTTTCATAGGTGTCTTGTGCAGCAGCTAGTTGCTCCATAGCTCTGTTATGTCTTTTTCTCTCATTGTTATTTTGTAGTTTACTAAATGCGTAATTACTTCCGCTAAAAGCAAGCGCATTAACCACAGCGCCACCAATCATCATTACGAGTGAAGCCATTTTTATAAATGTATTTTTTTTAATTTTATATATTGATACTGTCTGGAATTATTCCTTGCTTAACTAGAAAATCTTTCGTAGCAAATGAAGCTGTAATAACAGCAATCAGCTTTGCTGAGTCTTCAAAGTCTAGTTTGCCAAGATCTGCTGGTTTTATTTTTAACAAGTTTTTACCAAGCATTGTATATCCTACACTTAGGCCTCCAATAACAGCAGAATGGTATACAAGGTTAGTAATAGTTTTTTCGGTGCTCATTTTTAAAAAATAAAATAATATTTATTCATTAATAAAACATGAACTGCGATGATCTACTTCCTGAACTTATGATTACAAATGATCAAGTTGATGACCAAGCTATTATGCGCCAAAAGGAAAGGCTGTATTCTTTAGCAGCATGTGGAAAAACAAAACAGTACCTTGGAAATGAATTCAGCATAGAACAGATTCAACAAATGTCGCCACAAGACATTGTAAAGTATCACAACAGGTATGAAGCGCAACTGGGGTCAAGAATGGTAAAAAGTGTTGGGCAAACGGTTCTTAGTTTGTACACTAAACTAGTTAGTAGATTTGCTCCCATTGATTCTGAACAAGATTTTATGTATGATTTAACACAGGATCCAGTTTTAACAAAGTCATTAGAGTCTCTAGGATGTGATCTATATTACAGATTTGGAACATTGTTATCGCCATTAATCATGGGATTAATTACTTTTAATCATATAGATTTTGTTTCCCTTCAAAATGACCGAGCCAGAAAATCAGCAGAATCAGAAAACATTGAATCAGGTGGAGAAAGTGACCAGTAAAAAGCCTCCTCATCCTGGGCGTGTTGCAGCAGGAAAAAAATTAGCAGAGTGGAACAAACAAAAAAAATTAATGTTGCAATCACAGAATATAACTCATAATGAAAACATAACACCACCAACGCCAACAGTTGTTTCAATGCCAGCTGTAAATACACAAGTTGATTCAAGACCTACAACACCAAAGTCGTCATGGAATATTGAATTTAAAACAGTTGCCATTTTTGGCGTCATTGCTGCTGGGGGTGGTTATTACGGTTATAAAATATATAAACAACGCCAGCAAAAACCAAAGCAGTCCAAAAAATCTCAGCCACTAAATACAGAAGCCGAACAAAAAAGCATGCCAGAACTGCCAACAACAAAATCTCATTTTGATCCATTTCAGATGGAATAACATTTCAAGAACTTAATAAATAATTATAAATTGACTTGAATAAGAACTTGATAACGACTTGATGACGACTTGATAAAATCTTAAATAAGAACTTGATAAAAACTTAATGACGACTTGATAAGAACTTAATGACGACTTGATAAGAACTTAATGACGACTTGATGACGACTTGTTAAGAACTTGAATAAGTACTTGAATAAGTACTTGAATAAGAACTTGATGATGACTTGTTAAAAACTTGATGTTGACTTGTTAAGAACTTGAATAAAAACTTGTTAAGAACTTAAATAAGAACTTGAATAAGAACGTGATGCCGACTTGAATAAGAACCTAGAACGACTTAATGACGATTTTTTTTCACAATTAATTGTTACATTCTTTTCCGGGGAGACAACTCCCTTCTGCCTTTATGTAGTATCTAGGCCAGACATGTCTGGCCACGGCTTACTCAACTGCATAATTGCCGAGTCGAAGCGCCGCACTGTTTCCTGGTTCGTGTCGAGTTACACATAAGGGCGTCAGGCCGCCACGCGGCATTGTATAAATTTAGACGGCGTCGTTCAGTACAGGCGTTAGACGTCATTGTATAAATTTAGGCGGCTAAATTTCTAAACATATCAAAACATGTTTCTTACCTTCCCCCAATCACAAGACTAGATAGAATCAGCTGATTAGTAACAGTGACGACATTTCCGCCCAGCACTTGTGTTGTTAGCTGTCTTGTCATTTTCACATTGGGTTGGTGTGCTGTGTAGACGTGTGTGATTTCCAGTCAGGAAAGCGTTGTGACTTTAAAACTTTGCTGATTGATTCAAGATAGCATTTTTTCAGAGAAGGATTTACTAGGTTGTCCTTCTTCACAAGAATTAGCACAGGAAATTAGAGTTTCAAACGCTGCACATCAAGCTCTGTGGGATTATTCTATTCAAGACACGCCACTTCATGTCAGCAAGGAGAAATGACATGATTCTAAAAATAACGGTTATGCATAACCGGGGCTCTGCGTCAACTTCTTCTTGCAGCAACATTCACAAACCACCCAGCAAGGGGAAATGACATGATTCTAAAAATAACGGTTATGCATAACCGGGGCTCTGCTCCACTTGCTTCAATGCTCCTATTCAACACCCAGCTATAAACTTTTAGGCTGCCTTTTCAGGCGGCCGCCGGGTGTACTTTATACAATTGTCTTGTTTGTTGAATCAAGCTTTTGATAAGTGCACTTGGTGGCTGCTTAGAATAATCTTCAACAACGTGCCACGATTCTACGCTTGTGTGAACACACATCCCACCCCTTTTCAGATAGCTTTCAATAGCCAGTCATTCCTCACAATAGAATGAAATCCCAACTTGGTTGACAAATAGCCCTCCTAAGAATAAAGGCATGGTTAACCAAGTCCCCATTGTTTTGTTTGTTTACTTCTTAACGGTCCAGTGACAGAGAACTATAAAACAGATAATCCTACACATTATGTATGTTTGATGTTTGATGAATGTATGCGTGAAAATGATGTTATTGAAAACGATCAAGAAAAACGAAGGATTAAGCAAAAACTTAAGTCTCAAAAGTTTTCTAAATTAGTGTTAAAAACAGATAATCCTACACATTATGTATGTTTGTAAAGTGTTTACTATTAGAGAACTATAAAATAGGCATTCTGGGTAAGCCGGCGGAGCAACAGCGAAACCGGCTTTAGCCGGTTGGAGCTGGCGGAGGTGGGTGAGCCAGAATGCCTATTTTATAGTTCTCTCGACCTTTTCCGGATCGGTGTGACGAAGGTAGACTACACGGCGCTTGGGCTTCAGCACTTCATCTACACCAGCTAGGGGTTTGCCGGAGGTCGTGGTGATTCATCTGACTCATGTGTAGTCTCAACGTTATGTGCTTGTAGCTGTGCTCATTCTTCATCTTGTCTATGTGTTGGTAATTGTTTCTATTCTTCCAATCAATCTTCTGATGAGCGATCATCTAGTGTGGTAACTTCTTCTGTGAATCCCTTTTGCTTGCAAACTTGCGTTTCTAATTGTGATGTCAACGATGATTATGTTCTTGATATGGATGTGGATCACACTGTTCGCCATGATCGTGAGCTGGCTTTTGTATCTTTAAATGTGTGTGGATTGCGTTCCCGTCTCCAGTGTTTGGAATTTGTGAACTATATTCAACTATTCGACATTGCCGTTTTCCTTGAGACTAAAACTGATGACCAAGATGCTTTATTTATCTCTGATTGCTTCAGTGACTGGGGATATGACATTAAACTGTTTAACAGAAAATGCCTGTCTAATCGACGTTCTGGTGGTATTGGAATAGCCATCAAAAGCAAGCTATCTACGTATGTGGAGATTTTACCTTATTCTGGTGGATGTGTGGCTTGGTGTCTATTAAAAAGATCATTGTCAGGTTATGATAAAGACTGTCTGATTGTTGGCGTATACATTCCTCCCGAAGGTTCAGTTTATAGCAGTGTTGAACTGTTTGATGTGATTGAGACGGAATTGTTATCATTACAAGATAAATATAAGGATTGTTATGTTTTGTTGTTGGGCGATTTTAATGCTTATACCAAAAGTATGAATGATTTTATTGATATGAATCAGTTCACTTAGTCTGTGTTCTCTGATGTTCTCTGTGATATGAGCGAAGATAATTTCCAACCTTGTCAAAGATCATCTCAAGATAAGCAGAGGCCTAATAATTATGGTTATCGTCTCTTAGATTTATGTAAATCACTGTCAATATACATTTTTAACGGAAGAATTGGTTCAGATGCTGGTATTGGAACATGCACATGTAAAGGAAGCACAGTTATTGATTATATCATTGGTTCTAGATATTTGATGGAAAATGCAAGTAAGTTTAAAGTTGATGCGTTGTTCTCTGATGTGCATTGCCCATTATGCCTGTCTCTTCCAGTTAAAACCTGTTTTGTTTTCAATGAACCTAATGGTACTAAACACTCTCTGCATCAAAGGTATGATGGTGCAGAGATTAGAAGATGGGATAACAACAAATGTAATGAATATAAAGAACATTTAGCAAATTACAATGTTGATGAAATTGTAACTTTATTTGAACAAGGCACAATATCAATCAGTGAAATGAATAAGCGGTTTTCGTCAATTCTTGTTGATTCAGCGAAGGATACATTTGGTACTTACTCTAATACTTACAATAATAGATATTCAATGAGGCAGAATCAAAGCTGGTTTGATAAGGAGTGTAAGGTTTCTCGAAGCCAGTACTTTAAAGCAAAGCGTAAAGTTAAATGTTCAAATACTGTGCCTAATCTAAATAATCTTGCTGCTAAAAGCAAAGAATATAAAAATGTTTTGAGACGATCTGAAAGAAGAGCAATGAGAAAATGGCATAGAGAATTGCGAGCTTTAAAAACTAGAAATCCAAGGGATTATTGGAGGAAAATTAAAGGCAAAAAAGCTTCATCGTGTCCTATACCTCTTGAAGAGCTTAAAAATCATTTCCAGTCCCTTAATCAAAATACTGGATGTAATGATATCATTTTTAGTAATGAAGTATCTGAAAGAAATATCAATCTAGACATTCTAAATGATTCAATTACTGAGGATGAAATTGAAAGTCATTAAATGTTTAAAGAATAATAAAGCAGCAGGAGTTGATTTAGTAAGGAATGAATATATAAAGAATAGTGTTCCTTATATGACAAAGTTTTATTGTTTATTGTTTAATCGTGTTTTGGATTCTGGTATTATACCAGAAGATTGGGTGACAGGGTTAATTGTACCACTCTATAAAGGCAAAGGAGATCAACAAGACTGCAATAACTACAGAGGGATAACACTGTTGAGTTGTGTAGGCAAATTATTCACGTCAATTCTAAATAGCAGACTTACTTATTTTGTTGAAATAAATGGACTTATTTCAGAAAACCAAGCAGGTTTTAGACACATGCATTCAACGCTTGACCATGCTTTTGTTCTTAAATCATTGATTGACATGTTTGCAATCAACAATGGAAAATTATACTGTGCTTTTATTGATTACAGAAAGGCATTTGATTCTATTTGGAGGCATGCTTTATGGCACAAACTGATGAGTCAAGGCATATCTGGGAAAATACTGCACGTTGTAATCAATATGTATGATCAAATAAAATCGTGCATTTTTCTAAATGGTCAAAAATCAGAGTTCTTTGGCAGTTTTAGGGGAGTTCGTCAAGGAGAAAACCTTTCACCCTTATTGTTTTCATTATTTTTGAATGATCTACAACAGTTCCTTATTGACAATAACTGTTCTACTTTAGAATATGATTTAACGCAAGAGTTGAAACTTGAACAGTTTATTAAATTGCTTGTATTGTTATATGCTGATGATACAATTTTATTGGCAAATTCTAAATCAGCTTTGCAAAAAGAACTTAATGCCTTACATATATATTGCACGCAATGGCAGTTAGAAGTAAATCCAAAGAAAACAAAAATAGTTGTCTTTCATGGTCGAAATAGTATGCGTGAAATTTTTTTCTTTGGGAATGAAAAAATAGAGGTTCTTAATTCAATGAAATACTTAGGCATCGAGTTCAGCAGAACAGGTTCTTTTTACAAAGCAAAAAAATGTGCTTATAATCAGGCTCTCAAGGCAATGTTTTCATTATTACAAACTGCAAGAAAACAGAAATTGCCAATTGATGTTTGCATACAATTATTTTATTCCATAGTTGTACCTGTGTTGTTGTATGGTTGTGAAATTTGGGGTTATGAAAATGTTGATATATTAGAAAAGTTACAGTTACGTTTTTTAAAGTATCTATTTAGATTAAATAAAACTACAATGACTTCAATGATTTATGGTGAAACCGGAATCTATCCTTTATCTGTACTGATTAAAGTGAGAATGATAAGGTTCTGGGCTAACTTAGTTGTTCCTGATTCTAAGAAGTATTCAAACAAAGTATATAATATCTTACATGAACTATATACAAAAGGAATTTTCGTTTCACCATGGCTTAGTTATGTTAAAAGCATTTTATTTGAAACTGGTTTTGATTGTGTTTGGGAATCTCATTCACTCACAAACAGAAGTAACTTATGTAAGTGTGTTAAAAAGGAGTTGCAAAATAATTATGCTCGTGATTGGCGCAGTTCTCTTGAAAACAGCAACAAGTGTGTATTCTATAAAAGTGTAAAGACTGTCTTTGGAAAAGAACATTATATTTCTACCTTACCAGATATTTATGTTATATCTTTATTTAAATTTAGATGTAGTAACCATAAATTGCAAATTGAAATTGGAAGACACCATAATGTTCCAAGAGAATTGCGTATTTGTCGTAACTGTGAAATGGGTGAAATTGGAGATGAATTTCATTGCATCATGGAATGTCCAAAATATAATGAACTTCGTGAAAAATTCATCCCTAAAAAATATCTAAAACCAAAGTCTGTTTTCAACTTTTGTAATTTATTTCAAAAAGGAAGACGCATTTGTTTGAATATTAGTAAGTTTCTAAAAAATGGGAAGATTGTTTAATGAGATCATTACAGTTCACCAGAATTCAGCATTTCGCAACTATGTTCACACATTGTTCTGAGTGAGTTTCGTATTTCTCTTTGTTACATTTGTATCCTCCATGCCCCAACAGGGTCAAAGGATTAAATTTGAATTGAATTGAATTGAATTGTGTGTGTGTGTGTGTGTGTGTGTGTGTGTGTGTGTGTGTGTGTGTGTGTGTGCACGCGCGCAGCGTGAGCGCGCACATGTACGTGTTTGTGTTTGCGTTCGTGCATGCGCATGCGCGCGCGCGTGTGTATGTGTAAATACAGGTCCAATTCTTATAAGTGATATTCTATTTAATTTTGAGCGTAAATGCGCACGAGAGAGAGAGAGAGAGAGAGAGAGAGAGAAGAGAGATCGGCAATTTCAACTGTTTTGAAAAATCAAAATCTAAACCTCGACTGCTTCGAGGTGTGGTCCAGATAATAATTCCAATACGAATGTATGTGTGTGTGTGTGGGCGCGCGCGCCCGCCTACGTTTAAGTGAGTCCGTGTGTATTTGTGCGTCTGTTTTGGGGCGCACGTGTGCATGCATGTGTGTGTGAGTGAGTGCAGCTCTTATATGTTTTGGAGTCCCACAGGGTTCGGTCCTCGGACCAGTCCTGTTTGTTCTCTACACCTCTCCATTGGCCAATGTCATTGACAAACACTCAGTCCTTCATCATTCATATGCTGATGATTCACAGTTGCAGAAATCAGCTGCACCTTCTGAAGTTCCCCAACTACTAGAGGCAATGCAGGATTGTATAGCCGATGTCAGATCTTGGACGACAGCAAATAAACTAAAGCTGAACAATGAAAAAACTGAAGTAATGCTTCTCTCCCCAAATGTCGCACAAAATCAATTGCCCTTCTACGATGACAGTTGGTGATGCCACTGTCCCCTTCTCATCCTCTGTTGTCAATCTAGGAGTTACCCTTGACCATCATTTGGAAATGAAAATTCATGTCAGAAATGTGGTTCGGGCTGCCAATTATGAGCTCCGCCGTATTGGTTCCATCCGCCGTTTTCTCACGACCCAAGCAGCAGCCACACTTGTCTCCGCATTTCTTCTATCCCGGCTGGACTACTGCAATTCCATCCTGTAGGGTTCCCATGACTATCTTTTTGAAAGTTTACAGTGTGCTCAGAATAATGCAGTGTGAATGGTTTTGCGAGTGCCTAGAAGGGACCATATTACTCCTCATCTGATTCCTCTTCACTGGCTTCCAGTGTCTGCTCGGATTGAATTTAAATTGGCATCTATCGGTTACAAATGTGTCCAAGGCTGTGCTCCAGATTATCTGAAGGACTTAGTCCATCTAAAGCAACATCATCATCAATACAAATTGCGTTCATCTGTTGACACAACCGCTTTACAAGATCGTCCTGTCAATAGCCAAAAGGCATTAGGTGACAGATGCTTCTCGCATGCTGCCCCCTCCATCTGGAACACTATCTCTGCAGAAATAAGAGAAATTAATAACTTTGACTCCTTCAAACGCTCTCTGAAAACCCACATCTTCCAGAAAGTTTACAATTAGTTCATTTCGCTGTCAATCTATGGGCGTGTGTGTGTGTGTGTGTGTGTGTGTGTGTGTGTGTGTGTGTGTGCGTTGTCTGTTATTGCTTTAATTGTTTATATATAATGGAATTTGTAATGGGCCGCGTGCTCTGTTCAACAGAGAAGTGTGCACATAAAAATGTTCATTATTATTATTATTATTAGTGAGCGAGCGAGCGAGCGAGCGTGCGAGCGTTCGTGCGTGCGTGCGTGCATGCGTGCGTGTGTGCGTGTGTGTGAGAGTGTAGCCTTTCGTTTGAACGTTAACCGTATAGGTGTATGCGTGTATCCATGTCTGGTCAGTCATAACTAATTGCAAGACAAAAAAGACTTCCAATGGAAGAAAGTAGAAAAAGGAATGAATTGAAAATAAGAAAAGAACATAATCGGATGAATAAAAAAATAAATACGTGAATAAAGTATAAAAAAATGATTTTTAAATGTGTGTTCAAAACAGTTCCGTCATGTTTTATTTTTGATTCTCTCATTTTTTTTCTTTGAGCCATGTGTATCTCTTGTCTGTCCTTCGGTCCCCCCCCCCCCCCCCAATCTCTCTCTCTCTCTCTCTCCTCTCTCCCCCCCCCCCTCCCTCCCTGAATGATGGACTTATTTCATAAAATACGTAAAACTGGCATTCAGCACTAGAAAACAATGACAAATATGAATAAGAACATTTTCCTGCCAGAAAGATACTTGTTTTTAATTACAATTAAATGTCATGGAGGTAACTTTACAAGATTTCGACTCAGAGTCAGTGGGCTTTAACAACTGCAAGCGATGGTTTCTTAATGAAAAATAGGCTGGTGAAGTTAAATGTCCGTCGTGTGGAAAAAGAAACCGAAAATGAGGTGTATTTCATATTCTACTGCACAGCTGACAAAGGTATCCGAAAGCAAGATACTGTACCTGACTCACCTGTTTATATCATTGACCAGAGGGAGGGAGGAAACTGTCAGAATGGGCAGTGGGCGAGGGGTAACGGGAGGGAGAAGGAAGGGGCGAGGTAAGCGACTGACCTTACCGAGTTATGTTCAAACAAGCCCCCTTGTCTAAGGGGCTTAACTGCTGAATGGATGATATTTGTAATTGAGAGAGAGAGAGAGAGAGAGAGAGAGAGAGAGGGGAGACAGACAGCCAGCCAGCCAGAGACAGAGAAAGGGAGGGAGGGAGGGGGAGAGAGAGAGATGAATGATATGATTAGGAGGAGGAGGAGGAGGGGGGGGGGGGGAAGAGAAGGAACAAGACTGAGAAAAAGACCCCTCGAGAGTGATGATTCATAGACGAAATGGCTTGTGCAGAACGTGAGGATGAATGGTAGGACATGAACGGATGTGCAAAAGGTAAAACCGATGAACGGTAGACGGGGGTGAAAACGAAGGGAACGGGGTAATGAACAACGACGGTCGAGAGAAGACAACGACAACCACTGTAGAAGAATCAATGATGAACTGGAGGGGAAGAAGAGAACGCCAGAAATACATGAATGATGGGCCTGGGACAAAAAGAAAAGATCATGTACTGATGACTTGTTGAGCGAACTCGAGAATGATGATGATTAACGGCAGAACTTAAGCATGACAAATGACAGACAGAATGAGAACAGGAGAACGTGGTGATGGTGAATGGCAGAGGGGACAGAAAAGGAAACGTGGTGATGGTGAATGGCAGAGGGGACAGAAAAGCAGAACGTGGTGATGTGAATGGCAGAGGGGACAGAAAAGCAGAACGTGGTGATGTGAATGGCAGAGGGGACAGAAAAGGAGAACGTGGTGATAGTGAATGGCAGAGGGAATAGAAAAGGAGAACGTGGTGATGTGAATGGCAGAGGGGACAGAAAAGCAGAACGTGGTGATGTGAATGGCAGAGGGGACAGAAAAGGAGAACGTGGTGATTGTGAATGGCAGACAGGACAGAAAAGGAGAACGTGGTGATAGTGAATGGCAGAGGGAATAGAAAAGGAGAACGTGGTGATGGTGAATGGCAGACAGGATAGAAAAGGAGAACGTGGTGATGGTGAATGGCAGACAGGATAGAAAAGGAGAACGTGGTGATGGCGAATGGCAGACAGGATAGAAGATAAGATAATGTTGCTTATAGCCCAGCCGACCGCAAAGGGCCACATCAGGGCTGTCACCACGTTAAAATCAACTCAGTCATTAAAAAAAAATAAAAAAAAAACCACCTTTCACACATCTCTTTAAATGACATCTTCTAGAAACGCACCAGAAACTTCGTTAAAAATCTTTCTTCCATAAAATCTTAAATCAGATGAAAAATGTTAATCTCTCTCAAAAACTCAAAGACCACGTCAGGCGGGACATCTCTGAACAGGATTTTCATGGACTCCGCTGTAAAATGTTTGTGTCTCACATCGTGCAAGTCCCAACACTCTAAAAGAATATGTTTCATTGTGAGTTGCACATGACATGGAATGCACCACGGAGCTTCTTCATTCTTTAAAAGGTATGAATGGGTAAAATACGAATGGCCGGTGTGCAGCCGGCACAGAACTGTTTCTTCTTTACGACCACCAGACGTAGATGGGAGGAACTCCTTAAGGTTTGGACGGATCTGAAAGAGTTTGTTATCCGTCTGTGTATTCCAATCCTCCTGCCAGAGGCCTCTCACATAATCGTTAATTTTGGGTTTCAGATCTGAGCAAGGGAAATATATATGTTGGACAATTTCTCTCTTGTGGCATTCTTGGCTAAACGATCAACCATTTCGTTCCCTCCGATGCCAACATGACCAGGAACCCAAGCTAGAATTATGTTGTAACCATCCGCTTTCAACTTGCTAAAAAGTTCAAAGAAATGTAAAAGTTCTGGATGCTCAAGGTTGCGGCCAGCTATGGCCTCCAAAGCCGACAGCGAATCCGACAGAACCAGAAAGTCCCTCTTCTTAGATTGTGAAATATCTTCAATGCCAGAACCAGAGCAGTAAGTTCAGCAGAATAGACAGAAGCATCTGGAGGCATATGTTTTAACAGTATCTGAGAAGGAGCACCAGGGCAATAGGCTGCACAGGCCACTCGATCCTCAGACTTGGAACCGTCAGTGAAAATTTTCTGATAAGATGGGAATTTTGAACAGAGATCAGCATACAAGGCCTTGTATGCCAGAGAGCTGGTAGACTCTTTGCGAAAAGCTGCAAGATCAAAACGAATCTCTGGTGTGAAAAATGTCCATGGAGGCTGATCTGGGAACTTGGAAAAATCGGACACAACTCCTAGGTCTAGACCTGCATTCCGCACGTGAGGCTGCATACGAACACCAAACGGCGGAATACAGTTAGGGTTGTTTTCGAATTTGCTTTGAAACTGGGGATCAAAGACACAGTCATAGGCAGGATTCTCCGGTTCTGAGAACAGTCTGATATAGTAATTTAGAGACATTTTCAGCCTGCGGTTGGACAGTGAGGGTTCACCTGCCTCTGCGTACAGGCTGTACACAGGGGTGGTGCGGAATGCTCCAAGACAGAGACGAAGCCCTTGATGGTGGATAGGGTCCAAGAGTTTTAGGTAAGACAGTCTTGCAGAGCCGTACACAGCACAACCATAGTCCAGTTTG
This sequence comes from Conus canariensis, assembly GCA_033310375.1. Lineage (NCBI taxonomy): Eukaryota > Metazoa > Mollusca > Gastropoda > Neogastropoda > Conidae > Conus > Conus canariensis. The sequence goes on from CM065721.1 coordinate 85,931,337, forward strand.
GAGCGGACCAGGGCTCTGTAGAGACACAGCATAGTTTTCTTATCAGCGCCCCAGTCAGTATGTGCTACGACCCGCAGAATATTCAGAGCTTTCTGACAAGAAGTTTTGAGATTTTTAATGTGGCTGAGAAAGTTGAGTTTTGGGTCAAAAATAACTCCTAGGAATTTGGCTTCTTTTACAGCTGGAATGGTGGACTTGTCCAGACGAATTTCTGGATCAGCAAAAAATTGACGAACATTGTGAAAATGGATTGACTGAGTTTTGGTACGTGAGAAGGTAAACCCGTTTTCCTCGGCCCACTGTTGGATTTTGTTGACACAAAGTTGGAGTCGACGCTGTACGCTGGCGTAAGAAGCTCCAACTGCGTACAGCGCAAAATCGTCAACAAACAGTGAGGACTCAGAACCCTGGCTTACCGATTTGACAATGTCGTTGATTTTAATGCTGAAAAGGGCAGGAGAAAGGATGCTCCCTTGAGGGACACCCAACTCCTGCCCATGGATGTCAGAGAGTGTGGTGCCAACACGCACCTGGAACTGTCGATCAGCCAAAAAGTTCTGTATAAACAGAGCCAGGTGACCACGGAAACCAAGTCTGTGCAGGTCCAGAAGAATTCCTGATTTCCATGTGGTGTCGTACGCTTTTTCGAGGTCGAAAGAGATAGCGACCACATGCTGTTGATTGACAAAGGCATTGCGGATGGTGGTTTCCAGGCGGATTAGATGGTCAACTGTCGAGTGGTATTTCCGGAACCCGCACTGTTCACTGGCCAAAAGGCCATCGGTTTCCAGCTTCCACAGACGGGAGTTGACCATCTTCTCCATCAACTTACAGAGGCAGCTAGTCAGAGCTATTGGACGATAGTTTGAAGGGTTGGTAAGGTCCTTTCCAGGCTTTGGAATTGGAATGATCAGGGCTTTCCGCCAGGAGGGCGGAAAGTACCCTGTGGTCCAGATATGGTTGTATACTTTAAGAAGAGTCTGGAGACAGCTTTCTGGAAAATGTTTCAAAACCTGATAATGAATATCATCCACACCAGGGGCAGAATCAGTGCAGGTTTGTAAAGCTGTTTTCAGTTCATTGATTGAAAAAGGGGATTGTAGGCTTCAGAGTCGTCTGATGTGAAATTGTATAAAGATTTCTCTCTGACTTGTTTGTGTCTTAAAAAGGCTGCAGATTTATTTGAAGATGAGGAGTTCTGTTGGATGGTGGAGGCCAACAGATTGGCAACAGCTTGTTTGTCAGTGATCAGAGCATCGGCAAGTTTCAAGTGATGAATGGAGGGGTTGGTGTTTTTCCCTTTGATTTTTTTGATGACGTGCCAGACTTTTTCTTTGAACAGTAAACAAGTTGGGTATTTTTTGCTCCCATAAGAAAACCTAATACAGAGTAACTTTTATTCAAGACTGGCACAGCCTTTTAAACTTGAATAAAGTCAGACAAATACATAGACGAACAATGTAATAGTGGGGGAAAAAACAAGCGCAGGCCAACAACTGAACTATCTTCATAGTAATGACTTGGCAAAGATTTGGATTTAAGGGGGGGGGGGGGGGGGGGTGGAATTTGAAGATGGAGAAACTGGGAACATGAAATTAAGAAAATATGTTACAGATATGAAAACTCTTCATTAGCTGCATAAGGGAACCATCGCAATCCCTTTTGAAGGCAGATATATTTGTAATGCCTGCTCCGAGGCCTTTCGTCCGCTGGGTCGGACTCATCAGGGAGACACGGCTGGTTGTGTCTGCGCTCCTGGCGTCAAATAGAGACACACCACAGTCCATAATACTGTGGTGTTCTCACCACCAAGGGTGCAAAAAAGAATCTGATAGCACCCCCAAAGTAGCCAGCGAAAAGTAGTAAATGAAACCAAACGAAAGTGTGGGGAGGAAAAAAGTTGCTGAAAAACTAAAGACATTATGCAAATAGTATAAAATGTAGGGGACAATCTTCGAGCCTACGCTTGAGGATCCACCCAAAGATGCAAGGGGATCAAAAGACAAACACACAGACGGACAGAAACAAATACAAATAACCTCAATTTAATCAAAACAAAATCGGAAATGAAATGAGCGCAGACACAACCAGCCGTGTCTCCCTGATGAGTCCGACCCAGCGGACGAAAGGCCTCGGAGCAGGCATTACAAATATATCTGCCTTCAAAAGGGATTGCGATGGTTCCCTTATGCAGCTAATGAAGAGTTTTCATATCTGTAACATATTTTCTTAATTTCATGTTCCCAGTTTCTCCATCTTCAAATTCCCCCCCCCCCCCCCCCCCCCCCCCCTTAAATCCAAATCTTTGCCAAGTCATTACTATGAAGATAGTTCAGTTGTTGGCCTGCGCTTGTTTTTCCCCACTATTACATTGTTCGTCTATGTATTTGTCTGACTTTATTCAAGTTTAAAAGGCTGTGCCAGTCTTGAATAAAAGTTACTCTGTATTAGGTTTTCTTATGGGAGCAAAAAATACCCAACTTGTTTACTGTTTATCGTTAACTGTTCCCTGCCTCATTTCATTTCCGATTTTGTTTTGATTAAATTGAGGTTATTTGTATTTGTTTCTGTCCGTCTGTGTGTTTGTCTTTTGACTCCCTTGCATTTTTTGGGTGGATCCTGAAGCGTAGGCTCAAAGATTGTCCCCTACATTTTATACTATTTGCATAATGTCTTTAGTTTTTCAGTAACTTTTTTCCTTCCCACACTTTCGTTTGGTTTCATTTTACTACTTTTCGCCTGGCTGCTTTGGGGGTGCTATCAGATTCCTTTTTGCACCCTTGGTGGTGAGAACACCAAAGTATTATGGACTGTGGTGTGTCTCTATCTGACGCCAGGAGCGCAGACACAACCAGCCGTGTCTCCCTGATGAATCCGACCCAGCGGACGAAAGGCCTCGGAGCAGGCATTACAAATATATCTGCCTTCAAAAGGGATTGCGATGGTTCCCTTATGCAGCTAATGAAGAGTTTTCATATCTGTAACATATTTTCTTAATTTCATGTTCCCAGTTTCTCCATCTTCAAATTCCCCCCCCCCCCCCCCCCCCCCCTTAAATCCAAATCTTTGCCAAGTCATTACTATGAAGATAGTTCAGTTGTTGGCCTGCGCTTGTTTTTTCCCCACTATTACATTGTTCGTCTATGTATTTGACTTTATTCAAGTTTAAAAGGCTGTGCCAGTCTTGAATAAAAGTTACTCTGTATTAGGTTTTCTTATGGGAGCAAAAAATACCAAACTTGTTTACTGTTCCCTGCCTCATTTCATTTCCGATTTTTTTTTCTTTGAAGTTTTAGATGTCAGCCCGGAGCAGAAGTTTCTCCAAGACTGACGTTTACTGATTTTGAAAGTGTGTCTCGATTTGACGCGGAGTTTCTCATGGGCTCGAGCGTTGGGACCTGAAGGTCGTTGGTATACCCGACGCTGAGCCCGTTTGCGTACGTTCGAGATGTGATGGCAGTCAGAATTAAACCAGGGTGTTTTGGGCATTTGGAGTTTATTGGAAGACATTGGAATACAGGTTTTAGCACACTTTATCACAGTGTTAGTCAGAGATTCAGCTGGGTCTGGACTCTGAAGAAAATCAATTTCCTGGAATTCTTTCAAAATATTGGTGGCAAAAAGATCCCAGTTGGCCTTCTTATAATTAAGATGTTGTGAGACAGAGGCGGTTTCAGTTAATACGGGCTGTAAAAGAACAGGGAAATGGTCACTTCCGTGCAGATCGTCATGGACAGACCACTCATAGTCCAGGACCAGCGAGGGGTCACAAATCGACAAATCTAAACACGAAAGTGAACCTGTGGAAGAGTGGAGGTAAGTTGGAGCTCCATCATTCAGACAACACAAATCAAAGTCTGAAAGGACATCCTCAAGAAGCAGACCTCTGGATGACGAACTGACACTACCCCAAAGAGGATTGTGACCATTAAAGTCACCCAACAGCAAAAAAGGTCGAGGAAGTTCTCCGATCAGACTGACAAGGTCCTGACGACAAACCGAGACAGAAGGTGGCAGATAGAGTGAGCAGATTGTAACAGTCTTGTGGAGAGTGACTCTCGCAGCTACAGCCTGAAGGGAGGTAGTCAGAGCGACAGGACTAAACAGCAAAGTTTCGTATAAAAGAAGGGCAACACCGCCTGACAGTCCCAATGTGGATGGTTGTGCAGGTTTAGAAAGAATATTAAAGCCAGAAAGAGTGAAGGTCTTCTGGCTTTGAATTTTAGTTTCCTGAAGAGCCACGACGGAAGGTTTTACAGTTTGACACAGAAGCTGCAGCTCCTCAAAATTTAAATTTAGGCCACGGATATTCCAATGGATTAGTTTACTACTATCCATGGTGCAGAGGATGAATAGGAGAGAAATCAAGTCATCTCCTCATCATCGTCTGCGTTCAGTGGAGCAAATTTATTGCTTCGTTTCACTGGACTGTTTGGGTCTTCAGACCTGCTGGGAGACTTGCCCACAGGTGAAGAAGGCCTGGATTTTGGAGATGGTGGAGGTTTCTTCCTCATCTCCACCATCTCCACACTTGGTTGAACTCCCTTGCCCGCACGGGCACTGCTCGAGGAAGTTCGAGGCGGGAGGGTTGGCTTTTTCATCTGCCCAGCAGCAGATGGAGTAGACTGCTGGACAGACTGAGGGGTGGCGGATTTTTTGCCTCCACCAGGGGCGCCCACTTTGGGTTGGGAGGTAGTGGACTTGCTTCCACCAGAGCTTAACGGTCTTTCTTGCAATGTCTTGGTGAAAGTAAAATCGTCAGTCTGGCAGCTGACTGAACCAGTGGAAACTTTCTTTATAGCGGAAGCATAAGAAGACACTGTTGACGTCTGACTGCCAACAACCTGTTTGCGTGCCTCAAAAAACGAAATTTTCTTTTCAGTCTTCACTCTTTGGATGGTGGACTCCTGAACCCAAACAGGGCAGTTGCGTGAAGAGGAGGGGTGGTCGCCACCGCAGTTCGCACAATGAGCCGGGTCTTTACACGGCCCATCATGGGTTGCCTTGCAACAAACACCACACACCTCCTGCCCAGAACAGTGGTCTCTGACATGTCCAAACTTCTGGCATTTGAAACACCTCAACGGGGATGGGACATACAGCTGGACACGTACATTTAAGTACCCTACTTTAATGACCGGAGGCAGCACAGGGTTGCAGAATGTCAGAAAGAGGGTGTTCGTGGGCACTCTTTCTGCACCTTTTTTAACTGTCACCCTATGCACCTCTGTCACACCTTGGGACGCAAGTTCTGTCTTGATCTCCGCTTGCGAGACTCCTTTCAAATCCGGGCACCGAATAACCCCTTTGGTCGAATTTAACTGCTTATGGGGGGTCACCCGGATCTCTCTGTCCACGAGTTTTGTTGCCCTCAGCAGCTGCTCCGATTGCCACTTTGATCTGCACTGGACGAGGAAAGTGCCATTCCGTAGCCTTTTCACTGACTGAGGGTCACCTGCTAGACCCTGAAAGCCCTTCTGAATAGCAAAAGGACTCAGAGCAGAAATAGGCTTTTCCTGCTCTGTCCCTTCAACACAAGCCAGGAAGCCCAAAAACCTGTCCTCTGTCTCGTCTCCATATCCGAGTCACTGTCGGAATCGTTATGACTAGAAATGGGGTCCACTGCCTTCCTCTTCTTTATGGGGGGTGTGATTTTTGATAAAGCCATGATTTATGTTTAGAAATTTCGTCTCTCCCTTACCCACCCACCACGGAGTCCAACTAAGGGGCCAGGGCCAAGAACTCATTGTCTTGACCCCTTCCAGGCTTCAGGAGAGATATACGACAAACAGAAGCCTACTGACCCTATCCCCCCTGATCATGCCCATTCCCGGGAACAGAGAGCTGAGCACTGCAGGGGTTACCTTGGCCAGTCGGAGAACTGCCTGTCTTGACCCAGCCCCACGAGGGGGAAGCCGATTGATACACCCGGGCCAGAGTGTACCTCCTGTCTAGGAGAGGTCCGAGCCAAAGTGATGTGTTCAGGGCGTTGGCCCTCTCAATCACCAGGATCTCATCCCCCTCCGTCACAAGTCGCACCGCACGGCAAACGCGGCGGATCTTAAGAAGACCACAGAGAGAAAAAGAGTGTGGAAAAGAAGGCTTGAAAGGGAGACGAAGAAAGAAAAGAACCGTTAAGAAAGGCAGAAGACAGAATAGGAAAAAGGTGGGTTACTATTTGTCTGGGCCCTCACTCCTAACCTTTCTGACATGGGAGACCCTACCAGGGGCATCAATTCCTACCACGTAATGCTTGGCCAGTCAGCAGCTTGGCTATACAGGCCTAGAAGCATTGACAACAACTAACCATCTAGTCGAGTATTGATGCCCCCGTCAGCAAAGCCTAAAAGATCACTGGACCACGCAAGCCCTCCGACCACGGCAAGGTTGCAACCCCCAGAGGGTCCAGGCTTAGGTATTGGAATGATCAGGGCTTTCCGCCAGGAGGGCGGAAAGTACCCTGTGGTCCAGATATGGTTATAGACTTTGAGAAGAGTCTGGAGACAGCTTTCTGGAAGATGTTTCAAAACATGATAATGAATACCATCCAGACCAGGGGCAGAATCAGTGCAGGTTTGTAAAGCCGTTTTCAGTTCATTGATTGAAAAAGGGAGATTGTAGGTTTCAGAGTTGTCTGATGTGAAATTGTATAAAGATTTCTCTCTGACTTGTTTGTGTCTTAAAAAGGCTGCAGATTTATTTGAAGATGAGGATTTCTGTTGGATGGTGGAGGACAACAGATTGGCAACAGCTTGTTTGCCAGTGATCAGAGCATCGGCAAGTTTCAGGTGATGAATGGAGGGGTTGGTGTTCTTCCCTTTGATTTTTCTAATGATGTTCTAAACTTTTTTCTTTGAAGTTTTAGATGTCAGCCCGGAGCAGAAGTTTCTCCAAGACTGACGTTTACTGATTTTGAAAGTGTGTCTCGACTTGGCACGGAGTTTCTCATGGGCTCGAGCGTTGGGACCTGAAGGTCGTTGGTATACCCGACGCTGAGCCCGTTTGCGAACTTTTGAAATTTGTTGGCAGTCTGAATTAAACCAGGGTGTTTTTGGCATTTGGAGTTTGTCGGAAGACATTGGAATACAGGTTTTAGCACAGTTTATCACAGTATTGGTCAGAGATTCTACTGGGTCTGGACTCTGAAGAAAATCAGTGTCCTGGAACTCTTTTGAAATATTGGTTACAAAAAGATTCCAGTTTGCCTTCTTATAATTAAGATGTTGTGAGATAGAGACGTTTTCAGTTAATAAGGGTTGGAAATGGTCTTTTCCACGCAGATCGTCATGGACAGACCACTCATAGTCCAGGACCAGCGAGGGGTCACAAATCGACAAATCTAAACACGAAAGTGAACCTGTGGAAGAGTGGAGGTAAGTTGGAGCTCCATCGTTCAGGCTACACAAATCAAAGTCTGAAAAGACATCCTCAAGAAGCAGACCTCTGGATGACGAACTGACACTACCCCAAAGAGGATTGTGTCCATTAAAGTCACCCAACAGCAAAAAAGGTCGAGGAAGTTCTCCGATCAGACTGACAAGATCCTGACGACAAACCGAGACAGAAGGTGGCAGATAGAGTGAGCAAATTGTAACAGTCTTGTGGAGAGTGACTCTCGCAGCTACAGCCTGAAGGGGGGGTAGTCAGAGCGACAGGACTAAACAGCAAGTTTTGTGCAAAAGAAGGGCAACACCGCCCGACAGTCCCAATGTGGATGGTTGTGCAGGCCTGGAAAGAATATTAAAGCCAGAAAGAGTAAAGGTCTTCTGGCTTTGAATTTTAGTTTCCTGAAGAGCCACGACGGAAGGTTTCATAGTTTGACACAGAAGCTGCAGCTCCTCAAAATTTGAATTTAGGCCACGGATATTCCAATGGATTAGTTTACTATCCATGGTACAGAGGACGAATAGGAGAGAAATCAGGTCATCTCCTCGTCAACGTCTGCATCCAATGGAGTGAATTTATTGCTTAGTTTCACTGGACGATAATGGTCTTCAGACCTGCTGGCAGACTTGCCCACAGGTGAAGAAGGCCTGGATTTTGGAGATGATGGAGGTTTCTTCCTCGTCTCCACCATCTCCACACTCGGTTGAACTCCCTTGAAAGCACGAGCACTGCTCAAGGAAGGTCGAGGTGGGAGGGCTGGCTTTTTGATCTGCCCAGCAGCAGATGGAGTAGACTGCTGGGCAGTCTGGGGGGTGGCGGTTTTTTTGCCTCCACCAGGGGCACCTACTTTGGGTTGGGAGGTAGTGGACTTGCTTCCACCAGAGGTTAACATCCTTCCTTGCAATGTCTTGGTGAAAGTAAAATCGTCAGTCTGGCAGCTGACTGAACGAGTTGAAACTTTCTTTATAGCGGAAGCATAGGAAGACACTGTTGATGTCTGACTACCAACAACCTGTTTGCGTGCCTCAAAAAACGAGATTTTCTTTTCAGGTTTCACTCTTTGGATGGTGGACTCCTGAATCCAAACAGGGCAGCTGCGTGAAGAGGAGGGTGGTCGCCACCGCAATTCGCACAATGAGCCGGGTCTTTACACGGCCCATCATGGGTTGCCTTGCAACAAACACCACACACCTCCTGCCCAGAACAGCGGTCTCTGACATGTCCAAACTTCTGGCATTTGAAACACCTCAACGGGGATGGGACATACAGTTGGACACGGACATTTAAGTACCCTACTTTAATGACCGGAGGCAGCACAGGGTTGCAGAATGTCAGAAAGAGGGTGTTCGTGGGCACTCTTTCTGCACCTTTTTTAACTGTCACCCTATGCACCTCTGTCACACCTTGGGATGCAAGTTTTCTGTCTTGATCTCCGCTTCCGAGACACCTTTCAAATCCGGGCACCGAATAACCCCTTTGGTCGAATTTAACTGCTTATGGGGGGTCACCCGGATCTCTCTGTCCACGAGTTTTGTTGCCCTCAGCAGCTGCTCCGATTGCTTCTTTGATCTGCACTGGACAAGGAATGAGCCGTTCCGTAGCCTTTTCACTGACTGAGGGTCACCTGCTAGACCCTGGAAGCCCTTCTGAATCGCAAAAGGACTCAGAGCAGAAATAGGCTTTTCCTGCTCTGTCCCTTCAACCACAAGCCAGGAAGCCCAAAAACCAGTCCTCTGTCTCGTCTCCATATCCGAGTCACTGTCTGAATCGTTATGACTAGAAATGGGATCCACTGCCTTCCTCTTCTTTATGGGGGAGGGGGGGGGGTGTTATTTTGGATAGAGCCATGATGTGTGTGTAGAAATTTCGTCTCTCCCTTACCTACCCACCATGGAGTCCAACTAAGGGGCCAGGGCCAAGAAATCATTGTCTTGACCCCTTCCAGGTTTCAGTCGAGATATACAACAGACAGAAACCTACCAACCCTATCCCCCCTGATCATGCCCAACTCCCGGGAACAGAGAGCTGAGCACTGCAGGGGTTACCCTGGCCAGTCGGAGAACTGCCTGTCTTGACCCAGCCCCATGAAGGGGAAGCCGATTGATACACCCGGGCCAGAGTGTACCTCCTGTCTAGGAGAGATCCGAGCCAAAGTGATGTGTTGAGGACGTTGGCCCTCTCAATCATCAGGATCTCACCCCCCTCCGTCACAGGTCGCACCGCACGGCAAACGCGGCGGATCTTAAGAAGACCACAGAGAGAAAAAGAGTGTGGAACAGAAGACAGGATAGAAAAGGAGAACGTGGTGATGGTGAATGGCAGACAGGATAGATAAGGAGAACGTGGTGATGGTGAATGGCAGAGGGGATAGAAAAGGAGAACGTAGTGATGGTGAATGGCAGACAGGATAGAAAAGGAGAACGTGGTGATGGTGAATGGCAGACAGGATAGAAAAGGTAGAAAAGGAGAACGTGGTGATGGTGAATGGCAGAGGGGACAGAAAAGGAGAACGTGGTGATGGTCAATGGCAGACAGGATAGAAAAGGAGAACGTGGTGATGGTGAATGGCAGCAGGGACAGAAAAGGAGAACGTGGTGATGGTCAATGGCAGACAGGATAGAAAAGGAGAAGGTGGTGATGGTGAATGGCAGACAGGACAGAAAAGGAGAACGTGGTGATGGTCAATGGCAGACAGGATAGAAAAGGAGAAGGTGGTGATGGTGAATGGCAGAGGGGACAGAAAAGCAGAACGTGGTGATGGTCAATGGCAGACAGGATAGAAAAGGAGAACGTGGTGATGGTGAATGGCAGAGGGGACAGAAAAGGAAAACGTGGTGATGGTGAGTGGCAGACAGGATAGAAAACGAGAACGTGGTGATGGTGAATGGCAGACAGGACAGAAAAGGAGAACGTGGTGATGGTGAATGGCAGACAGGACAGAAAAGGAGAACGCAAGAGTGATGAATGAAGAGGAAGAATGTGGAGTGGAAATGTGATGAAAATGAATGATGGACGGAATGAGGAGTGGAAATGTGATGAAAATGAATGATGGACGGAATGAGGAGTGGAAATGTGATGAAAATGAATAATGGACGGAATGAGGAGTGAAAATATGATGAAAATGAATGATGGACGGAAAGAGAAGTGGAAATGTGATGAAAATGAATGATGGACGGAATGAGGAGTGGAGATGTGATGAAAATGAATGATGGACGGAATGAGGAGTGGACATCTGATGAAAATGAATGATGGACGGAATGAGGAGTGGAAATGTACTGAACATGAATGATGGACGGAATGAGGAGCGGAAACGTGATGAAAATGAATGATGGATGGAATGAGTTGCGGAAATGTGATGAAAATGAATGATGGACGGAATGAGGAGTGGAGATGTGATGAAAATGAATGATGGACGGAATGAGGAGTGGAAATGTAATGAAAATGAATGATGGACAGAATGAGAAGTGATAATGTGATGAAAATGAATGATGGACGGAATGAGGAGTGATAATGTGATGAAAATGAATGATGGACGGAATGAGGAGTGGAAATGTACTGAACATGAACGATGGACGGAATGAGGAGCGAAAATGTGATGAAAATGAATGATGGACGGAATGAGGAGTGGAGATGTGATGAAAATGAATGATGGACGGAATGAGGAGTGGAAATGTGATGAAAATGAATGATGGACGGAATGAGGAGTGATAAAATAATGAAAATGAATGATGGACAGAATGAGGAGTGATACAATAATGAAAATGAATGATGGACGGAATGAGGAGTGATAAAATAATGGAAATGAATGATGGACGGAATGAGGAGTGATAATGTGATGAAAATGAATGATGGACGGCATGAGAAGTGGAAATGTGATGAAAATGAATGATGGACGGAATGAGAAGAGAAAAGCATGCTGATGGTGAATGTCAGACGGGACGAAAATAAGAGTGACAACTTTGAGAAAGACCTGGATAACACAAAAAAGCCTGAAATCTGTGAAGAATTCATTCACCAACACAAACTGAACTCAACACCATTCAGGACAAAGATGTTAACTATCTTATAGAGAGAGAAAACATCACAAGAAGATAGAGGAATCTTGCTTTGAGCTCTACGACAGAGTAAAAGAGATGTAAGTATGTTAACAGAACAGGATTCAACAGATGGAGATGACTTTAAAACACTCTGATGAAAACATCGTAGTAGCAGTGAACTTGCTGAAACATGGCAAGGCTGCAAGCATTGACAACATCCCTGCCGAACACTTGACTATGAAAGAGAGGCCGTAACTGATGCACTAACTACCATCTGCAACAAAATCTGGCACACTAACGAGTGGTTAACGCCAAAGAAACTCGATCACTAATCGTCACACTTCGAAAGAAAGGAAATCCTCAACACTGCCAGAACAACCAATAGATCAGATCTGCAGTGTATACAACGTAACGTTCAAAATCATTCTGAACAGATTACAGTTGCAGACAGACACTGCTGTGTCTGAAAGGCGGAAGTATCATCGAACAGATCTTCAACCATTTGTCTTCACAGACATCAAAGAGGTGTTTGACAGAGATTGACCAGAGGCGCGTTAGGCCGCTATGAAGACATCTGATCTCGGGACAAAGTTAATCAACAACATCCAGCAAGTATACGCTAAAGTGACCAGTGCAGTACTCACAATGGGCGCGACCGGACAATAGTCACACAGGTCAATTGGGATTCGTCTGGGCCCCTTTACTGTCCAATACTTTTCAACATAGTTCTGAAATGCATCATGAATGATCACTCGAAGATCATGTCAACACAATCAGCACTGCAAGAACATCTGTCACGAACTTTCACTTTGCAGATAACTTCGACGGCCTAGCGGGCGCTGAACACCGAACTCACCAGGCTTGTTAAAACACTGGATGAAACATCGACGAGACATAGTATGGATATCAACACCGAAAAGACCAAGCTAATGGCCGGCCACAACACCGCCTTCACTACTGATAAAACCCTGGATAGAAGCTAGGAACTGATAAGCAGTTCATTTATCTGGGATTTATTTCGGCTGGGAACTGTTAAACAGTTCATATGTCTGTGAATTGTCTTCAGCGATGGGGGAATTGAAATCAGATATCCTATCATGAACAGCCAAAAGATCAAAGACAATAACATCTCTGTAAAACACAAACCTGGCTCCTCCATACAAAGGTGTATTTCATTTTCCTATATACAGACACAAGATGGACCCGGAACAAAGAACCCAATCACTGAAATGAGATGCCATCGCAAGAAACTATACATCAGACATACTGATCATGTCACCATTGAACAAGTGCGCCAGACCATCAAACAGTACATCGGGCCCTACATTATTTGCCGACACCAGCAAAGCAAGGAAACTTGGTTCGCATTGCCATAAAGGTCGAACGGCCCCGCTAAAACAATCATCCTGGAAAGCGTTGAAGGAGCGAGATCAAGGGGTAGACAGAGACAAAATAGACTGACAACATGGCAGAATGGACTGAGAAACCGTCTTTAGAGCCCAAGGCTTTGGAACACAACCGCAACATACCACCCTGCCTCTGCTTGCCGCCATCCTCTGCCATCTCCGACTGGCCGCCATCTTCTTTGTTTACTTTCGATAGGGCTCTTCCTTGGAATGAAGATAGCGGAAACTAAGGATGCATCAAGCCTCTAGTGTGCTGTTTGTGCTCCTCATTCTTGCCACTTGTGTTAGCATTGCTCCCAGGACCCACGACCAGCAACAAAACTCACGACTGCTCGATGAGACCGCGATCCTCGCCCGCTCAAAGTCCACTGCTAACCAAAACCCAAAACGTCGCCCAAATATGACGCTTTCTTTTCTGTGCTTGCTGTTGTCTGGAGACATCCAGACGAACCCTGGCCCCCGTGCTGTCAGTACATATCCCTGTGGTTATTGTGAGGAACCAGTGACATGGACATGTAAAGGAGTTGCATGTGACAACTGTGACGTTTGGTATCATGCCACATGCATAGACCTGTGTTCAAATGACTACGATCTTCTACATCGTTCAAATGTGCAGTGGATCTGTCCAAAGTGCGACAGTATCAACTGTGACAGTTTTACCTTCCACAGTTACGAACTCTCATGCTCAAATTACTACAGCCCCCTCTCTGATGGGTACACCACCACTGACTCTCTCGCTTCCAACACAGGTTTTTCCCCGCTCAAAACCAGCAGCCCAAAGGACTCCACCCACTCACCCTCTACAATGCACACAAGACCCAAACAACCCGTGGCCAAGCGACACCAGTCTACTCCACCACCACTGGCCAGCAAACACCAGTCCACCCCACCACCAGCCCCACAAATATCCAGCCCACGCACCTCCACCCCCACCCCTACCCCCGGGACCAGTGGCCCCTCCCCCAGAACCCCCAGCCACCCACCTACTACACATAACTCAACCAGTTCCAAGGCCTACAACCTACCTAAGAAAAGCAACCTCCGCATCCTCACTGTAAATTGTCAAAGCATCATTGGCAAAACTGCAGAATTTGCTGCAGCAGTGAAATTCATCAAGCCAGACATCATTTTCGGGACCGAAACCTGACTTCACGGGATGAAACCAGGCAAACCACCAAAACTCAACCACATCAAATCCAGACAACTACAACGTCTACAGAAATGACAGAAGCAGCCTCGGAGGAGGTATCTTCATTCTGGTGCACAAATCTCTGACTGTAGTCGAACAACCAGAGTTGACTACAGATTGCGAAATCCTCTGGGTGAAGCTGAAGCTCCAAGACAGTAAAGACCTCTACGTTGCCAGCTTCTACATGGCCCACAGGAACATGCACGACCTTGACCTGCTTCAAAAGTCCCTCGACATCCTCACCGAAAATGGCAGGAAACAGCGCCATATACTAGCCGGCGATTTTAACTGTCCAGATATCAACTGGAAAAATCACACAACACACTCCAGTGGAAAAGACAACCAGATCCAGCAAAAACTGGTCGACATCACTTCATCGTCCCTTCTTACACAAGTCCACCACATCCCCACCAGACTACACAACATACTCGACCTCATCTTCTTCTCGAACCCCACCCTTGTAAAATCATCCATCTCAGTCCCCGGAATCAGCGACCATGACATCATTGTCACTGATACTGACACCAAACCCCAACGTTCATCCCCCTCGCCAGGAAATGCTACCAGTTCTCTAAAGCCGACTGGGACTCCCTCAGATCAAGCTGTGACGGGATCTCAGAAAACATCATCAAACAGGCAAGCCTAGGATCCAACATAGAACACCTCTAGTCTATGTTCAAAACACCTTTACTCTCTGCTACAGACACACACATCCCACACAAGATGAAGACCAAGCGCCACCACCTCCCTTGTCTCAACTCCACTTTAAAACGCATCCGCCGCAAGAAAAACCGTCTGCTAACACGCGCCAGAAAAACGAGTAATTGGTCAGCTTAAAAATTCCATCAGAAAGAGTGCCGACGCCAAATGCGAAAGGCTGAAAGAAATTGTGTCAACTCCACCCTTGAAGGAGGTCTACAGAAACATAACAACAAACCCTTCTGGCAGTATGTCAAGGCGAGGATGCAGGACAACATCGGTGTCGCCCCGCTGAAAGAGAAAGGCCAACTCTTTAGTGACAACAAGAGCAAGGCCCGCATCCTACTAACCCAGTTCAAGCCTGTATTCACGAAAACCCCTGACACCCCCATCCCACCGATCAGTAAAAGATGCACCGAAGACATTCTACCCATCACCATCAGTACAGAAGGTGTCTGCAACCTACTCAGACAGCTACAACCCCATACGGCTTCCGGACCAGACCAGATTCCCAACCTCATCCTGAAAGAATGTGCCAGTAACCTTGCCCCCAGCTATTTCAACTATGTTCCAGCTTTCCCTCAACACAGGAGACCTCCCGTCTGATTGGCTGAGTGCAAACGTCGCCTGTGTATACAAGAAGGGGGATAAGCACGCTGCAGAGAACTACAGGCCTATCTCTCTCACATCCGTCACCTGCAAGCTTCTTGAACACATTTGCCGCCATATCCTGACCCACTTTGAAAAACACCACACCCTGACCACCCTCAATCATGGTTTCCGCAGTGGTTTCTCTTGTGAGACCCAACTTCTTCTGACCACACATGACCTCCTGAACTCTTTTGACCGGAAACATCAAGTGCATGTTGCTATTTTAGATTTCTCTAAAGCGTTCGACACTGTCCCCAACAAGCGTCGCCTTCATAAATTGCATGAGTATGGGATCAGAGGTCCCCTTCATACCTGGCTATCCAACTTTCTCCAGCGCAGGAAGATGGCCGTCATGATAGAGGGCGTCACATCTGAAGAGACCTCGGTGGATTCCGGGATACCTCAAGGAACAGTGTTGGCCCGCTCCTCTTCCTGTGCCACATCAATGATCTCCCGGATAGAGTCAAGTCCCAAGTTTGCCTGTTTGCTGACGACTGCCTCCTTTACCGCCAGATCAACTCCCTACAAGACCATATTCAGCTTCAAGAAGACCTCAACCAACTCGAAACCTGGGCCACTGACTGGGGTATGAAGTTTAACCCCAGCAAGTGCTACATCCTTAGTATACGGAAGTCTACCAGCTACATTTACTCCCTATGTAACACCCCCCATCAGTATGTCCACACAAACCCCTACCTTGGTATCCAACTCTCTGATGACCTGAAATGGAGCACCCACATTGCCCACACCTGCAAGAAAGCACACAGCACCCTTGGCTTTCTCAGAAGAAACCTGCGCTTCTGCCCCCTGCAATGCAAGAAGAATGCCTATCTATCTCTTATCAGACCAGCCCTTGAGTACGGCTCCATCATTTGGAGTCCTTACCTCAAACAAGACATCGACAAACTCGAAAGAGTGCAGCGCCTATCCGCCCGGTTCATAACGGGCGATTACAATTCCAGAACACCCGGCTCCATCACCAAGATGCTTCACACTCTGCAACTGCCAACACTCGAACAGCGCAGACGTGATCTACGCCTCATCTTCCTCTACAAGGTGGTTGAGGGGTTGGTACCGGCCATACCATCTGCTGAATATCTAATTCCACATAAACCAGGACGACTGATAAGGCCACGAACATCCGGCAATTACTATACCACCAGCGCGATCTCCGACTGTATTAGGAACAACACAAGAACATTCCAAGTCAGCAGATGCCAGACAGAGCAGTTCAAACAGTAATTTTTTGTTAGTGCAGTAAGAGACTGGAACCACCTTGAAGAAAATATTGTTAGGGCACCATCCATAGAAACTTTCAAACCACAACACAAACTATCTAGACTGCGCACACCCCCAACCCGTCGCGATAATGCCCTAAGATGTGACCACAGCGACGTAACGACCAGAGATCCAGACACAACCGACAGAATTAGAGGAATCTGGTGAACAGTTCTTCAGTGCGATGCCCCAGTGACCTCACATGGACCTAGGAAAAAAAGTTGGATGTTAGCGATACCAAGACAAAATTATTCTTGTATTAAATTTTTCTTTTAATCCGGAACGTGTGCGTTATTCTAGGATTGGGCCATCTGTTAACTTAGAAAGAAAAATGAATACGCGGCTCTAATATGTTCATGATTCTCAGAAAATAAAATGCTTACGTCATCAGCTTTCTCTGATGATAAAATGTTAGCGTTTTCACCAGTCGTCAGAGAAGAATAATCATTATCAATTTGATATGTCGGTTCTCCTAGTGAGGCATGACAGGCACTGTAGGACCTTATGAAACAGGTGAAAGAACCAAACTGCAATTTTTTTGTGAAGTTCATTTGTGTAATTTCTAACTGGCTGGGAAGAGACAGCCTGTGTCTAGCTCTTTTCAGATACTGGTTGCCAGAGTCTAAAAATACCTTGTTTGTTTCTGCATTCAAGACAAAAAGACTTGGAATAAAAACGATTAGCTTTTGACAAACCGACTTTGCTCTGAAAGAGACAGTAAGCCAGCTTCACGGTATGAATTCAATAATATTTGTATTACCGGATTGCCAAGAGCGAAATCAATAGCTCTACTGTCTGTAGGTTGTATTTTATTCGACAAGCTGTGCAAGGTTGATAAAGAAACGTATTCATAAATCAGTTTTGATCGGACTAGGCTGGCAACTGTGGTAACGGAGGTTTATTGTTGTTTGTCTCTTGATCCCATGGTTAAGCACCAATGCTATAAACAAATTTTGACCTTTCTCTTGCCGTCACTATCAAATTCTCAGTATGAAATTGCCAGTGTAATTACTTGTCAAATAGGTTTCCAATAACTTCGTCTTGTGAATGTTGTAAAATTCTTTTTTTTTTCAATTTAATACTTGATGTTTCGTAGCAATTAAGTCAGATTCTCTGCGTTAAGAAAATTGTTATCAGTGTTTTCTCTCCAGAATATGTGACATTCCATGTTCATGTTTAATGTATCTATCTCTTGTTGATATTTTGTGCATGATTTATTACCCTCATCTTCTTAGATTAGCATTTGTCAAGATGGAAATATCGTCTGAATATTATACTATACGCATGTCTTTTGATGGTTCCTTAGGTAGGTCACAAATAGGAGTTGATACACAACAGGAGTAAAACTGACACACTCAGAGTACGGACGCTCTGAAAAGATAACTAGACTTCGCCGACGCTTAAACATTCAGATTCTCCAAATCAAAAAAAAAAAGAAAAAAAAATGTGCTGATACAAAACTTTGCTTAATCTACTAATTTTCATATTTCTGAGCAGTTGTGAAAGTTATTTGTTATTGTAAGCTTTCAATAATAAATACAATATGTTTTTATAGCACAGTCAATGCTATAAAACATTAAAGCATCAATGAAGAATAGTAAACACATGAGAGAAGGGTATAACTACAGAGAGAGAGAGAGAGAGAGAGAGAGAGAGAGAGAGAGAGAGAGAGAACACCGTGACTAGCACCAAGTTAAGCCGTATTCTCAGCACTGGGTCAAAACCTACAAGAAAAAAAATGTGGTTAAACCATGTTTGGTTAAGTCATTCAAAAACAGCACAATTCGTCAACACAACAGAAATATATTTCATTGGAAACCTCACACACACACACACACACACACACACACACACACACACACACACACTCCCCGTCCCCTTCCTCCACACCTCGCCATCCCTCTCTTTTAACCTGTCCTGTCGCTCCTCCACATCAATTTACATGGTTGCACGAAAATGCCGACTCATGCGCCCTCCCCCCTCTCTCTCCCCCAGCCCCCGAACACACAAACACGAGCGCGCGTGCACGCACACACTAACACACAAAAGCAAGCAAGCAAGCGCACATAAACACACACACGCGCGCGCGCACGCACACATTTGCGTCTCCTCACTGGAAGCAAGGCACAGAGTGTTAAGCAGCTCACTGGCACATCACCGCTTGCTCTTGGCTCGAGTCTTGCAGCATCATTTTGAATCGGTTGGACCTTATGAAGTAAAAAAAACAAAAAAAACCCAACATATTGCTAACCTACCTTTTTTCTTCAAGCTTATCATCTTATGCGTATCAACCGTTCTTTTTTTTTTTTTTTTTTTTTTTGTTAATCCGCCTTATGTATAAGGACTATAATTTTCCCCAGAGGCTACAAAAACCCGATCTTCTGGCATTTTCCTTCACAACAAATAAAACACCAACAACGCATTTATGCGAAAAGAAAGACGTCAAATGTTCTTTGAATTCCTTTCTTCAACTTTTGATATCGGAATTGAGGCTCGACGATAATTTGTTCTCCGAATACCGGCTCCACAATCACTAAGGGAAGAATGTTAAGTGCTTTGAGGAGAAATAAATTACTCAAAGCTGAAAGCATTATCTGCAACAAAACTGAAATGGCAGTATTGAAGATGGGCACGGACAATGTCTGTTTCAGTATAGCTCGAGCAGACCACAGAGAGCATTTCCAGGGCTGTCAACAGCTACCAAAACAAACAAACAAACAAACAAAACACAGGCAAACAAACAAAGCCAACAAGTCACTCTCGTCAAGGGAAAACCCAGATTTACACACGCTTTACAGGTACACTTATACATAATTTCCATACTGCAGTCCTTCACTCGGATCAAACTGAGCCAAGTTAAGTGCACCAACCACTCTGATCATTTGGCTCGGATTTTTCTTTAAAAACCGATGAAAAGAAATCCTTTTTAGAAAACACCATTGCAACAAAGACCACATTATTAAAATCCCTGTTTAGTGAACAGCACCACAGAATGAACAGCGAGTGCCTGTTCCAGTGACTCGTGAGTCTTGTGACTAGTTTGTCCACGTTTCTCTGGGCGGTTCGCTAACATTTATTTAAGATCTGTTCCAGTGGTTAAACTCTCACTACCTAGTCACCAGATGACAAGGAAGAGCTTGCATCTTACGAAGTTTATCAAGAAAAAAAATGCTTTTCAGACCACAGGAAGATTAACAGACCATAAACACAGAAAAGCGGTCGGCAACAGCACATCGAGAAAAAAAATTAAACCTAAATTTAAAAATTAAGCAAAGTCAAAAAGAGTGACACTACAGAAGAAATTGCTAGCACCGGATTTCTAGAAGAAAGGGACGCAATTTACATTGAAAGGTCTTCACCTCCCCCTCTCTCCCCTGTATTACTATGGGGCGAACAAAAAAAATGCAGAGTGTTTAAAACACAGATTAAATATTGGGCCACAGACGCAGAAAAAAAAAATGACAGTGAAGTAACGGAGACAAAGAGGTTTTTTTTAATCAAAAGAAAAAGGAAACTACGAGCACAATATCGCAAGAAGGCTGGAACACAAGAGCCCTATCCCCACTCTTTCATTTGGCATGAGGATTCCGCTGTGCAGTGTGAGTTCTGTGTAGGAGGTGTGTTGCAGATTGGCTCACAGGATGACCAGGATGACCGAGATGAAGAATAATCACACATTAAAGAGAATGTCAAGCAAGTTCTGTGTAAGAGGTGTGTTGCAGATTGGCTCACAGGATGACCAGGATGACCGAGATGAAGAATAATCACACATTAAAGAGAATGTCAAGCAAGTTCTGTGTAGGAGGTGTGTTGCAGGTTGGCTCACAGGATGACCAGGATGACCGAGATGAAGAATAATCACACTTTAAAGAGAATGTCAAGCAAGTTCTGTGTAGGAGGTGTGTTGCAGATTGGCTCACAGGATGACCAGGATGACCGAGATGAAGAATAATCACACATTAAAGAGAATGTCAAGCAAGTTAAGAAAAGTATCATACAGCAAACCTTCACAGAAGAACTGCGTTCACAGATGTTGGCAACACTGGAAAGTTGCTTCAGGATACTCGGAGAACGTAAGCTAGTACAGAAACGAGTTTCGTGGTCCCTCAAATGTTCTTTCCTCCAGGATGTTGTGAACTTGCGTTTCACTCACAGAAAGAAAGGAAGTGGAGGTTAATCCGTGAATAAGGAGCCATGAAGGCACTGAGAGGGTGGGGAGGGGGACAGACGTTCGGAAGGAATTGGGTGGGCTCTTACAGAATGAGAGGTAATTGTTAGTAACATCAGGTAAACAATAGGGAGGACGAAGAAGAAAGACCAAAGATGTTGGACATGATAAAGCAAAGCGACATGATAGAGCAAAGCCACATGATAGCGCAAAGCCACGTGATAGCGCAAAGCGATCTGGGAGAAATGATATAACCTGCAGATTCTGAACACAGGACGTCTGAGACTTGAAAAATACTTTGCTTCGTAGAAAAAGAACTCGACAATTCTGTTAATTTCGCTTACAGCACAGCCGCTTGCTGATTTGATACTGACCGCCATTACCCCTTGTGTGGTCAAACAATAGGTTTGCTCGCGAGGTCTCTGCATCTGTGAGGAGAGAGAGAGAGAGAGAGAGAGAGAGAGAGAGAGAGGAGAGAGAAGAGAGAGAGGAGGGAGGGAGGGAGGGAGGGAGAATGAGAGAGACAGAGAGAGAGAGTGTGTGTGTGTGTGTGTGTGAGAGAGAGAGAGAGAGAGAGAGGAGAGAGAGGGAGAGAGAGAGAGAGAGAGAGAGAGAGAGAGGAGAGAGAGAGAGAGAATGAGACAGACAGAGAGAGTGTATGTGCGTGTGTGTGCGAGTGTGAGTGAGTGAGTGAGTGTGCGTGTGCGTGCGTGCGGTGCGTGTGTGTGTGTGGTGTGTGTGTGTGTGTGTGTGAGTGTGTGTGTGTGTGTGTGTGTGTGTGTGTGTGTGTGTGTGTGTGGTGTGTCTGTGTGTGTGTGTGTGTCTGTGTGTGTGTGTGTGTGTCGCGCGCGCGCGTGCTTGAGAAAGAGAGAGAGAGAGAGAGAGAGAGAGAGAGAGACAGAGAGACAGACAGACAGACAGACAGACAGACAGAGACAGAGAGACAGACAGAGAGAGAGAGAAACAGAGAGAGAGACAGAGAGAGCTGAGGGTAGACATGATAAATGTCACACAAGATTATTGCGTGGCTCTTAATCACATAGGGTACTGGCGCTTCGAGCACAAGCTTACTCTATTGCCATTATCATCATCATCATCATCATCCTTGTTACCATCAACAGCAGCAGCACTAGTAACAGCAGTCGTATTTCCTTACAGCAATAATAACAGCAGTCGTATTTCCTAACAGCAATAGTAACAGCAGTCGTATTTCCTTACAGCAATAGTAACAGCAGTCGTATTTCCTTACAGCAATAGTAACAGCAGTCGTATTTCCTAACAGCAATAATAACAGCAGTCGCATTTCCTTACAGCAATAGTAACAGCAGTCGCATTTCCTTACAGCAATAGTAACAGGAGTCGTATTTCCTTACAGCAATAGTAACAGCAGTCGTTTTTTCCTTACAGCAGTCGTATTTCCTAACAGCAATAGTAACAGCAGTCATATTTCCTTACAGAAATAGTAACAGCAGTCGTATTTCCTTACAGAAATAGTAACAGCAGTCGTATTTCCTTTTAGAAATAGTAACAGCAGTCGTTTTTCCTTACAACACTAGTAACAGCAGTCGCATTTCCTTACAGCAATAGTAACAGCAGTCGCATTGCCTTACAGCAATAGTAACAGCAGTCGCTTTTCCTTACAGCAATAGTAACAGCGGTCGTTTTTCCTTACAGCAATAATAACAGTAGTCGTTTTTCCTCACAGCATTAGTAACAGCAGTCGTATTTCCTTACAGCAATAATAACAGCAGTCGTATTTCCTAACAGCAATAGTAACAGCAGTCGTATTTCCTTACAGCAATAGTAACAGCAGTCGTATTTCCTTACAGCAATAGTAACAGCAGTCGTATTTCCTTACAGAAATAGTAACAGCAGTCGTATTTCCTTACAGCAACAGTAACAGCAGTCGTTTTTCCTTACAGCAATAATAACAGCAGTCGTATTTCCTAACAGCAATAGTAACAGCAGTCGTATTTCCTTACAGCAATAGTAACAGCAGTCGTATTTCCTAACAGCAATAGTGACAGCAGTCGTATTTCCTTACAGCAATAGTAACAGCAGTCGTTTTTCCTTACAGCAATAGTAACAGCGGTCGTATTTCCTTACAGCAATAGTAACAGCAGTCGTATTTCCTTACAGCAATAATAACAGCAGTCGTTTTTCCTTACAGCAATAGTAACAGCAGTCGTTTTTCCTTACAGCAATAGTAACAGCAGTCGTTTTTCCTTACAGCAATAGTAACAGCAGTCCTATTTCCTTACAGCAATAGTAACAGCAGTCGTTTTTCCTTACAGAAATAGTAACAGCAGTCGTTTTTCCATACAGCAATAGTAACAGCAGTCATTTTTCCTTACAGCTATAGTAACAGCAGTCGTATTTCCTTACAGTCTATTTCATCCCTCTGACGCCATTCTATCCTGGTTCTTTATTCTACATCGACTGCGTAACAGTTGAAAGGAATTTGCTGAGGAAGCGGAGTATTCGCTTTTTTTATTTTCTTTTTTTTTTTTTTTTGGAAAGGAAAGAACAAACGCGATGGTTCAATCAGATGTAGGACACATGGTTGTGAGATCGCGTTGACGTGGCTTTTGTAATCTAATGGAAATAATGCAACAACGATCAAGAATTTTTTTCTGACCATACGACCCGCACTTTACACTCTTTTACACCTTGAAAGTTTCGAATCAAATTATCGCCCATCCCATCCAAGGCACTCCCCCCCCCCCCCCCACACACACACACACACACACACACACACACACACACACACACACACACCCCTTCAACGTCGTCGCCCCTTCCACCACATTGTTGAACGCGAAAAATATCATTTGTCGCCAATACCGACTTCTTCTCAAGCAGCGGGACAAGGACGACAGCTAACAACAACAACAACAACAAAAGAAAAAAAAAGAAAGAAAGTAGGAAAGAAGCAAGCATTTTGGCCACTCGTGCATAAACACTTCAGGGTGTTCAAACTTCAAAGTACATCTGAAGCAGGGAACGGAAAAGGGGGTGGGGTGGGGTGGACAGAGAGGCCGGAGGATGGAGGGGGGGGGGGGTAAAAAGGAGTTGCTTTGTAGCTGAATTTATCAATGATATACAGGCTAACTGAATTTATCAATGATATACAGGCTAACTGGATTTATCAATGATATACAGGCTAACTGGATTTATCAATGATATACAGGCTAACTGGATTTATCAATGATATAAGGCTAACTGAACTTATCAATGATATACAGGCTAACTGAAATAAAACGAGGGAGGGGAAGCAAGCTAGCTGAGAAAAGAAATGTTTAGTCCGATTCGTCATCGCAAATGCAGGTCCTGCATCTCTCTCTCTCTCTCTCTCGCTCTCTCTCTCTCTCTCTCTCTTTCTGTGTTGTGTGTGTGCGTGCGTGCGTGCGTGCATGCGTGCGAGCGAGCGAGCGTGCGCGCACGTGCGTGTGTGTATGTGTGTGCATGTGTGTGTGCGCATATGTGTGTGTGTGTGAGTGAGTGTGTGCGCGCGTGTGTATGCACGAGCATGCGGTCATGCGTGTGTGTGTGTGTGTGTGTGTGTGTGTGTGTGTGTGTGTGTGTGTATGCACGCTTGCTTGCTTGCTTGCTTGCTTGCTTGCGTGTGTGTGTGTGTGTGTGTGTGTGTGTGTGTTTTGTGTGTGTGTACGCGCGTGCGTGCGCACGTGCGTGTGTGTGCGTGCATGTGTATGCACGAGCGTGCGTTCATTTGTGTGTTCATATGTGTGTGCGTGTGTCTGCGTGTGTGTCTGCGTGTGTGTGTGTGTGTGTGTGTACGCGCGCGCGCGCT
>CM065721.1:85960961-85963461 GCA_033310375.1 Conus canariensis
TGGAGCTAATCCATGAAGTTCCATCCAGACGTTGTCGAGCTCAGCAAGTGGAACCAGAGGCAGCACCGCCAAGCGTCGAACAAACTTTTTTACCTCCGGGGAATCGGCGTACGGTACCGCAAGTCCCAGAGACTGGACCTAAAAAAAGAATAAGGGACTATCTAAGGGAATGGTGAATTAATGTCAAAGGCTTGAGAGGTAGATGAGTACAATTCGACTAAGAAAAGCTTAAATAACGTCGGGATTTTAAAGCCGCCCAAGTGCGATATTTGATATTTAATAGCACACAGAGAGTTCGTAATTATCATAGTTTTAATTTCCTATGTACTATTTTTAGCAGAAAAGTACCAAAGGTAACCAATCGGCTATTCTAAATACTAAAATGCCACCGGCTTTTATGGAATACACTAAACAGTACATGAGTAGATTAAAGGTCCTCTACTGGCGGTACTGTAATGTCTACTAATAGACT
Organism: Conus canariensis; assembly: GCA_033310375.1. NCBI lineage: Eukaryota > Metazoa > Mollusca > Gastropoda > Neogastropoda > Conidae > Conus > Conus canariensis. Next base: position 85,961,434 of record CM065721.1, read on the forward strand.
TGGAAGTAATGACTTAAAAAACACGCAGACTTAACAGGGAATAGACTTAAGAGGATTTTCATTTTGCGGTGACATCAATGAGTAGATCAACCAGGAATAGACCTATAGGTACCCCCCCCCCCCCCCCCCGACCTCATTTAAAATTTTGTTCCATAATAATCATAAGGAAACTTGTCAATGATGTAGTTACTACTTAATACTCTTGACCTCATTTGAAATGACTTGTTCTAACAACCGGTCTGAAACTTTCAAAGCTGTCACAATAAAGAAAACATTGTCTTAAAGCTGTCACAATAAAGAAAACATTGCCTTAAAGCTGTCACAATAAAGAAAACATTGCCTTAGGATCGCACGGAACCAGTGAAAAGGCAGTATATATCTGTCAGAATGTGGTCACAATCTATCTTTACTACCCTGCCTTCAAACCCTGTTTCATGTACACCATGTTAAACCCTGGCAGAATCGAATTTTAAGCTCATCAAACGAACAGAAATGGTTCAAGTTACTTTCGATTCATTGTGAAATCGACCTTAATACTTTGCTGAATGCAAAGCGTTTACATAATGCTTGCTGACACTGTTGAAGAACTCATTCGATACGCCATACCCGCTTTACATTCTGTGAAAAAGAAAAGAAAAAGAAGCAGACCTAACATGTTTCCTACTCAAAAGAAAGAGAAGCAGACCTAACATGTTTCCTAATTAAAAGAAAAAGAAGCAGACCTAACATGTTTCCTAATTAAAAGAAAAAGAAGCAGACCTAACATGTTTCCTAATTAAAAGAAAAAGCAGACCTAACATGTTTCCTAATTAAAAGAAAAAGAAGCAGACCTAACATGTTTCCTAATTAAAAGAAAAAGAAGCAGACCTAACATGTTTCCTAATTAAAAGAAAAAGAAGCAGACCTAACATGTTTCCTACTCAAAAGAAAAAGAAGCAGACCTAACATGTTTCCTACTCAAAAGAAAAAGAAGCAGACCTAACATGTTTCCTACTCAAAAGAAAAAGAAGCAGACCTAACATTTTTCCTACTCAAAAGAAAAAGAAGCAGACCTAACATGTTTCCTAATTAAAAGAAAAAGAAGCAGACCTAACATGTTTCCTAATTAGCGCGGTTTTATCAAAAAGGAGGAAGACAGCAGAAGGAGAGAGCGGGAGGATGGAGGAGAGGGGGGGGGGGGGGGGGGTCGGGGAGAGGATGAGTACAAAGAAAAAAAAGTGGATTTCACCGTGAGTCACAGCATTAAGTGACACGAAAACAAAGAACTGAAAATTACAACAGTGGCAGTAATTATTGGCAACATTATACGTATCGCAATTATTAGTATTATTTCACGCTTACAACGAGTACTGCTATTTCTAATACTTTTGCTGGTGGTGCTTCGTCAAGACTCTTGCTACTACTACTACTACTACTACTACTACTACTACTACCACTACCACTACTACTGCTGCTGCTGCTGCTGCTATTGCTGCTGCTGCCGCAATATGCTGAGTGCATCACATTTATGACAAGACGATCTAACAAAACTTGTCAACAACGGCGCTCAGCGCCCGCCCGCACGCCCGCCCGCACGCACGCACGCACGCCATGCCCGGACAGTCAGAGAAGTCGTGAACTCAAAGAGAAGGGTGATGGTTAAGGGTCAGAACGCTTCTTCGAAGAAACAATCTTAGGGAAGCTGTATAACTTGTAATCAGGTCTGCTCGGCGAACAGAGAAAGGGAGCTGGTTACTGAGAGAGGGAACCCGGTATGAATGGAAAACGTTGGTCGTAGGATTTAGGCCCAAAAGAAGGAAACGTGTACATGTGATTGTCACAGAGAAAAACATTGGCTGTATGGTCAGGGCCTAAAAGAAGGGAGTTTGTAGATATGGATGTCAGTAGCAGATTGAGAAGAAGGAAACGTGTACATGCGCTTGTCACAGAGAAAAACACTGGCTGTATGGATCTGGCCTAAAAGAAGGGAGTTTGTTGATATGGATGTCAGGAGCAGATTGAAAATGAAGAGGTGTGGACGGACTGAAG
>CM065721.1:85965961-85968461 GCA_033310375.1 Conus canariensis
TCTTTAAGAACGGTGGTTTTTTTTAAAAGATCTGAGGTATGGTTTTATGCTGGTAAACAAATCAAAGTGGAACCCATGTACAACTATTTGGGAGTGATATTTTCTGCTACATTGAACTGGTCAAAATGTGTAAGTAATCTTTCTGGGAAGGCACTTAGAGCGCTTGCAGGAATTAAGAAGTTATATTTCAAACTAAAAAACATGCCAGTTCATACTGTTTTTAAGATTTTTGATGTGAAAATCAAGCCAATCTGTTTATATGGCTCAGAAATTTGGGGTTTCCAACACTTCGAAGAAATTGAAAAGGTGCAAACGAAAATATGTAAAATGGTTTTGAGTGTTGGGAGAGATGTAAAAAATAATGTTGCTTTGGGTGAGTGTGGTAGATTTCCTTTATATATTGATGCCTATGTACAGCTTATTAGGTACTGGTGCAGACTTCTTGTATTATCACATGACCGCTACCCTCGTCAATGTTACAATATGTTGTTTATGCATGATAATAATGGCAGACAGAACTGGGCTACTCAAGTTAGAACCATTTTGTGTACATTTGGATCTGGCCATGTATGGGTGATGCAAGATGCTGGAAATCCTAGCTACTTTCTTAAAGTATTCAAAGAAAGATTAGAGGATAATTTCCGTCAGTGCTGGCATGAATCAGTTGTAACAGAAGGAGACTATATCTTATACCAACCAGAAATCTTAAGGGCCACCTATATAAGCCAGTTAGAAAATCATGAGCACCGTCGTGTTCTTTGTCTGGTTAAATCAAATCGACTCCCACTAAGTGGAATTCCACGTTATGGCAAATGTTTGTCAAATCCAATTTGTAAAGTCTGTGATTTGAACTGTGTTGAAGACCTTGTTCATTTTTTGCTTGTGTGCCCAAGGTATGCTGCACTCCGTAAACGACATATCCCTCTGTATTACTACCGCTTCCCATCAACTCTAAAAGTACAATTGCTATTCACAAATCTCAGTGGAAAATTAGCCTTTAGAGTTGCGACCTATATTTGTGGAGCTATGAAACTAAGATGCCAAACTACATCTTGATTGAAATGTTTTGCTACTCACCATGTATACAATTTTGAATGACCAATTCTCCTGTGTGTGTGTGTGTGTGTGTGTGTGTGTGTGTGTGTGTGTGTGTGTGTGTGTGTGTGTGTGCACTGCATGGTGACAGCATTGAAATGGCTCCAGGTGGTCTGCTGGACAAAAACGAAATGACGGTGACTGAATCAACATTACAGACAGCTGATCAGGTGTTGCTGTTTTTCTTTTCTTTGTTCTTTTTCTTTTTTTTAATCAAGGTATTCCAAGAATCTAAGGTGACGGGGAAGACAGATGCTGCGACAGAGACGACGTGTTGCTGGTGCAACGGCAAAAGTAAAATAGCCCGTCAGGTGTACACCGAGTATCCTATACCTTACAGTGAAAGTAACAATGTCAGGTGTACACCGAGTATCCTACACCTTACAGTTAAAGTAACAATGTTAGGTGTGAACCGAGTATTCTATACCTTACAGAGAAAGTAACAATGTCAGGTGTGAACCGAGTATCCTATACCTTACAGTGAAAGTAACAATGTCAGATGTGAACCGAGTATCCTATACCTTACGGTGAAAGTAACAATGTCAGGTGTGAACCGAGTATCCTATACCTTACGGAGAAAGTAACAATGTCAGGTGTGCACCGGGTATCCTACACCTTACAGTGAAAGTAACAATGTCAGGTGTGGACCGAGTATCCTACACCTTACAGTGAAAGTAACAATGTCGGGTGTGGACCGGGTATCCTACACCTTACAGTGAAAGTAACAATGTCAGGTGTGGACCGGGTATCCTACACCTTACAGTGAAAGTAACAATGTCAGGTGTGGACCGAGTATCCTACACCTTACAGTGCAAGTGACAATGTCAGGTGTGGACCGGGTATCCTATACCTTACAGTGAAAGTAACAATGTCAGGTGTGGACCGGGTATCCTATACTTTACAGTGAAAGTAACAATGTCAGGTGTACACCGAGTATCCTACACCTTACAGTGAAAGTAACAATGTCAGGTGTGGACCGATTATCCTACACGTTACAGTGGAAGTAACAATGTCAGGTGTGCACCGGGTATCCTACACCTTGCGGTGAAAGTAACAATGTCAGGTGTGGACCGGGTATCCTACACCTTACGGTGAAAGTAACAATGTCAGGTGTGCACCGGGCATCCTACACCTTACGGTGAAAGTAACAATATCAGGTGTCCACCGAGTATCCTACACCTTTCGGTGAAAGTAACAATGTCAGGTGTGCACCGGGCATCCTACACCTTACAGTGAAAGTAACGATGACAGGTGTGCACCGGGTATCTTACACCTTACGGTGAAAGTAACAATGTCAGGTGTACACCGGGTATCCTATACGTTATGGAGAAAGTAACAATATTAGGTGTCCACCGGGTATCCTACACCTTACGGCGAAAGTAACATGATGCCACGTGCGCACGGA
>CM065721.1:85975961-85978461 GCA_033310375.1 Conus canariensis
CTGGCGATAACTGGTGAGTCAGGCCTGGAGTTCACCCTATCAAACTGTATGTCCTCAGAAAGTTCTAACTTGTTTTTGATGAGGTCGTTCACCATACCTTCACAGTCCGCCGGAGTCTCGTTCTCCTGCCGTTACAGGCCGTAAAAGATGAGGCTGTTGCGTTTGGACCGTCCCTCAAGGTCATCCGTCTTCCTCTCCAAGACGTCCAGCCTCCTCGTCAGGTCGTTGTTCCTCCTCTGCAAGTCCTCGTTTTGCTGACAAAGGCCCGTGACTTCACCTTCTCTTGTGTGACTCCGTGCTCCTCCCGTAGGACAGGAAGATCTTTCATCTCCGCAAAGCGAGTGTCCATCCTCGAACCCATGTCCTGTGTCGTACCAAAAACGTCAGACAGAGTGGGTTCATTCACTGCTTCACTGAGAACTCTGCCTGAAGTGTTGTCTGCAAGATCCATACTGGCTCTGGAACCGCCTGATTTCAGCCGTGTCTGCCTCAAGCTGTCCTTGCTCTGCGAAGAGTTGGGCCCCGGGTCGCTCTCCACATCGCCACAGCGGAGCAGAAGACTCCCCCAGAAGACGTACGAGAGGAGCAAACCTAGTGTTACACCGTCACTTCTCCGTCTCGGTTTGGTGATGGCGGCATCTAGATTCTTCTTTGACCTTGCCCGCTTCAAAACGAAGGCCGGGTATGTCCAGTAGAATCAGCCACAACAGGCCCTAAAACAGTTGCCGCCGAAGGTTTGGTTAGTTACAAAGCCTCTGGTACGGTTTTGGTACGTAACTCATTCTGAATTCGTTTTAACTGGAGACTAATTGACAGAGACCAAAACTCGCGGCCTCACATGGTGATACACACGTCACAACCACAGCGAGAGAGAGAGAGGGAGAGAGAGAGATTAATTCTGCAACTGTGGTAAAGTCATACAAACTGGGCACCATATATCTTAACTTCAGGCTGTAGCCAAATTCTGCTACCACCAACAACATACAGGTACCTCCCCAGTAAGGTACAGAATTCAAATCAAGCTTTCGTTTTCAATTTTTGTTCAGTCAGTATGTCATTTTGATGCCAAAGAATGTTTTCATGTCACATTTCTCACAATTGGTTTTCTTACAAATAGTTCAAGTTCATTTTTCTAATAGCAAATTCTCCGTATATATATATATATAATATAGAGAGAGAGAGAGAGAGAGAGAGAGAGAGAGAGAGAGAGATAGATAGATAGATAGATAGATAGATAGATAGATAGATAGATAGATGTGTGTGTGTGTGTGTGTGTGTGTGTGTGTGTGTGTGTGTGTGTGTGTGTGTGTGTACTTTCACTGGCTTTGTCACACCACCTGATCTTTTTTGTTATTGTCACAGCCTACCATGTATCCAAGCCTAATTTTCTTGTTGCAGATCGCCAAGTTGGAAGATGTTCTGTTCCTTCAATATCACTGAATATATTTTATTTGCTGTTTTAGCACAGCATCTGGGCAGTACTTCATGTACACCTGTCAGTTAATTTCAAGTGTCATTTTTTTTTTAATGTGCGTGGCAGTATGATTTTTAATGGTAGCCACAGGCACACCACTGGGTAGTAGTTGTAGTGGTGGTGAAGTGGTGGTGATGATGATGATGATGATGATGATGATGATGATGGTGATACAAATAAATGCGATCGTTTTAGTTGTATGTATGAATTGAGCTTGATATCCCCACATCACGTTGAAACAGCTCAGCGTGTGGGTCTGCAGTTGAGTTCATGTGATTGTCGTTGCCCAGGGAAAGTCAGACTCGAAGCGTTCTAAGCGTAAACACCCTCCAAATTACAGCAATTAGCCTTAATTGATTACAGAAATTAGCCTTAATTGATTACAGCCGAACCACTGGACTATGGCTAATGACACAGGTGCCTTAAGACAGCGCCACACACACAGCACGCATGCGCCTCAAGTTATAACAAACACGCGCGCGCGCGCACGCATGCTAGCATAATTGTAATACGTGCATGCAAGATAATCTTCACCAACTCAGACGTCCATCAGACGAAATGTGCCGAAATTAGAACGGAACGGAGGGGGGGGGGGGGGGATAAAATGGCAAAGATGGAGTTCAGCGGATAATCTGGATCGATTTCCGTGTGTGTGTGTTTTTTTTTTTTTTGTTTTAACGATGAGGCAGGAACTGAATGGAACGATACTTTAGCCCTCTATCACCACCACTACCACCCTTCCACTCCCCACCAAAAAGGAGTGAGGGAGGAAAGGGAGGGAGAGAGGGAACTCTGGGGAGGAAGAAACTAAAGAAGAATGACAGCAAAATGAGCGGAAAAAAGTGAGAAATAGAAAGAGAAAGGCAAAACAGAAACGACACATTTCAAAACGTAGAACAGCATGGAGGGCAGGGAAGACCTGGGGTGGAGATTAAGGAGGGAGAGGAAGGGGGGAGGGGGTGGTACCAACATATGACAGGGCAAGGATCGCAGAGAACAATCAGGAAGAAATCTTAAGTAAATGTT
>CM065721.1:85980961-85983461 GCA_033310375.1 Conus canariensis
GTGTGTGTGTGTGTGTGTGTGTGTGTGTGTGTGTGTCTGTCTGTCTGTCTGTCTGTGTCTGTGTGTGTTTGTGTGTGTGTGTGTGCTTGTGCTGCATGCATGCGTGCCCGTATGAGCTTGAGTATGTGTGCGTTTCTGTGAGCACCTGTGTGTGAGTGTGCAAGACAGAAAAACAGACAAAGAGACAGCTGGAGGCAGTGCAGTAGATCATTTGTTTTCTTTGGAAGAAGCAAAAAGAAAGAAAGAAAGAAAGAAAGAAAGAAAGACAAGACCTGTTCGTTTTCGCTCATAGACCTCCGATAACAGTCAGACAGACATACGAACACATGGAGGAACGTCGAGCACTTTCCTCTCGCCTTCAGACAGCGACCAGGTGGCAGAGAGCGAGAGAGAAAGGGTGCATTGTGAGTAGGGGTGGAGGGTGAGATTAAAGAGACACAGTGGAAGGCAACAAAAAGGGGAGAGCTGTAATCAATGGAAGCGAACCTGATCTGACCATAACAACTGACATTCCTGACATTCTTGTGTTACACAATAGCTTAGAGACTACTTCAGCACAATGGGAATGACGACAATTCCGCTTAAAGCATGTAAAAGTCACAAGGCAGCCGACAGCTTTGTGACATTTTTTTCCTCCATAGAAACAGAAATGAGATATCTCGGCAAACTAAACTGCACACGCTACGCCTCGTGTATTACCCGTTGGCCTGGCACACAGAGGAAAACTAGGCTGTGGATAGAACGTGTATTAACCATTGGGCTGGCACACAGAGGAAAACTAGGCTGTGGATAGAACGTGTAGTAACCGTTGGGCTGGCACACAGAGGAAAACTAGGCTGTGGATAGAACGTGTATTAACCGTTGGGCTGGCACACAGAGGACAACTAGATTGGTGGATAGAACGTGTATTAACCGTTGGCCTGGCACACAGAGGAAAACTAGGCAGTGGATAGAACGTGTATTACCCGTTGGCCTGGCACACAGAGGACAACTAGGCTGTGGATAGAACGTGTATTACCCATTGGGCTGGCACACAGAGGAAAACTAGGCTGTGGATAGAACGTGTATTAACCGTTGGCCTGGCACACAGAGGACAACTAGGCTGTGGATAGAACGTGTATTACCCATTGGGCTGGCACACAGAGGAAAACTAGGCTGTGGATAGAACGTGTATTAACCGTTGGCCTGGCACACAGAGGAAAACTAGGCTGTGGATAGAACGTGTATTAACCATTGGGCTGGCACACAGGGGAAAACTAGTGCTGTGGATAGAACGTGTATTAACCGTTGGGCTGGCACACAGAGGAAAACTAGCTGTGGATAGAACGTGTATTAACCGTTGGGCTGGCACACAGAGGACAACTAGGCTGTGGATAGAACGTGTATTAACCGTTGGGCTGGCACACAGAGGACAACTAGGCAGGTGGATAGAAAAAAATATTCTCACTGTGCCCAGAAAAACCCTTACCATGCTGAGAACAATCCACACCATGCCCCCAGACAAAACCCATGTGCTTTGAAAAGAAAAAAAAAAAAGAAACACGCAAAAATCTTCCTTTCTGGGAGTTGGAGAGGGAGGAGGAGGGGGTGTCAAGGTAATTCACACGTCCTTATCTACGGAATCGGTCCTCAACGTGTGTGTGTGTGTGTGTGTGTGTGTGTGTGTGTGTGTGTGTGTGTGTGCGTGTGTGTGTGTGTGTGTGTGTGTGTGTGTGCGGTGTGTGTGTGTGTGTGTGTGTGTGTGTGTGTGTGTGTGTGTGTGTGGCGAGGGGGAAGGGATCTAACAAAAGAAAACCCCAAAAACAAAAACATCGGCACATGGCAAGTGGTGGACGGGTGGAGGGAAGTGGGGAGAGGGGGAGACAGACAGTCAGACAGACAGGAAGATAGACAGACAGACAGACGGACAGACAGACAGAAAGAGACCGAGAACACTTCACATGTTGACATAAGGTGTCAAGAGAAAAATGTGGGGGTTGAGGGGGTGCAGGAGGTTGGAGGGGAAGTGGGGGGGGGGGGGGGAGAAGAGTAGTTACGCAGTATGTACAAAGAGCATGTACATGATAATCGCTGATGATTTTTTTGTATTTTGTTTTGTTGTTCCTGGTTTTTCTTTCAGTTTACGAGGGTGCATTGGTTCAGACGCATTCAGTCGACTGACTAGTCATTTAAAGCATTTTGGAATGGAAGGGTAATGGGAGAGGGGAGGGAGGGTTCTGGAACACCTTCAACTCTCCTCATCCCCAGAGACATAAGCTGTTCGAGTTTAGGTTACAGAAGTTGTTAAAACCAAGTATCTGAAAAGATTATCACAGAGAGAGAGAGAGAGAGAGAGAGAGAGAGAGAGAGAGAGAGAGAGAGAGAGAGAGAGAGCAATCAGTTCTTCAACCAAAATGGATAGCACGTATTTCCCAACATCTGGCAGTGAAGACTACTCACACGACAGTGCGCATGAGGAACGTTTCGGTGACAATCAGTCTTCGCACATCGGGAGAGGCAG
>CM065721.1:85985961-86018461 GCA_033310375.1 Conus canariensis
AAAGTCGTGTAATCAGCAAATAATTCGCATACTGCAGGAAGAAATAATGGTAAGTCGTTGATATAAATTGAAAATAATAAGGGTCCTAGGACACTGTATGCAACAGGCAATGGAGACGATATTTTTCCACAAAGCGTTAATGGCTGTTTTCTATCAGACACGAAACATGACACGAGTTCTAATGAGTTGGTTGACAACCCACAGACCTTAATTTTTAAGAAGGAGCGCCAGGTCAGGTACATCAAAGGCTTTTATGAGATCAACAAATAAAAACATCAGTCATTTCGCTATTACGGATATTAGTCAATCATTTGTCTACTAAAGATGTCAGTGCAGTGTGACATGAGTAGCTGGCTCTGAAATACCCGATTGGTTCAGATGAAATAGTTTGAAAAATAAATCGGAAATGAAATGAGGCAGGGAACAGTAAACGATAAACAGTGAACAAGTGGGGTATTTTTTGCTCCCATAAGAAAACCTACCACAGAATAACTTTTATTCAAGACTGGCACAGCCTTTTAAACTTGAATGAAGTCAGACAAATACATAGACGAACAATCTAATAGTGGGGAAAAAACAAGCACAGGCCAACAACTGAACTGTCTCCATAGTAATGACTTGGCAAAGATTTGGACTTAAGGAGCGGGGGGGGGGGGGGGGAGTTTGAAGATGGAGAAACTGGGAACATGAAATTAAGAAAATATGTTACAGATATGAAAACTCTTCACTAGCTGCATAAGGGAACCATCGCAATCCCTTTTGAAGGCAGATATATTTGTATTGCCCGCTCCGAGGCCTTTCGTCCGCTGGGTCCGAACTCATCAGGGAGACACGTGTCCAAATCTTTGCCAAGTCATTACTATGAAGACAGTTCAGTTGTTGGCCTGTGCTTGTTTTTTCCCCACTATTAGATTGTTCGTCTATGTATTTGTCTGACTTTATTCAAGTTTAAAAGGCTGTGCCAGTCTTGAATAAAAGTTATTCTGTGGTAGGTTTTCTTATGGGAGCAAAAAATGCCCCACTTGTTTACTAGTTTGAAAAAAATTGAAATGGTGAAGAATAGATTCTTAATGTGATTTTCTAAGGGTTTAGAAAAGATAGGTAGCACAGAGAAATAGGCCTGTAGTTAGCAGCTCCAAATGGTCTTCTGATTTATGTAAGGGGATAATTTTTTTAAACTTTAAATGCCTTTCGAAATTTGTTTTTATAGATGCACAAATTGTAGATATAAATGAGGGCTTCAGAAATAATTGGTGCAGAGATTTTCAGAAATATAACATCAATACCATCTAGTCCTCGTGAACACGTTTGTTGTAAGTAAATGAGTGCATTGTATACTTCATGCACTGTCATTAAAGGTACCTTTAAGTCAGAGCAGATGTCTTTTGAATTACAAAATTCACGGACAGTCTCCAGGTTTTTATAGGCAGCTTTATCCTTCATTTCAGTTCTACTACTTATTCCACAGAAATAATTGTTGACTCTGTCAGGGGACATATTGCTAACTGATGTCGTTTTAGCGTTAGCGACTTTATTATTGGTTGTTTGATTTATAGCTTTCCAAAATTGACATACTGTCTGTTTTTAACGACACAAGATCTTGAAAGTAATTCATTTTTGCCTCACGTTTTAAATATGTAACAAGATTCCTTTGTTTATTAAACTCTTCTTTTGGTTCCGTTTGAAACAGTAAATCTCGTAAGTCCATGGTATCTTTCACACTGTCTGTGAGCCAAAGCACCTTAAGGTTACTTCTAACACGTTTTGTTTTCAAAGGTGCATGTTTATCGTAGAGATTTAAGAATTGTGACACCAAACTTCGAATGCTTAATCAGGATCAATAAACTGAATGACGTCATGTATATGCAAATTGTTTAAATCAAATAAAAATTAATCGGAATCAAATCAGGAAAAAAAACTTCTGTATTCAGTTAAGGTGTAACACTGTTTTGGAACTTTAACATCTTTTTTCATTCATGTTAGGGGTATGGGAAGAAGATCACTACGAGCATAATTCGTTGATCAAATTTCTGCTATATTGCATGCTTCAGATGTATTTAGGTAGTCGATAACTGTTTTGAAGAGGCTGTTATTGTGGAAGGTTTGTCGATAAGTGTTTTGAAGAGGCTGTTATTCTGGAAGGTTTGTCGATAAGTGTTTTTGAAGAGGCTGTTATTGTGGAAGGTTTGTCGATAAGTGTTTTGAAGAGGCTGTTATTGTGGAAGGTTTGTCGATAAGTGTTTTTGAAGAGGCTGTTATTGTGGAAGGTTTATCGATAAGCGCTTTTGAAGAGGCTGTTATTCAGGGAGGTTTGTCGATAAGTGTTTTGAAGAGACTGTTATTGTGGAAGGTTTGTCGATAAGTGTTTTTGAAGAGGCTGTTATTGTGGAAGGTTTGTCGATAAGTGTTTTGAAGAGGCTGTTATTCTGGAAGGTAGTCGATAAGTGTTTTGAAGAGGCTGTTATTGTGGAAGGTAGTCGATAAGTGTTTTTGAAGAGGCTGTTATTCTGGAAGGTTTGTCGATAAGTGTTTTTGAAGAGGCTGTTATTGTAGAAGGTAGTCGATAAGTGTTTTGAAGAGGCTGTTATTGTGGAAGGTAGTCGATAAGTGTTTTGAAGAGGCTGTTATTGAGGAAGGTAGTCGATAAGTGTTTTGAAGAGGCTGTTATTGTGGAAGGTAGTCGATAAGTGTTTTGAAGAGGCTGTTATTGTGGAAGGTTTGTCGATAAGTGTTTTGAAGAGGCTGTTATTGTGGAAGGTAGTCGATAAGTGTTTTGAAGAGACTGTTATTCTGGAAGGTTTGTCGATAAGTGTTTTGAAGAGGCTGTTATTGTGGAAGGTAGTCGATAAGTGTTTTGAAGAGACTGTTATTCTGGAAGGTAGTCGATAAGTGTTTTTGAAGAGGCTGTTATTCTGGAAGGTTTGTCGATGAAGTGCAAAAGGTGACAAGTTCCTGTCCTTTGTATCCAGGACTTGTTGGGCTTCGAAAGATCAATGTTGAAATCTCCCAAAAATGTGAATTCATCAGTAGTGGAACACAAATCCTCTAGCAGAAGAGTGAAACTATCACGACAATTTGCACTCTCTGTAGGATTTCTGCAGAGAGAGAGAGAGAGAGAGAGAGAGAGAGAGAGAGAGAGAGAGAGAGCACATACTGCGTCGCTACTCCCCCCCCCCCCCCCCCCCCCCCACCTCCTCCCAACCTATTGAACCGCCTCAAGCCCCATGCTTTTCTCTTGACAGCTTACGTCAACACGTGGAGTGTTCTCTGTCTCTTTGTCTGTCTCTGTCTGTCTCCCCCTCTCCTCCATCCATATCCACCTGTCCACTTCTTTCCATGGGGTGAAGTTGAAGGCCGTTTCTGTAGATAAGGACGTGTTCTGGCATAACCGGTACTGTATTGCTGCTATTGGCAGTACATGTTGTTCTGTTCTTTTCATGGTGTGCACATTTCTGTGTCACACAGGGGATACTGTAGGGCATGACCGGTACTGTGTTGCTGCTATTGGCAGTACATGTTGTTCTGTTCTTTTCATGGTGTACACATTTCTGTGTCACACAGGACATACTGTAGGGCGTGGAATGGATCTTTTCCTTAATGTAGTATGCTTAGTTTTTGAAAGTGTGAATTACCTTGACACCCCAACCTCCTCCCTCTCCAACTCCCAGAAAGAAAGATTTTTGCTGGTTTCTTGCGGCTTGTTTCTTTTCAGAGCACACGGGTTTTGTCTGGAGGATGGTGTGGATTGTTCTTAACATGGTAAGGGTTTTTCTGGGCACAGTGAGAATGTTTCTTTCCATCCACCTGCCTAGATTTCCTCTGTGTGCCAGCCCAACGGTTAATACACGTTCTATTCACAGCCTAGTTTTCCTCTGTGTGCCAGCCCAACGGTTAATACACGTTCTATCCACCAATCTAGTTTTCCTCTGTGTGCCAGCCCAACAGTTAATACACGTTCTATCCACCAATCTAGTTTTCCTCTGTGTGCCAGCCCAACGGTTAATACACGTTCTATCCACAGCCTAGTTTTCTCTGTGTGCCAGCCCAACGGTTAATACACGTTCTATCCACATGCCTAGTTTTCCTCTGTGTGCCAGCCCAACGGTTAATACACGTTCTATCCACCAATCTAGTTTTCCTCTGTGTGCCAGCCCAACGGTTAATACACGTTCTATCCACCAATCTAATTTTCCTCTGTGTGCCAGCCCAATGGTTAATACACGTTCTATCCACCTGCCTAGTTTTCCTCTGTGTGCCAGCCCAACGGTTAATACACGTTCTATCCACCAATCTAGTTTTCCTCTATGTGCCAGCCCAACGGTTAATACACGTTCTATCCACAGCCTAGTTTTCCTCTGTGTGCCAGCCCAACGGTTAATACACGTTCTATCCACCAATCTAGTTTTCCTCTGTGTGCCAGCCCAACGGTTAATACACGTTCTATCCACCAATCTAGTTTTCCTCTGTGTGCCAGCCCAACGGTTAATACACGTTCTATCCACCAATCTAGTTTTCCTCTGTGTGCCAGCCCAACGGTTAATACACGTTCTATCCACCAATCTAGTTTTCCTCTGTGTGCCAGCCCAACGGTTAATACACGTTCTATCCACCAATCTAGTTTTCCTCTGTGTGCCAGCCCAACGGTTAATACACGTTCTATCCACCAATCTAGTTTTCCTCTGTGTGCCAGCCCAACGGTTAATACACGTTCTATCCACCAATCTAGTTTTCCTCTATGTGCCAGCCCAATGGTTAATACACTTTCTATCCACATGCCTAGTTTTCCTCTGTGTGCCAGCCCAACGGTTAATACACTTTCTATTCACCTGCCTAGTTTTCCTCTGTGCGCCAGCCCAACGGTAAATTCACGTTCTATCCACCAATCTAGTTTTCCTCTGTGCCAGCCCAACGGTTCATACACGTTCTATCCACAGCCTAGTTTTCCTCTGTGTGCCAGCCCAACGGTTAATACACGTTCTATCCACCAATCTAGTTTTCCTCTGTGTGCCAGCCCAACGGTTAATACACGTTCTATCCACAGCCTAGTTTTCCTCTGTGTGCCAGCCCAACGGTTACTACACGTTCTATCCACAGCCTAGTTTTCCTCTGTGTGCCAGCCCAACGGTTAATACACGTTCTATCCACATGCCTAGTTTTCCTCTGTGTGCCAGCCCAACGGTTAATACACGTTCTATCCACCAATCTAGTTTTCCTCTGTGTGCCAGCCCAACGGTTAATACACGTTCTATCCACAGCCTAGTTTTCCTCTGTGTGCCAGGCCAACGGGTAATACACGAGGCGTAGCGTGTGCGGTTTAGTTTGCCGAGATATCTCATTTCTGTTTCTATGGAGGAAAAAATGTCACAAAGCTGTCGGCTGCCTTGTGACTTTTACATGCTTTAAGCGGAATTGTTGTCATTCCCATTGTGCTGAAGTAGTCTCTAAGCTATTGTGTAACACAAGAATGTCAGGAATGTCAGTTGTTATGGTCAGATCAGGTTCGCTTCCATTGATTACAGCTCTCCCCTTTTTGTTGCCTTCCACTGTGTCTCTTTAATCTCACCCTCCACCCCTACTCACAATGCACCCTTTCTCTCTCGCTCTCTGCCACCTGATCGCTGTCTGAAGGCGACAGGAAAGTGCTCGACGTTCCATCTGTGTGTGTGTGTGTGTGTGTGTGTGTGTGTGTGTGTGTGTGTGTGTGTGTGTGTGTGTGTGTCTGTGTCTGTGTGTCTGTCTGTCTGTCTGTCACAGTCTCCTTGTGTTAGTCTGCCTGTTTGTCAGAGGTCTATAAACGAAAACAAAAATTCCTTCATTCTTTGTTTCTTTCTTTCTTTTCTTTCTTTCTTCTCTTTCTTCCTTCTTTCTTTCTTTCTTTCTTCTGTCCTGCACCAGTGAAAAACACGTGTCTTTCTGTGCTGCACCAGTGACTACAACACGTGTCCTTCTGTGCTGCACCAGTGACTATAACACGTGTCCTTCTGTGCTCCACCAGTGACTACAACACGTGTCCTGTGCTGCACCAGTGACCACAACACGTGTCTTCTGTGCTGCACCAGTGACTCGTTAGTCCCCTGACCTTCCTGTCTGTAGGAACAATCCTTAATAGTCCCCTGACCTTCCTGTCTGTAGGAACAATCCTTGATAGTCCCCTTACCTTCCCATCTGTAGAAACAATACTTGATAGTCCCCTGACCTTCCTGTCTGTAGGAACAATCCTTGATAGTCCCCTGACCTTCCCGTCCGTAGGAACAATCCTTGTTAGTCCCCTGACCTTCCCGTCTGTAGGAACAATCCTTGATAGTCCCCTGACCTTCCTGTCTGTAAGAACAATCATTGTTAGTCCCTGACCTTCCTGTCTGTATGAACAATCCTTGATAGTCCCCTTACATTCCCGTCTATAGGAACAATCCTTGATAGTCCCCTGACCTTCCTGTCTGTAGGAACAATCCTTGTTAGTCCCTCCCGTATGGAGGAACAATCATTGTTAGTCCCTGACCTTCCCGTCTGTAGGAATAATCCTTGATAGTCCCCTGACCCTCCTGTCTGTAGGAACAATTCTTGATAGTCCCCTGGCCTGCCTGTCTGTATGAACAATCCTTGATAATCCCCTGACCTTTCTGTCTGTAGGAACAATCCTTGATAGTCCCCTGACCTCTCCTGTCTGTAGGAACAATCCTTGATAGTCCCCTGACCTTCCCTGTCTGTAGGAACAATCCTTGATAGTCCCCTGACCTTCCTGTCTGTAGAAACAATCTTTATTAGTCCCCTGACCTTCCTGTCTGTAAGAACAATCCTTGATAGTCCCTTGACCTTCCAGTCTGTAGGAACAATGCTTGATAGTCCCCTGACCTTCCCTGACTGTAGGAACAATCCTTGTTAGTCCCCTGACCTTCCTGTCTGGAGGAAAAATCCTTGATAGTCCCCTGACCTTCCCTGTCTGTATGAACAATTCTGATAGTTCCCTGACCTTCCTGTCTGTAGGAACAATCCTTGATAGTCCCCTGACATTCCTGTCTGTAGGAACAATCCTTGATAGTCCCCTGACCTTCCTGTCTGTAGGAACAATCCTTGTTAGTCCCCTGACCTTCCTGTCTGTAGGAAGAATCCTTATTAGTCCCTTGACCTTCCTGTCTGTAGGAACAATCATTGTTAGTCCCTGACCTTCCTGTCTGTAGGAACAATCCTTGATAGTCCCCTTACATTCCCGTCTATAGGAACAATCCTTGATAGTCCCCTGACCTTCCTGTCTGTAGGAACAATCCTTGTTAGTCCCCTGACCTTCCCGTATGGAGGAACAATCATTGTCAGTCCCTGACCTTCCCGTCTGTAGGAATAATCCTTGATAGTCCCCTGACCCTCCTGTCTGTAGGAACAATTCTTGATAGTCCCCTGGTCTGCCTGTCTGTGTGAACAATCCTTGATAATCCCCTGACCATTCTGTCTGTAGGAACAATCCTTGATAGTCCCCTGACCTTCCTGTCTGTAGGAACAATCCTTGATAGTCCCCTGACCTTCCCTGTCTGTAGGAACAATCCTTGATAGTCCCCTGACCTGCCTGTCTGTAGAAACAATCCTTATTAGTCCCCTGACCTTCCTGTCTGTAAGAACAATCCTTGATAGTCCCTTGACCTTCCAGTCTGTAGGAACAATGCTTGATAGTCCCCTGACCTTCCCTGACTGTAGGAACAATCCTTGTTAGTCCCCTGACCTTCCTGTCTGGAGGAAAAATCCTTGATAGTCCCCTGACCTTCCCGTCTGTAGGAACAATCCTTGATAGTCCCCTGACCTTCCTGTCTGTAGGAACAATCCTTGATAGTCCCCTGACCTTCCTGTCTGTAGGAACAATCCTTGTTAGTCCCCTGACCTTCCTGTCTGTAGGAAGAATCCTTATTAGTCCCCTGACTTTCCTGTCTGTATGAACAATCCTTGATAGTCCCCTGACCTTTCCGGCTGTAGGAACAATCCTTGATAGTCCTCTGACCTTCCTGTCTGTAGGAACAATCCTTGATAGTCCCCTGACCTTCCAGTCTGTAGGAACAATCCATGTTAGTCCCCTTATCATCCTGTCTGTAGGAACAATCCTTGATAGTCCCCTGACCTTCCCTGTCTGCAGGAACAATCATTGTTAGTCCCGTGACCTTCCTGTCTGTAGGAACAATCCTTATTAGTCTTCTGAGCTTCCTGTCTGTATGAACAATCCTTGTTAGTCCCCTGACCTACCTGTCTGTTGGAACAATCCTTGTTAGTCCCCTGACCTTCCTGTCTGTATGAACAATCCTTGATAGTCCCCTTACCTTCCCGTCTGGAGGAACAATCCTTGATAATCCCCTGACCTTCCTGTCTGTAGGAACAATCATTGTTAGTCCCCTGACCTTCCCGTCTGTAGGAACAATCCTTGATAGTCCCCTTATCTTCCCGTCTGTAGGAACAATCCTTGTTAGTCCCTGACCTTCCTGTCTAAAGGAACGATCCTTGATAGTCCCCTGACCTTCCCGTCTGGAGGAACAATCCTTGATAGTCCCCTGACCTTCCCGTATGGAGGAACAATCATTGTTAGTCCCTGACCTTCACGTCTGTAGGAACAATCATTGATAGTCCCCTGACCTTCCTGTCTGTAGGAACAATCCTTGATAGTCCCCTGACCTTCCTGTCTGTAGTAACAATCCTTGATAGTCCCCTGACCTTCCTGTCTGTAGGAACAATCCTTGATAGTCCCCTGACCTTCCTGTCTGTAGGAACAATCCTTGATAGTTCCCTGACCTTCCTATCTGTAGGAACAATCCTTGATAGTCCCCTGACCTTCCTGTCTGTATGAACAATCCTTGATAGTCCCCTGACCTTCGCGTCTGTAGGAACAATCCTTGATAGTCCCCTGACCTTCCCGTCTGTAGGAACAATCCTTGATAGTCTCCTGACCTTCCCGTCTGTAGGAACAATCCACTTCCACAGCTCTAAGTGGAGGACGCTTCATTCTCCTGCCCCTGTTTTTTCCTTGGCGGAAGTGCGTCATTGAAGGTGATGTGTTTCTGTGGCAGGACGGGTTAGGATGGAGTTGACATCTGTTCCATTTTCTGTCTGCTGTTTGAAAGCTTCAGTGCCCTCCGCCTGAGTTCTGTCACTGTAGATTATTCGTTTATACTGGCATTATTTCCTCTCCTTTTGAAATTAATTGCATGCCGATCAAATCATTCACCATCGTTTTTGAACGAGCACAGCTATATTAGAGTAAGTCACTTTGTTTGCTTCGGATATTAACGTTTGTTTGGGGTTTTTTTTAATGAACATCTTGTGAGCAGGAAAGCAGTCGTTCAATCAGACTATAAAAAAAGCTGACCTGAGTGTGATGTTGAAGAAATATTGATGAACCGTAACATCCATTACTGTTGGTTAGCTTTTTTTTAAAACTAAAAGTGGCTCATTTTCGACATGATGAAAGATGGGGCACACACACACACACACACACACACACACACACACACACACACACACACACACACACACACACACACATAGAGAGAGAGAGAGAGAGGAGAGAGAGAGAGAGAGAGAGAGAGAGAGAGAGAGAGAGAAATGTGTGCGCGCTCACAGACAGATAAACACACACATACATACACTAACGCGCATCGCATGCGAACGCACGAAAGAGAGAGAGAGAGAGAGAGAGAGAGAGAGAGAGAGAGAGAGAGAGAGAGAGAGAGAGAAATAGTTGCCATTATCATGGTCATCAAATGTTTATTACAACAGCTGGAGATTCTATGAAATGTAAGAAATCAATAGTCTTGTTACGGATAGAATGGGTGGTGTCTGCGAGTGTCTGACTGTCTGACTCACACACAGAAATTATGGATGCATGCACGACTTTTCAATGCACATACACACACCCACTCACCCGAACATTGACAGCCAGACAACAAACGCAAGGACATCAATAGGTCGGCACGCCAACCATAAGGCGTACAGATAGAACTGTAATATATATATATATATATATATATATATATATATATATATATATATATATATATATATATGTGTGTGTGTGTGTGTGTGTGTGTGTGTGTGTGTGTGTTAAAATCAAATGTTAAGAGGAGGTAGATGATTTTTAATACTCCTCTTAATACTCCTCTTAACATTTGATTTTAACAAATGTTGCTCCCCAAGGGGTCGAGCACTTTTAAAATCATGTTAGGCTTTTTAGCAATATTCATTATATATATATATATATATATATATATATATATATATATATATATTACTACTTCAGGCACGCCAAACAGGGCACACGACACAAAATATATCTATATGTAATAGTTTATCTGTTAGCGCTGCCGGTCCCAACGTCGACGTAGATGATGACGACGACGAGACGATGAAGACGACGACTACAGCGTCAAGTCAAATCCGACACAGGACTTAAAGAACTTCAGAGCTGTGGCTCAAAAATCTCTACCACACTCATGTCGTCTCTGCCGGCGGCAAGGTGACAGTCTCACGCAGGAGCTGTGGCTCACACACAAACACGGAACACAGCGACGGCCTAGCCAACAAGTCGCTGGTTCAAAAACTCGGGAGCGGCGCTCTGGCTTGGTAGCAGCGGCGTCTCCAGCCCAACTGGCTCAGCGGGTAGTCGGTCCCGGGCGCAGTGGCAGGTTGGGTAATTATCGGCACTCAGGCCGACCTCTCCACGCTGACACAAGGCGGAGAACAAGGGGGTAGACACAGCTACGGCCCTGACCCTCAGTAAATGGCAGCCAGTCCCCCTCAGTCCAGGGAACACTTCTACCTGGGAGAAACTGATTAACTACCTAGATTATCATGGCTACTATTAATTACAATCACGACTACATTCATATTCATAAGCCACATCCTATTTCACTAGAACTTGAGACAAACATCAGCATATTCTTTCTTCATCATAACACTAAAACATTCCCTTTTTCCGGAATCACAACACTACACAGGAAAGGATTTCCATATAAACCTTTCAGAATCTAGTTTTCCAAATTGGGGAAAGGATTTCCACCTAGACCCTCTTCAGTAAACCATGAATACAATTCATTACATACAATTAATGATTACTTTTTATCAAACTATAAATGTCGTCAAGAAATGTCCATTTCTTTTCTTGTAACACAAGAATGTTCATTTCATATAATCATCGGATTTTAAAAGGTTTCTTTTTCAAAAAGATTCATCTACTTCAATACATGTAAGGGAAATATTTCCACACATTCTTGTTTACCAACATACAATTATTCAATATTCACATCTGGCCGCATTACTGATCACCTCTGGATCTCACTTGAGACCCTATGGCGCCCTAGGGCCCCAAGCCAGACCCAGAGGGTCACATATAACACGGCCAGATGTGAAGGGTTTTGAGAATATGCCTCCAACAGTAGTATACTTTTATACTTGTTTGCCTGCTTTCTATTTGTCTAATTTGGGCAATCCCCTCACCCCCATTTTAGTGGTCCTTCCCATAGCCGCACCAGGGCGACCATTTTAGGTTTACGGGCGTTTATAGCCGCGCCAGTGACCATATTCTGGGTTTACGGGCGTTTATAGCCGCGCCAGTGACCCAATACGAAAGTAGGAAGGATCACTTGAGGGCAGGGAAGAGGGCAAATTTAGACTTTTCAATGCCATGACAACCAAGTATTTAAAACTACTGCAGGCATATCCCCAATGTTGTTAACTTCAAGATTTATATATATACTGTACACAAACAAACGCTTTACAATTACATGGTGTCTACTTGTAAAGTTGTTTTTATTTGCCTAGAGTAAAGTTGTTTTTAAAGTTGTTAAAACAACACCAAAAGCTAAATAACAAAGTGCATCTTACCTTACTTTTTAGTCACTACTTTTTAATAAATATTTGTTTTAAATGCTTTTAGATTTAAATATAAAAATGCTGCTTTTAATACATAAAATTGGGAAAAGATTATTTTGAGGTGGGGAATTTAGCCGCCTAAATTTATACAATGACGTCTAACGCCTGTACTAAACGACGCCGGTGGGGAATTTAGCCGGCTAAATTTATACAATGCCGCGTGGGCGGCCCGGCGCCCTTATGTGTAACTTGACATGAACCCGAACCCGGAAACAGTGCGGCGCTTCGACTCGGCTATTGTGCAGTTGAGTAAGCCGTGGCCAGACATGTCTGACCTAGATACTACATAAAGGCAGAAGGGAGTTGTCTCCCAGGAAAAGAATGTAACAATTAATTGTGAAAAAAAATCGTCATTAAGTCGTTCTAGGTTCTTATTCAAGTCGGCATCACGTTCTTATTTAAGTTCTTAACAAGTTTTTATTCAAGTTCTTAACAAGTCAACATCAAGTTCTTAACAAGTTCTTATTCAAGTACTTGTTCAAGTTCTTAACAAGTCGTCATCAAGTCGTCATTAACCCGTTCGCTGCTTGAAGCTGCTTGAAAATGTTACAAACAAAGGCTTTCCCAGTGCCAGGGAAATCTAATGATTTGGGGGTAATAATTAACAAAAAATTCTAGCTCAGAAACTACAAAAGATATAACAATGAAATATATATGATTTTTGAAGGAAATTGAATGAAGATTTTGAATCTGGGCTTCTTTTGTTTTAATTTTGATAATAAAAAAGTATTTAGACAATTAGATTTGGATAGATTTTTTTGCACGATCAAAAGCATATGTATTTACCACTACATCTTCACATCCAAACAAGAACACAAAGCAAAAAAGTTGAAAATAAAGTTTGTATTGTCACACTACACCTGTAAATGAAAGTAAAACAGTTTAGAAGTCTATCAAGACGCTCACACTCTATGCAGACAGGTCAGTCCATGACCACGCCCCCCTCTCCCCACCACGCCCCCTTGCTGGACTTCAACCCTCTCTTTCACTGCTCCTCTTCCCCTACCTTTCCCTCTGCCCTGTGCCGCGCCGCGAGCAGGCCGCGCTCCCCTCTCACGCTGACTACCACGTCACTGACCACTGGCACGCAGTGCAGAGTACACACTAGGCGAGCTCGTTCGACGCTGGCAAACCAGTCAGCTGAACACACATTGAGGTCACACAGCCCGACACAATAACTGACGAATACGGTTGGCAATTCCATCACTATCATCATCTCGCCTTCATGCTCGAGTGAGTCGTTGAATAAAAGATTATTGTCTTTGTCAAAAATCATTAGCAGAGCCTGCTCAGCTGTGTAAATACGTTGATTTGGTCGCTGCGCTTGTCGAAGGTTGCGCCGCCATCTTTGCAAGCGAGACGAAGTGCTGGCTGGTCATCCAGTCAGTGATGAGAATAAATGGGCTTTCCCCTCACGTGTGGTCATTTACATATCATTTTAATACTACAGACATATAAGGCTTACTACGCACACTCTATTTAAGTCCGTTGATAGAAATAGTAACGAATGAAAATTCAAGAAAAATGCATGACGTCAGTGGACGGCCCATAGGCACTGGGAAAGCATTTTTAATGCGGCGTCAGCTGACGGCTTAAAGGCACTCTACGGGTTAAGTTCTTATCAAGTCGTCATTAAGTTCTTATCAAGTCGTCATTAAGTTCTTATTTAAGTTTTATCAAGTCGTCATCAAGTCGTTATTAAGTTCTTATTCAAGTCACTTATAATTATTTATTAAGTTCTTGAAATATTATTCCATCTGAAATGGATCAAAATGAGATTTTGTTGTTGGCAGTTCTGGCATGCTTTTTTGTTCGGCTTCTGTATTTAGTGGCTGAGATTTTTTGGACTGCTTTGGTTTTTGCTGGCGTTGTTTATATATTTTATAACCGTAATAACCACCCCCAGCAGCAATGACGCCAAAAATGGCAACTGTTTTAAATTCAATATTCCATGACGACTTTGGTGTTGTAGACAACCCTGTTGTTGTAGGTCTTGAATCAACTTGTTCTTGTGTATTTACAGCTGGCATTGAAACAACTGTTGGCGGTGTTATGTTTTCATTATGAGTTATATTCTGTGATTGCAACATTAATTTTTTTTGTTTGTTCCACTCTGCTAATTTTTTTCCTGCTGCAACACGCCCAGGATGAGGAGGCTTTTTACTGGTCACTTTCTCCATCAATGTTTTCTGATTCTGCTGATTTTCTGGCTCGGTCATTTTGAAGGGAAACAAAATCTATATGATTAAAAGTAATTAATCCCATGATTAATGGCGATAACAATGTTCCAAATCTGTAATATAGATCACATCCTAGAGACTCTAATGACTTTGTTAAAACTGGATCCTGCGTTAGATCATACATAAAATCTTGTTCAGAATCAATGGGAGCAAATCTACTAACTAGTTTAGTGTACAAACTAAGAACCGTTTGCCCAACACTTTTTACCATTCTTGACCCCAGTTGCGCTTCATACCTGTTGTGATACTTTGCAATGTCTTGCGGCGACATTTGTTGAATCTGTTCTATGCTGAATTCATTTCCAAGGTACTGTTTTGTTTTTCCACATGCTGCCAAAGAATACAGCCTTTCCTTTTGGCGCATAATAGCTTGGTCATCAACTTGATCATTTGTAAGTTCAGGAACGTTTAGGCTGCCCTGAAGCTGTAGTAGATCATCGCTGTTCATGTTTTTTATTAATTATAATTATTTTATTTTTTAAAAATGAGCACCGAAAAAACTATTACTAACCTTGTATACCATTCTGCTGTTATTGGAGGCCTAAGTGTAGGATACACAATGCTTGGTAAAAGCCTGTTAAAAATAAAACCAGCAGATCTTGGCAAACTAGACTTTGAAGACTCAGCAAAGCTGATTGCTGTTATTACAGCTTCATTTGCTACGAAAGATTTTCTAGTTAAGCAAGGAATAATTCCAGACAGTATCAATATGTAAAATTTAAAAAAAATACATTTATAAAAATGGCTTCACTCGTAATGATGATTGGTGGCGCTGTGGTTAATGCGCTTGCTTTTAGCGGAAGTAATTACGCATTTAGTAAACTACAAAATAACAATGAGAGAAAAAGACATAACAGAGCTATGGAGCAACTAGCCGCTGCACAAGACACCTATGAAAAGCAAAGAATGGAGCAGTTAGATTTTATTAACGACAGACTTAAACAACAGGGACATGCAGCTTACACATTTAAAGATGTTGACCAGGCAATAAAAGAATATTTTCTAGTAACAGGCAAACAAGTTGAAACATTGCCCCCACAAATTTAGCGACTTTTATCAACCATCAGAAAAACAAAAGATGCAAGAAATATTGTTTATTGTCTTTGGCATGACCGCTGTGTATTTTGTTGCACAAAGTATTGGCTGAATAAAAATGTACAAAATCTATTATTCTCCAAAAGGATATTGGAAGGGAATAACAGCAATTAAAAAGCTTAGCCAAGCAGCGGGAGTCAGTGAACAAACAGCAAAAGAATGGTTATCTAAACAAGCGATTTGGCAAATTTATTTACCAGCGCCTAAACGAATACAAAGACCACACTTTGTCAACACAATACCGAACGACACCCATCAAATGGATCTTCTATATTTACCCCATGATACGATTAGACGAAAAAGATTTAAGTACGCACTTACAGTCATTGACATAGCTTCAAGATACAAAGATGCGGAACCATTAACACAAAAGAGTGCTTCTGCTGTTGCTGTCGCTTTACAACTGATTAATCAACGGGGACCCTTAACTTATCCTCGCATGAT
This sequence comes from Conus canariensis, assembly GCA_033310375.1. Classification (NCBI taxonomy): domain Eukaryota; kingdom Metazoa; phylum Mollusca; class Gastropoda; order Neogastropoda; family Conidae; genus Conus; species Conus canariensis. The sequence continues at coordinate 86,001,639 of CM065721.1, forward strand.
TCAAGTCGATGATGGAAAAGAATTTAAAGGTCAAGTAAATCAATTATTGTTAAAACATAGAGTTACCATTAAAAGAGGCATTCCGGGTGTTCACAGATCACAGGGTTTGGTTGAAAACTTTAACAAACAGTTATCTGAAAGACTTTTCTCCTACCAGTATCACAGAGAGCTGATTGACAATTCTCGCAACACAGAATGGGTTAGAAGGCTGCCCTCAGTTTTGCGCGCAATGAATAATGAAGAATTTAAAGGTCTAAAACCAGTACAAGCAATCAGAAAACAAACAATAAATGTTGTTGAAGGAGAGTCTTCATCAAGCAAACTATTACCATTTGGTTTGAAAGTGAGATACCTTTATTCGCCGGGAGAAGCGGAAGGGGACACTCGCATCAGGGCAACAGATCCAGTTTGGAGTGTTGATCCATATGAGATAAAAAAAATTGTGAAAATGAATCCGCCCGTGTATTATTTACGAGAAACTGACACAACAAAACGACCAGCCCCCCGAAGATCTTTTGTGAAGGAAGAACTGCAGATAATCCCTCCAGACACAGTTCCAGTCGCTTAATTATTTTTTAATTTAAATTAAAATGGCGGCAAGAATGGAAAAGGAAGAATCCTTACGTAAAATGGCACTGGAAGCAAGAATGGTGAAGGAAGAGTCCTTAGAAATAATGCGAGAAATATTTGATTATAATCTTGCTATTAGACTAATATTTAAGAAGATTGATCATGCTATGCTAGACAAAACCTCAAATTTTGATTGGGAGCAAGAATATATTAAAAAGATAAAAAAAATTCGAGCGCATTTAGCAGTAATGGATAATAATTTGGTTGAATTGGGTGATGATATAGTTAAGCTTAATGAACTGTTTTAATCTACGCAAATACATTTGGGTTTAAAATGGAAGCTCAAAGGGAAATGGCAGAAAAGGCAAAGGAAAAGTCTTTAAAATTAATGCAAGATTTATTTGAGTATCAGTATATCATTAAAGAAGTATTTGAGAAGATTGACAATCTCTGGCAATCGCCAGGCAATCGCTTTAAACCCCAAAGCTTTTATTTTGATTTATGGAAACATGAATATTGTGAAATAACAAAAAAAATTAAAGCACATCTAGCATTAATAAATAATATTAATTTTGCTAAATTAGATGATGATATAATTGAACGTGCGATTGCTGAAACATATAAGCCCATATGATTATACTATTCTCCAATGACCAATTGCATATGAAAACTCTGGATTAACAAATACTCTTTTTGTGTTAGTGCGGTCAAGAGACCGTTTTGTTACAACTGTTGTGTTAATCTCATGCAGATTAGATCGCAGCTTGTAATTGTCATGATGAAAAGTCTTATTGCCAAACAATGCTTCTTTGTAGTTGTCATGTGTTATATTTGACTGCACAACACTACGAGATATTCCCTTTGCTTTTTTAACAACTTTTTTTTGGCTTGAAAGACTGTACATTTTCGACCTCAAACCAACAAACTCCTTGATCACACCTCCAGATAATTCATCCTTCATCTTACCTAAAACCTTCTTGTTAATATCTGAATGCAAAGGCGAATCTTTAGGATAATCAGATGTGTCGTACCATCCCGCATGCCCTTTAGCTACTTCTAATTCCATGTCTTTATAGATATCTTCAGTAGGGATGTCGATTACAAAGGAATCTGTATCTGTGTAAAGTACTTTGGACTCAGGATACAAGGGCTTAAAGTAGTCGTAAAGAAATTCTAACATCAAAAGCTTTGATAATTCTAAAACAGTAAACCCAATAAAAACGGGCTTATTCAATTTGACTTTCTTTTTTTTCATCATTATGCCAAAAAGCTGATCATGAAATCTTCTGAAGTCCTGATAATTAGGTTTAGAAGTTAGCTTAATTGCATCGTTCTCTCTGGTGACCAATCTAACATCTTTACGCTTGTGCGGATTTTCCATAGTCTTTCCAAAACAGCTGTTGTTCATCAACTTGAAAAAGTCTTTTTCTGAAGCATCTGTGGATTAGTTCTGAGATCAGTGTTCTTCATTATGTATGGTTTCATGAACTGTTCTTGATCAAGCAATTATACGATGAACAGCTGTCAACTTCAAACCATGTCTTAATAAATTGCTAGAAGCTGTAATGGCAGACATAATTTTTTTTGCTCGAAGATTAGGCACAAGTTAGGTGTTCTGTTTTTGCCATCTTTAGACTTTCTGCTGCTAATGGATAGTCATTATGGTAATCATGGAGTTCCTGAGGATATTCTAAGTCAACATCTAGAATGTATCCACACTGTTGATCTGGCGTCAAACTGCCCAACCACTTTAATGCTTTTTGAATATTATCCTTATCACCGTCTGTGTACATTTTAAAGTTGCGTAATGGAAGTGATTGCGCCATTGCCCATCCATACAGATTGTTTGCATCTAAATACATGAGATAGTTAGACCTTTTACTTGGATCATAGTCGTCCAAGTATTTGTTGTTTGCTTTACAGTAATGGTGCGACGCCATACTGATTCCCCCACGCAATCCGTTTTCAATCATCTGAAGCATTGGCAGGTCAGACAATAAATCAATTTGTACTCCAGTAAATTTTAAGAAAGCGTCCCAGCTCATCCCGGGCGCAGAAATGTAATGCGCGGGATCCAGGCTGTAATGTTTCATGCAGGTCTTCCTATAATTTTCAAAGACGTCCGCCAACAAACAGGTATCCGCCATTAAATAGGAATCATGATAGTCTCCCATCGTTTTACACTCTAACTTCTGCCACGCATCTTGAGCATGCTGGTAATCAGAATCACTGATGTCCTTTCCTCTGAGACTAGAAAAGAACGCGCCTTTAGGCGGAAGTGTATCTTCGTCAAACCTTTGCCAACTGTTCATGTACTCATAAGGGTAAACGCCCTTTCTAACAAGAGTGGGGTCAAAATATTCTTCTGTTATTGGGCAGGACTTTAAGGACATAGCCAGTGACTCTAATGAACCCATCATGTGTTGCATAGAGTCGCAGAAAGACATGTTATTTAAAGTGAAACACATGTACTTTTCTGATGACTGTGCAATGCATGACACCCTGAAGTCGCTGGTTACTGCTTGCATTATAAGGTGAGAGTCGTAACCTCGCAAGTTGTGAAAGAATATAGGCAGCTTCCATGTCTTTGGTTCAAACTTTAGTTGAAGATTGCATTTGTTATGTGCTGCTCCTCTAAACTTTCCACTAATGTGATCATGGTCTCTTACTGTTGGATTCTCTGCGGTGGCAACCAAGGCCGCCCCACAAATCCAACAGTGAGTGGCTGAGTCATACTGTTGTTGGTCTTCAGGCGTCATTATGATTTCAGATAAGTTTAGATTATTAGAACAGGCATTACGCACTTGCTGCATGCGTTTTAAGAAGTATTTTGCAGCATTTGGTCCTCTGTATAATTCTGGCTTTGAATGGGCGCCATCCGACCTAACAATGATGAAGGCAAATGAGCAAATCTGATGATTACTCATTAAGACTGTTTTAGGAAGTTTCTGTGGGGTTGGTCCTTCATAAGGAACAATGAGTGATTCGAAGTCTGCGTAAACAACATATGGACTAGTTTGCAACCGTTTCCAGTTCTTAAAACTAACTTTACTGCCTTCTCCGGGCGTAATTAGTTCTGTATCACAGTCAACTGGGCTAATACAATGTTTTACATGTTCGCTCGCAGCTTGAACGGACGGAATTCTTGTTAAACATTTTCTACAGAATTCTTGTTTGCTATGTTGTTTTGTAGTATGCACTAGTAATCTACTCATTGTGCGTATTAGAGTGTAGTGCAACCCATTAAGGCTTTGCATTAGGAGTAAGTCTACATGACTCCTGGTTGGTTCGCCTATTGTTGGACTGTTCTTTGACACTCTAATTGGCAGAAGGTTGGTTTCTTCAGACAATGTGTAGACATTAACAGTTATTGGTGGATTTTGTTTTTCAAACTGATCAATTTTGTCTACAGCCATAGGAAATTCAAGGCCGTTAAAGTTAAGATTATTGGCCCACTGTAAATAGTTAGATACTCTCTCTGCATTTTTGGCAACGTGATGCAGCCTAGCAAGAACGCACCACATAAAACATTTGTCGTCTGAATTTTTTATGTTCAAAACTGCTTTCTTTGCAACTAATGTTGGAGGCAGTGGAATGTAAGCCTTGCCTACAATCGGCTCATACTTAGCCTGTCTTAATCTGATGTCTAGGACTTCGCCCTCTGACCAACCAGAGCCTCTCATTTTAGCTGCTTCAGAGGCTTCATTAAACTGTGTAAGAAGTTGATCTGCCCAACCGGGTGTTAAGTCATTATGAGAAAGAATAGTCTGCTGTTTAGTTGAGACCCAGACTTCTAGATTTTCTTCGTTTATTGTTATATAGTCGATTAAAACAACTAACCTTACTTTAACTGGAGGGTTTATTGTTAGTTTACTTGGAACTTGAGAAATAGCGTGTACAACGCTTTCCCGCACGTTTTTTGGATTAATAACTTCTAAATCAATCTCATTTAGTGCTCTTGACAAACGCTCTTCCTCGAGCATTGCTTCAAACAATTCATCTGAACCTTCATATATCTTATCCATGCTGAGTTTCTTTTCTAACTCAAAATATTTATTTAAATTAAAAAAAAAAAATACTTAATCAGAATCAATATCAACGGTCTTTTTGTGCTTGGACTCATAAACTAAAGTATAAACGCCCTTTGGTGTTGTTAATGTGAGCTGTTTAGAACAGAGTTTAATGTTTCGTTTACTTTTTTTAAACATTCCTTTTTTATCTGGTCGGTGTCTGGCTGTTGAGAAAAAGTTGCCTCTGCCTTTCTTTGAAGATCAAACTTTTGTCTTTTGTAGTCCTCAAAATCAGCCTGTAGGCACTAAATTCTTCATCCGTGATGTTCGAGTCAGCAAGTGCTTTATTTATTGTCAGTTTGAAGGAACTAAGTTTAGCTGTTATTAGTTGAACCATAGCTGTGTGCTTTTGGAGTTTAGCTTTTATTTTTTTGCTGACAGCACTTACAGCCAATGAACACAGGCCAAGAGTTAAAGACACACCACCTAGAAGTATAGCTACCGGTGCACCTACGCCTGTTGCTAAGAGACCTACACTTGTTCCTGCTGTTAAAGCACTAACCGCCGATGCTCCAGTATTAACATATGTAACAGCATTAAAGACAGCAGAATACCTTCGTTTGGTTTTACTGTATTTTGAAAGGTCCTGCTCTAGTTGGGTTTGCATTTGTGTTATGTTTGTTAATCTGAAAGTTTTTATGTCTACAGCAACAGCTATCTCTTCTTTGGGCACTTTTGGATAAGTCGTAACAGACATGCTTTTTTAAAATAAAAATAATTTAGTATTGGATATCTTTCAATCTGTTATCTTGAATATTCAGCTGCGCATCATATATTAAAAACAAATGTACATTAAGTGGTTTATCACTCTCTTTTTCTTTATCAATTTGAATGTTTATTACGTCTTTAACTGTTCTCCCACTCCCATGCAACTGATTATCTTCTGTTGACCTTAGGTCAATCCATAAACCGTATTTCGTTGTTAAATATTCATCAAGTCTAACACTGTGAAGGTGTAGATCTTTAGACACAAGGTCTACTGTTGGATTTCTACACCTCCCGCCTCCAAACAATTTTCTTATTTCATCAAAATGATGATAAGGTTTAAGCCCGCTACCGTAGACTTGGTTAGGACTACCCTCAATTGAACATTGTACTTTCGTTATTTTAGGATTGATAAACTTTTCACTTTGTCTTTTGAATGGTTCTTCATCTTCACACAGCAATAAAATACCTTTAAGGGATCGTGCTGTGGCACTAAAACTAAAGTTCCATATTGTGTCTGCCCTGCTTTTAGGATATTTAGTATGATGAATCACTCTTTCGTAATATATTGCTAATTTTGACTGATATTGTTGCTCAATCAGCCTTGCTAAGTTAGGGTTGCTAACAATGTCAAACTCTAACGAGATGTCGAAAATGCTGTACTTGGAATCAGTGTCTGTCGATCTAATGACACGTTTGTATTCATTAAAAGTTAGTTCATATGACAATCTGTCTTTTAATGCTCCTTGAAAGTATGGAGCATGCGCTTTTAACAACTCAAAATCCAAGGGTATAGAAAAGCGATTTCCAAACGCATAACTTACAGCTTCATACTTGTTACCGTCTTTAGCATCTTCGGCGTCTATTCTGTGTTTTAGTGCTTCGTTATTTTCGATTCCTTGAAACGCAAGATCGGCCCTTTCATTATCGGTTAGCCATAGATCAGAATAGATTAGAAATATGTCTGCATTGTGTAAAGAAAATATTTCTTGCCCCTCAAGTTTTATAGAAATTTTCTTAACGATTGCCCGTCCCAGATTCTGAACTACTGTCCTGTTTTCGTCTGTTGCTGATTCTAGTTCTATTTTGAAAGTAAGCCGTGCAGATCCCGGCACAATCACTTCATCTGCTCCTAGGTCTGGAAATTTAACAGTAAGAATTTGATCTGAATCAATAGTAGATGGATTATTTGGAACAATAATATTCTGTTTATTTCCCTTCACGCCAAAGGGCTCTTTCAGTTTTCTATGCGGGTCAAGAATCGAGCCATATGCTTGTGACATTTTTTTATAAAACAAAATAAAAAGTTAATTATTTAAAAACATGGCAGAAGAAGATTATGATGTTTTTGATCCTGGAGACGACATGAGTGAAATGACTCCTTTGACACATCCATTACAATCATTGCGGCGTGAATTAACAGAAAGTAAGGTCAAATCATTTTATCAAAGTTTAGGCCAAGAACCTCCCGAATTTATAGACCCTAATGATTTTGAAACAAAAGATGACCATTTGTTTTTTAAAAATGAGCAAGGACAACCTGTACAGCTTACATCTAAACCAGACCCATCAAAGTTTTTAGCAAAGACTACAATTAGACAAAGGCTCAGTGTGAGCGATCAAAATCGCCTTGGCATTGCTAAACCGCGAAGATTAGACAGTGAGGCAGTTGCTAAACTTCAAAACACACTACAGGAACTCCCAACAGATAACCAAATGCAAAACATGGAACTTAAAGATTTAAGCCCAACAGCAGACAAAATAATAGAAGCAGAAACCAGTTTTTCAGAAGAAACAGTATTAAAAACTATGCACGATCCGCTGCTACCTATGAGAGAAATAACGGCCCTTGATCATACTTTGAGAAGCATCAGAGGCGAATTAACAAACAATTTAGCAAAACTGGGTGAACTAGATGAGCATATAAAAAGAGAAAAAGAAAAACTAGTTGAGGCTGATGACCACAACTTAGGACCTGGTGTTAAAGAAAGAATAACACAAAGACTAAAAGATCTTGAACAAGAGAGATCAGCAAGACTAGAAGTGCTGTCTACTAACCGAGAACAATTACGAACTCAAGTGAGCAGAATAAGATAAACTATCCAAAGAATTTTATATGAAGACACAACGTTAGCAGAACGAATAAGAACACTGTTTAGAGAGCAAGGCGTCACATTAGCAAGTGTTATAACAGCCTTAGGATTTGCAATAAGTACACTGGTGTTGGCTATTACAGGCGGCGGTGGTGGGGGGGTAGTGCCTCCGCCACCATCTCCTCCACCTGATAAATCATGGGTAAAAAAACAACTTGATCATCTTGCAAGTTTATTAAAAAAATTAGCCAGTAAGGCAATAGATTCTTTGCCTGGTATAATAGGAGGGATCGTTAGCTGGCTTTTGTCTGCCGCAAGTAAAGTAGTTGGCTTTATGGCTGAGCACTTATGGTCATTAGTTGTCTTAATAGTTGGGTTACTTTATAGTAAGATAAAGACCAAGTAATCCTAGGGCAGTTAATCCAATAACAAGTGCTGTCTTTTCATATTCATGGGGGTCGCTTTTATTCACCATGGGGATTGGTTGGGGGTGGGGTTTTGAGGGGAGTATTGGATGGGGTTTTGGGGCCTTGGGGATTGGTGGGGATTCTTTTTTTATTGCTATTGCTGGCTTAGAATTTATGTCGTTTTTTCCGACCTTCTCTTCTTTACCAGCCACAAGGATTTCATTATTATAGTTTATTATTGTTCCTATCTGGAGTCTGAGGTCAGAAGGCAGCATGTATAAACCAGTGCCAACAGCAAAGTCTACTTTCGATCTTGCGTATTGCAAAACATTTTGGTACCTTTTAATACTTGAAGGCAAATCAATTGCAGAATTAATAGAATCCTCTAAATTTGCTAAATATTGTTTTTGGGCGTCAAAGCCAGTAGAAGGATCAATTATGTTTGATCTCGTTTGTGCTTGCGAACCTAGCAAACACCAAACATAAGTACGAATAGAGTCGTTTATTCGTTCTATTCCCGCTTTTGTTAGACCCTTAGAAGTATCCAAAATAAATGTTGTCCATGCTGTTTTATGCTCTTGCTCTATGGACCCGAGGTGAACAGTTGTGCCTGAAGAGAAAGATGTGTAAGGAGGACTCCAATCATAGTTATACTTTCTATGCACGCCCCAATAATAAAGAGTGCCTAAACCATGATTAAGATCCAACTTTTGTCTAAAGTCTGTCTTTGGGCCAATATCAAATTCGTTACAGATCCTTTCAAAAGCCTTGTAATCTATTCTGTTGCTGAATGGATTAAACGTTTTGTCATTTGGTAATGGCGCTTGCAGTTCAGATAAAATACGTCTGAAGGTGTAATAAAAATGAAATCTATACACTGACCTCACCAAAGGATCAGGATGATTTAAATGATCAGCATACGACACTCCACACCCAGTTGATGCACAAAACACAGCAAAGTTTAACTGGTTCTGATAAAACTGCATCGGATGACTGAACCACACTTTCGGGATGTAGTCGTTTTTAATAGGAGGGTTAAGATAACGATCCAATGGAGTACTAACCTTTACTTGAAAGGCGTCAGACTGAGTCACAGAAATGTCAAGGGTATCCGTTGTTATATCTTTAGGACTGTAGTGCGGTCCAACAGAATATTTTGCATTAGTATATTTGAATGCACTCATTTTTAAATTTGTTTTAAAAATGTTTGTAACAATAACAACTCAAGACAGTCCTTCGTTTTTAGAATATGCTATTGATAATAACTGCGGAACCCAAAGGGTCGCACTCCATGAAATTTTTTACAAAGTGTATGGTTTAATATAACTGAATCCAAGGAGAATAATAAGATTAAAAAATTTGATAATAGAGGAAACTTAGTTAGCCAGTTAACCATACCTGATGGTTATTACGGGTTTTGCTCGCTAAAAGAAGCAATGAGTAACTTCGACATTACTCTCAAACTTAACAATGCAAATTTGAAAATAATGTTGACATTCAAACCTGAAGAAGAAGTAGACCATTACCTTTTTGATGTAGAGCTAGCTAAAATGTTAGGCTTTGCAACTGACAATCATGGTTTTAGAGTTACATCAGACAAAACTACTTATGAGGGAGAAAACCCGCTCGATCTTGCATTACATTCATTACTCTATGTTCATTTGGACGAGCTGAGCACTGATGAAAACTATATGATGGAAGGCCCTCAACTGTTTTAAGAGCTCTTCCATCAGGGAAAGCTGCATATTGCGATTATGAAATTATACAATTCCCTAATTTACAGTTTAAAAGATTAGCTTGTGGGAGGGTCAGATCATTTAATATAAAGATCACAGATAAAACAGGGAAAGTCGTGAAATGTGATAACCTGCACATTGTTTTAGAAATAAAATAATACGTTGTACTAAAACATGTCGCGTGGACCAGACGATTCGGGGTCACATTAGCGCCTGAGAGGTGTGTAACTTTAGAATTAAAAGACCTTGCAGACGTTGAGGACTTTGAACAAAACGGTGAGATAGGCACTTTATATGGTTTTGAGTACACTAAAGATGGTTATTATAAGCGCAAAGAGGTTGACGACAACAAAAGGTTTCCTAAACTAGAACAACTACGCAATGTAGAAGCAAATAATGCGGGTCAGTATGAATATAAAATAGTTCGAAAAACTGACAACAAATGGCACTTAGAACCATATTTAGAATGGGACATAAAATTTGAATTCTTAAGCCCATTTACATTTTTTGACCGTCAAAAAAGTTTCAGAAAAGCATTGAACTCTGGCCCTTTACATGTAAGTCTTATGCCAGAGGACAACAGTCGGAAAGAGATCGAAATAAAGCCGTTTGGGGACAAACAGTACATCCTCCACAGAAGAGAATCGGTTTTAAAGAAAGCTTCTACAAAATTACAGTTCATTCCACGCACAAAATTAGGAGACACGTTCACAATGATATTTAAAATTTCTGTCTTAAAAGATGAGGCGAGAAATGGAGCTCTGGGCGTCAGTGACAATCTTATGAAAGGAATTCTTATTAGCTGGCAAAACTTAGACGTTGACAAACTTAAAGTTACTGTCGTTGTTCTTTACAATGGCGAGGATATTAAGGTCATAACAACAAGCAACAAAATTGATATTAGTTTAAATAGAAACGATCTTACAGAACTGAACTGGATTAATCTTACACATTTGGGCCTTATAGGGTTTTATTATACTGAACAAGTTTTGACAGAGAGTATGATAAAAACAATAACTGGATTAGATTAAATTCTGTTTTAAAACTATGGAGCAGACAACTTTGGTGTCAATGCCGATGTTAAACTTTATGATAAAAACCCCTCATTGTTCATTGATTTGTGGACAGACTGGTTGTGGAAAAACAATATTTGTCCTCGACCTATTACAAACAGTTTATCGTTATAATTTTGATCATATTGTAATTTTCTGTCCAACACTCAAATGGAACAAAGCATATCACGACAGAAGGTTTATATGGACGGATGATGAAATCTATTTAGTTGATCCTAGCAATAAACTTAGCGAGTGCTTAGAACACTTTTATAGACAGTTTGAAGGAACTCAGACACTATTTATTATAGATGACTGTTCAGCAGAAAGAGACATAGTTAGAAAAAGAAATACTTTATCAAAACTGGCTTTCAGTGGAAGACATGCTGGGATAAGTGTGTGGATTTTATGTCAAAAATATAACTCAGTTTTAAAAGACTTTAGAGAACAGTTAAAGACTGTAGTTTTATTTCACATGAAAGACAGAGACGCATTTGATGAATGTATGCGTGAAAATGATGTTATTGAAAACGATCAAGAAAAACAAAGGATTAAGCAAAAACTTAAGTCTCAAAAGTTTTCTAAATTAGTGTTAAAAACAGATAATCCTACACATTATGTATGTTTGTAAAGTGTTTACTATTAGAGAACTATAAAATAGGCATTCTGGGTAAGCCGGCGGAGCAACAGCGAAACCGGCTTTAGCCGGTTGGAGCTGGCGGAGGTGGGTGAGCCAGAATGCCTATTTTATAGTTCTCTCATGTAAGGGAAATATTTCCACACATTCTTGTTTACCAACATACAATTATTCAATATTCATATCAAGAGTGAGTTAAATACTCATCCACATCAAAAAATATTTCCACACATTCTTGTTTACCAACATACAATTATTCAATATTCATATCAAGAGTGAGTTAAATACTCATCCACATCAAAAATCAAAACCAGCAAAAAGTCTATGTCGCTCACTCTGGGAGCTTATTATTCATAGCATCAAAACTCTCCCTCCTCTCGCAAAGTCCAGCCAAACCACACTGGAATAATTAACTTTTTTTCCATCATGAAGTTCATAACTAGTTAAGTCACAGAATAAACAAAATCTTTTTTCTTTTTTCCGAAGACCACTTCCTTTAACACTCACTTCTATTCATGTTTTCCGACAGCATTTCGTTTTGCTACCCTATCAAGTCATAGGATAACAGAACCCAACAAATACTTTTGTTTTCCTAACGAAACCTTCACAAGTGCGCTGAGGAAGTTTCAGTCGCTCCTAAACGGAAATACAGTTTCGGTTTGCTAATAAACAAACATTGTGGTGATAAATAGCTGACTGCCACAAAAAAATCTGGAGTCCCTCTTCGGCCTTCTGGATAGTTGCGTTGCCGGAATCACTGCAGAGACTGCCTAACTGGTTCAGCTCACCCGGCTTTTAACAGTGCGCAGGTGAGCAGCAGTCAGGTAAACTTTTCAACCGGCTTCCAGACAACTACCTTCCGGTTAACACGGTTGCATGAAAATTTGTGAGTGGACGAGAAACGGTCCGTCACAAGTCTGAGGAAGGAAAGTCAGGGGGAAAAAATGTAACGGAAACAAAATTCTAGGAAGCATGATTGATCACCTCTCTCTCTCTCTCTCTCTCTCTCTCTCTCTCTCTCTCTTCTCTCTCTCTCTCTCTCTCTCCTGTGGGGGCCTGCGCTCCGTGTATGCGCACACGTTTGCACAGGCACGTGCGTTTGTGTATGTGCGAGTGTGTGCGTGTACACACATGCAAGTATCTCTCTCTCTCTCTCTCTCTCTCTCTCTCTCTCTCTCTCTCTCTCTCTCTCTCTCTCTCTCTGTATGTGTGTGTGTGTGTGTGCGTGCATGCATGCGTGTGTGTGCTTGTGCGCTCGCGTTCGCGTGCGCGTGCGCGTGTATGTGTGTATATGTTGTGTGTGTGTGTGTGTGTGTGTGTGTGGTGTGTGTGTGTGTGTGTGTGTGTGTGTGTGTGTGTGTGTGTGTGTGTGTGTGTGTGTGTGTGTGTGTGTGTCTTTGTGCATTGCATGCATGCACATGTACACGAGTGCGTGCTTGTGTGTTTGTGAGTGTGTGTGTGTATGTGTGTGTGTATGTGTGTGTTTGTGTGTGTAAGTGTGTGTGTGTGTGTGTGTGTGTGTGTGTGTGTGTGTGTGTGTGTGTGAGTGTGTGTGCGCGCGCACACACACTCACACACACACACACACACACACACACACACACACACACACACACACACACACACACACACACACACACACACAGACACACATGCACGCTTTATGTACATATTGGTGTGTACACACCGGTTCCTATGCCTGTGCACTCCACCTGCTTGCTCAGTTTAAAAGAAAAACGCATCCATACTTGTCACAGCAATGGTGATAAGCTTTGAATGAGAACGTGGGGTTAAAAGCATTGTATCATCACAGAATAAAGCAAACAAACACGTTTCCTGAATACATGCATATATGCACGAGGCACTGTGCAGACAGTGATTCAGACAACAAGGAAGCCATCGAAAGCCGCTTCCAGTACATCGACAAGACAATCAGGAATATCACTATTTCCTTGATTTGCATTTACAACGTGCAAAAAGGTTCAGACATGCCCGACCGTTGTGATTATGTTACCCTAATATTTTAGATTTCTGTTTTCTTTCTGGAGGAAAGAAAGAAAAGGGAAGAAAAAAATGAAAGAGAAAATAAAAGAAAGGATGGAAGAAAGTGATATCACATGTCTGTTTTACTCTGTGAAATGGCTGTCAGCTCTTACATCGACTCGCCATAGAGAAATCTGCACGGAGTGGAGTGAAGGATCGTCACAGTGCCACACTTTTGCAGACAGCCATTCCCTCTACATCTGCTGACGATAACTTTGGTAACGTTACAGAAAGAGGTGTGAGTACTTTGGGGTAGTTTGAAGCGTGTTGAGCAGTGTGTGCATGCCTCTTGTTTTTCATCCCTTTGTGAGTTTCTTAATTCGGTGTGTGTGGTGTGTGTGTGTGTGTGTGTGTGTGTGTGTGTGTGTGTGTGTGTGTGTGTGTGTGTGTGTGTGTGGTTGTGTGTATGTGTGTGTGTGTGTGTGTGTGTGTGTGTGTGTGTGTGTGTGTGTGTGTGTGTGTGTGTGATTAGCAAGCTTTGAGAGCCAAGTAAGCAAACGTCCCTTTCACTTATTCTCTCTTTGACTTTCACTTATTCTCTCTCACTTATCCCTTTCACATAATTATTCTCTCTCTCTCTCTCTCTCTCTCTCTCTCTCTCTCTCTCTCTCTCTCTCTGTGTGTGTGTGTGTGTGTGTGTGTGTGTGTGTGTGTGTGTGTGTGTGTGTGTGTGTGTGTATGTGTGTGTGTAGGTGTGGGTGTTAGTGTCCATTGTTTGGTTCGATCTGTATTCTTTTTTCCATTTTAATTTTGTGTTTTAGTTTTAAATTCTCAGTGCATTCTTACCTCATTAATTTTGTTTTCTTTGAACAGACTTTGAATCAGAATTGTGCTCTCATATTCGATTTCAATCTACCTGAAACCACGTGACATTCTTTCTCTATACACACTCTAAACTCTCACTTCTGACCATACTTCAAACTTTCTCATTTCTGAACACATCTACAGGGTAGTGTAGATTTTCTTTAATCATTTTATTTTTAAATTAGATAAGGCTTGTGAGGGGAGATCATCATCAACTTCTTACTATCTTTCTTATAGTGTGGGAACAATCCACCATGTCTGATCATTGTAGTGTGGCAGCAATCCACCATGTCTGATCATTGTAGTGTGGCAACAATCCACCATGTCTGATCATTGTAGTGTGGCAACAATCCACCATGTCTGATCATTGTAGTGTGGCAACAATCCACCATGTCTGATCATTGTAGTGTGGCAACAATCCACCATGTCTGATCATTGTAGTGTGGCAACAATCCACCATGTCTGATCATTGTAGTGTGGCAACAATCCACCATGTCTGATCATTGTAGTGTGGCAACAATCCACCATGTCTGATCATTGTAGTGTGGCAGCAATCCACCATGTCTGATCATTGTAGTGTGGCAACAATCCACCATGTCTGATCATTGTAGTGTGGCAACAATCCACCATGTCTGATCATTGTAGTGTGGCAGCAATCCACCATGTCTGATCATTGTAGTGTGGCAACAATCCACCATGTCTGATCATTGTAGTGTGACAACAATCCACCATGTCTGGTTATTGTAGTGTGGCAACAATCCACCATGTCTGATCATTGTAGTGTGACAACAATCCACCATGTCTGGTTATTGTAGTGTGGCAACAATCCACCATGTCTGATCATTGTAGTGTGGCAACAATCCACCATGTCTGATCATTGTAGTGTGACAACAATCCACCATGTCTGGTTATTGTAGTGTGGCAGCAATCCACCATGTCTGATCATTGTAGTGTGGCAACAATCCACCATGTCTGATCATTGTAGTGTGGCAACAATCCACCATGTCTGATCATTGTAGTGTGGCAACAATCCACCATGTCTGATCATTGTAGTGTGGCAACAATCCACCATGTCTGATCATTGTAGTGTGGCAACAATCCACCATGTCTGATAATTGTAGTGTGACAACAATCCACCATGTCTGGTTATTGTAGTGTGACAACAATCCACCATGTCTGATCATTGTAGTGTGCAACAATCCACCATGTCTGATCATTGTAGTGTGGCAGCAATCCACCATGTCTGATCATTGTAGTGTGGCAAGCAATCCACCATGTCTGATCATTGTAGTGTGACAACAATCCACCATGTCTGATCATTGTAGTGTGGCAACAATCCACCATGTCTGATCATTGTAGTGTGGCAACAATCCACCATGTCTGATCATTGTAGTGTGGCAACAATCCACCCTCTCTGGGTACTGTAGTGTGGCAACAATCCACCATGTCTGATCATTGTAGTGTGGCAACAATCCACCCTCTCTGGGTACTGTAGTGTGGCAACAATCCACCATGTCTGATCATTGTAGTGTGGCAGCTATCCACCCTCTCTGGGTACTGTAGTGTGGCAACAATCCACCATGTCTGATCATTGTAGTGTGGCAACAATCCACCATGTCTGATCATTGTAGTGTGGCAACTATCCACCCTCTCTGGGTACTGTAGTGTGGCAACAATCCACCATGTCTGATCAGATTCTGACGTCATACAGACATCATTACAGTCTAGTTGGTTATTCTGACGTCATACAGACATCACTACAGTGTAGCTGGTTTTTTGACGTCATACAGACATCATTGCAGTGTAGCTGGTTATTCTGACGTCACACAGACATCATAACAGTGTAGCTGGTTATTTTGACGTCATACAGATATCAGTACAGTGTAGCTGGTTATTCTGACGTCATACAGACATCATTACAGTGTAGCTGATTGTTCTGACGTCACACAGACATCATAACAGTGTAGCAGGTTAGTTCTCTATAGTTGCTGACGCACATGGATCGCGATCCCATGGCCGCTGACAAGTGGGGAAGGGGGGGGGGGGCTCTAAATTGCAGCGGAAATCCATCAAGGCAAAAACCGTTCTCGTCAACATTGTTTTCAGAAGAAAATGATTAATTAATGTCGGTTCCCGCGTGAAAAGATTGGCCAAAAGTGAGATGAATTACACGGGGCACAAAACAGCCATTGTCTGATAGCCAGCTTGGCGTCTCTGCCAAGTCACTTTTCAGCAAACAACAGAGAGATGGCGACAGAGCCAGAAGAAGGCACGGTAACAGAGGTCCTTTTCAGCAAACAACAGAGAGATGGCGTCAGAGCCAGAAGAAGGCACGGTAACAGAGGTCCTTTTCAGCAAACAACAGAGAGATGGCGACAGAGCCAGAAGACGGCAAAGTAGCAAGTCACTTTTCAGCAAACAACAGAGATGGCGACAGAGCGAGAAGAAGGCAAGGTAACAGAGGTCCTTTCTGCTTTCATTGTCCAAAGGTGATGACAATCTATCAATCAGTCACATCTTTTCAGTATTTGCCCTCTCTGTTACAAAATACAAAACATGACTGTTTTTTCCTGTTCTTTGCTGCACAAGCAGATCACTAACATTGTTGAAGTGCACAGGAATAGTCCACCAGGAACGTGCATGCATGTGGTACACGAAATGTAGTTTCATCATACATGTGTGTGTGTCTGCGTGCGTGCGTGCATG
>CM065721.1:86020961-86025961 GCA_033310375.1 Conus canariensis
TTCTTTGTCAGTGACTGCCTGCCAAACTACAGGCCTTGTGTTCTTTGTCAGTGACTGCCTGCCAAACTACAGACTTTGTGTTCTTTGTCAGTGACTGCCTGCCAAACTACAGACCTTATGTTCTTTGTCAGTGACTGCCTGCCAAACTACAGACCTTGTGTTCTTTGTCAGTGACTGCCTGCCAAACTACAGACCTTGTGTTCTTTGTCAGTGACTGCCTGCCAAACTACAGACTTTGTGTTCTTTGTCAGTGACTGCCTGCCAAACTACAGACCTTATGTTCTTTGTCGTGACTGCCTGCCAAACTACAGACCTTATGTTCTTTGTCAGTGACTGCCTGCCAAACTACAGACCTTATTTCAGCCCACTGCAGGCCGAGAACTTCTCGGATTACTTTAAGGAATTAGCTGAATCGGTATTGTCCGGTATTGTCCGGCTGTTGTCCGGGTGTTGTCAAGGTATTGTCCGGGTATTTTCAGGGTATTGTCAGTCGGATCCACCTTTTATTATTGCCTGTCGGGAAAATGGCGTTCTCACGATCAGAATAGAAAAACAGCGCTTTTTTTTACATTGGCAAGATGGCTTCCTTGAGCCTTTCTCTGTCACTCGGTCTGTCTGAGAGAAGTCATTGGAAATGAAGGTGTTGAGGGGGAGGGGGGCTCCTTGAAAAGGTGAACGTGAAACAGTGGGCTTCAATGTTATCAGAGTGAGAGCGCTGGGGCACATTCGCCATTTCCGTGTGTCTGTAGGTCGTGTTGGCTGAACGTGCTGCAGCTATGGTGGATATTTTGTTTTAATCGAGGGATCTCCAATGCGATGGCCAGACGTTCTCTCTTTCTGTCTCTCTGTCTCTGTCTCAACTGTCTCCGTCTCCATGTCTCTGTCTGTCTGTCTGTCTGTCTGTCTGTCTGTCTGTCTGTCTGTCTGTCTGTCTGTCTCTCTCTCTCTCTCTCTCTCTCTCTCTCTCTCTTTCTCTCTTTCTCTGTCTCTCTCTCAATCTCTCTCTCTCATTATCTCTCTCTCTTTATCTCTCTTTATCTCTCTCTCTCTCTCTATCTCTCTGTCTGTCTGTCTGTCTGTCTGTCTGTCTCCCTCTCTCTCTCTCTCTCTCTCTCTCTCTCTCCCTTCTCTTACACACAACCCCACACACACACACACACACACACACACACACACACACACACACATACACATGTGAAAAACAGAAAATTTGAAAATCGTTCTCTATTTTACTGCACAGCCCAAAAAGGTGTCCCGGATAGATGTACACTCCTTTAGTTATTTGACTATATTCTACAGCAGAACAGTACTGTAAATACAATTATTATTGTGCAGTAACAAAAACACGATGATACGTCCGGTAAAATTTTAACCACGAGCAATACATACCAGAAAAGAATAGCAAGTAACATCATTAATGATGACGATCAAGCCCAGAAGTAATTCCCAGGACGATCCGCTGCTATGTAAATTAATGCCCTCACGCATGCGCCTCTGTGTGTGTGTGTGTGTGTGTGTGTGTGTGTGTGTGTGTGTGTGTGTGTGTGTGTGTGTGTGTGTGTGGTGTCTGTCTGTCTGTAAGGGCTGAGGTCTGGGTATTGTATAAAGAGGTAACTCAATAAGCGGACGTTTTCCCTGTATAAACGCCAGTTTAATGACTTGATTACGTAGAAATGATCAGGTGATCTATGTAACTTCTTTTTGTGAGCGTAAGATATGTAAGTCGTGAATATTGGTCATGTACTGATCATGTAGTGTCATTGTTGAGGAAGAAGAAGCGTGAGAATAGAGTGAGGCAGATGGGACAGATGATGGCAAGTAAGAGCAGATGGAGACAGATGAAGGCAAGTGAAGGCAGATGGAGACAGATGAAGGCAATGAGAGGCAGATGGAGACAGATGAAGGCAAGTGAAGGCAGATGGAGACAGATGAAGGCAGTGAAGGCAGATGGAGACAGATGAAGGCAAGTGATGGCAGATGGAGACAGATGAAGCAAGTGAGGCAGATGGAGACAGATGAAGGCAAGTGAAGGAAGATGGAGACAGATGAAAGCAAGTAGAGGCAGATGGAGACAGATAAAGGCAAGTGAAGGCAGATGGAGACAGATGAAAGCGAATAGAGGGCAGATGGAGACAGATGAAGGCAAGTGAGGGCAGATGAGAGACAGATGAAGGAAGTGAGGAGCAGATAGACAGATAAAGCAGTCAAGGCAGATGAGACCAGACGATGAAAAGTAAGTAGATGAAGACAGACGAAATCAAAAGAAGACAGATAAAGTCAGATGAAGAAAGTGTCTATTGAAAATAGTAGAAGACACGCGCATGGGATTCTCTCTCTCTCTCTCTCTCTCTCTCTCTCTCTCTCTCTCTCTCTCTCTCTCTCTCTCTCTCTCTCTCTCTCTCTCTCTCTCTCTCTCTCTCTCAGATGGAGACAATGACGGCAGACGAAGGAAGCTGAATACTGGGAGAGACAGAGATTAAAGCAGATGAAGACTGCCCTAGGCAGATAGAGACTCTATACGGCAGATGAAGGCAGATGAAGGGACTCCAGAGCAGATGAAGGCAGATGAGGGGACTCCACAGCAGATGAAGGCAGATGAAGACTCTATACAGCAGATGAAGGCAGATGAAGGGACTCCAGAGCAGACGAAGACACGCTTTGCAGATGAAGGCAGATGAAGACATTTTAAGACAGATTAAGACTGATGATTGTAGTCATAGTCAGATGAAGGAACCTGAGGACAGATATAATCAGATGGAGACATGCGGAGATCATTGATTCCCCTCGTTCAATTCAACACAGCACGCCATTCCACAGGCACTAACAGTCAACACAGCACGCCAATCCACAGGCACTAACAGTCAACAGAGCACGCCATTCCACAGGCACTAACAGTCCACAGAGCACGCCATTCCACAGACACTGACAGTCAACAGAGCATGTCATTCCACAGGTACTAACAGTCAACACAGCACGCCAATCCACAGGCACTAACAGTCAACAGAGCACGCCATTCCACAGGCAGTAACACGTCAACTGAGCACGCCATTCCGCAGGCACTAACAGTCTACAGAGCACGCCATTCCACAGGCACTAACACGTCAACAGAGCACGCCATTTCACAGGTACTAACAGTCAACACAGCACGCCATTCCACAGGCACTAACAGTCAACACGGCACGCCATTCCACAGGCACTAACAGAGCACGCCATTCCGCAGGCACTAACAAGTCAACAAAGTACGCCATTCCACAGGCACTAACAGTCAACACAGCACGCCATTCCACTAGCACTAACAGTCAACAGAGCACGCCATTCCACATGTACTAACACTAAAAAGACCACGCCATTCCACAGGCACTAACACGCCATTCCACAGGCACTAACAGAGAACGCCATTCCACAGGCACTAACACGCCTTTCCACAGGCACTAACACGCCTTTCCACAGGCACTAAGAGAGCACGCCATTCCACAGGCACTAACAGAGCACGCCATTCCACAGGCACTAACAGTCAACAGAGTACGCCATTCCGCAGGTACTAACAAGTCAACAGAGCACGCCATTCCAGAGGCCTAATACACCAACAGAGCACGCAATCCCACAGGCACTAATAGTCAACAGAGCACGCCATTCCACAGGCACTAACAGTCAGAGAGCACGCCATTCCACAAGCACTAACAGTCAACAGCGCACGCCATTCCACAGGCACTGACAAGCCATTATACAGGCACTAACACGTCAACAGAGCACGCCATTCCGCAGGCACTAACAGTCAACAGAGCACGCCATTCCACAGGCACTAACACGTCAACAGAGCACGCCATTCCACAGGCACTAACACGTCAACAGAGCACGCTATTCCACAGGCACTAACACGTCAACAGAGCAAGCCATTCCACAGACACTAATACGTGAACAGAGCACGCCATTCCACAGGCACTAACACGTCAACAGAGCACGCTATTCCACAGGCACTAACGGTCAACAGAGCACGCTATTCCACAGGCACTAACAGTCAACAGAGCACGACATTCCACAGGCACTAACACGCCATTCCACAGGCACTAACAGTCAACACAGCACGCCATTCCACAGGCACTAACACGCCATTCTACAGGCATTAACAGTCAACAGAGCACACCATTCCTCTTGAACTAACAAGTCAAGCGAGCACGCCATTCCACAGGCACTGACAGTCAACAGAGCACGCCATTCCACAGGTACTGACAGTCAACAGAGCACGCCATTCCACAGGCACTGACAGTCAACAGAGCACGCCATTCCACAGTCACTAACACGCCATTCCACAGGCACTAACACGTCAACAGAGCACGCCATTCCACAGGCACTAACACGCTATTCTACAGGCACTAACAGTCAACACAGCACGCCAATCCACAGGCACTAACAGTCAACAGAGCACGCCATTCCAAAGGCACTAACAAGTCAACAGAACACGCCATTCTACAGGCATTAACAGTCAACAGAGCACGCCATTCCACAGGCACTAACAAGTCAACAGAGCACGCCATTCCACAGGTACTGACAGTCAACAGAGCACGCCATTCCACAGGCACTAATAGTCAACAGAGCACGCCATTGCACAGGCACTAACAAGTCAACAGAGCACGCCATTCTACAGGCACTAACAGTCAATAGAGCAGGCCATTCCACAGTCACTAACAGAGCACGCCATTCCACAGGCACTAACAGTCAACAGAGCACGCCATTCCACAGGCACTAACAGTCAACAGAGCACGCCATCCCACAGGCACTGACAGAGCACGCCATTCCACAGGTACTAACAGAGCACGCCATTCCACAGGCAGTAATACGTCAACAGAGCACGCCATTCCACAGACACTAACAAATCAACACTAACAAGTCAACATAGCACGCCATTCCACAGGCACTAACAGAGCACGCCATTCCACAAGCACTAACAGAGCACGGTATTCCACAGGCACTAACAAGTCAACAGAGCACGCCATTCCACA
>CM065721.1:86030961-86033461 GCA_033310375.1 Conus canariensis
AACAAGTTCAGAAATCACTGACATGGTTAACAGGTTTAGAAATCACTGACATGGTTAACAAGTTTAGAAATCACTGACGTGGTTAACAAGTTAAGAAATCACTGACATGGTTAACAAGTTTAGAAATCACTGACATGGTTAACGAGTTTAGAAATCACTGACATGGTCAACAAGTTTAGAAATGACTCACTTCGTTAACAAGTTTAGAAATCACTGACATGGTTAACAAGTTTAGAAATCACTGACATGGTTAACAAGTTTAGAAATCACTGACATGGTTAACACGTTTAGAAATGACTGACATGGTTAACAAGTTTAGAAATCACTGACATAGTTACCAAGTTTAGAAATCACTGACTTCGTTAACAAGTGTAGAGATCACTGTCATGATTAACAAGTTCAGAAATCACTGACATTGTTTACAAGTTTAGAAATCACTGACTTCATTAAACAAGTTTAGAAATCACTGACATGTACAGTTTAGAATCATGATGGTTAACAAGTTTAGAAATCACTGACATGGTTAACAAGTTAGAAACACTGATTCGTAAGTTTAGAAATCATTGACTTCGTTAACAAGTGTAGAAATCACTGACTTCGTTAACAAGTTTAGAAATCACTGACATGGTTAACACGTTCAGAAATCACTGACATGGTTAACAAGTTTAGAAATCACTGACGTCGTTAACAAGTTTAGAAATCACTGACTTCGTTAACAAGTGTAGAAATCACTGACACGGTTAACAAGT
The DNA here is from genome assembly GCA_033310375.1 of Conus canariensis. Lineage (NCBI taxonomy): Eukaryota > Metazoa > Mollusca > Gastropoda > Neogastropoda > Conidae > Conus > Conus canariensis. The sequence continues at coordinate 86,031,711 of CM065721.1, forward strand.
TTAGAAATCACTGACATGGTTAATACGTTCAGAAATCACTGACAGGGTTAACAAGTTCAGAAATCACGGAAATGTTTGACAAGTTTAGAAATCACTGACATGGTTGACAAGTTTGGAAATTACTGACTTGGTTAACAAGTTTAGAAATCACTGACTTGGTTAACAAGTTTATGAATGCATTTTGTATTGCGGTGTGTGCTTCGCTGACATGTTTAACAAATCTATGAATGCATTTTATGATGCAGTGTGTGCTTCGCTGACATGTTGCTGACCTCCGTACAGACGTTAATGTCGTCAGCTACGTCAATTGGTCAGTCTGATAACGTTCATATGTCTGTCTACAATACGTGGTCAGTCTGATGACGTTCAAACGTCTGTCTACAATACGTGGTGGAAAAAGGGGCTTGGGCCCAGTAACGAACTCACCATATTTTGGTGGGAATCTGTGCGAATCCAGGATCCGTTCAGCCACATGACGCAAAGGAGACCACAGCGACATTGAACAACCTAATCCGTTCACCACATGTCGCAAAGGAGACCACAGCGACATTGAACAACCTGATCCGTTCAGCCACACGATGCAAAGGAGACCACAGCGACATTGCCTGAGAAGGAAAGCATTGAAGTTTGATGTCACCAAAGAACAGCCCTGAATCCTTTGACCACGTGAAGATCAACTGCCTCCTGACTGCCCTTCATGTCACCATTGATATGAAGAGTAGTGTTCACGTCACCATTGTTATGAAGAGTAGTGTTCACGTCACCATTGTTATGGAGAGTAGTGTTCACGTCACCATTGTTATGGAGAGTAGTGTTCACGTCACCATTGTTATGAAGAGTAGTGTTCACGTCACCATTGTTATGGAGAGTAGTGTTCACGTCACTATTGTTATGGAGAGTAGTGTTCACGTCACCAGTGTTATGGAGAGTAGTGTTCAAGTCACCATTATTATGGAGAGTAGTGTTCAAGTCACCATTGTTATGGAGAGTAGTGTTCAAGTCACCATTGTTATGGAGAGTAGTGTTCAAGTCACCATTGTTATGAAGAGTCATGTACAAGTCACCATTGTTATGGAGAGTAGTGTTCACGTCACCATTGTTATGGAGAGTAGTGTACAAGACACCATTGTTATGGAGAGTCATGTACAAGTCACCACTGTTATGGAGAGTCATGTACAAGTCACCATTGTTATGGAAAGTAGTGTACAAGTCACCATTGTTATGAAGAGAAGTATTCACGTCATCATTGTTATGGAGAGAAGTATTCACGTCACAGTTATTATGGAGAGTAGTGTTCAAGCCACCATTATTATGGGAAGTAGTGTTCACGTCACCATTGTTATCGAGAGAAGTATTCACGTCATCATTGTTATGGAGAATAGTGTTCAAGTCACCATTGTTATGGAGAGTAGTGTCCTCGACAGAAAGCAGACAACAGATGATGGCTTAAGTTTATGTTGCCTTGGAACCATCGTTAATACGTGCTAAGAAAACAGTGCTTTCCACTACCCTGTCCCACACCCTCCTCCCCTCCCCTCCTTCCCCCTCTTCCTGGCAGACAAGCAGAAAGAGAGGCTCTATCTTCACGCGCTATAAATCCCACGCAGACCTCCGAACTCCAGTTTGGTGACGGGAGATAGGCGGCCATCACCCATAAAGAAACTTTCCACACCCCCATTCCACCCCGCTGTGAAAAGAGATCTGTTAATTGCCAACAGTCTAGAGCCATATGTGTACTGGATTAGTCACAG
>CM065721.1:86038461-86058461 GCA_033310375.1 Conus canariensis
ACACATTGCAAACGTCGGGTCACAGGGAAGACGAAGTTACCTAGGAAACAGATGAGTTTTGAGAAGGCGCTTGAATGTGGGCAGTGAGGGTGAGTATCTGAGAGAGCGAGGCAATTGATTCCAGGTAGTTGGAGCTTGATAGGCAAAGGAACGTTGACCAAAGGTTTTAGTGCGAACAGTGGGGATACTGTAGATACGAGTGTCACATGAGGAACGTAAAGCTCGAGATGGGGTGTAAAGATGTAACAGGTGGGTGAGATACTCAGGACAGGAAGACTCGATAGATTTGAAGCAGAGAGAGGCAATCTTGTAGGATATTCTTAGCTGAACAGGGAGCCAGTGTTTTCCCCAATGTACCTTGGCATTGTGCTTTCCCCAATGTGCCCTGGCATTGTGCTTTCCCCAATGTACCTTGGCATTGTGCTTTCCCCAATGTACCTTGGCATTGTGCTTTCCCCCAATGTACCTTGGCATTGTGCTTTCCCCCAATGTACCTTGGCGTTGTGCTTTCCCCAATGTACCTTGGCATTGTGCTTTCCCCAATGTACCTTGGCATTGTGCTTTCCCCCAATGTACCTTGGCATTGTGCTTTCCCCCAATGTACCTTGGCATTGTGCTTTCCCCAATGTACCCTGGCATTGTGCTTTCCCCAATGTACCTTGGCATTGTGCTTTCCACCAATGAGCAGAGCCTGAAATGACACACAGAGAAATCCTTGGAGACGACGAAGTTACACAATACACCAATCACAATACAACAATTACAACACGCCAATCACAACACAACAATCACAATGCACCAATCACAGTACACCAATCGCAATGCACTAATCACAGTACACCAATCACTGGACACCAATCACAATACACCAATCATAGTACACCAATCACAACACACCAATCACAGTACACCAATCACAATACACCAATCACTGGACACCAATCACAAGACACCGATCACAATACACCAATCACAATACACCAATCACAAGACACCAATCACTGGACACCAATCACAAGACACCAATCACAATACACCAATCACAGTACACCAATCACAATACACCATTCACAATACACCAACAGTACACCAACCACAGTACACCAATCACAATACACCAATCACAATACACCAATCACAGTACACCAATTACAGCATACCAATCACAATACACCAATCACAGTCCACCAATCACAGTACACCCATCACAATACACCAATCACAGTAAAGCAATCACAATATACCAATCACAATACACCAATCACAGTATACCAATCACAATACATCAATCACAGTAGACCAATCACTGGAAACCAATCACAATACACTAATTACAGTACACCAATCACAATGCACCAATCACAGTACACCAATCACAGTACACCAATCACAATACACCAATCAGAGCACACCAATCACAGTACACCACTCACAGCAAACCAATCACAGCACACCAAACACAGCAAACCAATCACAGTACACCAATCACAGCACACCAATATCAGCACACCAATCACCGCACATCAATCATTGTACACCAATCACAATACACCAATCACAGTACACCAATCATCACACCAATCACAGCAAACCAATCACAGCAAACCAATCACAGTACACCAATCACAGCAAACCAATCACAGCAAACCAACCACAGTACATCAATCACAGTCCACCAATCACAGTACACCAATCACAATACACCAGTCACAGTCCACCAATCACAATACACCAATCACAGCACACCAATCATAGTACACCAATCACAGCACACCAACCACAGCACACCAATCACAATACACCAATCACAGTCCACCAATCACAATACACCAATCACAGCACACCAATCACAGCACACCAATCACAATACCCCAATCACAGCACTCCAATCACAGCACACCAATCACAATACATCAATCACAACACACCAATCACAGTCCACCAATCACAATACACCAATCACAGCACACCAATCACAGCACTCCAATCACAATACACCAATCACAGCACACCAATCACAATACACCAATCACAGCACACCAATCACAGCACACCAATCACAATACACCAATCACAGTAGAGAACTATAAAATAGGCATTCTGGCTCACCCACCTCCGCCAGCTCCAACCGGCTGAAGCCGGTTTCGCTGTTGCTCCGCCGGCTTACCCAGAATGCCTATTTTATAGTTCTCTAATAGTAAACACTTTACAAACATACATAATGTGTAGGATTATCTGTTTTATAGTTCTCTGTTACTGGACCGTTAAGAAGTAAACAAACAAAACAATGGGGACTTGGTTAACCATGCCTTTATTCTTAGGAGGGCTATTTGTCAACCAAGTTGGGATTTCATTCTATTGTGAGGAATGACTGGCTATTGAAAGCTATCTGAAAAGGGGTGGGATGTGTGTTTACACAAGCGTAGAATCGTGGCACGTTGTTGAAGATTATTCTAAGCAGCCACCAAGTGCACTTATCAAAAGCTTGATTCAACAAACAAGACAATTGTATAAAGTACACCCGGCGGCCGCCTGAAAAGGCAGCCTAAAAGTTTATAGCTGGGTGTTGAATAGGAGCATTGAAGCAAGTGGAGCAGAGCCCCGGTTATGCATAACCGTTATTTTTAGAATCATGTCATTTCCCTTGCTGGGTGGTTTGTGAATGTTGCTGCAAGAAGAAGTTGACGCAGAGCCCCGGTTATGCATAACCGTTATTTTTAGAATCATGTCATTTCCCCTTGCTGACATGAAGTGGCGTGTCTTGAATAGAATAATCCTACAGAGCTTGATGTGCAGCGTTTGAAACTCTAATTTCCTGTGAAGAAGGACTACCTAGTAAATCCTTCTCTGAAAAAATGCTATCTTGAATCAATCAGCAAAGTTTTAAAGTCACAACGCTTTCCTGACTGGAAATCACACACGCAGCACACCAACCCAATGTGAAAATGACAAGACAGCTAGGTTCAGTTGCTAACAACACAAGTGCTGGGCGGAAATGTCGTCACTGTTACTAATCAGCTGATTCTATCTAGTCTTGTGATTGGGGGAAGGTAAGAAACATGTTTTGATATGTTTAGAAATTAGCCGCCTAAATTTATACAATGACGTCTAACGCCTGTACTGAACGACGCCGTCTAAATTTATACAATGCCGCGTGGCGGCCCGACGCCCTTATGTGTAACTCGACACGAACTAGCAAACAGTGCGGCGCTTCGACTCGGCTATTGTGCAGTTGAGTAAGCCGGGGCCAGACATGTCTGACCTAGATACTACATAAAGGCAGAAGGGAGTTGTCTCCCCGGAAAAGAATGTAACAATTAATTGTGAAAAAAATCGTCATTAAGTCGTTCTAGGTTCTTATTCAAGTCGGCATCACGTTCTTATTCAAGTTCTTATTTAAGTTCTTAACAAGTTTTTATTCAAGTTCTTAACAAGTCAACATCAAGTTTTTAACAAGTCATCATCAAGTTCTTAACAAGTTCTTATTCAAGTACTTATTCAAGTACTTATTCAAGTTCTTAACAAGTCGTCATCAAGTCGTCATTAAGTTCTTATCAAGTCGTCATTAAGTTTTTATCAAGTCGTCATCAAGTCGTTATCAAGTTCTTATTCAAGTCACTTATAATTATTTATTAAGTTCTTGAAATATTACTGTATATCAAATGGATCAAAATGAGATTTTGTTGTTGGCAGTTCTGGCATGCTTTTTTGTTCGGCTTCTGTATTTAGTGGCTGAGATTTTTTGGACTGCTTTGGTTTTTGCTGGCGTTGTTTATATATTTTATAAACGTAATAACCACCCCCACCAGCAGCAATGACGCCAAAAATGGCAACTGTTTTAAATTCAATATTCCATGACGACTTTGGTGTTGTAGGTCTTGAATCAACTTGTGTATTTACAGCTGGCATTGAAACAACTGTTGGCGTTGGCGGTGTTATGTTTTCATTATGAGTTATATTCTGTGATTGCAACATTAATTTTTTTTGTTTGTTCCACTCTGCTAATTTTTTTCCTGCTGCAACACGCCCAGGATGAGGAGGCTTTTTACTGGTCACTTTCTCCATCAATGTTTTCTGCTGATTTTCTGGCTCGGTCATTTTGAAGGGAAACAAAATCTATATGATTAAAAGTAATTAATCCCATGATTAATGGCGACAATAATGTTCCAAATCTGTAATATAGATCACATCCTAGAGACTCTAATGACTTTGTTAAAACTGGATCCTGCGTTAAATCATACATAAAATCTTGTTCAGAATCAATGGGAGCAAATCTACTAACTAGTTTAGTGTACAAACTAAGAACCGTTTGCCCAACACTTTTTACCATTCTTGACCCCAGTTGCGCTTCATACCTGTTGTGATACTTTACAATGTCTTGCGTTGACATCTGTTGAATCTGTTCTATACTGAATTCATTTCCGAGGTACTGTTTTGTTTTTCCACACGCCGCCAAAGAATACAGCCTTTCCTTTTGACGCATAATAGCTTGGTCATCAACTTGATCATTTGTAAGTTCAGGAAGTAAATCATCGCAGTTCATGTTTTATTAATGAATAAATATTATTTTATTTTTTAAAAATGAGCACCGAAAAAACTATTACTAACCTTGTATACCATTCTGCTGTTATTGGAGGCCTAAGTGTAGGATACACAATGCTTGGTAAAAGCCTGTTAAAAATAAAACCAGCAGATCTTGGCAAACTAGACTTTGAAGACTCAGCAAAGCTGATTGCTGTTATTACAGCTTCATTTGCTACGAAAGATTTTCTAGTTAAGCAAGGAATAATTCCAGACAGTATCAATATGTAAAAAAAAATACATTTATAAAAATGGCTTCACTCGTAATGATGATTGGTGGCGCTGTGGTTAATGCGCTTGCTTTTAGCGGAAGTAATTACGCATTTAGTAAACTACAAAATAACAATGAGAGAAAAAGACATAACAGAGCTATGGAGCAACTAGCTGCTGCACAAGACACCTATGAAAAGCAAAGAATGGAGCAGTTAGATTTTATTAACGACAGACTTAAACAACAGGGACATGCAGCTTACACATTTAAAGATGTTGACCAGGCAATAAAAGAATATTTTCTAGTAACAGGCAAACAAGTTGAAACATTGCCCCCACCAAAATTTAGCGATTTTTATCAACCATCAGAAAAACAAAAGATGCAAGAAATATTGTTTATTGTCTTTGGCATGACCGCTGTGTATTTTGTTGCACAAAGTATTGGCTGAATAAAAATGTACAAAATCTATTATTCTCCAAAAGGATATTGGAAGGGAATAACAGCAATTAAAAAGCTTAGCCAAGCAGCGGGAGTCAGTGAACAAACAGCAAAAGAATGGTTATCTAAACAAGCGATTTGGCAAATTTATTTACCAGCGCCTAAACGAATACAAAGACCACACTTTGTCAACACAATACCGAACGACACCCATCAAATGGATCTTCTATATTTACCCCATGATACGATTAGACGAAAAAGATTTAAGTACGCACTTACAGTCATTGACATAGCTTCAAGATACAAAGATGCTGAACCATTAACACAAAAGAGTGCTTCTGCTGTTGCTGTCGCTATACAACTGATATATCAACGAGGACCCTTAACTTATCCTCGCATGATTCAAGTCGATGATGGGAAAGAATTTAAAGGACAAGTGAATCAATTATTGTTAAAACATAGAGTTACCATTAAAAGAGGCATTCCAGGAGTTCACAGATCACAGGGTTTGGTTGAAAACTTTAACAAACAGTTATCTGAAAGACTTTTCTCCTACCAGTATCACAGAGAGCTGATTGACAATTCTCGCAACACAGAATGGGTTAGAAGGCTGCCCTCAGTTTTGCGCGCAATGAATAATGAAGAATTTAAAGGTCTAAAACCAGTACAAGCAATCAAAAAACAAAAAATAAATGTTGTTGAAGGAGAGTCTTCATCAAGCAAACTATTACCATTTGGTTTGAAAGTGAGATACCTTTATTTACCGGGAGAAGCAGAAGGGGACACTCGCATTAGGGCAACAGATCCAGTTTGGAGTGTTGATCCATATGAGATAAAAAAAATTGTGAAAATGAATCCGCCTGTGTATTATTTACGAGAAACTGGCACAACAAAACGACCAGCCCCCCGAAGATCTTTTGTGAAGGAAGAACTGCAGATAATCCCTCCAGACACAGTTCCAGTCGCTTAATTATTTTTTAATTTAAATTAAAATGGCGGCAAGAATGGAAAAGGAAGAATCCTTACGTAAAATGGCACTGGAAGCAAGAATGGTGAAGGAAGAGTCCTTAGAAATAATGCGAGAAATATTTGATTATAATCTTGCTATTAGACTAATATTTAAGAAGATTGATTATGCCATGCTAGACAAAACCTCAAATTTTGATTGGGAATATATTAAAAAAATTCGAGCGCATTTAGCAGTAATGAAAAATAATTTGGTTGAATTGGGTGATGATATAGTTAAGCTTAACGAACTGTTTTAATCTATGCAAATACATTTGGGTTTAAAATGGAAGCTCAAAGGGAAATGGCAGAAATGGCAAAGGAAAAGTCTTTAAAATTAATGCAAGATTTATTTGAGTATCAGTATATCATTAAAGAAGTATTTGAGAAGATTGACAATCCTTGGCTAGAACAATCGCCAGACAATCGCTTTAAACCCCAAAGCTTTTATTTTGATTTATGGGTATGGGAACATGAATATTGCGAAATGACAAAAAAAATTAAAGCACATCTAGCATTAATAAATAATATTAATTTTGCTAAATTAGATGATGATATAATTGAACGTGCGATTGCTGAAAAATATAAGCCCATATGATTATACTATTCTCCAATGACCAATTGCATATGAATACTCTGGATTAACAAATACTCGTTTAGTGTTTGTTCTATCTAATGACTTCTTTGTTACAACAGTTGTGTTGATCTCATGCAGATTAGATCGCAGCTTGTAATTGTCATGATGAAAAGTCTTATTGCCAAACAATGCTTCTTTGTAGTTATCATGGGACATGCTTGACTGCACAGCGCTGCGAGATATTCCCTTTGCTTTTTTGACAACTTTTTTTTGGCTTGAAAGACTGTACATTTTCGACCTCAAACCAACAAACTCCTTGATCACGCCTCCAGATAATTCATCCTTCATCTTACCTAAAACCTTCTTATTAATATCTGAATGCAAAGGCGAATCTTTAGGGTAATCAGATGTGTCGTACCATCCAGCATGCTCTTTTGCTACTTCTAATTCCATGTCTTTATAGATATCTTCAGTAGGGATGTCGATTACAAAGGAATCTGTATCTGTGTAAAGTACTTTGGACTCAGGATACAAGGGCTTAAAGTAGTCGTAAAGAAATTCTAACATCAAAAGCTTCGACAGCTCTAAAACAGTAAACCCAATAAAAACGGGCTTATCCAATTTGACTTTCTTTTTTTTCATCATTATGCCAAAAAGCTGATCATGAAATCTTCTGAAGTCCTGATAATTAGGTTTTGAAGTTAGCTTAATTGCATCGTTCTCTCTGGTGACCAATCTTACATCTTTGCGCTTGTGCGGATTTTCCATAGTCTTTCCAAAACAGCTGTTGTTCATCAACTTGAAAAAGTCTTTTTCTGAAGCATCTGTGGATTTAGTTCTGAGATCAGTGTTCTTCATTATGTATGGTTTCATGAACTGTTCTTGATCAAAAGCAATTATACGATGAACTGCTGTTAACTTTAAACCATGTCTTAAATAAAATTGTAGAAGCCTGTAATGGCAGACATAATTTTTTTTGTCACGAAGATTAGGCACAAGTTTAGGTGGTTCTGTCATTGACACTTTTAGACTTTCTGCCGCTAATGGATAGTCATTATGGTAATCATGAAGTTCATGAGGATATTCTAAATCAACTTCTAGAATGAGACCTCTTTTACGATCAGCTTCTAGAGTAGGTAGCCATTTTAAAAACTTTTGAATGTCTTTGAGTCCTGTGTACATTTTAAAGTTGCGTAATGGAAGTGATTGCGCCATTGCCCATCCATACAGATTGTTTGCATCTAAATACATGAGATAGTTAGACCTTTTACTTGGATCATAGTCGTCCAAGTATTTGTTGTTTGCTTTACAGTAATGGTGCGACGCCATACTGATTCCCCCACGCAATCCGTTTTCAATCATCTGAAGCATTGGCAGGTCAGACAATAAATCAATTTGTACTCCAGTAAATTTTAAGAAAGCGTCCCAGCTCATCCCAGGCGCAGAAATATAATGCGCAGGATCCAGGCTGTAATGTTTCATGCAGGTCTTCCTATAATTTTCAAAGACGTCCGCCAACAAACAGGTATCCGCCATTAAATAGGAATCATGATAGTCTCCCATCGTTTTACACTCTAACTTCTGCCACGCATCTTGAGCATGCTGGTAATCAGAATCACTGATGTCCTTTCCTCTAAGACTAGAAAAGAACGCGCCTTTAGGCGGAAGTGTATCTTCGTCAAACCTTTGCCAACTGTTCATGTACTCATAAGGGTAAACGCCCTTTCTAACAAGAGTTGGGTCAAAATATTCTTCTGTTATTGGGCAGGACTTTAAGGACATAGCCAGTGACTCTAATGAACCCATCATGTGTTGCATAGAGTCGTAGAAAGACATGTTATTTAAAGTGAAACACATGTACTTTTCTGATGACTGTGCAATGCATGACACCCTGAAGTCGCTGGTTACTGCTTGCATTATAAGGTGAGAGTCGTAACCTCGCAAGTTGTGAAAGAATATAGGCAGCTTCCATGTCTTTGGTTCAAACTTTAGTTGAAGATTGCATTTGTTATGTGCTGCTCCTCTAAACTTTCCACTAATGTGATCATGGTCTCTTACTGTTGGATTCTCTGCGGTGGCAACCAAGGCCGCCCCACAAATCCAACAGTGAGTGGCTGAGTCATACTGTTGTTGGTCTTCAGGCGTCATTATGATTTCAGATAAGTTTAGATTATTAGAACAGGCATTACGCACTTGCTGCATGCGTTTTAAGAAGTATTTTGCAGCATTTGGTCCTCTGTATAATTCTGGCTTTGAATGGGCGCCATCCGACCTAACAATGATGAAGGCAAATGAGCAAATCTGATGATTACTCATTAAGACTGTTTTAGGAAGTTTCTGTGGGGTTGGTCCTTCATAAGGAACAATGAGTGATTCGAAGTCTGCGTAAACAACATATGGACTAGTTTGCAACCGTTTCCAGTTCTTAAAACTAACTTTACTGCCTTCTCCGGGCGTAATTAGTTCTGTATCACAGTCAACTGGGCTAATACAATGTTTTATATGTTCGCTCGCAGCTTGAACGGACGGAATTCTTGTTAAACATTTTCTACAGAATTCTTGTTTGCTATGTTGTTTTGTAGTATGCACTAGTAATCTACTCATTGTGCGTATTAGAGTGTAGTGCAACCCATTAAGGCTTTGCATTAGGAGTAAGTCTACATGACTCCTGGTTGGTTCGCCTATTGTTGGACTGTTCTTTGACACTCTAATTGGCAGAAGGTTGGTTTCTTCAGACCATGTGTAGACATTAACAGTTATTGGTGGATTTTGTTTTTCAAACTGATCAATTTTGTCTACAGCCATAGGAAATTCAAGGCCGTTAAAGTTAAGATCATTGGCCCACTGTAAATAGTTAGATACTCTCTCTGCATTTTTGGCAACGTGATGCAGCCTAGCAAGAACGCACCACATAAAACATTTGTCGTCTGAATTTTTTATGTTCAAAACTGCTTTCTTTGCAACTAATGTTGGAGGCAGTGGAATGTAAGCCTTGCCTACAATTGGCTCATACTTAGCCTGTCTTAATCTGATGTCTAGGACTTCACCCTCTGACCAACCAGAGCCTCTCATTTTAGCTGCTTCAGAGGCTTCATTAAACTGTGTAAGAAGTTGATCTGCCCAACCGGGTGTTAAGTCATTATGAGAAAGAATAGTCTGCTGTTTAGTTGAGACCCAGACTTCTAGATTTTCTTCGTTTATTGTTATATAGTCGATTAAAACAACTAACCTTACTTTAACTGGAGGGTTTATTGTTAGTTTACTTGGAACTTGAGAAATAGCGTGTACAACGCTTGCCTGCACGTTTGTTGGATCAATAACTTCTAAAACGACCTCATTTAAAGCTTTTGACAAACGCTCTTCCTCGAGCATTGCTTCAAACAATTCATCTGAACCTTCATATATCTTATCCATGTTGAGCTTCTTTTCTAACTCAAAATATTTATTTAAATACAAAAAAAATACTTAATCAGAATCAATATCAACGGTCTTTTTGTGCTTGGACTCGTAAACTAAAGTATAAACGCCCTTTGGGGTTGTTAATGTGAGCTGTTTAGAACAGAGTTTAATGTTTCGTTTACTTTTTTTAAACATTCCTTTTTTATCTGGTCGGTGTCTGGCTGTTGAGAAAAAGTTGCCCTTGCCTTTCTTTGAAGATCAAACTTTTGTCTTTTGTAGTCCTCAAAATCAGCCTGTAGGCGACTAAATTCTTCATCCGTGATGTTCGAGTCGGCAAGTGCTTTATTTATTGTCAGTTTGAAGGAACTAAGTTTAGCTGTTATTAGTTGAACCATAGCTGTGTGCTTTTGGAGTTTAGCTTTTATTTTTTTGCTGACAGCACTTACAGCCAATGAACACAGGCCAAGAGTTAAAGACAAACCACCTAGAGGTAAAGCTGCCGGTGCACCTACGCCTGTTGCTAAGAGACCTACACTTGTTCCTGCTGATAGAGCACTAGTGATCGATGCTCCAGTATTAACATATGTAATAGCATTAAAGACAGCAGAATACCTTCGTTTGGTTTTACTGTATTTTGAAAGGTCCTGCTCTAGTTTTTGTTGCATTTGTGTAATGTTGGTTAATCTGAAAGTTTTTATGTCTACAGAGTTCTCTTCTTTCGGCACTTTTGGATAAGTCGTAACAGACATGCTTTTTTAAAATAAAAATAATTTAGTATTGGATATCTTTCAATCTGTTATCTTGAATATTCAGCTGCGCATCATATATTAAAAACAAATGTACATTAAGTGGTTTATCACTCTCTTTTTCTTTATCAATTTGAATGTTTATTACATCTTTAACTGTTCTCCCACTCCCATGCAACTGATTATCCTCTGTTGACCTTAGGTCAATCCATAAACCGTATTTCGTTGTTAAATATTCATCAAGTCTAACACTGTGAAGGTGTAGATCTTTAGACACAAGGTCTACTGTTGGATTTCTACACCTCCCGCCTCCAAACAATTTTCTTATTTCATCAAAATGATGATAAGGTTTAAGCCCGCTACCGTAGACTTGGTTAGGACTACCCTCAATTGAACATTGTACTTTAGTTATTTTAGGATTGATAAACTTTTCACTTTGTCTTTTGAATGGTTCTTCATCTTCACACAGCAATAAAATACCTTTAAGGGATCTTGCTGTGGCACTAAAACTAAAGTTCCATATTGTGTCTGCTCTGCTTTTAGGATATTTTGAATGATGAATCACTCTTTCGTAATATATTGCTAATTTTGACTGATATTGTTGCTCAATCACCTTGCTAAGTTAGGGTTGCTAACAATGTCAAACTCTAACGAGATGTCGAAAATGCTGTACTTGGAATCAGTGTCTGTAGATTTAATGACACGTTTGTATTCATTAAAAGTTAGTTCATATGACAATCTGTCTTTTAATGCTCCTTGAAAGTATGGCGCATGCGCTTTTAACAACTCAAAATCTAAGGGTATGGAAAAGCGATTTCCATAAGCAAAACTTACAGCTTCATACTTGTTACCGTCTTTAGCATCTTCGGCGTCTATTCTGTGTTTTAGTGCTTCGTTATTTTCGATTCCTTGAAACGCAAGATCGGCCCTTTCATTCGCGGTTAGCCATAGATCACAATAGATTAAAAATACGTCTGCATTGTGTAAAGAAAATATTTCTTGCCCCTCAAGTTTTATAGAAATTTTCTTAACGATTGCCCGTCCCAGATTCTGAACTACTGTCCTGTTTGCGTCTGTTGCTGATTCGAGTTCTATTTTGAAAGTAAGTCGTGCAGATCCCGGCACAATCACTTCATCTGCTCCTAGGTCTGGAAATTTAACAGTAAGAATTTGATCTGAATCAATAGTAGATGGATTATTTGGAACAATAATATTCTGTTTATTTCCCTTCACGCCAAAGGGCTCTTTCAGTCTTCTATGCGGGTCAAGAATCGAACCATATGCTTGTGACATTTTTTTTATAAAACAAAATAAAAAGTTAATTATTTAAAAACATGGCAGAAGAAGATTATGATGTTTTTGATCCTGGAGACGACATGAGTGAAATGACGCCTTTGACACATCCATTACAATCATTGCGGCGTGAATTAACAGAAAGTAAGGTCAAATCATTTTATCAAAGTTTAGGCCAAGAACCTCCCGAATTTATAGACCCTAATGATTTTGAAACAAAAGATGACCATTTGTTTGTGAAAAACGAGCAAGGACAACTTGTTCAGCTTACAACTAAACCAGACTCATCAAAGTTTTTAGCAAAGACTACAATTAGACAAAGGCTCAGTGTGAGCGATCAAAATCGCCTTGGCATTGCTAAACCGCGAAGATTAGACAGTGAGGCAGTTGCTAAACTTCAAAACACACTACAAGAACTCCCAACAGATAACCAAATTCAAAACATACCCCTTAAAGATTTAAGCCCAACAGCAGACGAAATAATAGAAACCAGTTTTTCAGAAGCATTAAAAACTATGCACGATCCGCCGCTACCTATGAGAGAAATAACGGCCCTTGATCATGCTTTGAAAAGCATCAGAGGCGAATTAACAAACAATTTAGCAAAACTGGGTGAACTAGATGAGCATATAAAAAGAGAAAAAGAAAAACTAGTTGAGGCTGATGACCACAACTTAGGACCTGGTGTTAAAGAAAGAATAACACAAAGACTAAAAGATCTTGAACAAGAGAGATCAGCAAGACTAGAAGTGTTGTCTAATAACCGAGAACAATTACGAACTCAAGTGAGCAGAATAAGAGAAACTATCCAAAGAATTTTATATGAAGACACAACGTTAGCAGAACGAATAAGAACACTGTTTAGAGAGCAAGGTGTCACATTAGCAAGTGTTATAACAGCCTTAGGATTTGCAATAAGTACACTGGTGTTGGCTATTACAGGCGGTGGTGGTGGGGGAGCAGTGCCACCAGGCCCGTCGTCAGATAAATCATGGATAAAAAAACAACTCGATCACCTTGCAAACTTACTAAAAAAATTAGCCAGTAAAGCAATAGACTCTTTACCTGGCATATTAGGGGGGATCGTTAGCTGGCTTTTGTCTGCCGCAAGTAAAGTAGTTGGCTTTATGGCTGAGCACTTATGGGCATTAGTTGTCTTAATAGTTGGGTTACTTTATAGTAAGATAAAGACCAAGTAATCCTAGGGCAGTTAATCCAATAACAAGTGCCGTCTTTTCATATTCATGGTCATCACGCGCGTCTTCAATGGCCTTTGAGCTTTGGGCCTTGGGATTGGATGGGGTTTTGAGGGGACTTCTTTTTTTATTGTTTGTACTGGCTCAGAATTTATGTCGTTTTGTCCAACCTTCTGTTCATTTCCTGCAACAAGGATTTCATTGTTGTAGTTTATTATTGTTCCTACCTGGAGCCTGAGGTCAGAAGGCAGCATGTATAAACCAGTGCCGACAGCAAAGTCTACTTTCGATCTTGCGTATTGCAAAACATTTTGGTACCTTTTAATACTTGAAGGCAAATCAATTGCAGAATTAATAGAATCCTCTAAATTTGCTAAATACTGTTTTTGGGCGTCAAAGCCAGTAGAAGGATCAATTATGTTTGATCTCGTTTGTGCTTGCGAACCTAGCAAACACCAAACATAAGTACGAATAGAGTCGTTTATTCGTTCTATTCCCGCTTTTGTTAGACCCTTAGAAGTATCCAAAATAAATGTTGTCCATGCTGTTTTATGCTCTTGCTCTATGGACCCGAGGTGAACAGTTGTGCTTGAAGAGAAAGATGTGTAAGGAGGATTCCAATCATAGTTATACTTTCTGTGCACGCCCCAAAAATAAAGGGTGCCTAAACCATGATTAAGATCCAACTTTTGTCTAAAGTCTGTCTTTGGGTCAATATCAAATTCGTTACAGATCCTTTCAAAAGCCTTGTAATCTATTCTGTTGCTGAATGGATTAAACGTTTTGTCATTTGGTAATGGTGCTTGCAGTTCAGATAAAATACGTCTGAAGGTGTAATAAAAATGAAATCTATACACTGACCTCACCAAAGGATCAGGATGATTTAAATGATCAGCATACGACACTCCACACCCAGTTGATGCACAAAACACAGCAAAGTTTAACTGGTTCTGATAAAACTGCATCGGATGACTGAACCACACTTTCGGGATGTAGTCGTTTTTGATAGGAGGGTTAAGATAACGATCCAATGGAGTACTAACCTTTACTTGAAAGGCGTCAGTCTGAGTCACAGAAATGTCGAGGGTATCAGTTGTTATATCTTTAGGACTGTAGTGCGGTCCAACAGAATATTTTGCATTAGTATATTTGAATGCACTCATTTTTAAATTTGTTTTAAAAATGTTTGTAACAATAACAACTCAAGACAGTCCTTCGTTTTTAGAATATGCTATTGATAATGAATGCGGAACCCGAAGGGTTGCACTCCATGAAATATTCTACAAAGTCGTATGGTTTAATATAAGTGAATCCAAGAAGAATAATTTAATTCGAAAACTTGACAGAAGAGGAGACGTAATTAGCCAGTTAACCATACCTGATGGTTATTACGGGTTTTGCTCGCTAAAAGAAGCAATGAGTAACTTCGACATTACTCTCAAACTTAACAATGCAAATCTGAAAACAATGTTGACATTCAAACCTGAAAAAGAAGTAGTCCATTACTTTTTTGATGTAGAGCTAGCTAAAATGTTAGGCTTTAAAACCAATCAAGTCTATCATAAATTTAGAGTTGCACCAGACGAAACTACTTTTGAGGGAGAATATCCGCTCGATCTTGCCTTATATCCATTACTCTATGTACATTTGGACGAGCTGAGCACTGATGAAAACTTATATGATGGAAGGCCCTCAACTGTTTTAAGAGCTCTTCCATCAGGGAAAGCTGCATATTGCGATTATGAAATTATACGATTCCCTAATTTACAGTTTAAAAGATTAGCTTGTGGGAGGGTCGGATCATTTAATATAAAGATCACAGATAAAACAGGGAAAGTCGTGAAATGTGATAACCTGCACATTGTTTTAGAAATAAAATAATACGTTGTTTTAAAAAATGTCACGTGGACCAGACGATTCGGGGTCACATTAGCGCCTGAGAGGTGTGTAACTTTAGAATTAAAAGACCTTGCAGACGTTGAGGACTTTGAACAAAACGGTGAGATAGGCACTTTGTATGGTTTTGAGTACACTAAAGATGGTTATTATAAGCGCAAAGAGGTTGACGACAACAAAAGGTTTCCTAAACTAGAACAACTACGCAATGTAGAAGCAAATAATACAGGTCAGTATGAATATAAAATAGTTCGAAAAACTGACAACAAATGGCACTTAGAACCATATTTAGAATGGGACATAAAATTTGAATTCGTAAGCCCATTTACATTCTTTGACCGTCAAAAAAGTTTCAGAAAAGCATTGAACTCTGGCCCTTTACATGTAAGTCTTATGCCAGAGGACAACAGTCGGAAAGAGATCGAAATAAAGCCGTTTGGGGACAAACAGTACATCCTCCACAGAAGAGAATCGGTTTTAAAGAAAGCTTCTACAAAATTACAGTTCATTCCACGCACAAAATTAGGAGACACGTTCACAATGATATTTAAAATTTCTGTCTTAAAAGATGAGGCAAGAAATGGAGCTGTGGGTGTCAGTGACAACCTTATGGAAGGAATTCTTATTAGCTGGCAAAACTTAGACGTTGACAAACTTAAAGTTACTGTCGTCGTTCTTTACAATGGCGAGGATATTAAGGTCATGACAACAAGCAACAAAATTGATATTAGTCTAAATAGAAACGATCTTACAGAACTGAACTGGATTAATCTTACACATTTGGGCCTTATAGGGTTTTATTATACTGAACAAGTTTTGACAGAGAGTATGATAAAAACAATAACTGGATTAGATTAAATTCTGTTTTAAAACTATGGAGCAGACGACTTTGGAGTCGATGTTAAACTTTATGACAAAAACCCCTCATTGTTCATTGATTTGTGGACAGACTGGTTGTGGAAAAACAATATTCGTCTTAGACCTATTAGAAACAGTTTATCGTTATAATTTTGAACACATAGTAATTTTTTGTACAACATTAAAATGGAACAAAGCATATCACGACAGAAGGTTTATATGGACAGATGATGACATATATTTAGTTGATCCTAGCAATAAACTGAGTGAGTGTTTAGAACATTTCTTTAGACAGTTTGAAGGAACTCAGACACTATTTATTATAGATGATTGTTCAGCAGAAAAGGATATAGTCAAAAAAAGAAACGCTTTGTCAAAACTGGCTTTCAGTGGAAGACATGCTGGGATAAGTGTGTGGATTTTATGTCAAAAATATAACTCAGTTTTAAAAGACTTTAGAGAGCAATTAAAGACAGTGGTTTTATTCCACATGAAAGACAGAGACGCATTTGATGAATGTATGAAAGAAAATGATGTTATTGAAAACGATCAAGAAAAACGAAGGATTAAGCAAAAACTTAAGTCTC
Organism: Conus canariensis; assembly: GCA_033310375.1. NCBI lineage: Eukaryota > Metazoa > Mollusca > Gastropoda > Neogastropoda > Conidae > Conus > Conus canariensis. The sequence goes on from CM065721.1 coordinate 86,055,249, forward strand.
AAAAGTTTTCTAAATTAGTGTTAAAAACAGATAATCCTACACATTATGTATGTTTGTAAAGTGTTTACTATTAGAGAACTATAAAATAGGCATTCTGGGTAAGCCGGTGGAGCAACAGCGAAACCGGCTTTAGCCGGTTGGAGCTGGCGGAGGTGGGTGAGCCAGAATGCCTATTTTATAGTTCTCTCACAGTACATCAATCACGATACACCAATCACAGTACACCAATCACAGCACACAAATCACAGCACGCCAATCACAATACACCAATCACAGTACACCAATCACAATACACCAATCACAATACACCAATCACAGTATACCAATCACAATACATCAATCACAGTATACCAATCACAATACACAAATCACAGCACATCAATCACAGCACACCAATCACAGCACACCAATCACAATACACCAATCACAGTACATCAATCACGATATACCAATCACAGTACACCAATCACAGCACACAAATCACAGCACGCCAATCACAATACACCAATCACAGTACACCAATCACAATACACCAATCACAACACCAATCACAGCATACCAATCACAATACATCAATCACAGTATACCAATCACAATACACCAATCACAGCACATCAATCACAGCACACCAATCACCACACCAATCACAATATATTAATCACAGTACACAAATCACAGCATACAAATCACAGCACACAAATCACAATACACCAATCACAGTATACCAATCACAATACATCAATCACAGTATACCAGTCACAATACACCAATCACAGCACATCAATCACAGCACACCAATCAGCACACCAATCACAATACACCAATCACAGCCAAGAGAAACATTCACACCCACAGCAGGACCACTTCTTTAACTCACACAAGTGATGTCCTTTTATTGACCCAAACTGCCGTTGAAATGGACATGTAGAGCATTCCGTTTAAACTCACGTCTTTGGAGCACAACACATGCATGACCTTCCATTGCATCATTTTACAGATCATGTGCGCGGTAAAAAGTGTCTTGGTCAGTTACAACAAATGTTGCCTGTCACCAGCAACACTCGTGATTCTGAAGATGGCGTCAGTGACACAGGTTTTGAGTCTTACCTCCGTCTGTAAACAGGGATCATGTCTTTCTGTCAACACTTGACTGACGATCACCAAACTTGGTAACACACCAGCAAACACAACAGATGATTAGCAACTGCTTACGGCGCATTTGTGGACTTACTCTGCAACTTTAAACTGCAGCAGGATATAACAACAGAGTTGACATGTTCTAGACGAAAACTAAGGCAAGCGAGTACACTTTGAGATTTGCCTTTTGCAGCCAAAACGCTATCACGACAGCCAGTGCCAGTGGTGAATGACTTGGGATCTACCTTTTGTAGACGTGAACAAACAGAACTGCAGTTTGGGACTTAGCTTTTTCAGTTGTACACTGTCACACCTAAGTGTAAATTGGAACGGACCCCTTTTGAGGCTGCAAACAGTGGTGATAGGATTGGAGATCCTTTTGCAGTTGTAACCAAACACACTGCAGCGTACTTTGGAACCTAGCTTGCGCTATTTATAAATAATGCGGTTCAGTATTAGCTAGAATCCACCCTTTGTTGTTACAAAACTAATTTCAAGAGTGTTAGTTTGGATTTACCTACTGTTGCTACAAACTAATGTAGAAAAAAGTGTCAGTTGGAATTTACCTTTTTGTAGTTGTATACACATGATACGGTTGTATCTTGGAATCAGCGTTCATCTTTTGGTCACTTTCATTATATTTTAACTCTATCTGTATAATTTTACACAAATGTTTATTGGAATGAAGAATATGAATTAAGTATCTTAAACAATGTTCCCTTTTCTTTTTAATTCTAATGTAAACACAGGTGATCGTCGCCACTGTATTTGGGATTTCAACATAATTTTTTTCCCACTTGGAAGCTTCTAGCAGTTTGTCTATATTAAAGGCGACACTTTGTTGACGTACACTAAAACATATTCAATCACACATTATAATGATTGCCACAGCTGGATACGTATTGCCACTTCACTAACAATAATCACACATATAATCTCTCAACAATCACATTGTCAGTGTATTCCGTAAGCCAGTAACATGCATTATGTTACATCATTATCGTTATTGTTATGATTATTATTATGACGTATTACTACGAGTAACATGTTGCCTTTAACAAGCAACACTTGCATGCTACAAGGAGTGCGTTGGTTGATGACGTATTGCGCCATACTCAAGTACTGAAGATAACGTACATGGGTAATGTATTGTCTTTAAAAGCAACAGTCATACAGGTATAAAGATAACACAGTACATAACTGACAATAGCTCTCTCTCTCTCTCTCTCTCTCTCTCTCTCTGTGTGTGTGTGTGTGTGTGTGTGTGTGTGTGTGTGTGTGTGTGTGTGTGTGTGTGTGTGTGTGTGTGTGAGTCTGTGTGTGTGTGTCTGTGTTTGTGCGCGCATATTCTTGTAGTATCTAACATTAAAATAATGGAGTCATGTAATTCTTGATTACGTCAGATACATATGTTATTGGCATAGATGTTCATGGCATGAGATCCAAGGCACTGTTGACATGTTCCAATGGCTATGAGATGCCTGGCTGAGCAGAGGAGTCAGACATCATTACGAGTGGCGTGGTACACCTTTCATTCTACGCCAGTTATGATCATAAGAACACGAAATCTATGCTGAGATAGGTGCAATGGACCCGAGACATTGGCACACCGCTCACAGAATTATCGCCGAACTCATATGTACTTGTAATTTCATTCTCATGGACACGAGCTGACATCATTATACTGCCCATCAGATGCTTGACATAATAACTGACGTGGAGATGTGTTTGGTTGACTCAAGTTTAATGTATGCCAGAGATAGCCCCCAAACATCATTACAGCGCATACGGAAAGTATAGCACATGTAACTGAAGATAGCCCACAAACATCATTATAACTGAAGATAGCCCACAAACATCATTATAACTGAAGATAGCCCACAAACATCATTATAACTGAAGATAGCCCACAAACATCATGATAGCGCATACGGAAAGTATTGTACATATAACAGAAGATAGCCCACAAACATCATGATAGCGCATACGGAAAGTATAGAGGAAGGCTTGTCATATGTAACTGACACAAGCTACACTTACGAAGTGCAGCTGACACATGTGGGGAAGGCATGTCAT
>CM065721.1:86063461-86108461 GCA_033310375.1 Conus canariensis
ATGTGCCTTTCAATTCCTCTACACTTTTAAACAACACATGTGCCTTTCAAGTCCTCTACACTTTTAAACATGTGCCTTTCAATTCCTCTACACTTTTAAACAACACATGTGCCTTTCAGGTCCTCTACACTTTTAAACAACACATGTACCTTTCAATTCCTCTACACTTTTAAAAAACACATGTGCCTTTCAATTCCTCTACACTTTTAAACAACACATGTGCTTTTCCATTCCTCTACACTTTTAAACAACACATCTGCCTTTCAATTTCTCTACACTTTTAAACAACACATGTGCCTTTCCATTCCTCTACACTTTTAAACAACACATGTACCTTTCAATTCCTCTACACTTTTACACAACACATGTGCCTTTCCATTCCTCTACACTTTTAAACAACACATGTGCCTTTCCATTCCTCTACACTTTTAAACAACACATGTGCCTTTCAATTCCTCTACACTTTGAAACAACACATGTGCCTTTCAATTCCTCTACATTTTTAAAAAGCCATTTGAAGTGGTCAACCTTCTTTTTCTACTGAAAGGCCATTAAAACATAAAGCAGATCCACTAAAGAAGCTGTACAAATGACCCATATGACCTATTCGAGTGGCTGTACAAATGACCCATAGGACCCACTCAAGTGGTGCACAAGTGACCCATAGGACTCACTCAAGTGGTTGTACAAATGACCCATAGGACCCATCCACGTGGCTGTGCAGATGACCCATAGGACTCACTCAAGTGGCTGTGCAAATGACCCATAGGACCCACTCAAGTGGTTGTACAAATGACCCATAGGACTCACTCAAGTGGCTGTACAAATGACCCATAGGACTCACTCAGGTGGTTGTACAGATGACCCATAGGACCCACTCAAGTGGTTGTACAGATGACCCATAGGACTCACTCAAGTGGTTGTACAGATGACCCATAGGACCCACTCAGGTGGTTGTACAGATGACCCATAGGACCCACTCAAGTGGTTGTACAGATGACCCATAGAACTCACTCAAGTTGCTGTACAGATGACCCATAGGACTCGCTCAAGTGGTTGTTCAGATGATCCATAGGAATCACTCAAGTGGTTGTACAGATGACCCATAGAACTCACTCAAGTGGCTGTACAGATGACCCATAGGACTCACTCAAGTGGTTGTACAGATGACCCATAGGACTCACTCATGTGGCTGTACAAATGACCCATAGCACCCACTCAAATGGCTGTAGAAATGACCGATAAGACCCATCTACTTGGCTGCACAAAGGACCCATAGGAACCATTCAAGTGGCTGCACAAATGATTCATAGGACCCACTCAAGTGGTGCACAAATGACCCATAGGACCCATTCAAGTGGCTGCACAAATGATTCATAGGACTCATCCACATGGCTGTACAAATGACCCACAGCACACATCTACATGGCTGCACAAATTACCCATAGGATCCATCCAAATGGCTTTGCAAATGACCCACAGGACACTCTCAAATGGCTTTGAAAATGACCCATAGGACCCATCCAAATGGCTGTGCAAATGACCCACAGAATCCATCCAAATGGCTTCGCAAATGACTCACAGAACCCATGCAAATGGCTTTGCAAATGACTCATAGAAAACATCCAAATGGCTGTGCAAATGACCCACAGAACCCTTCCAAATGGCTGTACAAATTGCCCACAAAACCCATCCAAATTGCTGTGCAAATGACCCACAGAATCCATCCAAATTGCTGTGCAAATGACCCACAGAACCCATCCAAATGGCTGTGCAAATTACCCACAGAACCCATCCAAATGGCTGTGCAAATGACCCACAGAACCCATCCGAATTGCTGTGCAAATGACCCACAGAACCCATCCAAATGGCTGTGCAAACGACCCACAGAACCCATGCAAATTGCTGTGCAAAAGACCCACAGAACCCATCCAAATGGCTGTGCAAATGACCCACAGAACCCATCCAAATGGCTTTGCAAATGACCCACAGAACCCATCCAAATGGCTTTGCAAATGACCCACAGAACCCATCCAAATGGCTGTGCAAATGACCCACAGAACCCATCCAAATGGCTGTGTAAATGACCCACAGAACCCATCCAAATGGCTTTGCAAATGACCCACAGAACCCATCCAAATGGCAATGCAAAGAACCAACAGGACCAGCCACATGGCTGTTTGAGGAACCAGAAGTACTACTCCTGACTATGCAAAGGACCTATGGGACCCACCCTAGTAGAAGTGCAAGTCATCCACAGAATCCACCGAATTTAATGTGCAAATCACCCACAGGATCCACTAAATTGACTGTGCAAATCACTCATAGGATCCACCAAATTGACTGTGCAAATCATCCACATGATCCACTAAATTGACTGTGCAAAGCACCCATGGGATCCACTGAATTGACTGTGCAAAGCACCCACAGTACCTACCTAATTGACTGTGCAAAACACCCACAGGATCCACCAAATTGACTGTGCAAAACACCCACAGGATCCACCAAATTGACTGTGCAAAACACCCACAGGATACACCAAATTGACTGTGCAAAGCACTCATAGTAAACACCAAACTGACTGTGCAAAGTAGCCACAAGCTCCCGTGCTCTCGCTCCATACTATTCCTGTCAGTCCCCTCGTCTCGCTCCATACTATTCCTGTCAGTCCCCTCGTCTCGCTCCTTACCATTCCTGTCAGTCCCCTCGTCTCACTCCTTACCATTCCTGTCAGTCCCCTCGCTCGCTCCTTACCATTCCTGTCAGTCCCTTCGTCTCGCTCCTTACCATTCCTGTCAGTCCCCTCGTCTCACTCCTTACCATTCCTGTTAGTCCCTCTTCTCGCTCCTTACCATTCCTGTCAGTCCCTCGTCTCGCTCCTTACCATTTCTGTCAGTCCCTCGTCTCACTCCTTACCATTCCTGTCAGTCCCCTCGTCTCGCTCCTTACATTCTGTCAGTCCTCATCTCACTCCTTACCATTCCTGTCAGTCCCCTCGTCTCGCTCCTTACCATTCCTGTCAGTCCTCGTCTCACTCCTACCATTCCGTCAATCCCTCGTCTCGCTCCTTACCATTCCTGTCAGTCCCCTCGTCTAGCTCCTTACCACTCCTGTCAGTCCCCTCGTCTCGCTCCTTACCATTCCTGTTAGTCCCCTCGTCTCGCTCCTTACCATTCCTGTTAGTCCCTCGTCTCGCTCCTTACCATTCCTGTTAGTCCCCTCGTCTCACTCCTTACCATTTCTGTCAGTCCCCTCGTCTCGCTCCTTACCATTCCTGTCAGTCCCCTCGTCTCGCTCCTTACCATTCCTGTCAGTCCCCTCGACTCGCTCTTTACCATTCCTGTTAGTCCCCTCGTCTCACTCCTTACCATTTCTGTCAGTCCCCTCGTCTCGCTCCTTACCATTCCTGTCAGTCCCCTCGACTCGCTCCTTACCATTCCTGTTAGTCCCCTCGTCTCACTCCTTACCATTTCTGTCAGTCCCCTCGTCTCGCTCCTTACCATTCCTGTTAGTCCCCTCGTCTCGTTCCTTACCATTCCTGTCAGTCCCTCGTCTCGCTCCTTACCATTCCTGTCAGTCCCCTCGTCTCGCTCCATACTATTCCTGTCAGTCCCCTCGTCTCGCTCCTTACCATTCCTGTCAGTCCCCTCGTCTCGCTCCTTACCATTCCTGTCAGTCCCTCGTCTCGCTCCTTACCATTCCTGTCAGTCCCCTCGTCTCGCTCCTTACCATTCCTGTCAGTCCCCTCGTCTCGCTCCTTACCATTCCTTGTCCCTTTGTCTCGCTCCTTACCATTCCTTGTCCCCTCGTCTCGCTCCTTACCATTCCTGTCAGTCCCCTCGTCTCGCTCCTTACCATTCCTGTAAATCCCTCGTCTCGCTCCTTACAATTCCTGTCAATCCCTCGTCTCACTCCTTACCATTCCTGTCAATCCCTCGTCTCGCTCCTTACCATTCCTGTTAGTCCCCTCGTCTCGCTCCTTACCATTCCTGTCAGTCCCCTCGTCTCACTCCTTACCATTCCTGTCAATCCCTCGTCTCGCTCCTTACCATTCCTGTCAGTCCCCTCGTCTCGCTCCTTACCATTCCTGTCAGTCCCCTCGTCTCGCTCCTTACCATTCCTGTCAATCCCTCGTCTCGCTCCTTACAATTCCTGTCAATCCCTCGTCTCGCTCCTTACCATTCCTGTCAGTCCCCTCGTCTCGCTCCTTACCATTCCTGTTAGTCCCCTCGTCTCGCTCCTTACCCTTAATAATAATAATAATAATAATAATAATAATGTATGGATTTTATATAGCGCAATTCTTGGGATCAACTCATTGCGCTCAGCACACACTCAAACACTCGCACTAACATGTGTTCACACACACACACACACACACACACACACACACACACACACACACACACACACACACACACACACACACCTACCGACACAGGCGCACTTATCAAGTTCATCGGTTCAAGCGTAAACAATACAGTTATGCATGCAGTACATAAAAAGTCAGGTTATAATAATAGACACAGCATTCAGATATTATGGTTGAAGAAGGCTTTCCTAAAGAAGTATGTTTTTAACTCTGACTTGAATTTAGATAATGTAGGCAGGTCACGTAAACTGTCAGGAAGAGAATTCCAAAGAGTGGGCGCACTAAAGCTAAATGCTCTCTCACCGACTGTCTTTAACGAGCGCCTAGAAATTTTCAGAAGTTTTTGAGAAGATGAGCGAAGAGACCGAGAAGTTTGATAGGTGGACAGAGAAGCAGAAAGATACTGTGGTAGTGTCCCATCAAAGAAACGATAGGCAAAAACTGCGATTTTGAACTGCCATCGATATTTGATGGGAAGCCAGTGGAGTTCACGTAACAAAGGTGTAATATGCTCATTTTTACGCTTTTTGAGAACAAGCCGAGCTGCACTGTTTTGCACCCTTTGTAATCGTGCAAGCTGTTCTGAAGGAAGTCCTGCTAACACAGAGTTACAGTAGTCTAGTCGGGACATTACCATGGCGGTGATGAGTCTGATTGTTGCCTGTGTGGAGAGGTAAGACCGGATAGAAGCAATACGTCGCAATTCCAGGAAGCATGCACGACAAACATTAGATATTTGGTTCTGCATAGAGAGCGTTTGATCAATGCTGACACCTAAATATTTCACTGACTCTTTGAAAGGCAAAACAACACCATCAATTTCTACCGACTCAGCTTTAACCATCTTGACACGAGAGGAGGTACCAACAGCCATGATCTCGGTTTTGTCACTATTCAGCTTGAGTTTGTTGCTGGTCATCCAGACTTTTACGTCCCTAAAACATGCGGTAATATCTGATTGAGCACCTGAAAATCGCTGGTGGTTGCGCTCTTAGAGAGTTCAGTGTCATCTGCGAACTTGTGGAAGTCACAGCCATGGGCAGAAATAACGTCAGATAAGGGCTGAGAATAAAGGGTAAAAAGAACTGGTCCAAGGACAGAGCCCTGGGGAACACCATACAGAACAGCAGAAGGGGGTGATTTAGCACCATTAACGACTTCCTGTCAATCCTTCGTCTCGCTCCTTACCATTCCTGTTAGTCCCCTCGTCTCGCTCCTTACCATTCCTGTCAGTCCCCTCGACTCGCTCCTTACCATTCCTGTCAGTCCCTCATCTCACTCCTTACCATTCCTGTCAGTCCCCTCGTCTCGCTCCTTACCATTCCTGTCAGTCCCCTCGTCTAGCTCCTTACCACTCCTGTCAGTCCCCTCGTCTCGCTCCTTACCATTCCTGTTAGTCCCCTCGTCTCGCTCCTTACCATTCCTGTTAGTCCCTCGTCTCGCTCCTTACCATTCCTGTTAGTCCCCTCGTCTCACTCCTTACCATTTCTGTCAGTCCCCTCGTCTCGCTCCTTACCATTCCTGTCAGTCCCCTCGTCTCGCTCCTTACCATTCCTGTCAGTCCCCTCGACTCGCTCTTTACCATTCCTGTTAGTCCCCTCGTCTCACTCCTTACCATTTCTGTCAGTCCCCTCGTCTCGCTCCTTACCATTCCTGTCAGTCCCCTCGACTCGCTCCTTACCATTCCTGTTAGTCCCCTCGTCTCACTCCTTACCATTTCTGTCAGTCCCCTCGTCTCGCTCCTTACCATTCCTGTTAGTCCCCTCGTCTCGTTCCTTACCATTCCTGTCAGTCCCTCGTCTCGCTCCTTACCATTCCTGTCAGTCCCCTCGTCTCGCTCCATACTATTCCTGTCAGTCCCCTCGTCTCGCTCCTTACCATTCCTGTCAGTCCCCTCGTCTCGCTCCTTACCATTCCTGTCAGTCCCCTCGTCTCGCTCCTTACCATTCCTGTCAGTCCCCTCGTCTCGCTCCTTACCATTCCTGTCAGTCCCCTCGTCTCGCTCCTTACCATTCCTTGTCCCTTTGTCTCGCTCCTTACCATTCCTTGTCCCCTCGTCTCGCTCCTTACCATTCCTGTCAGTCCCCTCGTCTCGCTCCTTACCATTCCTGTCAATCCCTCGTCTCGCTCCTTACAATTCCTGTCAATCCCTCGTCTCACTCCTTACCATTCCTGTCAATCCCTCGTCTCGCTCCTTACCATTCCTGTCAATCCCTCGTCTCGCTCCTTACCATTCCTGTCAGTCCCCTCGTCTCGCTCCTTACCATTCCTGTCAGTCCCCTCGTCTCGCTCCTTACCATTCCTGTCAATCCCTCGTCTCGCTCCTTACAATTCCTGTCAATCCCTCGTCTCGCTCCTTACCATTCCTGTCAGTCCCCTCGTCTCGCTCCTTACCATTCCTGTTAGTCCCCTCGTCTCGCTCCTTACCCTTAATAATAATAATAATAATAATAATAATGTATGGATTTTATATAGCGCAATTCTTGGGATCAACTCATTGCGCTCAGCACACACTCAAACACTCGCACTAACATGTGTTCACACACACACACACACACACACACACACACACACACACACACACACACACACACACACACACACACCCTACCGACACAGGCGCACTTATCAAGTTCATCGGTTCAAGCGTAAACAATACAGTTATGCATGCAGTACATAAAAAGTCAGGTTATAATAATAGACACAGCATTCAGATATTATGGTTGAAGAAGGCTTTCCTAAAGAAGTATGTTTTTAACTCTGACTTGAATTTAGATAATGTAGGCAGGTCACGTAAACTGTCAGGAAGAGAATTCCAAAGAGTGGGCGCACTAAAGCTAAATGCTCTCTCACCGACTGTCTTTAACGAGCGCCTAGAAATTTTCAGAAGTTTTTGAGAAGATGAGCGAAGAGACCGAGAAGTTTGATAGGTGGACAGAGAAGCAGAAAGATACTGTGGTAGTGTCCCATCAAAGAAACGATAGGCAAAAACTGCGATTTTGAACTGCCATCGATATTTGATGGGAAGCCAGTGGAGTTCACGTAACAAAGGTGTAATATGCTCATTTTTACGCTTTTTGAGAACAAGCCGAGCTGCACTGTTTTGCACCCTTTGTAATCGTGCAAGCTGTTCTGAAGGAAGTCCTGCTAACACAGAGTTACAGTAGTCTAGTCGGGACATTACCATGGCGGTGATGAGTCTGATTGTTGCCTGTGTGGAGAGGTAAGACCGGATAGAAGCAATACGTCGCAATTCCAGGAAGCATGCACGACAAACATTAGATATTTGGTTCTGCATAGAGAGCGTTTGATCAATGCTGACACCTAAATATTTCACTGACTCTTTGAAAGGCAAAACAACACCATCAATTTCTGCCGACTCAGCTTTAACCATCTTGACACGAGAGGAGGTACCAACAGCCATGATCTCAGTTTTGTCACTATTCAGCTTGAGTTTGTTGCTGGTCATCCAGACTTTTACGTCCCTAAAACATGCGGTAATATCTGATTGAGCACCTGAAAATCGCTGGTGGTTGCGCTCTTAGAGAGTTCAGTGTCATCTGCGAACTTGTGGAAGTCACAGCCATGGGCAGAAATAACGTCAGATAAGGGCTGAGAATAAAGGGTAAAAAGAACTGGTCCAAGGACAGAGCCCTGGGGAACACCATACAGAACAGCAGAAGGGGGTGATTTAGCACCATTAACGACTTCCTGTCAATCCTTCGTCTCGCTCCTTACCATTCCTGTTAGTCCCCTCGTCTCGCTCCTTACCATTCCTGTCAGTCCCCTCGTCTCGCTCCTTACCATTCCTGTCAGTCCCCTCGTCTCGCTCCTTACCATTCCTGTCTGTCCCCTCGTCTCGCTCCTTACCATTCCTGTCAGTCCCCTCGTCTCGCTCCTTACCATTCCTGTCAGTCCCCTCGTCTCGCTCCTTACCATTCCTGTCAGTCCCCTCGTCTCGCTCCTTACCATTCCTGTCAGTCCCCTCGTCTCGCTCCTTACCATTCCTGTTAGTCCCTCGTCTCGCTCCTTACCATTCCTGTTAGTCCCTCGTCTCGATCCTTACCATTCCTGTAAGTCCCCACGTCTCGCTCCTTACCATTCCTTGCCCCCTCGTCTCAAGCCGTGCCTTGGTCGCCAAGTTCACACAGCTCTGCCCTTGAAAGAGGCATTGTTTATCGTTGCTCTGCCCTTGAAAGAGTCATTGATTATGGCTACTCTGCCCTTGAAAGTCATTGATTATGGTTGTCATCCATGGTTAAACAAAAGAATATCGAACTTCAGACGGCTATTCGTTGACAGGAGAAGCGGGACGCATAAACATGCAAAACGTGCGACTGCTCAAAGAGAATATTTGGGAAAAGGCAAACAAAAACATTTCGGCTGGACCAACATTGAACCAGAATACAGCTCCTGTGTTGGGTGTGACGCAGTCCGGTGGGCCGTTCACAAAGGCCCAGGCTGGAAATAATGAGCATACCCTGGGCTTGGACCATCTAACCCCTTTGTTCCATCTGGCCTTCCATGGTGCTGGCTGTTTCCTTTTCTCTTCAATTATGGCACTGGCAGAAAATTCTGTGTTGCCGGCTTCAGAAGAACCAGAGTTTGAAAGATCTGGCGGCGCGCGCGCGCGCGCGCGCACACACACACACACACACACACACACACACACACACACACACACACACACACACACACACACACACACACACACACACACACACACACTCACACGCTTTTATTTATATACGAGGTCTAGTCGGTGTCTCAAACCAAAGTGTCCTCTGTTCAGGCTGTGCCCCCGGTCACTGCTGACGAACACTAACTGTCCAGGGTCAGTACAATTTGCTTCCGTCCATATCATCTTCCCCGCCCTCCTCCTCCTCCTCCTCGCTGTCACACACCTGACCCACACACTCCCTCTCCTAAACCCCCCTACCCCTCCACCGCTCCCTATCACACACCTGACCCACACACTCCCTCTCCTCTCCCTCCACCACTCCCTATCACACACCTCACCCACACACTCCCCCTCCACCCCTCCCTATCACACACCTGACCCACACACTCCCCCTCCAGCCCTCCCTATCACACACCTGACCCACACACTCCCTCTCCTAAACCCCCCTACCCCTCCCTATCACACACCTGACCCACACACTCCCTCTCCTCCCCCTCTACCCCTCCCTATCACACACCTGACCCACACACTCCATCTCCTGCCCCTCTACCCCTCCCTATCACACACCTGACCCACACACTCCCTCTCCTCCCCCTCTACCCCTCCCTATCACACACCTGACCCACACACTCCCTCTCCTCCCCCTCTACCCCTCCCTATCACACACCTGACCCCACACACTCCATCTCCTGCCCCTCTACCACTCCCTATCACACACCTGACCCACACACTCCTTCTCCTCCCCCTCCAGCCCTCCCTATCACACACCTGACCCACACCTCCATCTCCTCCCCCTCTACCACTCCCTATCACACACCTGACCCACACACTCCATCTCCTGCCCCTCTACCACTCCCTATCACACACCTGACCCACACACTCCTTCTCCTCCCCCTCCAGCCCTCCCTATCACACACCTGACCGACACACTCCTTCTCCTCCCCCTCCAGCCCTCCCTATCACACACCTGACCCACACACTCCTTCTCCTCCCCCTCCAGCCCTCCCTATCACACACCTGACCCACACACTCCCTCTCCTCCCCCTCTACCCCTCCCTATCACACACCTGACCCACACACTCCATCTCCTGGCGCCCCCTCCTCCCCCTCCACCACCTCCCTATCACACACCTGACCCAGCCCCCCCCCCCCCCCCCCTCCTCACCGGGCCAATATCAGACAGTCTGTCTGCCAACAGCCGACCCTGCTTCCCCATCTCCCCCTCCTCCCATCCCCCATGCGCCTCCCTATCTTCCCCACTCCCCCTCCTCCCATCCCCCATGCGCCTCCCAATCTTCCCCACTCCCCCTCCTCCCATCCCTCATCCGCCTCCCTATCTTCCCCACTCCCCCTCCCACCCCTCCCCATGCGCCTCCCTATCTTCCCCACTCCCCCTCCTCCCATCCCCCATGCGCCTCCCTATCTTCCCCACTCCCCCTCCTCCCATCCCCCGTGCGCCTCCCAATCTTCCCACTCCCCCTCCTCCCATCCCCCGTGCGCCTCCCAATCTTCCCCACTCCCCCTCCTCCCACCTCCCGTGCGCCTCCCAATCTTCCCCACTCCCCCTCCTCCCACCCCCCGTGCGCCTCCCAATCTTCCCCACTCCCTCTCCTCCCATCCCCCGTGCGCCTCCCAATCTTCCCCACTCCCCCTCCTCCCACCCCCCGTGCGCCTCCCAATCTTCCCCACTCCCCCTCCTCCCATCCCCCATGCGCCTCCCAATCTTCCCCACTCCCCCTCCTCCCATCCCCCATGCGCCTCCCAATCTTCCCCACTCCCCCTCCTCCCATCCCCCATGCGCCTCCCAATCTTCCCCACTCCCCCTCCTCCCATCCCCCATGCGCCTCCCTATCTTCCCCACTCCCCCTCCTCCCATCCCCCATGCGCCTCCCAATCTTCCCCACTCCCCTTCCTCCCATCCCCCATGCGCCTCCCTATCTTCCCCACTCCCCTCCTCCCATCCCCCTGCGCCTCCCAATCTTCCCCACTCCTCCCCCATGCCCCTCCTCTCCCACCCTCTACCCCCGTGCGCCTCCCAATCTTCCCCACTCCCCTCCTCCCACCCCCCGTGCGCCTCCCAATCTTCCCCACTCCTCCTCCTCCCACCCACCGTGCGCCTCCCAATCTTCCCCACTCCCCCTCCTCCCATCCCCCATGCGCCTCCCAATCTTCCCCACTCCCCCTCCTCCCACCCCCCGTGCGCCTCCCAATCTTCCCCACTCCCCCTCCTCCCACCCCCCACGCGCCTCCCAATCTTCCCCATTCCTCCTTCCCTAGCTGTCCCCCTCTCCAGAAATGACGGGGAGACAGCATGAAGTGAGACACCGGCCTGCTCAAGGAATGACGGGGAGACAGCATGAAGTGAGACACCGGCCTGTTCAAGGAATGACGGGGAGACAGCATGAAGTGAGACACCGGCCTGCTCAAGGAATGACGCGAAGATAGCATGAAGTGAGACACCGGCCTGTTCAAGGAATGACGGGGAGACAGCATGAAGTGAGACACCGGCCTGCTCAAGGAATGACGGGGAGACAGCATGAAGTGAGACACCGGCCTGTTCAAGGAATGACGGGGAGACAGCATGAAGTGAGACACCGGCCTGCTCAAGGAATGACGCGAAGATAGCATGAAGTGAGACACCGGCCTGTTCAAGGAATGACGGGGAGACAGCATGAAGTGAGACACCGGCCTGCTCAAGGAATGACGCGAAGATAGCATGAAGTGAGACACCGGCCTGTTCAAGGAATGACGGGGAGACAGCATGAAGTGAGACACCGGCCTGCTCAAGGAATGACGGGGAGACAGCATGAAGTGAGACACCGGCCTGTTCAAGGAATGACGGGGAGACAGCATGAAGTGAGACACCGGCCTGCTCAAGGAATGACGCGAAGATAGCATGAAGTGAGACACCGGCCTGTTCAAGGAATGATGGGGAGACAGCATGAAGTGAGACACCGGCCTGCTCAAGGAATGACGCGAAGATAGCATGAAGTGAGACACCGGCCTGTTCAAGGAATGACGGGGAGACAGCATGAAGTGAGGCACTGGCCTGCTCAAGGAATGACGCGAAGATAGCATGAAGTGAGACACCGGCCTGTTCAAGGAATGACGGGGAGACAGCATGAAGTGAGGCACCGGCCTGCTCAAGGAATGACGGGGAGACAGCATGAAGTGAGGCACTGCCTACTCAAGGAATGACAGGGAGACAGCATGAAGTGAAACACCGGCCTGCTCAAGGAATGACGCGAAGACAGCATGAAGTGAGACACCGGCCTGCTCAAGGAATGACGGGGAGACAGCATGAAGTGAGACACCAGCCTATTCAAGGAATGACGGGGAGACAGCATGAATGAGACACCGGCCTGCTCAAGGAATGACGCGGAGACAGCATGAAGTGAGACACCGGCCTGCTCAAGGAATGACGCGAAGACAGCATGAAGTGAGACACCGGCCTGCTCAAGGAATGACGGGGAGACAGCATGAAATGAGACACCGGCCTGCTCAAGGAATGACGCGAAGATAGCATGAAGTGAGACACCGGCCTGTTCAAGGAATGACGGGGAGACAGCATGAAGTGAGACACCGGCCTGCTCAAGGAATGACGCGAAGATAGCATGAAGTGAGACACCGGCCTGTTCAAGGAATGACGGGGAGACAGCATGAAGTGAGACACCGGCCTGCTCAAGGAATGATGCGAAGATAGCATGAAGTGAGACACCGGCCTGTTCAAGGAATGACGGGGAGACAGCATGAAGTGAGGCACCGGCCTGCTCAAGGAATGACGGGGAGACAGCATGAAGTGAGGCACTGCCTACTCAAGGAATGACAGGGAGACAGCATGAAGTGAGACACCGGCCTGCTCAAGGAATGACGCGAAGACAGCATGAAGTGAGACACCGGCCTGCTCAAGGAATGACAGGGAGACAGCATGAAGTGAGACACCGGCCTGTTCAAGGAATGACGGGGAGACAGCATGAAGTGAGACACCGGCCTGCTCAAGGAATGACGGGGAAACATCATGAAGTGAGACACCGGCCTTCTCCAGGAATGACGGGGAGACCATGAAGTGAGACACTGCCTGCAGATCTTCTCCAGGAATGACGGGGAGACAGCATGAAGTGAGACACTGCCTGCAGACCTTCTCCAGGAATGACGGGAAGACAGCATGAAGTGAGACACCGGCCTTCTCCAGGAATGACGCGGAGACAGCATGAAGTGAGGCACTGCCTGCAGACCTTCTCCAGGAATGACGGGGAGACAGCATGAAGTGAGACACCGGCCTGCAGACCTTCTCCAGGAATGACGGGAAGACAGCATGAAGTGAGACACCGGCCTTCTCCAGGAATGACGCGGAGACAGCATGAAGTGAGGCACTGCCTGCAGACCTTCTCCAGGAATGACGGGGAAACAGCATGAAGTGAGACACCGGCCTGCAGACCTCCTCCAGGAATGACGGGGAGACAACATGAAGTGAGACACCGGCCTTCTCCAGGAATGACGGGAAGACAGCATGAAGTGAGACACTGCCTGCAGACCTTCTCCAGGAATGACGCGGAGACAGCATGAAGTGAGACACTGCCTGCAGACGTCCTCCATGCTCAGAACATCTCCTCCTAGAACTGCCTCCCAAACATTCTGCGGACCTGCTCGCCCAGCCCTCAGGCTACAACAAACGCATTCAAACTGGGAGAAACAAAGTGTGTCCTAAACGCTTGACAACATTATGCTGTCTTGAACATTTTGAATGAGAATGGTCAGTTTCTTTCTTGAAGACATTTCCAAGAAAAATACGATGTCTAATTCCATTTTTTCACTTTTACTAAGTATCAGTTGGCGACAATTGATTTCATACAGAAATCTAAGATCTCTATAAAACGATGAGTGTGGTACCTCTCGGTTATAAGACGTCGCTTGCTACTTACAAAGGCTCAGAAATGTTATACAATATGTTGATCGATAATAAACAGCTTTCTGTGTATGACAAATACAATATGTCTCTACCAGCTCATGACAGAGGAGAACGTTCTTATGCACATAAGAGACTGAAGCACAAATGGTTTGAATTGAGAATAATGCATAAATATCTGGGCAAAAAGAAACTATTTTCAGGGAAATCAAAGCGATTGATAAGACAGTTATGGCCTGCATAAAGACAGTATTGACCACATGGTTTGGAAATGTACTTGTGTTCAGTGCTTCTGAAATATGTTCACGATTTAGTCAAAGATAAATGTACCAACGCACAGGATATAAGTTTGACAGAATCTCTCATAATTTAATTAAGGTTTGTACTTGTCAAGCTTACTGTTTTTTTTGGGGGGCGGTTGCGTCTTTTTTTTTTTTTTTGCGTCCACAGACTTTTATCAAACCATCGTCTGTATTGATGTAAGTTATAAGGCAGCCTTCCACAAGTACCAGTTCTGAAAATGTTGAACCACAGATATGAAATTGACAAATATCCGTGGTAGAAAATCCTGAACCACGTGGATTCCAAAACCTAATGGCTGGCCTGTGAGCCTTTGATCTCTGATCTGGCTGTGTCAGCCAGCCTCTTCCTAACATGTCTTGTTCGCTGGCCATATTTATTGGTATATGATAATACATACTGGACTAATCATTATTTCCTATGTCAGTTTTGTACCATACATGAGGCACTCTCAGGCTGCTGAAGGACTTTTTTGTAGCTGTTTTTAACTACAACGAACACCTTGGACATAACGTGTCTAAACTTTCTGTGATCCAACTCAATTTGCATGTCTCTCCTCGCCTTGTATGTTCGTACTTGCTAATTTATGTCTTTGATTCTCTCTCTCTCTCTCTCTCTCTCTCTCTCTCTCTCTCTCTCTCTCTCTCTCTCTCTCTCTCTCTCTCTCTCTCTCCGTTAACTCGAAAAACCTATATAGCACTATCAAAAATATTTGCTACAAGTGTGATATGGGTGCATGGTTTCTACTATTGCACTGTGCTTTACATACCGCCATGTACCGGAATTTGCAATGTGTATCACCATGTAAGCTGTCGGTTGCTTGATCTACAGTGCTATGGTGACATTACATCCGTGGTTTTGTTCTTGGTACTTTGGTGGTGGAGGTGTTTTTTCTGTGATATGTGTGCGCGCTCGCGGGCGCGCGCGTGTATGTGTGTGGTGGGTTTGTGCACGTGTGTGTGTGTGTGTGTGTGTGTGTGTGTGTGTGCGTGCGTGCGTGCGTGCGTGCGTGCGTGCGTGCGTGCGTGTGTGTGTGGTGTGTGTGTGTGTGTGTGTGTGTGTGTGTGTGTTTCTGCACGTGTGTGTTTCTGCACGTGTGTGTGTGTGTGTGTGTGTGTGTGTGTGTGTGTGTGTGTGTGTGTGTGTGTGTGTTCTTTCTTTTCTTTACTCTGGCCTTTCGCAAGAAACAAACTGTTAAAAGCGAATAAAGCGGTTTTTTGGTGTCGTCTGCGGGTGAGCACGCATGGGCATGCCCTACGTCACGAGGTGACAACATGGGAAGGAAGGAAGGGGGGGGGGGCAACTCTGGCTGTGACACCGGCGAGGGTGGTGTCTAAGAAATGGAGGGAGATGATTGGAGGGACTGGGGATTCGGGGCTGCAGGGAGGGGGGAGGAGAGGGAGGGCCGGAGCGACAGAACTAATTGTTGTGACAGAGTGCAGCGCCCATTGAAGACAAGTGCCCTGCCAGCCACCTGTCACGTCTCTTTTTTAGCCCGGCATGATCGCTAAAAGCTGACAACATTACCACCACCATCCAGTCCACCCACCCACCCATTACTCCCCCCATCCCCCACTAACACCTCGACTCTCTCTCTCTCTCTCTCTCTCTCTCTCTCTCTCTCTCTCTCTCTCTCTCTCTCTCTCTCGTGTGGGATTGAAGAAGACGCGAGTGCCTGTGCAAAGTGGCGGTAGGTTTGTTACGTCGTGTTTCGCCTTTTTCCCCTTGAGGCGTGAGTGTGCGGGCACGCGCCTGTGTGTGTGTGTGTGTGTGTGTGTGTGTGTGTGTGTGTGTGTGTGTGTGTGTGTGTGTGTGTGTGCGTGCGAGGACAGTAGCATGACCTACCTTCCTGGCTCCTGTCTCCTCTGCGGATATTACTGTCTTTCTCAACCTATCCCTGCATCATGTTTTATCGTCCTTTCTTACTTCACTCCAGTCTACCTCAGTGTCTATCCGTGGCTCTACCTCAATGTCTATCCGTGGCTCTACCTCAGTGTCTATCCGTGGCTCTACCTCAGTGTCTGTCTATCCGTGGCTCTACCTCAGTGTCTATCCGTGGCTCTACCTCAGTGTCTGTCTATCCGTGGCTCTACCTAAGTGTCTATCCGTGGCTCTACCTCAGTGTCTATCCGTGGCTCTACCTCAGTGTCTGTCTATCCGTGGCTCTACCTAAGTGTCTGTTTATCCGTGGCTCTATCTCAGTGTCTATCTATCCGTGGCTCTACCTCAGTGTCTATCCGTGGCTCTACCTCAGTGTTTATCCGTGGCTCTACCTCAGTGTCTGTCTATCCGTGGCTCTACCTCAGTGTCTATCTATCCATGGCTCTACCTCAGTGTCTATCCGTGGCTCTACCTCAGTGTCTGTCTATCCGTGGCTCTACCTCAGTGTCTATCCGTGGCTCTACCTCAGTGTCTGTCTATCCGTGGCTCTACCTCAGTGTCTGTCTATCCGTGGCTCTACCTCAGTGTCTGTCTATCCGTGGCTCTACCTCAGTGTCTATCCGTGGTTCTATCTCAGTGTCTCTCTATCCGTGGCTCTACCTCAGTGTCTGTCTATCCGTGGCTCCACCTCAGTGTCTATCCGTAGCTCTACCTCAGTGTCTGTCTATCCGTGGCTCTACCTCAGTGTCTATGTATCCGTAGCTCTACCTCAATGTCTGTCTATCCGTGGCAGGTGTGGATTTCAGAGGGTCATCACCCATTATGAGTGAACTGTGACGTTTTAAAAGCATTCTACAGAAGCAATATTGAATCTGTGATCACTTTTTCATTTTTAGTGTGGTATGGTGGATTAAATGTGAAGAACAAATGCTTGCTGGAAAAGATTGTGAAACAGTGTGGTAAGATTATTGGTGTTAAGCAACAAAGTTTAGGAGAAATGTTTGAAAAAAAGAGTGCCTAAGAAAGCTCAGAAGATTGTATGTGATGAAACCCATCCTCTGTTCCCCTTTTATGAAAAGATGCCTTCAGATAGAACTCCGCCTGGTTGTAACCTTCGGGGAATACCCAGCCGCTCCCAAGCCCGGATAAAGGAGGAGGGTTGGGCATGGGGTTAGCACACCCATCCGGTAAAAACCAACTTGTTACAGAAACGCCAACAGCAGACCAAGGAACTTCTACCCTGGGAGAGGAAGGGTCCTCCTCAAGAGGACGTATGACGCCGTGTAGTGAAAGCCGTGAGTCAACGGAAGCTACAAGGCCGACCCCACTTCTATCGACTAGGACCATCAACGTCGGAACATGGAATGCGAGGACCATGTATGAGACGAGAAAAACATCACAAGTAGCGGCAGAAATGAAAAGCTACCACCTCACTCCGCTTGGAATCAGCGAGACCCGTTGGACACAGTCAGGACAAAAGAGACTGCTCAGCGGAGAGATGTTGCTGTATTCCGGACATGAAGAAGACAACGCTCCACACACAGAAGGTGTAGCACTCATGCTGTCTGGACCTGCTCAGCAAGCTCTGATAGCATGGGAAGCACACGGACGAAGAATCATTGCAGCATCCTTCAGAACTAAGAAGAAGATAAAAATGAATGTCATCCATTGCTATGCCCCAACCAATGACAGCGATGAAGAAGCAAAAGACCGCTTCTACGACAGACTACAGGACGTCATAGCCAGGTACCCAGAGAGAGATGTCAACACCCTCATGGGCGATTTCAATGCCAAAATCGGACAAGACAACACCGGGTATGAGGAAGTGATGGGAAGACACGGACTGGGAGAGATAAACGAGAATGGGGAGAGATTTGCAGACTTCTGTGCTATGAACAACCTGGTCATCGGTGGCAGCATTTTCCCGCACAGAAGAGTACACAAGGCCACCTGGGTATCACCAGATCTAGCGACAGAAAATCAAATTGACCACATCTGTATGGCCAAGAAATTCAGGAGGTCCCTACAGGATGTAAGGGTGAGAAGAGGAGCAGACGTTGCATCTGACCACCACCTACTGGTCGCCAGGCTGAAGCTGAAACCTGAGAAGAACTGGATGAAACTAACTATAAAGAGGCAGAAGTACAACCTCAGCCTACTGAAAGATCCAACGACTAGAGAAGATTTCAAGCTGTCTCTCACCAACAAATACCAAGTGCTACAAGAACTACTTGAGGATGAGGCTGATCTGGAGACCCACTGGCAAAAAGTGAAGGAAACACTCACATCAACCTGTCAGGAAGTAGTGAGCCCCAAGAGACACCAACAGAAGGAATGGATATCGGCAGACACACTGCGCAAAATACAGGAGAGAAAACAGAAGGCAGCAGTAAACAACAGCCGAACAAGGTCGGCAAAGGCCAAAGCACAAGAAGACCACACAAAAGCCAACAGAGAAGTGAAGAATAGCGCAAGAGCAGATAAGCGGAAGTATGTTGACAGCCTGGCGGAAGAAGCAGAGGAAGCAGCAGCCAATAACAACATGAAGCAGCTGTACGACACCACCAAGAAACTGTCAGGGAAGTACAGCAGACCCGAGCGACCAATCAAGGACAAGGTAGGAAACACTGTCCAGGGAATGGAGCAACAACTGAGCAGATGGGCAGAGCACTTTAAAGAGCTTCTGAACAGACCCGTCCCACCAAATCCCCCTAACATCGATCCAGCCGACAGAGACCTTGACATCAACTGCGAGCAACCAACGTGAGAGGAGATCAGGAAAGCCATCAAGCTACTGAGGAACGGCAAGACGGCAGGACCAGACAACATCCCTGCAGAAGCACTCAAGGTAGACCTGGAAGCAACCGTAGAGATGCTGTACCCTCTTTTCGTGAAGATTTGGGAAGAAGAAGAGGTACCTGCAGACTGGAAGGAGGGCTACCTTATCAAGCTACCAAAGAAAGGAGACCTCAGCAACTGCGCAAACTACAGAGGAATAACGCTTCTGTCAGTGCCAGGAAAAGTCTTCAACAGGATCCTTCTCGAGAGAATGAAATGTGCAGTTGACCCCCTCCTCCGAGACCAGCAGGCCGGCTTCCGCCAGAACAGATCATGCATCGACCAGATTGCCACCTTGCGCATCATCGTTGAGCAGTCTTTAGAGTGGAACTCATCACTGTACATTAACTTCGTCGACTATGAGAAGGCGTTTGACAGCGTTGACCGCGAAACCCTCTGGAAGCTGCTACGCCATTATGGAGTGCCAACTAAACTGGTCACCTTGATCAAGAACTCCTACAATGGAATGACTTGCCGGGTGGTCCATGGTGGACAGCTCACAGACAGCTTTAGGGTGGGGACTGGAGTCCGACAAGGTTGCCTCCTGTCGCCTTTTCTTTTCCTCCTGGTGATCGACTGGACCATGAAGAGGTCAACAGCACACAGAAGAAATGGAATCCAGTGGACACCATGGGACCAACTTGAAGACTTGGACTTCGCTGACGACCTAGCCCTGCTTTCCCACAGCCACCAACAGATGCAAGACAAGACAACAGAGCTGGAAACCACCTCCTCACAAGCTGGTCTCAAGATCCATGAGGGCAAGATTCTCAAGATCAACACGGAAAGTGAGGACCCAGTCACACTGCATGGAAGCGAGCTGGAAGAAGTGCAGGCCTTTACATATCTGGGCAGCATCATTGACAAGCAGGGTGGCACAGACGCAGACGTCAGAGCAAGAATCGGCAAGGCGAGGGCAGCATACTTGCAGCTGAAGAACATATGGAGCTCCAAGGTGGTATCGACTCGCACGAAGATCAGACTTTTCAACTCCAACGTCAAGTCAGTGCTGCTGTATGGAGCTGAGACATGGAGGACAACGAAGACCACCACCAGGAAAGTGCAGACTTTCATCAACAGATGCCTGAAAAGAATCCTCCAGATCCACTGGCCCAACACCATCAGCAACTCAGACCTGTGGCAGCGCACCAACCAACTGCCAACCGAAGATGAGATCCGGCGCAGAAGATGGGGATGGATTGGGCACACCCTGAGGAAGCCAGCCAGTAACATTACCAGACAGGCGTTATCATGGAACCCCCAGGGAAAATGAAAAAGAGGACGGCCAAGAAACACCTGGCGACGGGACCTTGAGGCAGACAGCAAGAGGATGGGACACACCTGGAAACAACTTGAGAGGGCAGCCCAGGACCGAGGACTCTGGCGGACTGTTGTCGGCGGCCTATGCTTCGGGAGGAGCGACGGGCAAAACTGACTGACTGACTGCCTTCAGATAGACGATTCCGGCAACTGAAATGCGAAACCAACAGACTGAATCGTAATTTTTTCCCTTTTTCAATCCGTTCATTGAATAATCACTGACCTGACCATCCTGGGTGAATGTTCAATGCTGTCGTTATAAAGACAGAGGAGAGGGGGAGGGGGAGACTGGGATAGAGAGAGAGAGAGGGGTGGGGGTGGGGGGAGGGTGGTGGGGAGAGAATGAGAGTGTAGATGTTGTGGGGAGGGGGATGATGATATCTCAGTTTTCACCTCTTGTAGAATGGTGTGTGCGTGTGTGTGTGTGTGTGTGTGTGTGTGTGTGTGTGTGTGTGTGTGTGTGTGTGTGTGTGTGTGTGTGTGCGTGCGTGTGTGTGTGTGTGTGCCCCTTTTTTTACGGTTTATTTTTAGCGTACAGCTGATTTTATTAAATTAACTGAATATAAAATGGAGTGTATGTTGGTAGTGTTATTGATTAGTTTTATGTGAAAAATAAGCCTTACTTTATATTGTTTTTAAATTTGTGGGCATGTGCAGGTGTGAGTGCATTTGCACATTTTACATTATTCAATGTTGTGTACTCATATGTCATGTATTTATGTGTTCCCACCACAACACAAAGTTCTTATGAAAGAAAATAAAGTGTCTTGATTGATTGATTGATTGATTGATTGATTATCCTTACTTCACTCAGGGCTTCTACAATCCACCGCTTCTCTCTCTCTCTCTCTCTCTCTCTCTCTCTCTCTCTCTATCTATCTATCTATCTATCTATCTATCTATCTATCTAATTATCTCGCTATCCTCATGTCCTTCTTTCCTCCACGCATTTCTCTATGAACTTGGTCTTTGAGTCATGTACGTGAGCACGGCCTTTCCTCTCTGAGAGTCCCCAACAGTCACCCTACCGCTCTCCCCGCCCTGTCCGGGATACCCAGCCCGTTGGGAATGTCCGGAATCTCCGTCCCGTGGGAATGCCGGCGGAAGCACTGTTCATGCAACAATCCGTCCAGACTGCCAGTCCTTCGCTCTCAGTGTGGAGACGATGGCAGGGGGTGGAGGACGAAGACAGCGCATGCGTCAGGCTGACGTCAGTTCCGTCTGGTTTCGGCCTGGGTGAGGTGGAAGGTCTCCAGAACTGGGAGTCCCTCGGCCATCAACTGGTTCAGTCTGCCCACAGTGAGGGAGGGAGGTGTAGAAGGTTCCAGTCTGCCCACAGTGAGGGAGGGAGGGGTAGAAGGTTCCAGTCTGCCCACAGTGAGGGAGGGAGGGGTAGAAGGTTCCAGTCTGCCCACAGTGAGGGAGGAAGGGTAGAAGGTTCCAGTCTGCCCACAGTGAGGGAGGGAACGAACGAACGAACGAACGAACGAATCTTTTTTAATGAGGGATAAAGAATAAGCACAAAACAGGCTTTTTTACATCTTGCCCTCGATGAAGCAGAAAAAATAATGACAATATGTGACTTCAAAATCAACGAACCATCTAGATAGTGAAAAGAATATTAGCCTGAAATACAAAAGGCAATCCAAAAATATGACAGTCAACTTTTCACACACACACACACACACACACGCACACACACGCACACACACACACACACACACACACACACACACACACACACAAAGATAAAGAGAAAACAACTTTGCAAATACATTCAACAACAAAAATAAAATAGAAGAAGAAGAAGAAGAAGAAGGAGAGAAACGAAGGACGTCAATGAAAGGTGGACAGGTGAACAGTATGTCATGACAAGATATAGAGAAGGGGTAACGAAGGAACACAAATGAACATTCAAATACATTTAAACATCATTTGTACTTGAATCCATACAATAATTTTGAAAACGTATAAAGAAGGTTACATGATGTTATCATTAGTCACACTGTTTAGGAAGCGTAGCATCAGATATGAGAAGTATTGTTTTTTGAAAACGTTTAAACTGGAAATTACATTAAATGAAACACTAGGTCATTCCACAAACAACCACCGGAGTAAATGAGGCTAGATTTAAAAAGATCAATCCTCGGTAGGGGTATCTGAATCTTTCTGACATTGCGAATCAGGTTCGTTTTAAATTTGTTTTTCAAAGTTGGTGGTGCATGATTGGACATTATCTTAAACATGAAAATTGCTTTGTTATAAGTGAGTTTCCATTTTAGAGGCAAAATGTCTAAACGTTTATAATCAGAGGGAGTTACAGTTGTAGATTTGAGAAGAACGAGTTTCACAGCCCGTCTATGAAGACTGAAGAGTGGTTTTAATACGTTATAACTGGCCGAATCCCACAATGTAGAAGAGTAATTCAAATGAGATTCAATGTACGAAGTAAAAAACAGCTTACGACAATGTTGGTCTAAGAAATATTTTAGTTTTGAAAGCTGGTGAATCTTTTGAGACAGAAGTTTGCAAAGCATTGTGACATGAGAAGACCATGACAAATTATTGTCTACAATGACACCGAGGACTTCATGATGGTCAACTTCTTCAACTATTTCATTATTTATACTAAGAGATAGGGAATCATAAGAAATATTTTGACGCTTTTGTCTGGTGGTTATTATCAAGTACTTCGTTTTCTGAGGATGGAGACACATATGATTGAGTTCAGACCATATGATTAATTTGTTTATACTTTCTTGTAAACTTGCAAATATATTTTCAATTTTTTTATGACTACAGTGTATTGTGGTGTCATCAGCGAACATTTCACAGAGACTATCAATGAATAGAGGTAAATCGTTTATATATATGGAAAATAAGATAGGTCCGAGTACTGACCCTTGAGGCACACCATGACTAATGGATAATGTAGGAGATACAGATTCATTTACTGAGACCATTTGCTTTCTGTCGGAAAGAAATGAAGATAGGAGTTCTAACGAATTCTCTGATAAGTTGTATATCTTTAGCTTTTTAAGAAGAAGATTGCGGTCAATAACATCAAAGGCTTTCATAAAATCTACCATGAGAACACCTGTAATTTTGTCGTTATTTATATTAGTAAGCCATTGATCAACTAGGTTTGTCAGTGCTGTTTGGCACGAGTGATTAGCCCTAAAACCGGATTGGTCTTGATGAGGGAGGGGTAGAAGGTTTCAGCCTGCCCACAGTGAGGGAGTGAGGGAGGGGTAGCAGCATGCAGTCTGCCCACAGTGAGGGAGGGAGGGAGGGGTAGAATGACGCAATCTGCCCACAGTGAGGGAGGGAGGGAGGGAGGGATAGAATGATGCAGTCTGCCCACAGTGAGGGAGGGAGGGAGGGGTAGAATGATGCAGTCTGCCCACAGTGAGGGAGGGGTAGAAGGTTCCAGCCTGCCCACAGTGAGGGAGGGAGGGGTAGAATGATGCAGTCTGCCCACAGTGAGGGAGGGAGGGAGGGAGGGGTAGAAGGATGCAGTCTGCCCACAGTGAGGGAGAGAGGGAGGGAGGGAGGGGTAGAAAGATGCGGTCTGCCCGCAGTGAGGGAGGGAGGGAGGGGTAGAAAGATGCAATCTGCCCACAGTGAGGGAGGGAGGGAGGGGTAGAAAGATGCAATCTGCCCACAGTGAGGGAGGGAGGGAGGGAGGGGTAGAATGATGCAGTCTGCCCACAGTGAGGGAGGGAGGGAGGGGTAGAAAGATGCAGTCTGCCCACAGTGAGGGAGGGAGGGAGGGGTAGAAGGATGCAGTCTGCCCACAGTGAGGGAGGGAGGGAGGGGTAGAAGGATGCAGTCTGCCCACAGTGAGGGAGGGAGGGAGGGGTAGAAAGATGCAGTCTGCCCACAGTGAGGGAGGGAGGGAGGGGTAAAAAGATGCAGTCTGCCCACAGTGAGGGAGGGAGGGGTAGAAGTATGCAGTCTGCCCACAGTGAGGGATGGAGGGAGGGTAGAAGGTTGCAGTCTGCCCACAGTGAGGGAGGAAGTGAGGGGTAGAAAGATGCAGTCTGCCCACAGTGAGGGAAGGAGGGAGGGAGGGGTAGAAGGATGCAGTCTGCCCACAGTGAGGGAAGGAGGGAGGGAGGGGTAGAAGGATACAGTCTGCCCACAGTGAGGGAAGGAGGGAGAGAGGGGTAGAAGGATGCAGTCTGCCCACAGTGAGGGAGGGAGTGAGGGGTAGAAGGATGCAGTCTGCCCACAGTGAGGGAGAGAGGGAGGGGTAGAAGGTTGCAGTCTGCCCACAGTGAGGGAGGGAGGGAGGGGTAGAAGGATGCAGTCTGCCTACAGTGAGAAAGGGAGTGGTAGAAGGATGCAGTCTGCCCACAGTGAGGGAGGGAGGGAGGGGTAGAAGGATGCAGTCTGCCCACAGTGAGGGAGGGAGGGAGGGGTAGAAGGTTGCAGTCTGCCAACAATGAGGGAGAGAGGGAGGGGTAGAAGGTTGCAGTCTGCCTACAGTGAGAGAGGAAAGGGTAGAAGGATGCAGTCTGCCCACAGTGAGGGAGGGAGTGGCAGAAGGATGCAGTCTGCCCACAGTGAGTGAGAGAGGGGTAGATGGTTCAGGTCTGCCCACAGTGAGGGAGGGGGGAGGGATAGAAGGTTCCAGTCTGCCCACAGTGAGGGAGGGAGGGACAGAAGGTTCCAGTCTGCCCACAGTGAGGGGGGGAGGGATAGAAGGATGCAGTCTGCCCACAGTGAGGGAGGGAGGGGTAGAAGGGTGCAGGTTCGGGGGATGATGTGGGGGGGGGGGCAAATGAGGGGGGTGGAGGAGATGAGAGGGGAAACGATGTGGGTGGGAGTTGGGGCAGGTGGAGACTGTGGTCAACGTATGTAAATTGGAAACTTGAAGAATCGTTATTTTGATATAATGAATGAGGTAAAACCAAAAAAAAAGTTATGATGAAAAAAAAGAAAAAAGAAAACAAAGAAACGTGAGCCTTTTTCAACAAAGCCTTTTTCATGATCAAGGAGACCATACCTTTCTATCGTCGTCACCCCCACAACCTCCCCATTCCCTTTCTTCAATCATTTTTCTCCTTTTCCCCCTTTCCATTACCGCCATCATTATCAATGATAATCTTCGTGATCTCTTTCTGCTTTGGCTACTACTACTACTACTACTATTACTGCTACTACTATTTCTACTACTATTACTACTACCACCACCACTACTACTACTACTACTACTACTGCTGCTGCTGCTGCTGCTACTACTACTACTACCATACTACTACTACTACTACTACTACTACTACTACTACTACTACTACTATACTTCCTCTTCTTCCCCCTACATGATTTCTTCTCCTTTTTCCTTGTATCCATTACCGTCATAATTATCAATAATAATCTTCGTGATCTCTTTCTTCTCCGGCTACTAAAACTATTACTACTACTGCTGCTGCTGCTTCTACTGCTGTCACTACTACTACTCCTACTGCTGCTGCTGTTTCTACTGGTGTTACTACTTTACTACTACTACTACTACTACTACTACTACTGCTGCTGCTGCTGCTGCTGCTCCTACTATTACTACTACTACTATTACTATTACCACTACTTCTACAACTACTACTACTACAACAACAACTACTACTACTACTTCTACCACCACCACGAATACTTCCTCTTCTGCTTCTTGCCCCTCTATGATTTATTCTCCTTTTTCCTTGTACCCATTACCGTCATCGTTTCTTTATTAATGATAATCTCTTTCTTCTTCGACTACTGCTATTACTACTGTTCCTACTAATGCTGCTGCTGCTGCTGCTGCTGCTGCTGCTGTTACTACTAGTACTTCTACTACTGCTACTTCCTCTTCTGCTTCTCCTTCCCTCTATTTTTCTCCTTTTTTAGTTACGACTTCTTCTTTAACCAGTTCTGTTACTTTTCCTCTTCCTTCTCCGACTACAACTGTTACTTTTTTCTTCACCTCTTTTTCCTACTTCCACTACAAAAATTACTACCACTACTATTACTACTACTAGTAGTAGTAATAATAATGATGTAAAAATATTAGTAATAATACGGACAATCTCTATAGTGCCCATACTAACAATATAGGCTACAGGGCGCTTCACAAGTTTTAACAAATCAGTATCTAAAATACACACAGGGCACACACACGCATACTACTACTACTACTGCTGCTGCTGCTGCTGCTGCTGCTTTGCTCCTTCACCGAGTCACCTACCATTCCAAAACGGGAAAAAGAGAAGGAAAACTCACTTTTCGATTATTACATTACCCGGTATTTCCTGCTCACATGAATGTTTGAAGAGAGAGAGAGAGAAGACAGACAGACAGACAGACAGACAGACAGACAGACAGACAGAGACAAAGAGAAGACAGAGAAACAAGAGATAGTGAGAAACAGAGAGAGAGAGAGAAATGAGAGAGACAGAGATACAGAGGAGAGAGAGAGTCGTAGATCGGTGTAAGAATGTCGTTTCCGGGAAGCAGTGTAAGAGCTGATCACCACATTAAGAGTAGCGTCCCTTACTGGCTGCTGAGCGGAGAGGACTGGGCCCAGGCTGCTACGTCGGACTGTGCTCCGCCATCTTTGTCAGCTGTTGACATTCTGTGCGCCACACCTGGAACACAGACAGAAAGCAATGAGAGAGGTAGGAGGTGACTGTTGACAGTCTGTGCGCCCACCTGGAACAATAGACAGAAAACAACGAGAGAGAGGGATAGGGAGGTGACCTGTTGACATTCTGTGCGCCACACCTGGAACAACAGACAGAAAGCATGAAAACACACGGGGAGGAGCAAGAAGAGGGGAGGGTAGAGGGAAGGTGACATGTTGACAGTCTGTGCGCCACACCTGGAACAACAGACAGAAAACAATGAGAGAGAGGGGGGATAGAAAGGTGAACTGTTGACAGTCTGTGCGCCACACCTGGTACAACAGACAGAAAACAATAAGAGATGGGGGGGGGGGGGGGGGGGGGGGGCAGGAAGGTGAGGTGTTGACATTCTGTGCGCCACACCTGGAACAACATGTAGAAAGCAATGAGTGGTGGGGGGAGGGGCAGGAAGGTGAGGTGTTGACATTCTGTGCGCCACACCTGGTACAACATGTAGAAAGCAATCAAGTAACAAACATAACAGTACAATCAAGCAATGGGAACACGACAATCAAATAATAAGCATAACAGTACTATCAAACAATCAGAACAACAAGACAATCAAATAATAAACATAACAGTACTATCAAACAATCAGAAGAGCAAGACAATCAAATAATAAACATAACAGTACTATCAAACAATCAGAACAACACGACAATCAAATAATAAACATAACAGTACTATCAAACAATCAGAACAACACGACAATCAAATAATAAACATAACAGTACTATCAAACAATCAGAAGAACAAGACAATCAAATAATAAACATAACAGCACTATCAAACAATCAAAACAAGACAATCAAATAATAAACATAACAGTACTATCAAACAATCAGAACAAGACAATCCATTTGCCTCTTGGGCCCATGTGTGAATGAATACACACTGCATGAATTGTGAAAAGGGAGGATCGGGGGGGGGGGGGGGGGAGGGGGGAGGGGGGCAACGGGTGAATGGGGCAACTGGAGATCTGGTAAAGGGGGGGGGGGGCTGGGAGGGCGGAGAGGGAGCCTCGGTCACGGACTCAGAGCGGGAGGGGGGGTGGGGGGGGGGGGGTGGAGGAAGGGGTTTAAGGACTGTATTTGCATAGCAAGCACCTAACAGAGCTAATGATCTGATGCGTTCACATAGCTACAGACACAGTGCACGGTGATTGTGTCTGGAGGGCTGGGCCCTGCACAGACAAGGGGAGGAGGAGAAGGGAGGAAGGGTTGGAGAGAGGAAGAAGAGAGGAAGGGTAGGAGGGAGGGGACAATGGTACATTGGCGGAGGGGTGTAGCAGGTAATATCGACTTACAGCCTTGGGTGGAAGGGACTAAACCTATCCTGTGTAGTGCTTTGTATCTATCCAATGAATTTACCCTTTGTAGCGTGTTAAGCCTAACGAAATAAATCTCCCTTTGTAAAGCTTTGCACTAAACGAAAAAATCTACCCAAAGAAAAGAAAAAGATACACCCTAGGGTGGAAACAGGACCCAGAGAAGTACTGCTCTCTCGTTGCTGTTCCACTGACAGGTGGTGACAGTACAACTTCAGACACGGCCAAGCTTTCACCATGAGGTATTACGTGACTAATGAATAATTCTACCTTTTGTAGTGTTGTGAACCTAACGAATAAATCTACCCTTTGTAGTGCTTTGTACCTAACAATAAATTACCCTTTATGGTACATTGAACATAACAATAAATCTACCCTTTATTGTGCTTTGTACCTAACAATAAATCCAGCCTTTGTAGTGCTTTGTACCTAACAATAAATCAGCCTTTGTAGTGCTTTGTAACTAACAATAAATCAGCCTTTGTAGTGCTTTGTAACTAACAATCAATCAGCCTTTGTAGTGCTTTGTACCTAACAATAAATCAGCCTTTGTAGTGCTTTGTACTAATAATAAATCAGCCTTTGTAGTGCCTTGTACCTAACAATAAATCAACCTTTGTAGTGATTTGTACCTAACAATAAATCAGACATTGTAGTGCTTTGTACCTAACAATAAATCAGCCTTTGTAGTGCTTTGTACCTAACAATAAATCAGCCTTTGTAGTATTCTGCTCCTGATTCGCACCAGTAAAGTAGAAGCAACAACAGTCAGCCATACTGTTCTACAGTCCGCCATACTGTTCTACAGTCCGCCATACTGTTTTACTGTCCGCCATACAGTTTTACTGTCCGCCATACTGTTCCACTGTCCGCCATACTGTTCTACTGTCCACCATACTGTTCCACTGTCCACAATACTGTTCTACAGTCCGCCATACTGTTCCACTGTCCGCCATACTGTTCCACTGTCCACCATACTGTTCCACAGTCCGCCATACTGTTCTACAGTCCACCATATTGTTCCACTGTCCACCATACTGTTCTACTGTCCGCCATACTGTTCTACAGTCCACCATATTTTTCTACTGTCCGCCATTATGTTCCACTGTCCACCATACTGTTCCACTGTCCACCATACTGTTCTACAGTCCACCATACTGTTCCACTGTCCGCCATACTGTTCTACTGTCCGCCATACTGTTCTACAGTCCGCCATACTTTTCTACTGTCCGCCATTATGTTCCACTGTCCACAATACTGTTCCACTGTCCGCCATACTGTTCTACAGTCCACCATACTGTTCCACTGTCCGCCATACTGTTCTACAGTCCGCCATACTGTTCTACTGTCCGCCATACTGTTCTACTGTCCGCTATACTGTTCTACAGTCCACCATACTGTTCCACTGTCCACCATACTCTTCCACTGTCCGCCATACTGTTCCACTGTCCGCCACACTGTTCTACAGTCCGCCACACTGTTCTACGATGCGCCATACTGTTCTACAGTCCGCCATACTGTTCTACAGTCCCCCATACTGTTCTACTGTCCGCCATACTGTTCTACAGTCCCCCGTACTGTTCTACTGTCCGTCATACTGTTCTACTGTCCGCCATACTGTTCTACTGTCCGCCATACTGTTCTACAAATCCGCCATACTGTTCTACAATCCGCCATACTTTTCCACTGTCCGCCATACTGTTTCACTGTCTGCCGTACTGTTCTACAATCCACCATACTGTTTTACTGTCCCCCATACTGTTTACTGTCCACCATACTGTTCTACAGACCGCCATACTGTTCCACTGTCCACCATACTGTTCTACAGTCCGCAATACTGTTCTACAGTCCGCCATACTGTTCTACTGTCCGCCATACTGTTCTACTGTCCGCCATACTGTTTTGTTCCACTGTCCGCCATACTGTTCCACTGTCCGCCATACTGTTCTACAGTCCGCCATACTGTTCTACAGTCCGCCATACTGTTCTAATGTCCGCCATACTGTTCTACAGTCCACCATACTGTTCTACAATCCGCAATACTGTTCTACAGTCCGCCATACTGTTCTACAGTCCGCCATACTGTTCTACTGTCCGCCATACTGTTCTACAGTCCGCCATACTGTTCTAAAGTCCGCCATACTGTTCTACAGTCCGCCATACTGTTCTACAGTCCGCCACACTGTTCTACTGTCCGCCATACTGTTCGACAATCCGCCATACTGTTCTACAATCCGCCATACTGTTCTACAATCAGCCACACTGTTCTACAGTCCGCCATACTGTTCTACAGTCCGCCATACTGTTCTACTGTCCGCCATACTGTTCTACAGTCCGCCATACTGTCCTACAGTCCCCCATACTGTTCTACAGTGCGCCATACTGTTCTACTGTCCGCCATACTGTTCTACTGTCCGACATACTGTTCTACTGTCCGCCATACTGTTCTACAATCCGCCATACTGTCCTACTGTCCGCCATACTGTTCCACTGTCCGCCATACTGTTCTACAATCCGCCATACTGTTCTACTGTCCGCCTTACTGTTCTACTGTGAACTCGGACAGAACACATCAGGTGTCAGGCTTTCCGCGGCAAAAGGTGATTTCGCCCGTGTGACACAGTGTGTGGCGGCCATTGCCGTCTGAAAATGAGCTGGGCAACATGGCATTTTAAAGTGATCACTCGTCGGCTGCTTGTCTCAGAATGAGCTGGGAAACATGGCATTGTAAAATGATCACTCGTCGGTGGCTCGTCTCAGAATGAGCTGGGAAATAGGCATTTTAAAATGATCACTCGTCGGTTGGTCGTCTCAGAATGAGCTGTGAAACACAGCATGTTAAAATCGTTGTTGACGTACGAGAGAAGGACTGGAGGCTGCATGTAAAACGCCACCGTGACTTTTGCTCGTTATGAACTTAGTGATGAAGGACTGTAGACTGCATGTGAAACGCCACCATGACTTTTGCTCGTTATGGACTTAGGGATGAAGCACTGGAGACTGCATGTCAAACGCCACCGTGACTTTTGCTCGTTATGGACTTAGGGATGACGGACTGTAGACTGCATGTGAAACGCCACCATGACTTTTGCTCGTTATGGACTTAGGGATGAAGCACTGGAGACTGAAAAAGTCAGCAACCGTCTGCTGCGTGTTCGTCACTGAGAGAGGTTTGTCGCCTAACATGGAGTCGTATTTCATTTCAAATCGGTGTTTGCTTTCATTCTGGAATTCCACGTATACACGTATTTCTTTAAATGTACCGCAACATTCTCCGCGGCAAATCAACACATCCACCCACCCACCCACGCACGCACGCACGTACGTACGCACACACACACACACACACACACACCACACACACACACACACACACACACACACACACACATACATACACGCGCGCGCACACGCACACACACGCACACGCACACACACACACACACACACACACACACACACACACACTGTCATCTGAGAGCCTTTGTCCTTTGTCACGATGAACTTTGAAAAAAAAAAAAGCATGACTGTACAGTTCACGATGGCAAGTTGAAAAGTTTAAAGCGGAAAGGAATCAACTTAGTGTGTCACAGACCACAAAGTCTGAAAAGTGTTGACAGGAAAACTCGTAACAGGTGCCGTTTATCACGGCGAAAAAGACAACAACAACAACAACAGAAGAACAAAAATGATAATGTTACTTCCACAAGACAACAACAACAACAGAACAAAAATGATAAAGTCACCCCCACAAGACAACAACAACAACAACAACAGAACAAAAATGATAATGTCACCCCACAAGACAACAACAACAACAACAACAACAGAACAAAAATGATAATGTCACCCCCACAAGACAACAACAACAACAACAGAAGAACAACAATGATAATGTTACTCCCACAAGACAACAACAACAACAACACCAGAACAAAATGATAATGTCACCCCCCACAAGACAACAACAACAACAACAGAAGAACAAAAATGATAATGTTACTCCCACAAGACAACAACAACAACAACAACAACAACAACAGAAGAACAACAATGATAATGCCACCCCCACAAGACAAGCGTCTGTGAGATGCATTAAATCTCTTCTGTGAGAATCCAGGCCAATGATTCTTTGTCCTTGGAATCCAGGCCAATGATTCTCTGTCCTTGTAATCCAGGCCAATGATTCTCTGTCCTTGGAATCCAGGCCAATGATTCTGTCCTTGCAATCCAGACCTAAGATTCTCTGTCTTTGCAATCCAGGCCGATAATTCTGTCCTTGCAATCCAGACAAATGATTCTCTGTCCTTGCAATCCAGGCCAATAATTCTGTCCTTGGAATCCAGGCCAATGATTCTCTGTCTTTGCAATCCAGGCCAATGATTCTGTCCTTGCAATCCAGGCCAATGATTCTGTCCTTGCAATCCAGGCCAATGATTCTCTCTCTTTGCAGTCCAGGCCAATAATTCTGTCCTTGGAATCCAGGCCAATGATTCTGTCCTTGCTATCCAGGCCAATGATTCTGTCCTTGCAATCCAGGCCAATGATTCTGTCCTTGCAATCCAGGCCGATGATTCTGTCCTTGCAATCCAGGCCAATGATTCTCTGTCCTTGCAATCCAGTCCAATGATTCTCTGTCCTTGCAACCCAGGCCAATGATTCTGTCCTCCGAATCAAGGCCAATGATTCTCTGTCCTTGGAATCCAGGCCAATGATTCTCTGTCCTTGGAATCCAGGCCAATGATTCTGTCCTTGGAATCCAGGCCAATGATTCTGTCCTTGCAATCCAGGCCAATGATTCTGTCCTTGGAATCCAGGCCAGTGATACTGTCCTTGGTGTAAATTTCCTCACCCAGGTGTGTTCTGTGATACAACACATTACCCAGGCGTGTTCTGACACAACACATCACCCAGACGTGTTCTGACACAACACATCTACCAGGTGTGTTCTGACACATCACCCAGGTGTGTTCTGGTACAACACAACACATCACCCAGGTGTGTTCTGGTACAACACATCACCCAGGTATGTTCTGGTACAACACATCACCCAGGTGTGTTCTGGTACAACACAACACATCACCTAGGTGCGTTCTGGTACAACACATCACCCAGGTATGTTCTGGTACAACACATCACCCAGGTGTGTTCTGGTACAACACATCACCCAGGTGTGTTCTGGTACAACACATCACCCAGGTGTGTTCTGGTACAACACATCACCCAGGTGTGTTCTGGTACAACACATCACCCAGGTGTGTTCTGACACAACACATCACCCAGGTGTGTTCTGGTACAACATATCACCCAGGTATGTTCTGACACAACACATCACCCAGGCGTGTTCTGGTACAACACAACACATCACCCAGGTGTGTTCTGGTACAACACAACACATCACCCAGGCGTGTTCTGGTACAACACAACACATCACCCAGGTGTGTTCTGACACAACACATCACCCAGGTGTGTTCTGGTACAACACATCACCCAGGTGTGTTCTGTCACAACACATCACCCAGGTATGCTCTGACACAACACATCACCCAGGTATGTTCTGACACAACACATCACCCAGGTGTGTTCTCGTACAACACAACACCCAGGTATGTCCTGACACAACACATCACCCATGTATGTTCTGACACATCACCCAGGTATGTTCTGACACAAAACATCACCCAGGTATGTTCTGTCACAACACATCACCCAGGTATGTTCTGACACAAAACATCACCCAGGTGTGTTCTGGTACAACACATCACCCAGGTATGTTCTGACACAACATATCACCCATGTATGTTCTGACACAACACATCACCCAGGTGTGTTCTGAAATAACACATCACCCAGGTATGTTCTGACACAACACATCACCCAGGCGTGTTCTAATACATCACTCAGATGTGTTCCGATACAGCACATACACTTTCCTCACCCAGGTGTGTTCTAATACAACACATTACCCAGACGTGTTCCGATACAACACATACACTGAACACGTTCAACGGCCGTCTGTTTTCGTCTGAGAGAAATAACAATAAAACTAAAAAGGAAAACACAGAGAGAGAGAGAGAGAGAGAGAGAGAGAGAGAGAGAGAGAGAGAGAGACAGACAGACAGACAGACAGACAGACAGAGAGAGAGAGAGAGAGAGAGAGAGAGAGAGAGAGAGAGAGAGAGAGAGAGGAAACAAAGAATCAAAAGAAGGGAGAGAGTGTGGGGCGGAAACGACAAAGAAACAAGGAAACGAAAGGGAGATGAACAGACAACTCCAGCTGAAGGGTAAGGGAGATAGACAACTACAGATGAAGGGTAAGGGAGATGAACGGACAACTACAGATGAAGGGTAAGGGAGATGAACGAACAACTACAGATGAAGGGAAAGGGAGATAAACAGACAACTCCAGATTAAGGGTAAGGGAGATGAACAGACCACTCCAGCTGAAGGGTATGGGAGATGAACAGACAACTACAGATGAAGGGTAAGGGAGATGAACGGACAACTCCAGCTGAAGGGTAAGGGAGATGAATGGACAACTACGGCTGAAGGGTAAGGGAGATGAACAGAAATGAGAGAGAAAAGCAGGGGAAGAAGGGGAGGTGGCGGAGGGGAAGGGGGTAAAGGCAATCGAAGTAACAAGGAAAGAAGATCAGACAGGCCTGCATAACCATTCTTTGCTTTGATCAAACGACGGTTGTTAAACTGTGGTTATCAAATTAATCAAATACACCTCACAATCAGTGAACACTATTTTTTAAATGAACCGTAAAAATGAACTAACAGGGTCTCCCATGAGCGCTTGTGTGTGTGTGTGTGGGGGGGGGGGGGGGGGTGCATGTGTGTGTGTGTGTGTGTGTGTGTGTGTGTGTGTGTGTGTGTCTGCGTGTGTGTGTGATTGTGTGTGCATGTGTGTGTGTGTGGGGGGGGGGGGGGCGTGTCTCTGTGTATGTGTGTGTGTGTGTGTGTGTCCATGTGTGTATGTGTGTTTTTGTGTGGGGGTGGTGGGTGGGGGTGGGCTTGTATGTGTGTATGTCTATTTGTCTGTCTGTCTGTCTGTCTGTCTGTCTGTCTGTCTGTCTGTCTGTCTGTGAGTGTGCGTGTGTTTTACTGTATTTAGCAGAAGCACGACTGAGGCAAAAATACAGACTAGGAGAAAACGTGAGAAAAAAAAAGGAAAACAAGAACACGAGAACAAAAATACAAAAAAAATAAATAAAATGAAGTGAGAAACAAAACAAAACTGAATAAGAAAAAGATATAAAGGCATGATCGGGTAATGTGAAGCCAAATCTGAAGAGAGGCAGCCAGGGACTCCACAAATAGCCGTCATTCTCTGCTGTGGTGTGGACTACACAAATAGCCGTCAGTCTCTGCTGTGGTGTGGACTCCACAAATAGTCGTCATTCTCTGCTGTGGTGTGGACTTCACAAATAGCCGTCATTCTCTGCTGTGGTGCCTCCACAAATCGCCGTCATTCTCTGCTGTGATGTGGACTCCACAAATAGCCGTCATTCTCTGCTGTGGTGTGGACTCCACAAATAGCCGTCATTCTCTGCTGTGGTGTGGACTCCACAAATAGCCGTCATTCTCTGTGTGGTGTGGACTCCACAAATAGCCGTCATTCTCTGCTGTGGTGTGGACTCCACAAATAGGCGTCATTCTCTACTGTGGTGCGGACTCCACAAATAGCCGTCATTCTCTGCTGTGGTGTGCAGGCGCTGAGCGCGCCATTAAACAGACCGTCCACATTCACTGTGGTGATGTCCACTATCCCTCTAACCAACTACTAACACATACATTTGAGGAGAGAGGGGGTTGGGGTGGGGGATGAAGAGGACAGGGACACTTAAGAAAGAAAGAAATATAAATCAGTATAATAGTCAATTTATAGGTAGTTTTTGCGACGGGAAGGTGGGCTGGAATTAAGAGGACGGGAAAGACACCCACCGCCGAAAACCTGCCCCTCCCTTTTTCTCCTTCCATTTATTTCAACATACTCTCTCTCTCTCTCTCTCTCTCTCTCTCTCTCTCTCTCTCTCTCTCTCTCTCTCTCTCTCTCTCTCTCAGCGCGACTTTCATAATTCGCGCGCTTTTAAAAAAAATACATTTCCATTAAAAATTGAGCTTTTGCCCACGACCACGTGAGATGTGATCCACCAATGCACAGAGATATCACAAATAAAGCTTTTCCATCCGCGTTAGTGTTAACATCACCACCACCACTATTGTGGCTGACTCAAAACACAGGAACTACTCTTTGAAAGAGAACCCGTCGTATCTGTTTCATTTTATTCATTCACATTCCACTTCGCACTGTTTTGTTTCGTGGTGGGTTTTTTTTTTTTTTTTTTTGTCTTTGCGGTTACCGTCTTTCCTTTCCGTGAAATGATAGCTAGAAAAGTGTACGGCTTGAACTCATTTTATTTTCACAAAATTTCCTTTCCGTGAAATGATAGTTATCAACCTGTACCACTTGATCTGATTTTATTGTATGTCTCTGGGCCTCTCTCTGACCTTCCTCTCATGATCCAAAACACCCAGTCTTGTGTAGCCAACCTTAAGGACTGGATGACCCGAAACAAACTAAAACTAAATGAAGATAAGTCTGAACTGATCCTGATCACCCCACCAAAACTTCAAAACCACCCTTCTGTTCCGACTTCCATCAAACTTGTTGATTCACCTATCACTCCTCTCATTCTGCCCGCAACCTCGGTGTAACTCTTGATCAAACCCTGTCCTTCCAACAGCATGTCAGCAATGTCTGTCGCACTTGCTTTCTTGAACTCCGCCGAATTGCTTCTATTCGCCATCTTCTCTCAGAAAACACAACAAAAGCTCTTGTCTGCGCATTTGTTCTATCCCGCCTGGATTACTGTAACGCTCTTTTGTCTGGCTCTCCCTCTCATCTCATCAACAAACTTCAAAGAGTTCAGAATCATGCTGCCCGTCTCATCTTCCGCACTTCTAAATATAACCATGTTACCCCATTGCTCCGCTCTCTCCACTGGCTCCCTGTTCAGCTAAGAATATCCTACAAGATTGCCTCTCTCTGCTTCAAATCCATCGAGTCTTCCTGTCCTGAGTATCTCACCCACCTGTTACATCTTTACACCCCATCTCGAGCTTTACGTTCCTCATGTGACACTCGTATCTACAGTATCCCCACTGTTCGCACTAAAACCTTTGGTCAACGTTCCTTTGCCTATCAAGCTCCAACTACCTGGAATCAATTGCCTCGCTCTCTCAGATACTCACCCTCACTGCCCACATTCAAGCGCCTTCTCAAAACTCATCTGTTTCCTAGGTAACTTCGTCTTCCCTGTGACCCGACGTTTGCAATGTGTGATGCGAGTGTCTGCTTTGTGTGCGTTCGTGTCTGTGTGAGTGTGTGTTTGCGTGTATGCATGCTTGTGAGTTTGTGTCCTTGCTTTGGATTTTGATGCCTTTTTCTCATGTATGATTGTTATATATTGTGTGATTTGATGTCTGTTGTGATATTGTAAACGCCTAGGGCATTCAATTGATTAGGCGTCATAAATGTTCATAATAATAATAATAATATTGTCACAAACTACCTATGACACATCCCCTGCCGGATTTCCCTTTCCATTCAGCTGTGGGGTGAGGTCTGAGCGGAGCATCAGGCAGTCTGCAGCAGTCTGCAGCACTCTACAGCAGTTTACGACAGTCTACGGCAGGCAGTCTATAACAGTCTACAGCAGTCAGTCTACAGCAGTCTACAGCAGTCTACAGCAGTCAGTCTGCAGCAGTCTGCAGCTGTTTACGACAGGTTAGGACAGTCTACAGCAGTCTACAGCAGTCAGTCTACAGCAGCCCACAGCAGTCTACGACAGTCTACGACAGTCTACGACAGTCTACAGCATTCAGTCTACAGCATTCAATCTACAGCAGTCTATGGCAGTCTACGACAGTTTACAGCAGTCTACAGCATTCAATCTACAGCATTCAATCTGCAGCAGTCTATGGCAGTCTACAGCAGTCTATGGCAGTTTAGCAGTCTACGACAGTCCAAGGCAGTCTACAGCAGTCTACGACAGTCCAAGGCAGTCCACAGCAGTCTACGGCAGTCTGCAACAGTCTACAGTAGTCTACGACAGTCCAATGCAGTCTACAGCAGTCTACAACAGTCTACAGCAGTCTACGACAGTCCAATGCAGTCTACAGCAGTCTACGACAGTCCAAGGCTGTCTACAGCAGTCTACGGCAGTCTGCAACAGTCTACGGCAGTCTGCAACAGTCTGCAACAGTCTACGGCAGTCTGCAACAGTCTACAACAGTCTGCAACAGTCTACAGCAGTCTACAACAGTCCAGTCTGTAACAGCCTACAGCAGTCTACAACAGTCTGCAACAGTCTACAGCAGTCTACACAGTCTACGACAGTCCAAGGCAGTCTACAGCAGTCTGCAACAGTCTACAACAGTCTACGGCAGTCTGCAACAGTCTACAGCAGTCTACGACAGTCGAAGGCAGTCTACAGCAGTCTATGGCAGTCTGCAGCAGTCTATGGCAGTCTATGGCAGCTTGCAGCAGTCTGCAACAGTCTACGGCTGTCTACAACAGTCTACAGCAGTCTACAGCAGTCTACAACAGTCTACAGCAGCCTACAGCAGTCTACAACAGTCTACAGCAGCAGCACGACGCCCCCTAGTGCTGTGATTGTTTCCCTTTGGTCACGAACAGACAAACGCGCTGTTAATTCCATTTCGTGAACGCCGAGCGCTTCTCCTACCAACAGCAAGCCAGTGTACAGAATTCGTGGCCCAACATGCATGTTGTCTCAACATCAAATGATACAGGGACGAAGGACAAAAGACGAAGTTTAAGCAATGGAGGTTCCAATTCCACTTCTTTCCGTTTATAAACCACTTCATTCAGATACAAGGAAGATACATGCCTTCAAGGGTCAATCAAACAAGAAGCCATTACGTTCAGCATCTAGTTCTCCCATTGTAACGCCTTCTGATTGGTAGGTGAAAGGTGCGAACTTTTCATTCATAGTCACGTTTTCCTTAAAGGGAAAAAAGAAAGTTAGTCCACCAGTCGCCTTTTTGTCTCTTCGCATTAAGTTGGCCTCCCCCCCTCCCCTCCCTCTACCCTCCCCCCCCCCCCCCCCCACCACACACACACATCCCCGCCCCCCACGTAGGCGCCTGCACATTCCTCATGGGAAGAATACACTGACACAAGGAAGAACACACGCACACGCACACACACGCACACACACACACACACACACACACACACACACACACACACACACATACATACACATATCCACACACACACATATCCACACACAC
Organism: Conus canariensis; assembly: GCA_033310375.1. Taxonomy (NCBI): domain Eukaryota; kingdom Metazoa; phylum Mollusca; class Gastropoda; order Neogastropoda; family Conidae; genus Conus; species Conus canariensis. The sequence goes on from CM065721.1 coordinate 86,103,077, forward strand.
ACACACACACACACACACACACACACACACACACATGCATCCTGCCCCCAGCCACCCTTCTCCCTCTTCCGCTCCCTTCTTTTCGCCCACCCCCGTCACCACGTCAGTGAGGCCTGTCCAACACTTCACATTCACTACACACAACAACAACAACACAAAGAAAACAAAAAGGGCACAACTCCACATTCAGTAAACAAAACAACAACAACAACACAAAAACAGAAAACAAAAAGGACACAACTTCACAAAGGGAAAAGACTTGTCACAGTATATTCACTTTAAAGGCAGATCGAGAAAGGTTACCGGGTAAAAAAAAAAAGCAGAAACTCTCTCTCTCTCTCTCTCTCTCTCTCTCTCTCTCTCTCTCTCTCTCACACACACACACACACACACACACACACACACACACACACACACACACACACACACACGCTGGAATAAGCACTCACAGACAGGAGAAAGGCAGAGGAGGAGGGTGAGCGAGAAAGAAGAAGGGCCGGGGATGGCAGGAGAGGGGAGGGGGGGTACAAAAGTGGAAAAGGTTGAGAGAAATTGGGTAACAAAGACAAGGAGTATGGGTGGAGGGAGGGGGAGGACAAAGTGGAAAAGGTTGAGAGAAATTGGGTAACAAAGACGAGGAGTACGGAGGGAGGGAGGGGGAGGACAAAGTGGAAAAGGTTGAGAGAAATTGGGTAACAAAAACAAGGAGTATGGGTGGAGGGAGGGGGAGGACACACAGACACGAAGAAAGAGATATTGGGTGACAAAGACAAGGAGCATGGGGGTGGGGGTGGATGGGTGGGGAAGGACACACAGACACAGAGGGACGAGGTGCAGCTCCCACATGCTGCCAGGCGCACCCACACATTCTCTCTCTCTCTCTCTCTCTCTCTCTCTCTCTCTCTCTATATATATATATATATATATATATATATCACGCACGCGCACGACCACACACACACAACACACACACACACACACACACACACACACACACACACACGCTCACGCACACATGCACGCACAGAGAGACAGACAGACAAACAGACAGACGGTCAGACAGAGACAGAGAGAAGAGTGGAGGGGAGAGAAGGGGAGGGGATATATTTGACATGTGTCTGACACTTCAGATCCCATCTGTCCAGGACACGACGAACCAGGCAATCACCGTCACCGCCATCACAAACCATCACCACCACCACCAACAACAACACGCTGATAATCTCCAGTCCCCAAATGACAGGAGTTGTTATGCTGCACAGCTGTCCCCCTGTATCCATAGGTCAACGTGGACTGCCTTGTGCAGTGCTGCCAGCAGTGTCATCTCACATCTCTCTCTCTCTGTATCCCTAGTTCACTGCCAGCAGTGTCCTCATCTCACACCTCTCTCTTTCTCTGTATCCCTAGTTCACTGCCAGCAGTGTCCTCATCTCACACCTCTCACTCTGTATCCCTAGTTTACTGCCAGCAGTGTCATCATCTCACACCTGTCCCCCTGTATCCCTAGTTCACTGCCAGCAGTGTCATCTCACACCTGTCCCCCTGTATCCCTAGTTCACTGTCAGCAGTGTCATCATCTCACACCTGTCCCCCTGTATCCCTAGTTCACTGCCAGCAGTGTCCTCATCTCACACCTCTCTCTGTATCCCTAGTTCACTGCCAGCAGTGTCATCATCTCACACCTCTCTCTGTATCCCTAGTTCACTGCCAGCAGTGTCATCTCACACCTCTCCCCCTGTATCCCTAGTTCACTGCCAGCAGTGTCATCTCACACCTCTCTCTGTATCCCTAGTTCACTGCCAGCAGTGTCATCTCACACCTCTCTGTATCCCTAGTTCACTGCCAGCAGTGTCATCTCACACCTCTCTGTATCCCTAGTTCACTGCCAGCAGTGTCATCTCACACCTCTCTGTATCCCTAGTTCACTGCCAGCAGTGTCATCTCACACCCCTCTGTATCCCTAGTTCACTGCCAGCAGTGTCATCTCACACCTCTCTGTATCCCTAGTTCACTGCCAGCAGTGTCATCTCACACCTCTCTGTATCCCTAGTTCACTTGCCAGCAGTGTCATCTCACACCTCTCTGTATCCCTAGTTCACTGCCAGCAGTGTCATCTCACACCTCTCCCCCTGTATCCCTAGTTCACTGCCAGCAGTGTCCTCATCTCACACCTCTCTCTGTATCCCTAGTTTACTGCCAGCAGTGTCATCTCACACCTCTCCCCCTGTATCCCTAGTTCACTGCCAGCAGTGTCCTCATCTCACAACCAGCAGTGTCATCTCACACCTCTCTCTGTATCCCTAGTTCACTGCCAGCAGTGTCATCTCACACCTCTCTCTGTATCCCTAGTTCACTGCCAGCAGTGTCATCTCACACCTCTCTCTGTATCCCTAGTTCACTGCCAGTAGTGTCATCTCACACCTCTCTCTGTATCCCTAGTTCACTGCCAGCAGTGTCCTCATCTGATGCTTCTCTCACTGTATCCCCAGTTCAACATGGACAGCCTTGTGCCGTGCTGCCGGCAGTGTCCTCATCTCACATCGCCACATCAGCCATCCACATTCCACGTCGTCATTCGCTGATAATAATGCCGATGCTTCTACTACCAACGAGAGAAGACTTTTCTATTTTAATGCACTGGGGATGGTAGGGTGAGGGGGGTATAACGACTGAACACGATGAGAGATTTTCTTTTTCATCTTTAACCTTTAAGGCAACGGATTTTTTTCTTTTTTTGGTTGGTTTGTTTTTTGTTGTTTTGTTGTTGTTGTTGTTTTGTTTCTTTTTGTTTGTTTTTCTTTTTTTGTTTGTTAGTTGCTTGTTTGTTTGTGTTGTTTTCTTTGTAATGGCAATGGAGAGAAGCTGAACCAGGAACTACACAGTTAACACTTCGTCATCTGTGCATCTGTCTGTCTGTAACTGATCCATGTCACAGTGTGTGTGCGTGCGTGCGTGCGTGCGTGCGTGCGTGCGTGCGTGCGTGTGTCAAGTCAAGTCAAGTCAAGTCAAAATTATCTTTATTGAGGGTTAAAGAATAAGCTTTCCAGCTTTTTTACATCCTGTGTGTGTGTGTGTGTGTGTGTGTGTGTGTGTGTGTGTGTGTGTGTGTGTGTGTGTGTGTGTGTGTGTGTGTTGTGTGTGCAGAGCTATTCCTCACTGCTGTACATTTGTCTGTCTGTAATTGATCCATGTCACTGTGCAGGGCCAGATGGTTCAAACAAGTCTGTAAATTTCACCAGCCGCCGTGGCGTAGTGGTTAGCGTCGCGGACTCCCGGCTGGGAGGTCGTGGGTTCGAATCCCATCAGAGTCATGTGGGTTTTTCTGCCCCGACCGGCTCCTACCCAGAGTTGAGTTTGCTGCGGACTCAGTTGGGAAGACTGGGACCACACAGTCGAGTTTCATCCACTTAATGGATGTGTTTCTGAGAGTGTTGCTCAAATTTCCTGACTAACACTGCAGGTGCCTGTATATCTGGGGCCTGGTTGACGCCGGGATATATTATGAAAGGAAGTATAGAGTACAGCCCTGTCATGCAGTCTCAGACCGAAATGGAAATCCGTAGCATCATCTTAATCATCCTCATTCTCATCGATCAGCATAAAAAATAAAAATAAAAATAAAAAACAAAAAGTCTGTAAATTTCAATGGTCATTGATAGGAGGAGGAGGTGTTGGCATTCACCTGTTGTTGTTCAACCTGATCACTAGCCCTTGTCTGTAGTAAACAACAACGTTCAATACGTCTATCCTTCGACAAAAAGATTCTTGCCCCACCCCCCTCCCCCACCCCCTCTCCCTGCAAGTCCTGCAAATAATGGTTATGGATGGATTTTCTACCCACCAGAGGGGCAAATCTCTGGTCACGTGACCACTCGACAAGACCCGATATTACCTCCCTGTGTCAACCTGCTGTCTCTCTGTTTCCCGATATTACCTCCCTGTGTCAGACTGCTGTCTGTTTCCCGATATTACCTCCCTGTGTCAGAATGCTATCTGTTTCCCAATATTACATCCCTGTGTCAGACTGCTGTCTGTTTCCCAATATTACATCCCTGTGTCAGACTGCTGTCTGTTTCCCGATATTACCTCCCTGTGTCAGAATGCTGTCTGTTTCCAGATATTACCTCCCTGTGTCAGACTGCTGTCTGTTTCTAGATATTACCTCCCTGTGTCAGACTGATGTCTGTTTCCCAATGTTACCTCTCTGTGTCAGACTGCTGTCTCTGTTTCCCCATATTACCTCCCTGTGTCAGACTGCTGTCTCTCCGTTTCCCGATATTACCTCCCTGTGTCAGAATGCTGTCTGTTTCCCGATATTACGTCCTTGTGTCAGACTGCTGTCTCCTTGTTTCCCGATATTACATCTCTGTGTCAGACTGCTGTCTGTTTCCCGATAGTACCTCCCTGTGTCAGACTGCTGTTTCCCCATATTACCTCCCTGTGTCAGACTGCTGTCTCTCTCTTTCCCGATATTACCTCCCTGTGTCAGACTGTTGCCTGTTTCCTGATATTACCTCTCTGTGTCAGACTACTGTCTGTCTGTTTCCCGATATTACCTCCCTGTGTCAGACTGCTGTCTCTCTGTTTCCCGATATTACCTCCCTGTGTCAAACTGCTGTCTGTTTCCAGATATTACCTCCCTGTGTCAGACTGCTGTCTCTGTTTCCCGATATTACCTCCCTGTGTCAGACTGCTATCTCTCTCTCCCGATATTACCTCCCTGTGTCAGACTGCTGTCTGTTTCCCCATATTACCTCCCTGTGTCAGACTGCTGTCTGTTTCCCCATATTACCTCCCTGTGTCAGACTGCTGTCTCTGTTTCCCGATATTACCTCCCTGTGTCAGATCTGCTGTTACTCTTTCTTTCCCGATATTACCTCCCTGTGTCAGACTCTGTTTTCCCGATATTAACCTCCCTGTGTCAGACCTTCTGTTTCCAGATATTACCTCCCTGTGTTAGACTGATGTCTGTTTCCAGATATTACCTCCCTGTGTCAGACTGATGTCTGTTTCCGATATTACCTCCCTGTGTCTGACTGATTCTGTTTCCGATATTACCTCCCTGTTCAGACTGCTGTCTCTGTTTCCCGATATTACCTCCTGTATCAGACTGCTGTCTGTTTCCCGATATTACCTCCATGTGTCAGACTGCTGTCTCTGTTTCCCCGATATTACCTTCCTGTGTCAGACTACTGTCCTGTTTCCCATATTACCTCCCTGTGTCAGACTACTGTCTGTTTTCCCGAATTACCTCCCTGTGTCAGACTGCGTCTGTGTTTCCCCAATTACCTCCCTGTGTCAGACTGCTGTTGTTTCCCCATATTACCTCCCTGTGTCAGACTGCTGTCTGTTTCCCGATATTACCTCCTTGTGTCAGACTGCTGT